>CM030369.1:86523226-87189298 GCA_003604175.2 Clonorchis sinensis | reverse complement strand
CTATCTCAGAGAACAGTGCGACTTTACCTCCGGGCCGTCTCGTAATACGATTACTCGCAGTACGAGGACTCGCTGTTCTTCGTCGGGCTGCTCCCCGTTGGCCTTTCTGACATGGTTGAACCTTTAGGAACTGACTTCCAGCCAGTATAGCCCTCAGGATCATTGCAGCACAGAAGCCCGACCACCACGACAAGGTGACAGCTTTTGGTCGGGAGGGCCGAATTATTCTAAATCGTCCTTTCTCGGGGAAGTGAGCATCGCTATTTCTATAAATGTGGACATTCTGGTCGCCTGAATCAAGCAGTTTACTGTCTCCACACCTATCTCAGAGAACAGTGCGACTTTACCTCCGGGCCGTCTCGTAATACGATTACTCGTACTATGGGGACTCGGACCACTCCTCTTTGGCCTTCATGGCATGGTTGAACCTTGCGGAACTGTGTTCTAGCCAGTGTAGCGCACAAGGTTATTACAGCGCTGCAGCGCAAACATCACGACAAGGTGAAGACATGCCGAATTTGGAGTGGCTAAAATCTAGAGATGGGTATAATATACCTTGACAAAAGAGGACGAGGGTTGTACGATGTTGTCGTTTCATTCGGCCTTCTCGGTTGAGGCCTATATGCCCATCCTTGTGCTTGACTTGAATATATGACAGCTCGAGGTTCCTCGGTGGTTAAGATGCGAACTTACCAACCGAAAGGTCTACGGTTCGAACCCGGCCTCTGCATCTCGACTACTCCTATCTGAGCTTGGGCAACCTGGCGATATCTCAGCCATCGTGCTTCCTTCAAATGACATGGCAGCTAGGCACCGGAAGCTTGTTATAGCCGAACGATGATTAGTTATTTATCATGATGGCTAGCCGACCTCAGCGGCATTCACACTATTAGTCTCTCTGGCTGAATGTTGGAAATGTACGCGCCTGCATTGTTTGCGTGACACCAACGCTGGGCTCTTTTTCCTCTTTTCATTATAGCGCTTCCTTTTCATAAATTGTTTCCCGGCAGTGAAGCATCGGTTTTCTCTACCTGTGCTGCTATTGCTGATCATGCTGATGGTTTCAACCCTACCATGTCTTGTGGGGGCTCGTAGAACTTTATACACGATAGAATGACCGGTTGTGATATCTTCACCTGATTTGCCTACGTACTCCATTAGTCATACTCATTATTAGGAAAGTATTAGACGTAGAAATCACTAATGCTCTTTTCTACTAGAGGTGTTTGACATAAGCTTGTTGAGCCTCTTTTCTAACTGTTTGCTCTCCTGTCTAATCATATTTGACCTGGAAATGCCTATGGTCATAGCATCACTTATGTTGTCTGTTGGAAGGATGAAATTTGATCCTATATGAATGCCTTCTATTTCAGGACACTTACACACATGACGTAATCAACCTTCCGTACACTAAATCGCTGCCTTCACATCACAAAGATGTTTGGATGCTGGTGTGATCGCTCAGAAAAGATAAGTGTGAAAAACCAGCAGGGCATTGTGACTAGTTTCTACGTACGTGATATTTTGGACCAAGGGTAGGAATTTCATTTCCAAGTTGGATCAAATTTTCTGTGTGTCATGAAGTGGTTTCAGTACAATCGAACTTGTATCGGCAGCAAGTGACAGGCGAAATTTGCTCGTTCTGAAACGGATAAGATGCCATTCCAAATCGGATGAATCAAAAGCCCTGAGCGAGGCACGTCTGCATTTGTCTCTTCCCTCCCACCCGAATATTCTGCCTTGTGTGGGTACAGGAATGTGCCCGTTACACAATCATCCTCAAGGTGCCATTTCGGAAGTTTTTATGGTACTTGACTACTGTAAGGTTTGTGCAATCATAAATAGTCGCGATACATATTACAGCGTGGTTCTCTCCTACGTGAGTTGGATAGCAGACAAAAGCGTGGTGTTGGCGGCTTACCAACTCACTTGGCTGCAAAAGTTTGCGTTGGATTGTGTAACGCTCTGCTCGTTCTGTTGTCTTTGAACGTTCCTATGTCACATAGGTAGTTGTTCACCTTTCACACAATTTTATACCTCATTCAGAGACATTAAACCCGGGAATGTGCTGTTGCAGGACGACTGGTGTCCCATGCTGATGGATTTCGGTTCATGTACACCGGCCGTGATTGAAGTGGTAACATACCGCGATGTGGAACTTTGGAAGGTAACCTTTCTTCCTTTCACCATTTTATAACAGGAATTTGCTGCGGAACATTGTTCAATGGCTTACCGTGCTCCAGAGTTGTTTCAACCCAAAGTTGGCGAGAATATTACAGAGAAGGCGGATTTATGGGTATTATGAAGCTTCCTACACTCATTCGTAGTTACAGTCGCTGGGTTGCCTGTTGTACGCACTGCTGTTTCTCGAATCGCCCATGGATCGTGTTCATGCAAAGGGTGACAGCGTCGCGCTAGCTGTTTGGTCGGCAAAGATCCACTTCCCGACAGAGACATCAGAGTACGTTTGTATCTCAAATTTTGTTTGTATTATCCACACCCTGACGTTTATGAGCAGTCATTGAACCATGTGCTTGTTTCCTGCTTAGTCGGTCCCCACAAATGAAGGTCTCGTCTTTATCTTGCATGGTCCTACCCATGTTTCCTACCAGTGTAGGTTTGCATCGTATAGGTGTCCCTAAGTGCATACTTCCAGACGACGGACCGACTGGTGATCAATGATTGGGACGCATATCCTCCACAATAGCTCGTGCTGTTCATAGTAAACAGGATGCCATTATGGAATTCCTGGGTCTTAAAAATACAGCTTTTTCAGTAACTGTGTCGAGACTTTCGAAGGTTCAGCTAACTCCAAACCCCAGGTCGTTTTTTAAAGGAACGGCTAAGGCGTAATATAACTTTGTAGCAGCCGTGATAGATGTGGCTTATTACGTGTGTAATTACTAGGCACTAATATTGGTTGATACAGTTTCTTATCTTTTACATCGTTCGTAGCGCTCCTCCTGGTATGTTGAACCTGATCAAGTCAATGCTTTCTGTGGATCCCCAGGCACGCCCATCTTTGCATAATGTACTGGAAGTTTTGGCATCTTTTGAGCGCTGATTTTGCACGCTAACCACCGATGGAAACGCTACAGTTCAGAGGGACCACTGCTGAAGTAAAAACCTCATATAATCTCCGTTTGTGCACAATATGAGGTTAATTAGTGCTCATTTCTGTGATATTTTGTTCGCTCATGTAACCACTTGTTTCCTCGTCTTTCCGATGGTTTCAACAATTCGTGTCTAGCTTTTTTCCAAGACAAACAATGAACGTTCCATCAACCCAGTATCATGCTTTACATGTTTGTGCTTACTTCAGCCTTCTTGCGGTAAGGTACACAGTCACCTAGGAGACCATCTGTTGGATAGAGGTACCTCAGAATGGATGAGTAAAACGTCTTTAGTTGTGTCGCATTGCTTACTATCACAACGTTACAGTACCACGGAGTGCATAACCACTTATGTTGTTCGGTTTGTTTTGGATCAGTAGTAGGTTAGCCACATTCTTCGGTGAGATCCCTCCGTCAATAATTGCTCGCTTAATAGCCATGAATACTGGCATTTTTGTACGAAGAACGTATGTGGGATAGACAGAAGGACCATTGGTCATGATTTTTACTGCTGCTATTACATAGCTATTCGCCGATCATCTGGCTGGCATTCATATCTCTTGTCTGAACCATTTTCATTGGTGCAATCACTTTTGTTAGTTCGCGACAAAGGGACGCACCGGACTCGAGTTACGTGGTTTATGAAACTCTTTGGCAGTGCATGTTGACTGCCGTGCTGGGATTACAGTGTAACACCTGAGTGTCGTTGGTTTTCTGCTTCATCCTCAGGGACAGGATGTCATTGTTGATATTAGTGTTTCACTGCCCCGCAATCACAAAGTCTATTTAATAACTTTATTTGATTCAAAATCTTGAAGTGAAAAAAGAGATAGGATAGGAGACTAGACCTTGTACCACCCTACCGCGAGCATCCTGAACTGTCTACATCTCCAAATCCTCAATCGAATAACCGGGAACTCAACTGACAGCACGAACGTTACTGGCATTGATTAGCCACCCTTTCTTGCAATGTCTTCAGACAACCCCGGGGGGGGGGTCATAGGGTAACCATACTGAAAGTCGAACGGCACCAACGACACCTAGACCCTTCGTAATGTCTTTCAAACTGTTCTGTTAAGTCACACATTGTTTATTTCGCAGCTCGGGACATTCTGATAGAGACATGAAGAACAGCACTTGTCTCGACAGACGATGAACCGACATACATAAAACACGGCCGACTCACCACAGTTCGTGATGCTGGATGTTTTCCGTGACTCGTATATCTTCTTCACAACTGAACACCCGTTTTCTATTTTTTTTTTAATTTGTCAACGCTCCTGGGACATCGGCAATTGGAAAACCGAAGACGCATCTACGTTAAGTACTATGTTTCGCAACCGCATAACAATACAGTACTTACTGACGTTTGCTGAACGCGACTCTTGCGACCCAGTGATATGCTTTTTTGTTGCTACCAGTGATGAAAACTAGCAAACTTTATTCGTGTCTTCGCTATTCATGCACTGACCTCATCAGACTTACTTTGTTAGAGCTAGTACAAATACCAGGGTTTCCAAAGCTCCATAATTCCCAGTGGTTCTCGTTGGGTTGCGGAGGACACGTTCTGAAGCATGGCTTTGTTCGAAAATGATATTATGGTGGTCAATTTATTTAACACTGTTGTAAGTTCAAAGTAACTCGTACGTAACGCGTATGTAAGGAAACGGTGTATTGTATACATGCGGCCAAACAGGCCCACTTTGTGAAGGTAAGTACACAACTCTGGCCATATGTCCAGGCATCACACCACAGCTCTCTGATATATTGAAGGATAGACACGTGCAAACGGGTGCCAGCCCATCGGACACATCCAATTAGCCACTATAGTCACACAACAGCTCACTGATGAATTGCCGAACGGACACACACGTGCAAACTCTGTCACATCCAAGCGACTTCCACAAACAGTGTTTGTTGTGTGTCCATCCTCAAAAATTGCGATGTCCGTGTATTCCAAGTGGGTAAGATTCTCACCAGCAACGATTGGAGTGCACTTCATTGGTGGCATGGAACGAAAGTGAAGAGATAGGACTTCCTTGCCGGCTAGATCCCCACACTCATGCACGCCCGAAAGTTTGTGAATATAAGGACTGGATTATGTTCACGAACGTTTGAAAAATCTCCTGTTGAGCAAGAGCAGTTCGAAGCGCTAATCAGTTGATGGAATTGAACGTACCATTGAAGTCTGGGGACACCATGATCGTGGGTCGCTTGTAAAGATGACCAGACTAAGCGGTACCAGGTGATGCCCGAAAGCTTATCACAACTTTCCTACGTTGGTTGACCACGCCTATTTCAGTCGATCATAGACGGATGCAATATGTATTTGTAACAACCTGCTGTGGCATTTTGAACGGTTATGATGAATACTAGAAAATGGGAAATCAGCCCAGCCGTCAGTTCAAACAGGTCACCAAGTGACATTTCGTTCACAAGCCTTATTAGGCTTCCCAAGTGACTGCGGGATAATGCGACAACTCAGAACCGACTAATACTGCGTCAGTAGGCATATAAGTCAAGTGGCTTTGAACGTAGCACCGTAGGCAATTTGCGGTCCTGGCGTCATATCTGTTTAGCCCGTTGATGTATTCTGCTAGCTATGTCTGTTCGCTTAACCCCAGTTGCTCCTAGTGAGAATCATTTTTCACAAACCAGTGTCAAGGCTTAACCGTATTGAGTTTACTTGAAACGAACGTCCGTACTATCCAAACAAACCACGGAGTCATGAAACTACCTATGGATGCATACAATGACGGAAGGTGCTCCCATTTAAAAATTGGTTTCAATCTCAAATGACAGCGTCAAACGCAATTCCACTGGAACTCCCGTACCGCTGGAAGCCTGTCGGGTTACACAGTTAACGGACACTCAACAAAACATATGAGGTTGCAGAAAGTGCGGTGTGCAAAGTTACTTTCAGGTCGTTCTGTATATTGTACACTAGTTTTAAAACGTACGGGTATACAGGTTTAAAATATGTTAGCTGTGTTTTTGGAGGTATGAAACGCCACCTGATAACGAGAATCTAATTGATTCCTCATCCTTACCAAGGAGGCAGCGAAGCCATTTTCTCCGAGGTGGAGAACGGCTGTTGTTTTACTCCTAGATAGGGCTGCTGTGAAGAATGACAATATAGTGCAAACCATGATAATTTCGACGGAAAATCCGGCTTTGGGACAGAACTTGAAAAGCAGCATGAATATTCCTTGGGTTATCTAAGTGCGTGACCGGAACTGAATTTGATCACGTCTGTAACTCATTACTGTGGGTAAGCAAGAATTCCTACCACGCAGTTCTGCTTTGCTGTTGGCTATCCAAGAGAAATGATGTAACAAAGAGCGCAGAGATGTGTGGTAGGGAAGTGCGCCAGTGACCTTTGAACAGTAATGTTACAAAGGAAAAGTTGCTTTTCCAGTAAACATGTTGAACCAACTTTTCAAGATGAAGCTGAAATTATTCCCGTGATTCGATTCGGCGGGAGACGAAGGAGGTAATTTATACTGTTCCTAGCTAGGCTTTAGATGCCTACACAAGAACGATGAAAGTCTCAGCTGTCCTAGCACGTTTAAAGGTCTTCCGGTGAAGTTCGTGACGCAAGAATATGAATAACATGGAAAGAAGCGCTGTTGGTGGACTTTTGTTTGTCCATTCTATTGTTTACAGGAGATTTTTATAGTCAGGCTGATTCCATTGCGCAGGGGCCTACCTGGAGTGACGTACGTCTCACTGGTTTGATACACGGGACATTACCCCCGCTGAAACTCTTGGACTTCAAGGCAGTCGGAATCAGCCCAAAGTTCAGCTCAAGTAAGTAATTGAAATGCAATATGGAGCGGCACAGGATTCATCAGGCCCCTTCTGACCGTAAGCTGAACGACAGTTGTCCGTCAAATAAAATAACAGATAAGACAATCTGCATGCTGGACACCCTCTATTGAACTCAATGGGCTTCCCAGCTGAACCACCATCATTGTGCGCAGTTTGTATTTCTTGATGGATTGGATCACGGAGTTGTCTAGGACAGACTCCTTTTCCCAAATGCAAGCAAACAGATCAGACAAGCGTTGACTGAGTACTTCACCCCCCAGTTTGAACAATGTGGTTTGGAGGTCATCAGGACCAGAATCTCGGTGGCGTTTGAGAGAACATATACAGTCATGAACCTCCGAGGCCGTAGGCGGTTTCACTCCCACGGTCCAAGGTTCTACGCCAACTGTGGACACTTAATAGGTGGAAGCTGGTGGCCACGACAATTGTTATTCGAAATATTCGGTAGAGGGGCTCTTTTTTATTCAAGATGGACACTCCTTTCCGATCCTTGATGGTTTCGCTCACAGGTGGTTTCCGAGAGCCGGTCGCCTGGATCAACTGGAATAATCTTCGAGCATTATCGGCAATCTGGGCCTCTTCCATCTCCCTGGCTTTCTTTGTCTACCACACTTCACGGTCGGCTCGCACGATCACTCTCACTTGACCTCTGATGATTCGTCACAATAAGTTATGTTCGGGGGCGGCTGGCGTATTTCTCCGAGATTTAACTAATAACGCAATTCTGTCTGATATCCAGTGCTTGAGTGCGCCTGATGGTGCCCTGCCACAGACATTATTCCCAGCACTATGCAAAGAGCTGGCAATCTCGTCCCAGTACATGTCCACATCTGATGGTGGAGCAGTTGGAAGAGACTATAGAAGACAATTCTGGTAAATTCGTCTAACATCCGGATCTGCCAGACTCTCAGTTGCCAAGCTATTTGCCCTCACCTTACGCGGCCGAGGAAAACGTAGGAAGAAGCGACTCGGAACGAGTGCGTGGTCGAGATCCACAAATGTGTTCCAAAACGACCGGCAATCAGTTATTGATCCGCGCCATCAGTAACTGATGGCAATGTGATCGATTTGAGTTTGTGGCCGGCATGCCGTTGGAGGACACCATGTGGCCAGGTGACTTCGGCTATTTCGGAAGTTAGTACTACATAAAAACAGCCTGCTATCAGCGCACAACTGAAGCAATGTCCGTACGTACCCGAGTCCAATCCATGTCGACCTCCTAATTGAGTCTCAGCTACGCTAAGTCTGCCCACTTGTGTGTTCATATCTCTGGCAACCACCATGATATCTAAGCTTTTAGCTCACCGCGACAGAGCATTCAAGGCGTCCTAAAACCTGTCTTTGATGGCGTCGGAGCTACAGTCAGTTGGGGCGCAAGGAGACACGACAAACAGATATCGGTCAACTTCCCGCTTGTGAGATTCCTTCACAGACGTTGCCAGACGAACCGCACAGAGGCGACTATCAACAGGTATCCAGTCAAACAAGGGTACTTCCGCTCGGTGACTTAGGGCGATACCAACACCTGCATATCCTGCCGCAGCAGCCTTTGGATTAGCAGAAGTGCGTTGCCGGAAACGAATGGAGAGTGATGGGGTGGTTAGCTCAGCCACTGTGCTTGTATCTTGAATTCTTATTTCTGAGACAGAACTATTTAACACCAACCAACTGGGTGGCCTATTGCCTTCAAGGTGTGGCCCCCACCCCATTACTCTGTTTATCGTCGCTGAGAGAAACTGTAGCAACTGGAACCGATGTACTTTGGCACACGTGTTGTAGCTGAAGGACTGACTGGCTGGAATCTTGGGCGAAACTGTTGCACCTTATGACTGACTTTCACACAGAAGAATTGCTAAGGATTTTGCAAATCTCGGCCAGTAATCGCTGTGTCTAGCACTTGTCCTACAGGTTCAGTCCTGCAGCAGACTACACATGCAACGCTAGTAAATCGTATCACATATTACACTATCATGGCCAAACAGTCTGGACCAGCCTTAGTCAACGATGCTAACACTCACCTTGGTGTGATCACCAAAATCCTTTCCACAGTTGCCAGCGGTTCGTCCTCCTTATATCTATTCAGGGAATGGGGCAACCTAAATGGACAACATATTATGACGCACCACTAACCGGCTCAGAAAACAAAATGCCTTGGTAATACTGGAAATCTCAGCAACCAACTGAACTAAGTGTCTGAAATAATAACATTAGAGTAGGTACCACGTCGCGTCTGTAACAAATGTGATCGAACTCTGAACCGGTGACGGATTCGACCGAGCCCAGGGCTAAACAGAATGAATCCACACTTTGACGAATGGTTCGAAAGCGAGAATAGTGGCTGGCCACTCCACTATTTCGAACTGAAATCTCGGCACAAAAATAGTCGGATACTGAGGCCCGACCTGAAAAGCTGCCATAAATAACTGGATGAATTTCTTTCGAATTTTAGGGACATGCACTTAACTGTAAGAATGCACATCGTCCGGTGAATACAGTATTCTCTTTGTAATAAATTAGATGGTTATAGTACCTTGCCCTTCTCCAGCCACCCCTAAAAACTACTCATTAGTAGCCAGCACCAGCGAGATGGGTTGAAATTAACACTTCATAGAGTCCTTGCATGCGTGATTCAACGTAGGAAGAGGCTCAAAAATAATATTGCTGTAGATTCCTAAGGAAAAATCGGCTAACTGAGTGGTTCTTAGCTTGGTTCACATGACTTGATTCAGTAAAATCCGCCAAAGTGCTTGAAGAGGCACAACACATTCTTGAGAATGCTGCTTTAACCAATTTCCTGGTTGGTGGATTGTTGACAGCATATTTGGGTTTTAACCCAGTTTCTTTATTTCGGTGTGAAAATTGCCACTGTGGAGTTCTACCTACCGTTTCACTCCTCTGGTAGTGCACAATTGAAGGCAAGGATGAAAGAATTCACTTTCATCCCACAGTCATTTCATGGGACAAAGCAGTTCCTCTGGGAACGGATAGAAAGCAAATAGCGGGTACAGCAAATATGGTAGATCTTCCTCAGGTTAATGAAGTCGCTGTAACACCGGGACTAGCATAAACAACCCTATACTCATACGAGGCGAAAGACTCACGTACAAACCAACTGATAATAGCAGGACAGGATAAACTTTTGCTACAAGATAAGCCGAACAAGCTGTCTGTTTGGTTCCCTGTTCTGACGCATTTCTTGCCAAAACTAAATGTATGAGCTGTAGAAATTTCTGAAGCTTGCTTGATTGTTTGGTTGCCCACTTTCATCACCCGTCAACTCGTTGTATTGTCGAAGTGTCTTACCGACATAGAGTACGAACAAGACGACTTACCAGGTACTTGTTGAAGGTTTGATGTTTTCGACCAATGGTGGCTCATCCGTGTTTGTTTGTCGCTTAGAATCATTGTCTGAATATCTGTCAAAATTATGCTGGGGAAACATATGAGACTATTATTGCACACACACAAATTGTTACCTGTCATTTGGGCAACATGTTAGTCCTTCGTCTGTGTTAATGTAATGGATAAGCATACGAGTGGTAGAAAAGCGTCTAACGTTACAAAGACAAACATGCCGGGCAACTTTCTGCGAACATTATCCGGTGAGCGAAAAGAACAAGAACTGACAACTATGGAGAGTTAGCATATGAATATTAATTAAGAACAGTGCCCAGTATTTCAGCTGCTAGTTTACTCAAATCTGGTCTCTCGATTTTCCCCTAACACTTGAAATCTCACAGAAAAACTTCACCTGAACTATTTGGGGACACTCTCCAGCAAATGCGTCAAATGGGTTCCCGTGGAAAATGTGGGCTGCCTAACAGCACCAAACGGACACTGACACTGGAGGCAAACTGCTATTAGCTTTGAAAACAATTTTGAGAATGAATATTTTGTGCCTATGAGAAAGTAGTCGAACACATTTATGATCACCAAATAACCTCAAAACAAATTCCTGAGGGGTGACTGTTTGCAAGTATTTATAATCACATCTCCAAAGTGAACCTGGTTTTAGTAGGCCCTTCAGGTAGAAAGAAAACTCTGTTTCATAAATGGGCCAGTTTTAAAATATGTTCCAAAACATTGTTTTTTCTGCAGCAATCCAGCCAAAGGGGCCTGATTTTTCCAATTTCTGAGATTGGTGCGTCAATTTGGAGTTTGATTTTCTTGGTATTCTTGTATTGTATTTGATTGGGCAAATACTGGTTCAGTATTTTGTCACGATGTTTTCGAGACGATAATGAACAAATTTCGCGCCCACAATTTTTTACGTTTTGGAGGGGACTGTATGGTGTCGCTGTTTGCAATAGAAGGTCAAAGTTGAGCGAGGAGTTGAGCCGTCTAGCAGAGGCTGGCTGGAAGCTGCGACCCGGCCCATGCATAGCGGGGTGTAACCTGTATATAACGTTCCGGCTCGTTCGCAAACAAACTTCAGTCACCATTACTCTTTAGGGGCATTATTCGATTTTTTGCTAGGTAGTGATAAATCATTTGGTAAGGCAACTCTTTAATTGCGACCATCTCCCGACAACACAGCAAGTGATCTTAAGGAGCGCAGCTGATTGTTGTATATTTAACTTCTTCCACAGTAATCACCTCTCTACAATGATTGCCTATTTTATGTCTCTTCAAACTACTGTTAAGCCCTTATCTAATAGGTTCTCACTGTTCTGGTAGCATCAGCAATGGCAAGTTCGACTGTACATCACCAGCCTAAATAATGTACTTTCTAAACCCGGGGAATGATCACAAGTATTGTAGCAAAGATTTTTAAATTGATGGAAAAACATCACATGATGTGAATATAGTGAAGGTTCGTTCGGAAGAGGTTGTGTAGGAGGATTTACTGTACATTGATGTGTCAACAGTTTACTAGGAACCCTTTACAATATTTCACGTAAGTTCCACTGCAATATCCAACTCTAAGTGAATTGATGTCTTATTACGTTGAAAAATTCCTTGAATATCCGTTATACTGAGTAATCGGTGGTTAAAGGAATTCTGGTTGACACTGGCTACTGATTCAAACTTACACTTCATGAATTACATTCGGGCGTGTACGACACTGAGCACTTTGATTAACCCTTTGAAGACGGAGTCATCTGCCTCGTCGTTCCCAGTACAGCAGACCACACACTTAGAAACATCTATTGTCTTTTTGCCAACACTTCATCTCCTCGAACTACTTCATTGCAGGCCATCGCTGGGTGTACGGATGTCGGTAATCAGGACGAGGCTTATTCATGTAATCATTATCGTTTCAGTGACCAATCACAGTTTGCTGCCGGAAGCACAAACAAGCTTTCCCATTGTCTGTTGACGCAGTGACTAAATATACTCTGCAGTGAATTGGACAAATGAGTCATTCATACATACCAATGAGTTCACTCAATCCACTTGAGTGAAGAAATGCTAAGATTAACAGGTTATAAACGCTTTGACTTACTCTAGTCAGTAGCAGTGTAAAACAATGAAAGAACCACATTTTCACACTTTCCAACTAGGATATCCTTGATAAAGTTAATGAAGGCATTCCAATAGCCGCTTGACAGTCCTCTTCAAGACGAGCAAGTCTGAAAAAGCAACCATTATTGTGCAACTTAGTTTGCCGTCGCTTCCTAACTCTATCTATCTTGCCATATTTGTTTGAATTACCAAAAAAAATGAGTGTCCATTCAAAGTTGAAGTTCCGGTAGAGTTGGTCTATTTCACCACACTTTTCGACCATTCTGGGTTTGTGAATCCCAATCGGTGTATTCGTCAAATTATCCAACCTGCGACACTAGAGATTTCTTCGATGCATTTGTCATCAAAATAAACTGGTGGTGGAAACTGATTTTCAAATGTCCGCCCGCCAGTGATTGCTTACTCTCAATCACTCAGTTAACAAAGGGACTTCCGTAAGATTGACCACCTTACGCGCAATAAGATTATATGAGTAGGAATTTTACTATTTCGGAAAACAAAAATTAAAGGCAATAGCTCGGGCTGTATTCGAAACAGCATAAATTCAGCTTTGCAAATTGTACTCCTTGCTTCCCACGTTTGTTTATTTTGTAGGTAACTGTGCTGAAACTAATAAACCAGGGGTATGCTCGGTTTTATTCAGTATGTTTCTGGAAATTTGTTTTCCAGTACAAGGTTTAGAGTCGAGTCAGACTGATCGTCTAAATTTCAGCAATGATGAAAATCAACGGTATTTCCAACGGAAAGTAACGGACCAGTTCATTCAAAGGGGAAGCAAGATGTGGTGATTGGAGACTTATTGTTGACCCTCCACCAAATGTGTTAAATGTTTGAACTTGGGTTGGACTTTACAATACAACCACCCGGAGGTTCTGTTAATGTCAAGTGATCTATAGTATTGAGCAACCCCGTTCAGGTTCCTACTGTTCTGTCTACGTAAGGTCACGTTATATATATATATATATATTGTGTTGTATACATTCATCTGAATCCCAACGCTCTATTGATTCGCTGATCTACTGACATGTTCATAGCGGTAACCGTCGGCTGACACTGTGCATTTAAGGAAGTCTGTATTTTTAAGTCTAATGGAAAATTCCGCTGTTCGGTATTGTATTAAAGAAGCAGTTCTCTTTTGAACCAGTTTTGGTCTGGTAAAATTGGGTATATTTTCTAACCCATAACAGCCCTCTTTAGATACGTTTTCGTAAAAGTTACCATGATAGATCAACCGTGAATCATAATCGGTCTGGTACACTGTCTCGCTCTTCATTGTTTCCGGTCGAGTAATGTGTTCGAACAATCCTTCTTACACTCATTTGTGAAATGAAGGAGGGTTGGGGTACCCTGATATTACGTTGAGGTTTGACAACAATTTCGGGTTTATACTAGTTGCCAAAACAGTCGGCCAGTGTGTTCATACTGGAGTTGCGTGATGTCATGCCAGTGCACTCCCAGCTTCAGAGATAGGCATTACCAACAGTGAATTTTGTATCCCCTTTGGGCGATTCAGAACTAAGTAAGCACAGTAAACAGTAGCAACCTACTGAACTGAAATGACTGGAGTTCGTATGACCTAAAAGGAACAGCACAATATGGAACATGACAACGTATTACTTGGAAGAGTAGGTAGTAACATTAAAATTTTAAATTGATGCATAACGTATACTATTGCCCAGTTTAACGTTGTTGATGAGGACAGGTAGAGTTCCTCAGAAGGGAGTAAGTTTGAAACTGCAGTTATTCAGTGTGTATTCATGTCGGAATGATATGTAACCGAAATGTATGACCTCCGCATTTTTCTGGGAACAAAAGATCTTGTCTGCAGTATGTTCCGATTCCGTGAGGAACCAAATATCGACTGGTGACTGGCTGACGCAGCTGATCAAAACATGGTCGGTTGGGAAAGTGTTTTGCATTTAATGTTCAGAGATGAGTGAAGAGACTCACGGGCTCTAAAGCTGCATCGTTGACAAGTGATCAGCTGAATACTGATTTTGATAAGTTTCACCCACATGAAATTTAATAATTCGCGTGGTCCCAAAAATCCATAGCATGCATTTATTTTCTTTCGGACATTTTCTGGCACTGAAGGTTATATAGAAAAAAGAGCCGATAATTAAAAAAATTGGAATGGAAACAAGACTTTTCCTTACATTCGATTTCTTTCTCTCAGAGTTATTGGATCGTTTAGCCATGGATGGCTTTATGAAGCCTCCATAAATACATCGGTATTCGTATCATTCATTTCGCGCCCAACGAAGAAAGCCCACTCCAGAACTAACACACTTGTAAGACAACAAACTAGGAGCATGACCATTTGGCTGCACCCTCTTCTAGAGAATCCCAGATATAGAACTTGTTGGTCTCAAATAAGGTCTAACTTTTGCCTTCACTTCATCCTTCTTCCAGCTCATCAAAAGATCAAAGAAGATGTGATTTGTTCGATGTCCTCATTAAACAAGCTAGAATCACCTAATTTGAAGGCCTGAGCAATCGTGCTGTAGTTAAGCCCACATGAGCGTTCCGGAAAGCGCACATGCGACTACTTTTGTGTGCGTTACTTGGTCTGGGTCACTTTTTGACATCAGATTATCGATTTGGCGCCTTCAGTTTTTGCAGACGACACTTGCTTCTAGCAGTATTATTCTTGCCACTTCCGCCGTTGTTGTCGTTGAAACTATCCCTTTTAGCAGGAGTGGAAGTCCGAAGAGGACTAATGTAAACTAACGGCCAATCCACGATGGCCTTTCCTTGACCTCATATTCCTTAACCCTTCTTAAAAGAGGACGATGGTTCACAAGGGCATTCGACCAAGCTTTGTCTGCGAATCGGATCATCATCTCTCCTTGGATTAAATACAAAAGCGCTTACCATTCGAACCCAGTCGTACTCACTAGTAAGATATTCATAATCCTTATCAGTAGACAATCGTGTACCTGTACACACGCAAATAGCCACTCGTATACTTGTATGCATCTTCCGTGAATATCTCTCATAAACCAGATGAGTTGTAATCCTATTGATTGTGTTTTTATTATCACCCTATCCTCCGGTCTCAAACTTTCATTCCTTAATGAGTTGAAATGGAATTTTGCTTTCCGTGGTAGGCACTGCTGCGTATGCATCTGCATTCAGCGCAGCCTATTAAGAGATGACCAGACGAGGGTGTTTCATTCAACTTTGATTAGGACAGACATAATTTGGTGCGGTTCAGCTCACTATTTAGTGTCGAACTACTGCTCAGTGACTTGCATTGAGAAATTACACAAAAGGTAGCATACATCTGCAGATGAGTTGAGCGGGTGCGCAAAAGCCATTGCAGGAATAATCTTGCATTTCAACCCAAAAACTTCTGTTTTTTTATTCAAGAAAACAGAGGTGCTAGAAGCGGAATTTGACCATTTCGGAAAGGATGAGGATCCAGAAAGGAAAACTATTCATTTTGGGCTACAGGAATGTTGAAGTTCAAGGGGACAACCAATCAGCCGAAAGAGTAGCAATTTTTCTATCGGTCAGAACTAACTTTGATAGGCACAACGATATCCTTTTGTCATACTAGAATTCCCTTTTGTTAGACTTGGTGGGGAACGGCGGATGCGAAACCTGATTCTTCTGAGGCACACTTTCAAGTAAAACTGGAAGTCTGACGAATAACAATTTGGGGCCTTTGTAGAACCCGCGGAGTTATGATAGATACCACAGTGCCGCATTTCGGTAGTTTTCCAATTCACGCAGTACCAAATTTATAAGAGAGGTTGGTAGGGACATCTGTAGTTTGAACAGTAGTCAACTGAGACACCAATAATGACAAGGGTGATGAGATTGTAGTGAACAACGAATTTGGTAGTCCTACGGGTCGGTTTCTGCGGCAATTCAGCCAAGTTGTAGCGTACGTACGAAGATGCGATCAGTAACAGTAACCGTAGCAATTTAGATAGATATAAACAGTCATTGTGGCTATCTGTCTCTGACGTAGCTGGTTGTCACATCTAACTGAACAGGTATAAGAAAAAACGTTGGGCAGCTGAAGCAGAGAATGAATAGGTTCCTGGGAAAATCCAGACTATTAAGAGGAAACAATCCAAGTAATTGCCGTAAGTATTAAAGAAAAGCGGTCTAGAAGCACCTATCATGCCGTCCAATGTGTGCATCTTATTAAACATTATCGCGATTCAAGGGGCGGAGACAAGCATCAACAAAGAATCGTATGTCAAGGTGTGCGACCTTAGTAGCATGACTCATGGACGAGTAATTGACACAATCACTATACTGATCAGTTGTTGAGTTAAAATGCCCACAGGTATCCGTCTTAAAAAATCTGAACGCATTAGTTTTTAACACCAAACCCTGGGATTAATGTCGACTATCCTGTTTTCAGTAAACTGGACAAGTGGACATTAGAATTTGAGAAGATGCATATGTTTGAAAACTGGAAACTGGTTTTGGATTTTTAGAGTCAGCTGATTGCAAAATCCCCTATCTAGTTATGATTCTGGAAATATTTTTCGGATCTGTGGGTAGGTCTCAGTCATGTAGACGTTGTGCAATAGGGCTTACTAATAACTTTGCTCTGCTGAGTGTAATTAACTGTTCTCCCGGTTCAAATTAGGTAATTTTTCACAAGTATGTTTCAAAGGCATGTACAAACGGTAACTAGAGGACCGATCTTATGCAATACATCCAGAATTTCAGTACAGTAAACCCTTTTGTGAACTTTTTCCATGCGTTGCTCTATTTGAACGCCCTTGTGGTCTCTTTCAAAAAGGAACATAATAGGGAACTTTTTAGCAGCTCCAGTTATTTCGGCGTGGTTAAACTATCTTGACCACGTCGATAAAGGAATCAGTTGCATCTGTGTCCTCATGTGAAATGGGAGGCTTATTTCGAAGTTCTTTAACCAATGCACTCAACGAGTAGATAAGATGGACTATTGTAAATAAGATGCGAGCTACCATTAGTTCATATACATTTGGGTACAATTTCTGAAATTTATATCCCCACTGCTTACGTCTGCTTTCAAAAGCAGATGAGCAGCCCAATTTGACTGTATCTAAAAGCTGAATCACGTTGCTTTACTAGCGCGCTGGGTTTACTCCACTATAACATTCTTCTGAAAAGGGGTGGGTCAAGTATCGAAATATCGGGGAAGTGGGATTGACTGAGCTTGCCACATGTGGCCAGAGAATATGTCAAAAAGTAAAACAGGAATCCTTGTTTCTCCTTAGGTCGGTGTTTAACTGGATACTCGTACTCACGTTACCCTGAGTAGGTAGGACCAGCGTGAAATTTGTCCCGTCATTTAGACATCTATTTGTAGCCAATTTTCCTCACTCTGGACTACTATACTGTCAGGAATGCGTCAACTGTGGTCCGATCCCCACTGATTCCGCTTGCCAGTTGACTCTGAAACAGACCTCTGCTTGTCCGTTACCGGCCACCAACCTATGGAGCCATCATGTTGGGGCTACTGCTGTATTTAAATGTTTCATGTTACTTACCAAACAAACAGTAGTGTGAGTTAAGCGGTCCACAGGAATCCGCAATCTTGTAGGCCGTTGAGCCCACAGGCTGAATGCTCGTTGATCAATTGGCTTCTGATCTGTTCGCAAGAGAGCTATCAAAATTTTCGTACATAGCCCATTAGGATTGAATTTACCAAAGGCATACTTTGCATTCATTTTATTCCTCGGTAGTTTTAGCTACCCAATTATAATTTCATGCGTGTCTATATGTATTATTAGTTTGGCTGTAAAATTTTCTCAATAGCTCGAATGAAAAAACATTTTATGGACACGTCATTATAAACCGTTGTGTTACCTAGTGGAGTAAAGTTTAAGGCTACACAAGTTGAACTTGTTTTATTCACCAATCATTTTAAAGACACCTGTAGTATTCCCTGAATTTTTGGGCAGATACACAGGGGAAATCGATTTGCGAATTTCCGCAGAAGTCTCAGAGTTGACTATGCCATGTGTACAAAATATCTGTGATTTACCGGAACGTTCCGATTTCAGCCTCTTCACGCTTTAAATGGCAAAGCAGCCGTCCGACACTTTACTCGCGCGAATTTTGGGGTGCCATATTGCCTAGGTTCCGTTGTGGTCTACTGGCTTTCTCGTTGCTCAAGCATTTCCCTGCTGCAGTTCTACTCCCGGTCGTCCAAAATCGGTTGTGTTTTTCGGTCCACCCTGAAATACAATATTTCCTGGGTAGTTTACTCTAAGAGCCTGAGATGGCCCAATGGTTAAAGCGCGAGTTCACTAACCGGTACGTCCTTGGTTTGAACCCGAACTCTGCATCTCGACTGCTCCTGTCTAGGCTTGGGCAACTTGGAAATATCTCAGCCTTCGTGATTTCTTCGAATGATATGGCGTCTAGGCACCGGAAGGGTACTACAGTTGAACTAGTTACTCATATTTAATTATTTATTTTCAGTACCTCGCAGGCTCTTACATTGACTATGAATGGAAATTGTACCACGTGAAGCAAGGAGCCTGGAGATTGAGCTAAACATTAGCCTCGAAGTAGAAAAAGGCGATATTTTTACCACGGAAGACATAGGTAGATATGACGGTTAAAGAAGCTAAATTCATTTCGACTGCAGAGAGATTTTTTTCTGGTGAGAAGGTGGTCTTCTTGTGTGTGACGGCAGTGACCCAGTGCGGATTCTAGATTAGCTATGCTGGATGGTGAACATTTCTCCACTGTGCACACAATCCTACAAACTGCCGCCATTCTTCCGACAAATAGAAGGTCCTTTGTGAGAAGTTTTTATCTGCTAATAGGTAAGTTAATTTTATTACTTAATCGATTCGGTCGATAAGCTACTGTTTTACACTGGAAACATCCTATTTTAGGTTATAAGCATCTCCGATGTGTGGTGTTTGGTCCGTTAATAAAGCGCGACTGAACCCACCCTGCACTCTTTCTGCGGAACATAATAATTCAAGGTCATATGTCATACAAAAGTCAGTCTTCTACTTCTCTTTTATAAGGGCTCCAGTGCAAACTTCCGGCTTCATGCACTGTCAGGAAGAAAGGTTTACACCTACTTATTCCACCAACTATATAGAGATACTAGATGGTACGTTGGGTTAGCAATTATGTGGAATAAACCCTAACCAGGAGTTTTCCACTAGGGACATATAAGCCCGTCAACCCGACCCCTGGCAATAGGGCTCGCGTGCCTTGGAAGGCTTGACAACCGCTCGCCATCTCACATGTGGGCACTTTGAACTCTCTATTGAACTAAATTCAGCTGGGCCGTCTGAGGCAGCAACACACAGTTTACTGGGTTCTTCGCTGTTTGACCACCCAAATAATTAAGCGCAATCGTTGGCCTCGCGGTCAGCCACTCAGGTACGTCAGCTGACGTACTAAAGTAGTTGGGAAAGAAATAAAGTAAAACTGACTAACTTGGTTGAATTTCAGGAGTGAAGCTTGCACGACGCAAAACAAGGCACTCAGCCAAGGAGGCAACCAGCACATCAGCGTGACACGTACCTGGAAGTTTCCGCATGTAGCAGGATGCGTAGGAAACCATGAATGGAGCAGAAACAAAATTGGCTTTGTGAAGAGATAAGCTTTTGGTCACCAGACGATGATTTCGTTGACCAACCAAGGTTGTTTGATAGAGCTACCTCTGACGGCAAATCTAGCAGTTTAGGCCTGCATTTTAAAAGCTACAGTTAGAGAATATAAGATACAATCTCTTTACTTCCGCCATGCTAGTATGTGTATCCCACTTTCGACAGTCAATTTACGGCATGACACGTCGACATTTTGTGTCGAGAAGGGTCCATTAACGATTCAGATGTAGCAAACGAGTTCCTTAAGACAAGGAAAGACCATATCACGACCCACGTGTATCGCTGTGCAGAGCTCCATCGTCATGTACGTTTCCCGCCAAAAAATCTCAAAGGAACCAAAGGAGTTCGGTACTACTTATTAAGCTGAATATTTCTTCTTGGGAGGTGGAGCTCGCTTGATGAAAGCGGTCGACCTATTGAGAGCCATGACAGTTATCCCCCTGGAAGATATTCTAAGTTTTGAGTGTGGATTTCTATGGTCCCTCAGGAGGGATTTTTATCAAGTGAAATGGTTTAAAATCTACTCATATTGTAAGGAATACGTGCATCTGACTGTGTTTGTTTTGTGTTAGCTCAATCAGTTACTCAGTACAACAGTCAATGCCTTAATTAGCGAAAGCAGCCAAGGGCTGTCAAAGTTTTCAGTAACGTTGTTAGTAGTGTCTTGCATCCATACACTATGTCGCGATATTCAGAATAATGTACCTATGGAAACATGAGGTCACATGTTGCCGCATATTCAATTGCAAAGGACCATTATAAACAAGACCTTCGGCTGGTCATTTGAGTATCTTGTGAAAGCCAACTTCGTATGGAAATGAGAGTAATTGACAAATTCCTTCTAATCTGGGTTCTAGTGGAACATAAGTTTGATGGAAACTCGAAAAATGCGCGTACCTGATGAGCCCCTAGAAGGGCGAAACCGGTCATAGGCTGTCTTAGATTTTTCAGCACACTTATGAGTAGTGTGTTAGATCTAGCCCCCTCCAAATGTTTTTGCTAATTTCTTTTCATTTAGCCCACTCCTACGGCAAGACCCCGGGACTAAATACCTAACCCAGGTCAAGTTAGGAATTTCGGTGCAACAGCTATTGTGCGCTGAAAGTGGACCGTGCTGAGTAGCCGAACAGGATTTGCTGTAATCTATATCGCATAGAAATCACACTGCATACCTTGCTAAAGTCTTAGAGAATGGGTGTCATTCGTAGAAAACAGATAAGCTATTGCAAGTGTGGTGAAAGTTTCTGAACGTTCTGAGCGAGTAAACTCCGAAATGGTCACAAATATTTCTGGACCCCGTTGAGTGCAAGTGAAACAAAGAACACCAAATCCAGCTGGCTGTTGGGACATATCTGGTACAAAAGTTTGTTTGCATACAATTTTTTTACTTTCAAGGTCACATCAACCTCCAACAAACAGTACTAATTTACAGAACGAACCGGTTGTTTGGTCTATTGAGGAAGATTCACTGGATTGCTTGGTTCGATTTTCATTGCGACTGAAATACACTGAAACCATAGCAGCGTCACTTGAATACTGATTGCGATTTAGAAATGGTATGACTCAGAGTCGTTAATTCAACTTGTTCTTGTTAAACCCAGAATTTCCATAGGCTGCTCCTTGGTTAGACCGTCACCTGGGTCGTCATTAAAACTTCACTCATAACTGTCGAAAGTCCGTCAACATCCACAAAGTGGCGGTGCCTTCCGATGAAATATCAAACAAAGGTCAATTCATGTCTAGGAAATTGTAGGATTACTTCAAAATTTGCTTATGTTCCACATCAAAGCCTATTGATTAGAAGTTTTTGTATTATCCACCGCATGTTTACAGTGGTATCCGCAGTCAGCTGAACCTGTCAATGTGTTTACATACCACTTGACTGGAAAATATGTGCAATGGCTTGGACTTGATGGAAAAAACGATTTAGTCGTGGTGTCAGTCTCGCAACTGCCGTTTAACAACACATATCACTGTAAGGGGACATACTTCGATGCCTTGTGATTTCATGTTCTAGTCACTGGGGAAATATGTTGGGTCGTTGGTTTTTCGCTTTGATTACGATGACAAAGACTTGACGAGTCTCTATTTTTCCGTTAGTTACTCTAACTTGTTTATAGTTTTTCACTCTTGTTTCAGAAATCTGATGGCCACCAAGTTTGCTAATTCGATTTCTTCTTACTGAGCTAGCTGATGGTGCTCCAACGAAGAACATCGATTTTAGAGTTCTGTCGATTTTGCTGTCTCATTCAACCACCACCGGCATTTCTGACGGATTTTCCGGTAAATTTAAGTCAGTTCTTCGTGCAAGTAACCTCGGCTCACTCTCCTCCGGTTAAGCTCGAACTGGGCTCAATTCAAGCTGTGATTTAAGCCAGGCAAGGCTTAACTAGGGCCTACCTGCAGTACATCAACACCAAAAAGCGGTGATGCGGTAAAAGTACTTTTCTGCTGAATAGGACAGGAATGGCTGCGGCCAGTGGATAGTATTTTCGTTCTCTGAAAATCTAGAAAGACGAAGGATATAGCACGGATCAATGAAATGACGATTTTACAACAGATTACAAGACAAAGTACCGTTACAGATTCCGTAAGACCAAATGAACTGAACTTGCCATTGGTAGTAAAAACCAAGGTTACATTCATACTCTGATGCCAGTCATAGTGATTCAGCTATCTTAGCTCAGTTGTTCGTACATGCAGCAACAAGTGGTATGAATATAGATTGTCCACGGTGGCTTGTTCGAAGCACCCAAATTACCTGATTGTTTTGTCTCTTTTGCGGAGAGAGTGGGAAGACACCAAACACGATTTGTCTACCTGAACAATGCTCTGGACAAAGCCAACAAAACATGAACCCATATAGGAGGATCCAGTGAATCATGCGGGGTATATACAAATGCTAATCCCCAAGGGGATAAAAATTCGAATGACAACGGCATGCGAGTGCTCATGCTCGAGCCAAATAATCAATCCGTCCCGTAGCAGGCCTGTGCAGTTTGCCCATCTGACTCCCCGAGTTGGGCTATCAGTCTTCTGATCACGCATCTCATTTAGGCCGTGCGTTAGAGAATTACACAGTGAAAACTTACTGGACGGCAATTTGGACTTGGGTTGTTCTAGTTTGTTTACTCGTGCCTTGCACTGGCACTTCTGATGAACCTGTTTTTTTGTGCATGAGAATTCCGTCCATAACAAAAAAGTTAGGTGAAAGAGGTTACTGCTTTTATTTTGATCTCCTTGCTTAGGATTCGAGGTAAGAAGCATAGACAAAACCACTGAGCCAATTCTTCTTAAACGAGAACTATCATCATGTGCTGCACTTCCATTATCGTCCGTTCACTGTTCGCACTAAACCTACATTATTTCCAGTCATCCTGGTGACTGCTAGGGGTTCCACATGGAGCAGTGTAAGTAGGGGGCTCGCCCATAACTCACCGGTTGGAACTGTAAACGACTAAGTCCAGTCTCTTCTGCTCTCTCTCTCTCTCTCTCTCTCTCTCTCCATGTGATGTCATATCAGCCGAGCAAAAGGTCGCAACTACTTAGATCATTGGTGGAGTTGACTGGGCGCGGGGGGCCGGCTGGAATTAGAAATGGACTATTCAAAAGGAGTGACGCCGGCGGATCGATTCGTCCATCTGTGCTCAGTCTAGAGGAGAGTGATAGGTAAACAGAACTAGCCTATTTCATTTACGTCATCTAAAACGGGGAGGATATTCAAGTGGTGTTCTTGACATGATCCATCTCAGGCGTTCGTCCGCGTGCACCAGCAGCTCCACCGAATTTCATGTGCAGTGTGTGGGAGGTTCACCTTCAAGATAAGGTAAGATCAAATGGCAATAAGAATAGGTGTGAACAAAATCAGCCGACAAAACAATCTTCCGCATACAAACACGCGGGCAGTGTTTTGCATGTTGGCTTGGAACAAGAGGGCAGCGCCAGAACGACCAGTGCTTAATTGACAAAGTAATTTTTTCATGGTCACGCTACATTCTATTTGAGACCATTTATGGTTGTGCAGCCGCAACAATTCATCATCAGTGAACTTCGCGTTATTTTGGAAAACGTGATTCCGTCATACTGTTGATAATTGCCTGGATTTCCAAAGACTGGATACCTGACCAGTTGTTGCACTACTTCAATGTTCCTCTAATTGTCATCGTCCAGCTTGTGGAGCATACAACCACGGGGGACTAGAACTATATCCTACCCCAACGTACTGATTACTTTTCCTATCTCATTTCCTAATCACGCTGACTTAAATGTTACTTTCGACTTTTGTAAGAATGCTGTTGACCTTGGTACACGTTGTGCGCAGTGTCAGCACCTCACGTGATAGCACAATGGCGACTGTATTAAAGCAACGCGAAATTGTCCTGGGTAATTGCACGAATTGAGCCATACTGTAGTCATATGAGTCGGCTGATTATCATATTGCTGTCAACTATCACATCATACTCAGACAGAGCAAAAGACAGTTTGTTTTGGCACCTGAAAGTCAAAACTTTCGGTTTCCGAAGCCCTTAATATGAATCTGGGAGCAACACGGATGCGAGCTAGCTGACACAAAAGGGATAACCGCAAGACAAAAACTCAATGAATCAGGAATTCAGAAGTTACCTACAAAAATCTTGGATCCTGTGTAAACTGGAGTTGGAAGCTTCTAGTCTGTCTGTAATCCTTTTTTGCACCACCCACGTTTTAGACTTTCGAGACATTTTAGATTCCCTAATGATAGGCTGCCGAAAATATCTAATTCTGACCGAAATCGGAATTGAATCATAGACCTCAGCCGCAAAATCGATCATGCGCTAGATATGTGACCAAACATGACTCATAACAGACCTTTTTCTAGGCCGGTTTCCCTTTGTCATTCTAAAATCATTAAAAGAACAGGCACCATCGTCGTCGACAATGTGTCTAAAAAACAGAAACAGCCTGTAGAAAACTGCAATCTATCAGGATTATATTTCCTATTAGCACAAGTTCGATCACCCAGACTTGAATTTCCTAGAACACGTCGAAAGAGCGAGAGGTACACCAACACTGTGGAGCAACTTGTATTTGTGGCTTGTCTATGATGTCCCTGAGCTGCGTTCAAAATATCAGAGAGGGCATCTGTGCAGTTATCAGATCTCCCGACGCTAACTGCGAATAAAATTTACATCTCTAGCTGGGATACGAAATGTGCAGCTAAAGCTGAGGCCCCAATCACATTATCATGGTATTGGACTCAAACCAACAGACATAGTAAGTCAGTTTTTTTCCCAGTAATTACGTGAAGAACCCCAAATTCCGTAGCCACATCCGGTCACATAGCACCTTTGAATGTTCAGTATGTGGTTACTCAACTGGAGTTTAGGTGTATCCACTAACGGGAAGGCCTCGAGATATAATAGTTGTCCGCTTTACTTCAACTTCGTATGCTGGGTTTGTTGGCACAAAAACATGGTAAAATTTCCCACTAGTTAGCAATTACCTTTTCGGATTTTAGGAACTGGTGGACCTGGTTTAGGAGCAAGTCTTTGATACTAACGTGCGTCATGACTTTGGGCATAACTCGTTCTGAATAGTAGCGTAGAGAGGGTAGCTGGTAGCGGAAGATTGGCCAGGCACACGCCGTACTCGTTTGCAATGACGCGAGGTGAACAAATGTCATATGGAACACTTACATCCATTCAACTACCACTTCTCATTAGAGTTTCATGGCGAAAATGATTGTCAAGGAAGCGATGGCTTTATCAGAACGCTAGAATAGAAAGTCTTCAAAATGGAGTAATTTCCGATAGTTTTACAGATAACTAACACGGGGTGGCATCCATTCATCTCCTGAATTTATTCATCCTGTGAACTTCAACTTGATACACAAGAACGGAAGAACATGGATGGGGACAGAGCATAGGGAGGGCCACTGTGGGCTATCCGTGACCTAATCCTACCCGAAATTCACTTGACGCGGAAAAGTGCTGTTCCGAAAGCTAAAAAAACACCAGATTGAAAGGGTATCTTTCTACCTTGGACAGACGTATCACACGAGGTCTGTCAGGATTAACGGACGAACTCTGTACTGTTTCAAACGTCTTGATTTACTTGTCAGGTAGGGGACTACACCGGTTGGGTTTGAGAGCGTAATGGAAGTTTGTTTTTGCTGGTCATCCAAGAGTGCACTACACTTACTGAAGTTGTGCTACGATGATGGAACGACGTAGCTCAACCTCAAACCGAACCTACATGAACGTATTATGTATACAAACGGGGCTTATTTACTGTCCGAAACGTTTGCCTGAACAAAATTACAGGTTCCCAGTGTAGGACTGAATCATGATGATACACCGCTTGTGGCGCACTGGTGCCATCCACTAGCCGGACTTTACACACATCACTGTTTGTCTGTATGCAATCGGAACGACTGATGTTGGCTATAGAGGTGTACCGAACCTATCGTACTGAGTGGGTGTACCGGCTGATTCCCACTGATTTACGAAAACCACTGATCACAAATAAAACTACAGTTACCGTTAGGTCAACTGCAAGATAGGAGTGATCGCACTTTTACGTATAGGACCGACCCTATAACTTGATTTGACAGATTCTTTCTGATGACACTTCTTAAAACTGTCGTTTTTCACGACTTGTGGGTACGTTTGGAATGCAACTCCATCGAATTTCGGTTGGTTCTAGGACCTTTAATATTATGCCATCAGACGACCATGTTGGAATTTCACCTTAGGCAGTAGAAGCACCAACATGCATGTGTAGAGTCAATGTTCCGACAATCATGGCCAGATATGCCAATTAACCATCGTTGCAATGTGGTGGTTTCAGTGACAATGGTACAGTTATAGTAATGATAACGTGTAAAGAGCCATGCGATTGGAGCGGCGGAAGAAAAATGAACATGGATAACGAATAGCAAAGTAGCGAGGGTACTGCCAGAAGCCCAATTGGTAATGTCAGATAATGCCTCTATGGGTGGCGGTTATAAGAAAGTCCACTGTGGTCACACCTTTTTATCAAATGTGGGCAGTCCGAAGAATAAACTCCATGATCAAAAACTGAGGGTCGTCCCACCAGAGATTAGGTGCCGCTATAGACTTGATGACGTAACTCGATACTACTAACAGAAGACGCCGAAACTCCAGTGAATTTTGATTTAGTGAGAAGACAAATTTGAAGGGGGAAGTGGAAGAAACACAGACTACAAGCGGTAAGACATGAGTGACGCATGAATGGCCTATCACCCGTTACGGAAGCTAACCAGATGGGCTTCCTAGAAGTATCTGATGGGACAGACGTTGGCGAAAGTAACACTTGCTGTTAATGGAAGTGAAAAGTCTGTGTCGGCACGAAGCACCTCAAGCAACTATCTCCCACTTACTAAGAGTTGTCGGTAGCGGAGTCCGGTTTTACGCCCTAGTGGTAAGTTTCCATAGGCGACTCAAAAGGTATGCACACTCCTGCATTACGCATGTCGGCTAGTAGTGACAAGGACGGAGCGAACAAGCTATTCGGGTTGGCAACCTCCTCGGCGACAAGCAAGAGAAGATCGTTCTATCTGCTTGCCCTGTCCGAGTGGAAGGACCTTATTTTGTGCTCGCTCCATTTTCGAAGGATATATTTTGCGCAATATTCCACTCTACAAAGATTTTCTGAAGCACTTACATAGTTTTATGCAGGCAGTATGTTGCGATCAGCTTCGCGCGAAAGCTGACAGGCATACTTACGAGGGCTGGAATCATGTGGTCAGTCCAAAGAACCGATGGAACTTGCAACTCTACTTCTTGATATCACAAGTAGTCAGCTAAGCAATTGAGGGAGGTTCCGAATTGAGCATAGGTTCTTAGGTTGAAGATTACGATATAATTTGATGAAGCCTCACTTCCGGAGCATGGTCACTGACAAGCTTATCAATAGACTACTCAAATTAATTCAGCGAGACGGTCCGACCCACTCGATTCCGCGGATCCTTGCGTTTGCACCGCTCGACATGAAGTCCAAATTCGAACGCGTTTCCACATTGTCTATCTCTTTTGCACGCGTGTCTGACCTCAGCCTACTGACGATGATACTCAGCGACTTTCATCCGTTTTGAGGCCGATCCTCATTGGTATCCAGGAATATGTATTTAGATACGGAAACGGTACCTGGCTGCAACTAGAATTTCCGCAGCGCATTGTTGCCCACGATGCTTGGGACTAGGCAACAACTGTCTAGTTGAAGCTTTATTCAACGGCCGTAACCAAACACTAACTTGACGCAAAATGGAGTCATGATCGAAAGACTAGATTAGAACACCCTACCAGAAAACAATATTCTCATCATCACCATCGTCAGCTGTAAGAACCGTGTACTTGTCGTACAGTGGTTGTAGCTGCCACAGTTGCGTTCACCGATGCTTTGGGGAGGTGAGGTAGCTGCGCATTGGAGGCGGGAGCTGATAAATTGGTGCGTAAATACACCACTGTCAGATCAGACTTTTCAGTCAGAGGCTAGGGGCAGGGTCCCTGAACAAAACAATATTCTACAGGAGAATCTACAAATATAGAGGTTACTTATAAACTTGAATGTATGAAAATCAATTCGGAGTACGAGTTTTTCCAGACATGAGCGTTAGCTTACATCTCAGCGTTACACTATACATAACTGAGACGACAAAATATCGACATATCGTCCCTGTACTCGCAACCGACGAACACACCTAATCCTTCCATATCAGTTGACCTTCACAAACGATAAGTCGTCAGTCTATCGGAATCCTTGCAATATTGCCTGGGTGAAGTTGATTCTGGACGATTTCAAATGTTTTTTCCGTAGCTTACAGTGCATCAAATAGGATAGAGGCGAAATTGGATACCCTTAGACTAGCAGGACGGACTGATTGTAAATGACGCTTAAAATAACGGCGACCAAGTGGACCACCTAAACAAGTGAGCGTACCAGCGGACAGAGTAACGAAAAAAGTCGGAGGATAGCATACTTAAGTATGACAAACATTTGTCGAAAAACTGGAAGATAAAATGAAACAAATAAGCAAGGAACACAAGCCAACTGGTTGAGAAGTTGGACAAATTGAGAACAGGTAAGGGCAGAGAAGCGACGGAAACCTGTGTTTGATGAGCGTGGACACCGACATAGTCGCGGAGGCACGGCGAACAGGAGAGAACTAAGGAAGTACATGATTTTGGGTGAAGGCTGGAGAGCAGGAAAAGATGGGTTGTTCATAGCCGCTTGGAAAAGGGGCGGGAATTGAGGCGATCAGTTAGCAAGGTGGGGGTTGGACAGTAGATAATTATCGGGTTTCTGTACATTGTGTGCTGGCTTATGGTATACAAGGTATCAAAGAAAGTACATTGATGACTCCACCGGATTCAGCAACCACAGAATGCTGTCCCTACGGCTAGGTCTACATGACAGGCGAACAGATAATCAGAAAAATATCCCACACGAAGTCAGTGCAGATGTCCAAAACATTCAACGGACTTATACGAAAGTGATATTATATGAAAACCGCGTATACATGAATCTGTCCGCTTAAGCACCGCATGCACCTGCAGTATTTGTTAGACTGGTTGCACTGAGGTCAAAGTTATGATCATTCGTGCGGGAAGAGAAACGGGGGAGAAACGAATGTACAAGTGAACGAATGCAAAAGGATATGGAAGTATGAAAAAGCGCAGGCTGGTGTTCACACACTCCGTAGTTCCAGTCGAAAAAATGAGTAGTCGTTGAGCTCGTCGACGAAAAAGCAGCGTTCGTGATGCTAAAGATGTCGGAGGAGTCACGGTATAACTGGAGCAAGGAACACGGCAGCTTGGCAACGAGCTGGTGGGTTAGCTAGACTGGTATGATAAAAAGGACCCGGTGATAAACGTTATCGTTGCGAGGAGGATTCGCGTGTACTGCGTAAACTCGACATTCCCGAACCAGTCGCATTATTCGGATTTCGCAGCGCCTTATCCAGTTTGCGTTGCAATCTGGCATTTTCGGACTTGTAGTCCTCCAGCTGACTCTGAACTTCTCTTAGCTAATAAACGCAGAGGAGAAAGATAAGTTGGGAGACATGAAAATTAGAGGCTACACGGTTAAGGGAGCTAGAAAACAGTCTTCGGCCGATGGAAACCGATGTTAGATAAGCGCTTGCTGAATAAATCAGGAGTCCAGCTTATCGCCGCAGCAGTGTACGAAGTTGTCAGTCTGGTAGCTGGTAGGCTGCATAGAGGCCTAACGGAGACTGCTCTCACAAATTCAGGGCTCGAAACACTGACTCATAAACAAACCTACTGCCAGTTACTAGCAAACATGCACAATATTTACTTGTATCACCTTAATATCATCGTCCAAAGAACAAAAACTAGGACGCTTGTTTTGAGAAGCCACTGCAGTTTCGAGGAAGTGCTTGCCTGACGCGAAGTCATCAATCCCACGTGCGAAAGAATACACAGTTTGGCAAAACAAGCGTTTTGCTCGGCTATTAGGCTCCACACAATGACTAATACTCACAGATGCTTTTAGAACCACGGAAACACTGGGTCTGGTGCAAACACAACTGCAAGCTTCAGACGGCGTCGAATAGGGTAATGCGCACCATAAAGCCTGCGCCAGCCATACTTTGCACTAATTGGCAGCATGTGGGTCGACAGTGGACGCATCACCGTACGGAGCCTAGTCTGCCTACAAGACCAATGATAGCCTGTACACGATGAAGACACACGACTAGTAAAGACTGTATGATATGCAATCGTGGATAGGCATTTGGTCAGTCACACAATGTTATGGGATAAGTCGTTGGATCTACCAATGTGCATCCAAAAAAGTCCCAAACGGGAGCTCCCTATAAGAGCCACATTCACGCCAGTCCCCTGCAATAAAAAGCATGGTGCAATTTCGTCAGGGTCATGAAACTCTGCCACCTTTGACGTAGCGATTTAGCAAAAAAGATGACGTTTTGCTTGGAACTAGCAATTACTGGCTAGAATGTTTCTAGTGATAGTCAAAATCCAGTTGGAAATCATCTGCCACGTCACAATCACTGTGAACGTTGTTAGATCCAACTATGGTTGCAGCAAACGAGTTGTCGGTTCAAGGGCATATTAGCTACTGGTCTTTGTTTGAGTTGGGGAGGTGATGAGTTATATAAACCAGTTTGCTTACAATACGCTATCAAGTGAGAAATGGGGACCTGGAAGTGACCGAAACTTGGAGTTTCGGAACGAATAACGGACTAGGAGCATTGTTGGTAAGAAAGCTACGACAGTGAAAAAAATGAATACAAAGCCGCAGTCAGATATTTCACTCGTGGTTTTCCATTCTACTGACCTTCGAACAGCTGTAGTGGCTAAAAACATTAGGACAGGCTAAGCGGGGGTCAGGGAAAGACAACTGGAGGTCACCTTAGGAAGAGAGTATTTCACTGACAACTTCCGAATTCGAGCAAATTTATCCCAACTTATGGTGATGAATGTCTATCCCTGTATGGAGGTAGTCTACCACAATGCGATCAGTCTTAATTTGCTCATAACACGTTTTCTCCGCTGGAGTTTTTTTTACTAACTCATTGTACGAAGGCGCTGATGCACCAAATCACTAGAAAGCAACGTGTACTCATTAGGTGAACGCGTCTTCTAAAAGCATTTGCTTAAAAAAGACGCTGTTCCCCTATTCGTATTGTCTACTTAAAGTGACTGATTTCAGGCATATCAGGAACCGTGTCCCTAATTAGGTGATGAAAGAGCTGCCGAGAAATCAGACTGTTCGAAGCTTTTAGCGGATAGTAATGTCTTCAAACGCGGTCATGTTGGAAGTCATGATTTCGGCACTAAGATGCAAAATATTGGAGAGCTCCAATGGAACCCATTTTGGTGAGCCCAGAAACTTAACTAAAGGTCTAAATGCGGGAGCTCGACTGCATTAATTGGTGTTTGACCTGTTCACTGCGTTCCGATGATAAAAAACATGGCAGCGCTCGGCGAAAAGAGCAGCAACCAATTGAACAATATGTGCTCGTCTGCATTACTGTTACAGCCAAAAGGTTCATTTTGCGTCAACAATCATTAGGTGAGTCCCAGTAAATCAGTAGTATGTTCCATTCAGAGTTGCACGAGATGATGCAAAACAGGGCACTTGCAAGTTTTCACCCTCCTGTTTTGGCATTGCCCAAGCAAGAAATTTTCCACAAACAGAAATTATTCCTGCTGAACCTCAAAATAACGCATTTGTCTCTTACGACTTTGAAAGCCGAATTCTGAGGAGTCAGAGATAGCTCAGTAGTAAAGGCAAGAACTTACTGACCGGAAGGTCAGCGGTACGAACCCTACCTCTGCAGTTCGACTACTATAGGCTTGGACAACCTGATGGTATCTCAGCCCACCTGTTTCATTCGTGTGGCACGGCAGCTAGGCGCTGAAAGGTTGTTACAGCTGGACGATTATTTATTTTTTACTAATGGAACACGTTCTTACTTGTTTGATCAGTGTTACTCAATGATTTAAGCAGGTAATAGACGACCGTGCAGCTGAGCGAGGTTCAAAGTGTCCATGGGAGGGGGACAATACCTATAGCAGATTCTATACCAAAGAAATATTGCCAAAACTGTGACATCAAAATAGCAGGCTCGTTCTAAAGTGAAAACAACAACAACAGAGGCTGAATGACTTTTTCTGATGGACTCTCTCCTAAAAAGAGTGTTGCATTCCAAAGTGGTTACGGATTCTTCTGATCACCACCAACCTAAAGTGACTGAACTATAGAATCAAACCGGTTTGTCAACCTGGCAACTTTGCATAACAACTGCAGTCCTAAAAACAGGACAATCGAACGGGTGATCTGGAAATGGTATCGATAAACTGAAGATTTCGAGTGTGGTACGGACTGTGTCAGAACGAAATCCGCAAATGACATAACTAAGTTGTCCTTTCGTAATGGACTACTCATAAGGTTGCTGAAAACTCTTCGACAGCCCACGACCGGTTTCGCCCTTCTTGGGGCTCATCAGGTAGGCGCAGTCCCCGAGTTTCCGTCAACCTTATGTTCTACTTGAACCCAAATTGCACTGTTTTCGAAAGAACTACCGATCTGACATGTGTGCGTACATGCGTGTTTTGCAGCAGTGGCGGAATAGAAAATATTCGCAAGCACGTAAAAAAGTAAAAGGTTCAAGGTGATGAATGTAATCTGAGGAAACTGGACTGTTGTAAAATCAACTCAGAAGTGAGCAGTTTAACAGTGTAAGAATACATGAATACTACCGTGTTCATGAATGACAACTCGACTTTTGTGTGCCAAACATGTGTGAAGTTCACATTTCTAACGTCTCGGAAAGATGAGCTAACCATGACCAATTGACCTACATGTGGATAACAATTCACTACGGCAGGATGTCATAAGTTAAGAAACTTAGATGTTGAAATGTAACATTGCCTGCCCCAAATGTTCACCTGTGTTTTTCTTTCTATGACAGTTGATCTATATAGGTTTGAACGATAAAGATGCCAGTCAAGCAAGAGTAAGCGGCACACAGAAAAAACGTACTTGAATACACTGGCACACACAGAGCCCCTAGGTTAAATACTTTACGATGTGACATTTACCTGTATGTCGACCGCATAGATGACAAGGTGTAGCACTGTTCCACATTTTCAATGGCAGAAGGGAAATACACCTAGAACATCAATATATTATTTACGAGCGTGTCCGTCACAATCGTTAAAAGTACAACGAAGAAGCAGGAGGAACACTTCATAGTCGTAGTAAACAGACCCGTAACAAGGTGCCTTCCATCCGTTAAATTATTCATTTACTGCCACATTCTGTCGAGCCTAACCGAAGGTCAGCGCTCCCAGCACCGAGTTCAGCACAGCGTTGGAACACGTGAGAAACGGGTATTGCAGATTCCTTACTCGGTGACACAACTTCTCTGATGATACCGAACAACCCTCAGCTTTTTTGATGAGGTTCGTGATGTAACCAGAGAGCGACAAACAGCAGTACAGATGGACCAAATTGTTAGCACGGTGTCATTTAATGAAAAAAATGCGGCTGCAGGCAAAATCGGAGACGATAAAAGAAGTAAGCCATTTCAAAGCAGGGTTGCGAGCTCTTGCTAGCGCAGCGATCAAACCGGAAAGATTGGACATCCCACTAAACTATTGATTACTCCCGCCTACGCCTGAGTGGTCCGGTAGTACATCAGTCTCCGCACATCCTACGCTGTTATTCACCTGGCGGGAATGAGAAGGGAAGAGATCTTAACAGACACTTGGGCCCAGACGGCAGCGATCAAGAACAACATCAGACCCAAAGACCCTTCCAGTAGGGAACGCGTGAAAGGTCTTTAGAGTCGTCTCGTTCGTAAGCTTGAGTTTAAAGAAACCGGGAAACAGATGAATCAACATCTTCATTAAGTAGCTAGACAGCCGATTCAATGATGTTATCCTGACGAGCGAGCAGTGTAGAACATTCCATGTCAAATAAAGAGGACATTCCTTTGCATAGGATACCAGCTTGACATTTTCCAGATAAAAACGTAGCTGTGTAAATGTCACGGGCTTGAACAGGATAGGCTGCGACTGACGTTCACCAAGAGAAGAAGACGATAAAGTAGGAAAAGATGCAACGCTGTTAACGGGAAGCCAAAAATTAGCCAACAGAAAACCTACCTCTCTCTGGAACTTTCGCCTATCCTGCTTCAAATCAGCCTCTTGTTGCTCGCAGCTGTCAGCAATGGTTTTGTATCGTTTTATCTGACCTTCTAAACGAACAATCTGTGAGAGAGTAACACAAGAAGCATATGATTATGGAGGGTGAGATGTACGCTGGAAGGAAACACGCCAGTGCGAAACGCGATGTAAACAGCTGGTTTTCAGTTGGACAGAACAAATCAGAAACTTTGTACGCACTAAATCATAGTTGGATTCTCACTAGCACAGTCAGTCTACAGCAGCATGTGATCCTTGCCCTAAAACACGTAGAATTTGACGGCAATAAGGACTCAGTGAATGTTAGGCTTCAGTAGACCCAAACGGCATGCTCATCAACATTGCACTTCAAATTAAGTTCACGAATCACTTGTTAGCGCGCCAGAACACGGAAGTGGCGCTGGCGGCTTTGTGGTTTTCTGAACCAGGCTTGGTTGAAGCTGGATTAATCGGGACTACGTGTCATGTACCGCGACAGTAGTTTAAGACAGAGCCTTTGGAAGATCATTCACCTCTTGAAGAGTTCACAACAACAATTTAGCTCATGAGCCCCGAAAGAGAAGCCAACCATCCCATCTTTCCACGCGATGACCTCCATTGAAGAGTCAACTGTTTTGTCCTTTTCAAAACCACTCACACTGGTGAAGCCAGCGCACAGTCATTTCTTACAAGGATAGATATATGAATATGGTGATCATCCGTCTGCAATTGCGTAAATTTTTGTCAATTCCGACACGATTACGCAAGGAAAGCTGAGAACGATAGTTCAACCTTAAATTGCAAAGTGCAAGGAAAGCGGGCAAATGGCAACCACGATCGGAACGACTGGGCTAACCACACGGTGAACAACCCTTGGTGTGCTCCAATGTTCGGAATTTAAAGGTTCAAATTGTCTGGTGAGAGAAGGCCGCAGAGTCATATAAACGATCAGGTATACTGTTAGATCCTCGTAGAAACGTTTAGCTTAATTTCATTTATCTAACAATGAACTGTTGCCTTTGTGCAAACAGTACACACACACACTCATCGGGTGCGCGATGACGCCTAAGTACAAGACCAACTTCTACCTAGTATGGACAGCACAACGACTTACGGAAATGAAAAGCACTTCTGTTTTGTCTAATCTGAATATTTTGTGCCATATCATGCGGAAAGCGATAAATATGGAATCACATGCCTCACTGTTCAGCGTAACTGACCAGCAATTAGTAGTCTTCCATTTACACCCGTAATTTATAACTTAGTTGCTAACTAGTGTAGAACGTGTCAGTGCTTCACAGTCATATGTGACGTTGCTTTGGATTGCCAACTTTGCCTTATTACCAAATTACAACAGTGAGCTCATCTGGAGTAATGAGTTTTATCATACGGTGTGGCCTATGCTAAGGGACATTGCTTGCCTGTTAGTGTAGCTCATCAAATGTGGGCGTAGCTGTCGTAATTTATATCCGAGGAGGAATTCACGTGCTCGTCTCAAAAGTGCAGTCGCAGTTAGCGGATAAGTGACAACTGACTGAACAAATAGGTACATCGATTTGAAGTATAATGACTACAACTTAGTGTAGAAAGGCATCAAAAGCTGACCGGAAACCAGGTGAGCAAGGCGGAAGGATACTTACAAAAGCCAAGTCATAAGAGAAGTTCGAGAAGTCCATTATCATACTACCAATATAATAAACCTTTGGCGAAATCTCCTGCCGGGTGACCACGGAAATTCATCCGAGGATTTCTACTCCACCGTACACCTCATCGGATGTCACTTTCCTCCTACAGGGTTTAACACAATACCTCGCAAACTTCTGACAAGGCATTGTTCACGTAGGGAACGGATACTGATCTCTATGTGATTAGAACAGCCGATTACTCCTCCTCTCTCGTTGTCCTTACCCAGGGGACACGAACGATGTTGTCCATCCTGATCACAAAATCTAGACATGTGATCGTTTGGTCGTCTGAACGCTACCTTTCTATTATCGAATGTGGGCCGTCTCATATGGATGGACGTTTTACTTGACTGTAGTTTGCTTCCACATGCAGGTGACAACAGGTAGGTACTTGTGTTACGAAAGTTAATTACTTCACATGTTAACAAAACCTCCAATAGCTCTGAGTTATACATTAGCGGCATAACTTAGGTTTGCCAACACGCTGCTGCAACGGTAGATACTTTAGTTTGTGGGAACAGCAATGAAATTGGGGCATGAGTCTGCTGGTAAGAATTGGTATTCCTTGGGCCAAGGGGGTACATTAGGGAAACGGATTGTGAAATGAGTGGGCTTGTTCGATCGATAAAGTTTCGCAGATTAAAGTGCGACGGTTGAAAGTTGGCAACTGGATTTCCTCCGAAATGTCACACGATTGAACTTGTTCACTATAAAAGGGCTTTACTAACATCCTGTTCCACTGGCCATCCTGTTCTGGCAGTGTGACATAGAGATGACTGGCACCTTACTCCAAACGAATCACAGCTTGTCACTTTGAGCCACATACTTGTTTGTGAAATGGTCCGAGGTACCATTCGCAACGATGGTGGTGGCATCACTCAACGATGTCGTTCACCCAGACGGAGCAGTGCAACCGATTAGTCCCAAAGTAGATAGCTGCAACCTCAAGTTCATATGAAATGATTATGCGTGCATTGTGCTGAACAGCTGACCACATGAACAAGTGACCGATTAATCATGAATATTCAGGTTTTAATCTCAGGTAGTTACCGAACACATGGAGAATCTGACTATTGACCCGTTCGACTGAAAATCGAAAACTGAGGGTTGGAAGAACTTTCGATTTCTAACGACTTTCCGTAAGAAAAATTTCTTGACCTGTTTGTAAAAATAAAACTGTATCGACTGGGGAAAATAGGCTGAAAGCAGAGCTTATCGACGGGCCAGTCTAGACTGGAAGTGAGCGATGAAATCCAAACGGATTGTGAAATAACTGACACTTTCTGCAGCGAACGATAGGGCTAAAACGAGAGAGTTGGGACCTCTCAATGTCAAGAAATTAGCTCCACAGACACTAAGTCATACGTGCCGGCATGGATTGCGATTGCGTCGTTTGAATAACAAAACGTTGTTTGAACTGCTTGGTTCGCACTTACACTCAGTCAGAAAAAGTCAGTAAGACCACGTGCTCTTTTACGAATAACCTAGGATACTGCGCACGTGATTTTTCTAAGGTGGCAAAGTTTATTAAAGCTTGTTGTGGAAAGGGTGCAGGAAATACAGCCATTGAAGGTGAAGTTAGATTAATACAAGGAGAAACGTACTGAATACGACAGAACGGTAAAGGTAAAATGGAAATACAAGTGAACCACCAAGAACGACGTTTTGGGATACGAGAAGCTGGTGACGAAGATTGTGTGCAACGGAAAGACTGAGATGTCCTACAGAGCCATGTTATAAAATGACTCTTTGCCTTCTTCACGTTGAAATACCTTAAGAGAAATCTAATGAGTCCCCTATATGGAGCTGAGATGCTCCCTCTGGTACACGGTACTCGACGTTTCGTCATGGGCTGAAAAGCCCTTTGAATACCATAAACAATCTCACCACGATATAGGGTGACTCCATCAAACCAAACATCGTGAACGGGTCAAATGACCTTTGGAATACTGTGCTGCTATGGGAAATGACTGAACGCAGAGACTAATGTCATAAACTTGGAGGGAGATTTCCACCTGGGAAATATCATATGTAGTAGAAGAACACACTCCGTGTAGTAACGCTACTCTCAAATAACGAAGCGCTAGAGTACAGGGGTCGTCCATAAAAAAGAACAAAACAGGAGAAAACACATTGGCTTCCTTATGAGCACTGTCGCACCACAAGATTAGCGTTCGACCCGACTGCTGCGGCTATCAGCTGTAACATTCGCTTTCTAAAGGTTAGCTACCGCAACGGAAGGGTTAATTGTGTCATAAGGAACGATTGCTAGTGTGTTTGTTTGAACTGAATTATGACACCTAACACCTTCTGACTTGCACATCATGACGCCATGCATAAGTAGCGGCACAATGCGACCAAATACGTACAAGCGTTCCTGTAATATCCCAAACACCTCCACGGCGTCCAAGGAATTTGGGGCCACGCATGCCCTTCTGAACTCGTCTGTGTGGTCTTATCCAACTGTGCGTTTCCCAGCCCCTAAAATTCAATATACTACATAAGCCCGTCACCAAGCATTCGATATTGCAAAGCTCCCAAGTGTATGGAAATTGAACTTCAAACACCGGGCATAGGTTTGATATGGCGGCCCCTTTTGAGGGCTGGTAAGCGTTGGCTAGCCACGGTAGTGGCCGCGAAAACAGGTGAACTTTCGGATGACCCCACTTCGAACAGAAGAATAGATAGAAGTGTCTGTAAATCGTAATGAAAAAGCCACCAAATGGATTCCAAATAAATTCCAAGCAGTGATAGACGCGAGAGACGACACGACCAAAAAGGTGGACTGTAAAGACGGCACTGAAACAGCGAAAGCTACGACTGTACCGTTCACAAGGGCTGCGCGAAAGCTAGTTGTCTGTTTGGATTGAGAAGTTAGACTTGGGTGCAGTATAAATACCATTTGGACCGGCGCAACGCGTCAAAATTAGGTCGAGGGAGCCGAGTAATCGGTATACAAATGCCTCAGATGAGCTATAGGCAGCAAGTCAAGACTTGGTGGAAATCAAACTGATTAGACGGAATACAAGAATCTGAACAAAACAAGACACTAATGGACGAAATATGATAGAAAATTTGGCCGTTATTCAGAAAATAAAATGAGTCGAGCGAGGGGTCGTCCGATGACGAAATACAAAAACACTTACATCGCTTTCTAGGGACGCGTTCTTTTGCAAGGCCTCTTGGAGCTTGTATTTATATTCTTGCGCCTGAGAACGGAGGTCTAAATGGGACAGAAATCACGAATACGGGTCAAAAAATGCATACAATTGACCAATAAACACTTCAAGAGTTAGGCAAAAGCCTTCCAGTTTGTCAAGGCTGGAGCGAAGTGTGATCGAATGTACTTATATTGCCTTGGAATTCGTTCAGTGCGCAAAAATATTTTGGACGCTCGTCACAAGTGGGTGATTTACGATTAGAAGAACATTCAAATGGATAATCCAGCCAGAAGAAGTCTAAAATGGAAGATACTGAAGTACCGCTTAATGCTAAGATGTTCCACTTTTCCTTGAAAGATGTCTCAGAATGGTGATGTTGAATTAAGACTTTTAAGATGTTTGGATAGAAACCTTGAGATATCTAGATGTTTGCTACTAGGGAGAATGGTGATAGCTGCGGTCGTGTGGATGGCTGCTGGTGTGTTCACTGAGTTGGGTAATTTGGTTTCCAAACGAATCGCTTAACCAGGCAATCAGAGGAACAAATATGTCTCCATTATGAGTAAAAATGTCCCAAGGAATATCCATATGCTTGCGTGCAACTCTGGTGCATCTGCAGATTCCCATGGGGACACAAAGATTCCTATAGCGTACCTTGGAACTCATATCGTGATACCTAATGAAGGACGTCGGTACCTCTAGACGTGTAAAATCTATTCAGAATACTCGCCGAAGAGCAAGTGAAGCAGTCGCATCCCGATAAACACGCTCCCTCTTCAGGAAGTGATTTTAGTGAACCGCCAATAAGGGAGAAGTCCTCCTAGGACGTAGCAAGAAAAGTCTTACGAGAAGCATTCACCCCAGATTTGGAATAGGTTTTGCTTGTTACCTGAGAATTTCGCATAATTTGATCACGCTTATGCAAGAGGCTACTAAGTGTACGAACCGAACCATAGGACACCAGCAAAGCAATGTGGGAGCGTTCCACTGTAGCAGTTAGCTAACCAACAGAGATTTACTCATGCACATATCCTACTTTTGCGATCACGCAATGGGAAGCTGCTCACTGCGGCCACTCATTGATTGCCTTTCAGTGGTTGACCGGAAGCTGCTCGACAGTATGTTCTTATTATAAGTGCCTACAATTTGACGTTAGATCGTCATCCACTAGGCATTCATTGTGCGGAAACTGTTTGGTAGTTGTTAACCAAAGCTTCCTTCCCAAGCTTGGTAACACAGTTTCGTTCCGCAACCTATTATTGGACTGGAAAGATTGAGCAATCTGTGCATATGAACAGGTATGACGGAACTGTTTAGTGTTATATAGAAATAAAAAACCTGCTGGGTTTTAAGAGTAAAAGACACTGAGGAGCTCGTTTAACTTCCAGTGTGACGATAGGTGAAACGGGTAAGTGAAGTGCGAAGAGCGATCTCATCATTTCGCTACTGTAACAAAGGTGTACTTAGCCATCAGGGTGCCATTTAGTGGAGCAAACGAGTTGAGTGAAACCACAACGGTGATGAGCGGGGAAGTAGACTCCTCCTTTCAAAATGAGGGTGTATTCCTCAAAACAACAACCGACTGCATGCGTGAGTTAAGGGTTAGGTTGTTTGCTGCAATCAGGTGAAGGGAAAGGGAGTGTATCTATAGCGCAGTGCCGTAACACGCGCGTCCAGATGGGACTGAATCTGAAACCATTAGTCAGTTGGGTGTGGAATCTCAGCCATCATCGCTTTGGTCGGGAAGTGCATTTCTCATCCAGTGCCTTCAGTATGCACGTTCGGAGGGACAGGCTCTACTCACGGAACACCGGCAGACTGGTAGTTTTAACGTTGCTTAAGTTAGTGGAAAGTATGCTCCTACTCAACTTCTGTACTTAAGTTAATGGAAAGTATGCTCCTACTCAACTTCTGTAACGTGACCCTAGGTTACTTCGTGTCAATAAGGTTGCTCATAAGATTTAGTCAGTTCTATTTCTATCCACCCAGATTAGAACAATACAACAAAACGAAACAATTGGTGGGGTGTAAACAGCTTTTCTGGATGGTTTAAGGTTAAGCTTATCTGTACGTTTGACTTGAGAAAAATAATTTCAAAGTAAACCCCCGACGAAGCGATCCCGTAGCAGGCCTCTTTCAACAGCAGTGAGACCTGGCTATTTAAAAGATACCGCAGATTTCCTATGGTATTCAATGAGTGTAGTTGAAACTTATGAAGGCCTAATCCCGAAGGCGTTGTGGCAAGTTTCCCGTAGAAGTGTAAACCGTTCAGAAATGCACATGTAAGCCTCAACAGTGGCGAGAAAAGAAAACAACAAACGACAACCATCTACCGGACAAGTTATGGTGAAGGAACAGCAAGAATCGACCCTCACAGAGAAGCTAATTTCAACGCACAACTGTGTTTTATCGTTCGTAGGCGCCTCGTGACCGGCATGACCTTTTGGATGATTTTAAATTAGGTGTAGATTCCGAATTAACCAGAGTGCACGTCACGTGCATGTTCATCGTGGAATCGATGTCACGAGTACCAGTAGCAAACGGTGTATTGAAAGCAATTAAATCTATCACCGAGGTTAACATAAAAGTGGGAACTAGCAAGAATAATGACTTTCGATTAAAAGGAGTTATTCGTTCCAAACGGTAGCAGTAAGTTGGTTGGCGAATGCGCGTGGTTCACACTGATGGGTAGGCATAATTTTCCAACTACTGAAGCCTACTTCCGCAAAGACGTGCCAGTCATTTTTTATGGGTGAAGAAATAATCACAAAGACAGCTACAAAGGTACCTGGGACAAAAGTATACGCAATAAAACAGTCAGAAGCCACCAAAAAGATACCAAACTGAAAAAAAACAACTGCGGTTGATCATACGTTAGAAAATGGGGTATACGTATTTAGGTGATATATAAAATGGAAAAGTGCTTGTGGCCCAGTAACATCGGATTCAAGGAGTGCGATTTCATCGCTGTGTGAGCAAGTATCCCGTGTTGTGTCCGAAGATGAGGATTAAAAACGTTATTTGAATCCTGGAAAAACCCCATTTTCATATTGCACTCGTTTGAACAGCCCTCCTTCTGTCCTAGCGCAATTGTTCTGATCAGCGCACACGGAAGCAAAAGAACACTGGGCTCGACTATCGTTCTCATTACAAATTTTTAGCAGTGTTAGGATTTAAAACCCAGATACCTGAAATGCGAGGCGAGCGTGCTACATTTACCGTACCAGCGAATTTTAAACGCACAAAAATAGACACGCCTGAACAGGTGAACGTACTCACGACTGAGCAATATGAATGAAGTCGCACCAGGAGAGGTGGAGAGGGACTGTTCGAACAAATCTAATGCGAACAGAAATTACGCAAAGCCCACAACCACTTACAAGAGTGACTGGTCACCCTGTTCAGACTCCAGGCAATTTCTCATCTATTCTATCTATCCATCTATTAGTTGTTTTTCGGTAATCGTGTTTCACAGTATTGCAGAAGCACCTGTTGTCTTGGTGATAATCAACTTTTTACTTTGTACGCACGGTAGAACACAGTTTGAATGATTTTTGTGTTCCTGTGAATCTTCCGGTTAGTGTTATTCGACATAACAAACTGCTGTTCGGCCCCAAGGAATAAAATAACTCACATTGGGACAAATACTATTCAATCGTACTACATTCATACATTCATTCATTCATATTAGGTTACCTCAGCACCCTGGAGGTAGAGGAATACTTTGGATTTTCTATAAATTTATTACCTCTGGAAAGTCGGAGTATCTACACCAGCCAGGAGCGCATATGGCTGATCACTTACATTGCTATTAGATGTGGAGATCATGAATTAGCGAAAAACGGTTGAAACAATTACTGGTATACCTAGATTACAGGCTCGATACTTTATGGAACAGTGTAAAAGACGTCGTTCACGGGGACACCAACATCTAATTCAAGGTGACTGAGGAGAGAGTTTCCAGATAGTGGGTGATGACAATTATATTCTCATCAGAGTTGTGGGCAGCGCTTGGGAAGGATACTTTCGTAATTTGCTGGCTTTACGAATCATTAGCGATTACTGTATCAGAAACTGCCACTTTCTCTACGAGTGTTTTCTGCCTTGCTTACACTATAGATCCCCATTAGCTGAAACAGGCCAAGAATAACGTTTGTTCTTTTCGAAAACAGACAGGCACGTATCCTAGCAAACTGATGTAGTGAGCCTAACAACCAGTAACGTGTAACACGTGTTACTTTCGCTTACTATTAATTAGCCCGTATTGCTACTCCACAGGGGACTGTTTTCTGGGTGAACATCGCCAGAGTACAGAAGAGCAAACCGAAGCGGTTGTCGAAAAAAGTACAGGTATGTGGTACCTTGCAGGGCGAACTATGATAAGGAAACCGGCCACAATTTTTGTATCGGATACGACCACTGAAAAAAATAACAGGTGTTCGGTAGTCTTCAGTACTTTATGTGTCTTTAGGTGTCCTCTGGGAGATTATAATGGAGAAATGGAATAACTAATTCCAGAGTTACAGAGCATTGTCAGAGATCAGATTTGCGCTATTTTAGCGACATGATAGCTGTTAAACCATGTACGAAATCGTAAAAGTGAAGTAACACCTTGTGTGGAAAAAATGATTCGTTTTCTTCGCAGGTTGCTGAAACTCTTCACCAGCCTTATGAAAAGTGTTCTCTGTCAAGAAAATACACCACGAACACCGTACCAACTGAAATACGAGGCGACTTTTGTGCGACACATTCAGTTCAAAGAATATCATAGACGAGAGATTTATTTGAATCTCTCGTTCACATCAATGTAATATGCAAGTGAGTGCAGTCCGTTAATGGTTCGTGTTATTATTATCATCATCACTTTTCTGGGTAAGGTCAGTAGGCTACTGGTTCTGCACAAGACCTATCTACACCGTTGCACGACATACATCAGACTGTTCAAAAACCAGTTATCATTCTTCCATTCCGCCCACTATAGTGAATTCCGGTTAACGGTAACTTTAACCAGGCGGTGAACTTACGCAGATGGTTGCGGCGGTCCGAAAATGAACATACTTTTGGAAAGATACCTGAATAGTTTCGGAAGTCTACGATCCAACTCTATAATCTGTCTTTAAAGGGAATAGGTTCTGTTGAACATGAATATCCAATTGACAGCGCTGGGCTCTGTTTCAATCAGGCGAAAAAATCGGCGACCACCTAGGACCAAGGTATGAATGGGGTTTGAAACGCCGTTACCAGAGCCCGTGTTTAGTTCGGTAGATCCGACTCCTGCAGAACTGGGTATGAAAAAAAACTATTCCTGAAAAATGATCCGTGGGCGAAGGAAAAGTTCGAAACTTTTCTTGAGCTAACCACGCGCTGGTAGCACCCCACTGCAGTGAGAGGCTCGAATCCCAGCGATAACATTATCCCACGTTCACGGAAACCGCTGAATCTTAAGTTGGCCCACTAACTTTCATAGTCTTTCCCTAATAAGATTAGGCAAACGCAAAGTTTCATGACTGAATGCATATAGGTACTTTTAGCATGAAAGATTAGGAAGGTCACAGTACCATAGACTAAAGATAGACACTTATCGAACAAGCTCTGGTAGCGAATCAACATATGTACGATATCGGTAGCAGTAAAATTTGAAGAACCGCCCTTTTCACTTCGTTTCACTTCCCAATATCTTATGCCCTATGAAACATTCACTAGGTAGCCCATTACTTGAAAAAAATTTTTTTTCTGCTATCAACTTGGACTTCATTAGATAATATTCAAAGGTTTCGGGAACGTTTGGACAGAATTAACTAATGGGGAATGTTTTACTGATGACGCAAAGCCTATTCATATGATTCAAGAAAGCTAGAACCTTGGACCAAGTTTGAGCCAAGCAAAACGAATCTACAGTTGTATGGCGGTAAGGAACCAGTGTTCCGACGTTGATAGCCATCAAAGACCACGAAGATGAGTTGCAGCAAGGTTTCACAAGGTGTCTGTTACAGGTTTTCGTGTTTCATACGGGTTAAGTCAAGAGAGTGACAGTCGGAGTTGGGCTAGATTACAATTTCTAACGTTGGTGACTCAGCGTGGAACCAAGAACCCTACAAGCATACGTGGGCTGATCCATAAGTTAGACAGCCCCAACCCATCAATCATTTTTAGACTCGTGTTTTCGGTTATTTTTGCCGCCTCTACAACTAGTCATTCTGGCTAGTAGTGTGCCGAGAGCGAAATGTCCGGTCACAAATTCATCGACAAATTTCCGAACACTACTGGACATGCTTTCCGATTGGACAATGCAAGAAAAGGTTTGAAGTTGCTAAGGTGCGGGAAAATAAGCTGATATGACGGTAAACTTCAGATTCTAATACTCTGACCCAACAACAACATCCAACATCCCAAAGGAGTCTAAGAGGGCTTGCATTTACAGCCGCCATCGCCAACCGCAAGGTCACGTGAAGTTCAGTTTGTTATTTACGGTCGGGTGAAAGACCGCATGAGAAAATGAAGCGCGCCACCGTACACAAGAGGCTAGTTGCGGAATGCTACCAATCAACTAATCGAAAGACCCGCAACAAAACTGCCCCCACAGAATCCGACAGACGGCCAGTTTTGGCTGTAGGTCGTGAACGGGAAAAACCTCAAATGATCGTAATTTAAAAATAAAGTTCACTCGTTTATCTTTACTCAGACTTGTGGTTTCGGCATTGAGTAATCTAGACAGCGATACAGCAAGTTATCCATTTTCTCAGGATTGAAAACGTTACTGAAATAGACGTTGAAATGCCTGATTTGCTGTAGAATATCCGCCAACGCAATGACGACTCGGGAACATGCAAAGAAATCAGCTGTGACCGTTGTGAACTGCCTGAGTACTTATTGAGGAGCAGCGACTAGATTCACGAGAGCGAATAAACATTCGAAGGTTGTTCAGTCCGACATGAAAGTGAGATGTACTTCGCTGTCGCACCTATTCATTACATCTGATATTGTTAGGTGTAAAAAGACAGGCATACCATACCATACCAACACTTGACACACGTCTCATAGAGGTGGAAGAACGAAAAGCTGTGATGCAACGAACGTTCAAGATAAGTGTATCTCCACTCGAGACAACGTTCGTATTGACTAGCAAAATTGGATAATCCCGATGAAATCCACTTGTGGGTGATTTATCTCTTTTCATCGTGAGAGGGTGGTGGAAGTGTAACTGCCGTGGGATTTCTCAGATTGGACAGACATCGCTGGAACACGGGGTATGGAAGCTGAAGCCGTGATTTTACCAGCAAATGTGACGAACACTCACCAAAATGAACAAATTTTTGAAAAAGAAGCGACCATCTGCTTCGAACAGAAGTGACCAGGAGACAGACTGGTGAAAACCTGAAAAAGCGTTCTAACGCCGTAAAACTATGCAGACGTGTGAATGAACGTGCAACCAGACAACCACGCTGAACACCAGCCGGAAGTGGTAAATATTTTTTTTTCGGAAAGGAGGACTGAGATGAAAAGGTTGCCCACCATAAGCGCATTTTGTATGCAGACTTAAGGATGCTTCCTCTGAAAATAACCGTGAATATTTTCTACGCATTCCCCCCCCCCACCTGACGAGCCCAAAAGTCCCCTTCACAGTGGCGGAAGCTCCGCGTGGCGGGCAGTTTCACCACTTTTGAAGCACACTGCTCTAACCCAATGGCGACACTGTTAAGAATTTCCCATTGTCGTTTCAGATTCAAATGGTAACGACAACACTTTTACTTATACAGAAAAGGCTATGCACAAAAGTGCGAACTTGGTTGTTATAGAAAAGTCACTAGTCTCCCGAAGTGGTTACGTTGGTGAGTGTCTACTCTGCAGCTGAAGTGATGTTTCTCTAATGGAATGAATTAACATGTCGGAACACGACCTGATATCACCAGTCAGTCAGCAACTAGTTGAATTTTGTCCAATTACCATTACGTTGTCTTAGCGGAGATAGACGTAGAATGATCGGAAGGAGGAAGGGGTAAGTAATGGAACTTTAGCAGGTGTGGTGTTTCATAGTACGGCGCTGGAAATGTGGTTTTGAGGTCCTCATATCCTACGAAGGAAACAGACAATAAAATAGCGGCTACTTTTGGTGTAGTCTTTACGATAAGTGTGCTTTTGTCACTAATTGAAATCGATATTGGATCATTGAGGTGCTCATACTCAGAGGGTTTTCGAGATAGACAGAAAATCCGACGGTTTCGCTGCGAAAAGCAAGATATACACAGATGAAAACATGTAAATAGCATGTTACCATCAAAAACCCCAAAGAAACAGCAGTCATAACTTCTGGTGAAAATCAAAGAAATGCAGTATTACTTACGCAATATTGATATGTAAGAGACAAACCCAATCAAAGAAAACTGGATAGTTTATCGAAAGACAAAGGCAAAACTCAACAACTGATATTGTGTCAAACCCAAATAGAGTCCATCTCCTGGAGGGGTAAAATGGCTCTTCCTCTGCGATGGTCTCACATCAGGTGAATTATTCTATAAAAATATCAACAAAACCACTTACTTTGAATATCTTGCTTGAGATCTGCTTGGTCAGAAGTGCTAAGTCGGGATCGAGAGGAGAAACGACCGGTTGTTTCAGGAACCTTACGCTGCTCTTCAAGTTCGCTTTCAAGTCTTTCTACGCGGGCCAATAAATCGGAACGTTCTTTGAACAGACGGTTAATTTGAGAATCTGAAAATCAACAGAACAGAAATAATTCATGAGGAGGCTCGAAAACCACGGCAACCAAAATGCATGACAGATTGAAACACCCGTAGTCGGTCCATCGAACGACTATATTCACAGAGATTAAAATATGGATCAAAAGTTCTACCGTCAAACACGTCAAATAATCAAACTTGTTTGTAGGACGTGAGTATATTCACTCGGTCTATTCCTAACTCAGTGAGCTGGTTGGCTCGACTGTCGATCGGACCAATCAGCTGGACCAACAGCCAAACAGCAGGGTACGTAGCACCGGAACACAAACCATAATAAAAGACAGAGTTGCGATACCAAAAGTGAATGAAAAGAACATTATTCCTTTTGGTCCGGTGACATTTTTGCTAGCGCGCAAAATGTCACAAGCACTCGTCATCCTTGTCGTCCAGGCAAGGGATCAGTTTGATAGCGAAATGTAGGTTAGTTATGATGGGCTGACAGAAAATTAATCGAAACTAAATAGCTCGGATGAATGGTAGTTTGGTGAAGTTCAAACTGCTTATTAGTTCACAGGTACCAGGTGCAGGTGGATTGTGGACGAACAGTCCATAACGATGGTCCGGTAACGGGTCCGGCTGAGTGAAATCCGATGCTCTCTAAGTACCAGAACAAAAAAGGAAAGTCCACCTGGTCACTAGAGTGGACAGTAAGCTAATTTAGGGGTCTTCCATTTTACCGACTTCATACAGGGTACATATAAAACAAGTTTAGCGCAATCAGGTTAGATTTGTCCATTAGTTGACATGTACGACCAACTGAATGGTATCCAATCCATAGTTCTACTGTTTGGTTTTAGATGCATCTGAAGTCTTATCTCGGTTGAACAGTGTAAAAGTTTAAAAAAACGAAGTTTAATTTGAGAAATACACTCATTTACAAATTACATTGGTGTTAAAGAGGGACGCGAACGAATCTCTTGTCTGTGCTATCCAGAATATCGTGCCAACCGAAACAGGAGGCGGCCTTTGGGCACAGCACATTCAGTTGAAGAATACCATAGATAAGAGATTCATCTGAGTCCTTCGTGAACGCATACGTACTTTATGAACAAATGTACTTCGTCAATTGAGTACAATTTGGTACCCAAGTTTAACATAGGGCTGATGAATCCCAAGAACGGAGGAACCTGTAGTGGACTGCTTCCAACAATCTTATGAGTAGTTTGTTCTGTCAAAGCCTGATCTATTCGTTTGCCAAAAGACAGACCATTATTAAAGATATCCATAAAATTATTCGCATTGATCACAAAACTAAGCGTATAAACCCAGCTGCGTGTGCGCTCATCTAGTTCTACAAGTTGCAACTCTGACCGTATAATCACCATCAGTAAAGTCAAACAAACTTAATGTGTTTAGAAAACGTGTATTACACAATAACGCATCTGGAGTGCAATCACGAGGAACCAGGGACTAATGTTGGACTTTCGGTATTAAGTAAAGCTTGTATCAGGACACCATAACAAGTTCCGTCAACTCTGAAACTCGACGCCGTGCGAACACTTAACATGAAGGCTTCACTTCTGGGGAAGAAACAATGTATGGACGGAACATACTACTCAAGCCAAATTAGTTTGCGAATGAGGGTATTTTGTGGATCAGCGGTGCAGTCGGTCACAGAGGTTCAATTAGACGTGTGTTTATGGGCCCTATCGGAATGGTAGAGAACCATCGTGTAAAGAAAAACACGGATTTGGAGGAGCTGATCAACAGCGATTATTGTAGATAGTTATTTGCTGTAGAAGCATTTGACTGTGCGATGCAAGCAGTCACATACAAACACATGTACGGAAGTACTAGACAAGAATGCGCTCGGCTCCAAAACGAGCCAACAGTGTTGCTCTCTGCGACCATCCCATTGGAGTGTAAGTCTGAAACAATTACGAAGGAGCCGGTTGTACGTAATTCCTGTCTGAGAGCCTACTGAATAAGCTGATATTAAGAGCCTTCGTCCAGTTCAAACACAGTATGTGGGTGATACTACGTACCTAAACGTTGACTTGCGGCAGTTTCTAAAATTCTAAATCACAGGAGCCAATTTAACCTAGTTAGATGCTTACACGAAGTGAATGCGGTTGACTTGGTGTCGGTCCCCCTATCGTGGAGCCTTTTTCGACCTACCTGCTGCTACTCCCCTTGTTTCGTTGCCCTCCGCCTATGGCTTCTAATTTGAGTGCAACACTTCTCAACACCTCCAAAGTAAGCAACCAGTAAACCAGGTTCCAATCATTAGGCCCGTCAAAATGTTTGTAACAGCCAGAGTCCCAGTAAGTGTTGCGGCAGTGTTTCCCACAAATAATGCAGCGAGACAAATCTGGCCTGCAAGTGGTAAGGATACTGGGTTGTCAGTGCTTTATCTAGACTATCAATTCCATGATACGCTGCTGTATGACCTTGCTTCCACTGACAGGGAGGCAATTTGTCAAGAGTCAACATGGATTTAAATGCGAACTTGAAGCTGCTAAATAAATTTGGCATATTGGTGAGGTTGAAAAAGGTGAAGCCGTCACGATACACGGAAAGCAGGCATCGTTCGACAGCGCTATTTCCCAAATCTGTTATTCATCGATAAGACTTCTCTTGGTCCGGTTGATGTCATGGACAGTTTACTTGGGCCTGCTAATTTGACGGATGGGATGCAACGTGTACAGCCAAAGCGAGATCCATGGATGCAACCATTTGGAAATTGTTTGTTATGCAACCTAAATTCCGTTCGATTCACTAGAGTTTATCGTAAAAACCTGAAGCAGGCACTTAACTTTCTCAGGCAATCGATTCGGTGTCAACTGGGGAACCCAAGGGAAGATCATTTAGCTACATCTACATCACCATGGAAAGGGGACTCAGCACTGGGAACCCGCACAAGATAACCCCGTCTAGGAGGAGGTTTCACTCGTCATAATGCTCAGTGATCGAAAGTTTGGACTAAATCGCCGGCTGGCACCTAATAAATGCGAGTATATACTAGGGGAAGGGAAATGGACGCTGATAGACATGAGTTTGACGGGTTCGTTTGCACTCGATGGTTTACTAATTCATCTTCCCTCGACTAGTCCCCCTTGGTGTAGCCTGCTAAGGACAAGAGTGAGCAAGGTAGCAGTGTACAAGTCGTAGGCGCAGCAGTTGAATGTAAAGTCTGGCTACCAAGTTGAAATCCTGCCTGAAAACGAAGTGTGCATAATGTGGTCGTCAGTTATATTACTGAGGTGTTGGGAGCAGAAGTTTGACTTTCTAATCAATCTAAATCTGCATGCTGAGGCAACAGTGACTGATGGTCATGGTGGCGGTGATGACGATAATGACCCCGAATGAGCATGGTATCACAATATCGAGCTAGAAGCATAACTGCGGGATCGATGACAGTGCCAGTGCAGCTACCTCAGTCCAGTATTCAACCGACTGCGATAGTGATATTGTGGTTCATGAACCAGTGGCTATTCAGACCTATAGATAATCAAAGGATGATTTCGTCTAGGTCGAAGTGATTGGACATGACGCAAGCAGGGCATGCAAAATGCGAAGTTAGAAACAGAAGGCGCCGTTGGTCACTTGTCTGTAGGTGCAAGGCTGAAACACGACAAGGACTGCCATTAATTAGGCCAATAAGTCCAAACCAGAATGTAATTTGATGCCTCCCAAGTAGCGCACGTAGGCAGATTGTTTACGGGTCAGTGCGACACCAAATCGGAAAACAATGAGCAACACAAATTCATCGTTTACCACCAGACACAATGAAATATGTAAAAGACTTCGAAATATCCTCAGTGATGAAAAAGGTCTCCGTATAAGTAAGCACGTGGTTACCGGATCCAAAATAGGATCGGACTCCCTTAAAACCGGAGAAGAGAGTTCGCTTTTCGTGGGAATCCGTCTGTCTATACTATGGCATCTTGCTCCACACATGCTTCGACTTGTATCTACCGCCTCCTCATTCTGTTAAATAGCATCACCGCAGCAACCACTTGTTAAGCGATGCTGATGGCCCACAAGGACTCCTGCGTGCGCAGGAGTTATAAAACCAAATTCTATTCTATTCTGATAAAACACAATGGATGTGACTAAATGCTGGAGATAAGAAAGTGCTCTAACATTTCACAGAGAATACAGAAATCTCCCCAAAAGTGTTCCACTCGTATAAGGAGAGGACGTATCGTCAGAGTCCACGACAGAGTTCATGATCAAATCACCCTTCTCTTAAATACGTTACTCACGCAAGAGGAGTCACGCAAAAACTGCCGCCGAGGGTGGATTACAAATTGGTGGGGGCAAACTAACAAGCTGATGAACAAACTTCCGGGGATAATCTCAACTACTCCTGTTCTACGTCTCAAACTCAATCCCATCTTCAGTCTGTTTGTGCATTAAACCGCATTCTATTTCAGACCCGAAACTCTTAACTGAACACTCCCAACTTCCTATCTTATCTTATCACATCTTGTCCCTAATATCGATTTTTCGCACCTGCGTAATCCGCCTCCATTATATTCATTTTCTTCATGCATTCGCTTTTATCCATTAGAGAAAACGGTGCACCTAAATCACATGCACCCTAGCGATCCTATGAAACCGCTGTTTGTTCTCGACACTTGTTTCAAGTTAATCACTGGAAACAATTGCATCATGAAAATATCGAAACTGGGGTGAATGTATAAATGGAAGGCCAATCCAGCTGGGCAAAAAGGTGTTTACAAACAAGGTATCCAATGGATGGACACAGAAACTTTATCAGAGACAATGGGAAACTCTCATACCACAAGTCACCGCCATGCAAATAAATTTCCCTGCTGAGTTTTTTTCGTCAGAATTTTTAATGAAACCTAAGAATCAGTTCCCCCTTTATGCAAGCCCTCCACAATATTACCACGGACCAAGGACGCTAGCCAACAAGATGATGCATCAGTCATGCAAGCAATGTAGCCAGTTAATCTTTGCTGATGAATGCAAACATATTCGTGCCACCTTAACATCGACGTCTCAATAGCAAGAAGCTACAAGGTGTTTAAACTAAAAGCAATGTGGCATTAACCATTACCGAGTGTGGTTTCGGGCAGTGTGCGTAAAAGCTCGGCAGTTGTCTTCGTGATTAGTGCCATCGAGGGGATACAGGGACCATTCTCATCGGGCAACCCATTGACCAAGGGTTTTGATGAGTGGTCCGAATGGCCGTTGGTCACCTGTTTGCCCGGTCGCTTTTTATCGATGGGTAGATTGTTCTCGGAACCTGTCGTGTCTAGTTTGGCGGTCGGGGGAGCTAGGTCGTTCATTTCGTTGGCATCCAGGAGAATCAGGTTGTGCTGTTGGATCAACTCATCACGAGCTTCGATTTGCTTCCGAGCAAATTCCAATCGATTTGTCAGTTCTGTGATTTGAAGTCGATGATACGCCAAATCCTGATAAAAGTGGTATGATAATAGGTTTGTTGAAACAAAACCTTCTCAGAAAAATTCTGTCGTGAAAATTGAAACATAGTGTACATAGGACCTGCAGACGTGTTTACTTCGTGTAAATGATGAACTTCCAGTGGGCTTTTGATTTGAAGTCTGGTATGGGTGCACGCACCGTGCAAGGTACTGAAACGAAGATCACGCGGAAATGTAATCCTCAAATCGACTGAGAAGTTGCAACTGAAGCGGGAGGCATGATAGAATTTTAAGAACCCAACATAGGAATGGAACCAATCCCTGAGTAAACTGCACAACAACGTCGGAAGTTTGAATTATTCCAGAGGATTTTGGGGTGCTATCAGTACACAATATGAAAACGGGACACACAAAGTAAGAGTTGATAAAGATGTTGAACAATAGTCTGAGCCCTTCTGTTTCATAAATGAGAATGGGTTTGGAGCGATCCTCTCAAGGTAGGATAAGGCCTAATGCTAGTAGCCCAAATGCGAAAGGAAAAGCAAAGAGTACAAAAATGTGATGCTGAAATGCGGTTGAGAAGTTAGTCTAACCAAATGGTTAGTTTTAGCGAAATGCGCTCATGTGCATGCCAATTTGTTTTTTGTGGGAGACTCACCACGGACACACCTGAATCTCTCGTTTGTGATGTTATTAAGTAACTGAATGTAGGCACTCGAACGAGAGAACCCAGCGGCGGAACACACAAGTTTTTATACTTCCGTAGGTAGTACCTACTCGCATGACGGTTTTAGCTAACTACTGTCCGACACCTCCTGAATGGACAATAATATAGCCTAGGATAAACATTGTGACATCCTTCGGAGCGCTTCTGGTTGCAATACCAATGGAAAGCGAAAAAGCCAAATGATGAAGTGAAACAAGACATGGCAACTCGGCTACGATCGAGTTGTAAATAACCATTGTTTCGCGATAAATTATTCTAGTTCGTAAGGACCCAGAGGGCAGGGGTTGACGACCGACATAATTGCAGTTAGATAAGAAGTAGTACAACCCGTACTGTACCCAACTGACTAACCAAGTGGTGAATTCACTGTTGAGTATTGAAAAGACCAGTTGACTAAGAGTTCATTCAATCCGGTTAATTATGCGTTGGCCAGAGGTCCCGAGTTCCATAGTCCGTAGTCGACGTTTGCATTAGTGCTAAAGCTGACAAGTCAATTCAATATGCGCGAAACGTATAACCCCAAAGAAAGACAACTCGGAAAAAAGGCCAATCCCAACACGATCCACAACAACATTCCTCCTTCAATCAATTAGTTTTCGATCCTCACCCGAAAAAGATTCAAACATTCTTTTACCTCCAGTGGATTTTTTCAGGGGGATTTCCAGGTCTCCGACACAAAAAAGACCTTTCAAAGTGGGAATAAGCGGAGTTAGAACATGTCCAGTGGTTACAACTTAAAGTGAAAGTTACCCTTATCACCAATAACCTGAAGTTTTACCACATCACAATCTGTGAATTGGGTTATAAGGATGCATTTCTTCTAACAACTATAAGAAAGCTGATGTAACCTAACTGAAGAAGTCCTTGCAAGTACTCACTGTTCTACGATAAGCCAATATGGTTTGGGCTTTATAGAATCCTCAAAACCAAAATTCACTATACGACTGGAACCATCACAGGCGGAGAAGTTCGCTCCTATAACTCAAACCAATAGTTGTCGGAGATGTGAACGATTCCAACGTTGGCCTCGTCATGGAGATATTTGGCTGATGGTCCCTTAGAAGCCTGCATAGCAAGTTCACGTGAAGCTCATGTGTTTAAGTGTGATGCGGGCAGTATGCGTGATACCAAGATGGTAGAGCAGTCGTTCGATATGTGGGAAGTCAATTCACCTCGGTGGTACTTGTCCTCCTTTTTGCTTTTTGTGTGCTTCAGTGTCCCGGTGAAAATTTACCAAAGTCCACTTCCTTTTACATCAATGGCGAAGCTACTTAGCCCAATGATGAGTCGAACAAGATGAAACATCTGATATCTGTCGGGCAGAAAGTCAGATGAGAATGCTATGGTTCGTCCTCAAAAGGCCAAACTATTCAGTCAAGAAATAGTTCTTTCCTGTTCGAAAAAACCAACACAGTTGGAGTAAAGTCCCGCGTCCAGTAAGATGGAACTGCCTATTGCTGAAAGAAACAGAATCCGATTTCGATGTCTGCTTTTCGAAGACATCAGGGGACATGCCTCTATATATGTCCGTCCACCACCGTTCCACTACACAACGTAGACGTAAGCTAGACTGATGATGAGAAATTGGCGACCAAAACGTTCACCCCAAGGAACAAGGCATTTATTATAGACTACGTTTCACTGCCTCACTACTGGAACCTTTCTGTGGGCAACTGAAGCACGAAGTCAAAACACCTGATGTTACACTGTAACGAGGAGTGGTCTGTGCCAAACAGGGCAGTTGTGGACGTAGTTCAGTGAACAGCTAAGAGGACACAAACATAAGCCGCTCAAAGACCAAAAAGACGGCAGAATTGATGTGGAACATGTCGAAAGCTCAAGCAAATTTTCCACAAATCTGTTTACATTGGGCTGTGTTTGTGGTTCACACCCTTTACTTGCCACCTGATAGCAGTAAAAGATTTCCATACCCTACAGAACTGAAATGGGGATTTTTCGATGACACTGTGGTGCACAGTAAGTGCACGTGTAATATCGTAGAACCCAGTTCAAGAGGAAAAGCAATGGTGCGTGCGGAAAAGCACATAACACTCCATGATAAGTGATACGTAGGAAAAGTCCAAAAAAATTTTTTTGCGGCGAATATCAACCAAATGTCGACATGACTCCAATGAGTGAAGAAAACAACCGGAATTTCACTGAAAGTGAAACGCTCGTAACCGAAACTAGTGACACACGCGTTACGGAGTCATCGGTTCTGAATGAAAACCAAGAGGAAGGATGGACTAATAAATTCGGTTGTCGAGCAAGCCGACGTCATAAGTGAACCGAAACAATAAAACACGAGGAAATAGGTGAAGACCATGGGCAAGAAAACACAATCGATTTGCTTCGTATTATTGTGAACGTGTGTTTGCGTGCCAGCAAATTTACGCACGATGGAGGGTCGACATCAACAATCCAAACGCACATACACACAAAAGTGGGAGGAGTCCAGTTTCGTCTGCGAAAACACTAAGTCCTTGATAAGAGACACATGAAACATAAATGCAGAGGGTGTGGTAGGAAATACCCAGATCTGTTTTGGTTTCTGCACAGTGAATCAGAGTGGAAAATTAATGGACCGAGAGGTCACTTGGTAGGGATTTCTTCCAACTTCGGACGCACCTGAGATAGAAAGCCTACAGTAATGTAGTAAAAAAAACTGAACTACCCCCTGGACGTCAACTGGTGATTCATAGGTATTGAGGGCACTAGAATAGGATGTTGTGAAACGCGAAAAACACACAGCAACAGTCTTTTGAAGAGCCAACTGTGACAGGATTGCCTGAAGACAGCCTCTCCAATGTGTGGGATATTGTAGGGGATGCATTTTACTTGATAAGACACCTACAGCTATAAGCTATTATTAGGAAGAAATGACTTCTGGTGGCCAGGGTAGACGAAATGCAGGATAAAATTGGTCTGATATATTTGTCCGCTGCTGTCTCTAAATAGACGAGTACTCTCCGGAGAATAATGGATTCTCTTCTGAGGATTCTTTATTGGGTGGGGGGGGCGGGACGAAGCCTTATTCTTGATGTAAGACCGATGGTGGACTAAAACAGCACGAAGGCAGTGGACTAATGCAGTTGGACACAAAAATACTGTATATATTTATGTAAAAACCTCGGAAATACAGAACGGTGTGGAAAGTCATGGGACTCGTGTCAGGTTGATTGTTGGTCTGTTCGCCGATTATAACTCTGTCTCCGAAAACCAAACATTGTATACAAGATATAATGTGAAGATAAAACAACTTTGAGTCTCACAATCAGCGCACCCGAGTTACCTGTATTCCACAACATTGCCACTCGTATCATGTATTAGGCAATTCCTATTGACGAGATATTTGAAAGTAGGTGAATCGAGGAGACCGACGGGGACAACACAAACTATCTAGGAAGCACAAGACAGATGATTGGCGTTGCTCATCTAGCTCGTTAAGAACTGAAGGTGCTAGCGAACAGGAACAGCCGATTGCAGGGAAGCAGTAATCATCTTGATGGGCTCCTGTGCTTAGGACAAGTTTGCTTTCATGAGTGACAAAAATAAATGACAGACGTGTGGGAGAGTGAGAAGCACCCACTAAGGATCCAGAAGAAGCTGCCATCCTAGAGGAAGATCACTCCTGAAAAGAAACCACTTATGATAGGTTCCTCGAAACTCCGCTTAGCGGATATATCCCTACTAGAAGAAGCTACTTTCGGTCGGTCACTTCGGGTGGTCCCCTACAATGAGACGACTGTACCTGAGATGCGGGTACAAATACGAGTTGTAAACGTCCCTCTGGTAAAACTAAGGACTCAGACGACAATATTTGAGAACAGCTAGCTACCTACGTTGCCTACTTGGGGGGGGGATTTACCCGTGTATTTACTTGACAAATTGAATTCAAAAGCACTTATGCGCCTATCACGGTTATCTGGCTGCTCGTACTGAGGTTACCGGTTCCCCAAACTGACTCGTTCACAAAGTGCCAATGATGTACCAATAACTATGGAGTTCACACACTATTTATAAACAAAATATTCGATATACTTTTGGTCTCAAAATCCTGGTAGTAAACAACGGATGGTATCGAAATCGAAATTTTACTCGACATCATTCTACTGCGAAAACCACACAAAGAAACCGATAGTTGCCTTGAACACAGAATTTTTGAGAAACAATTTTTGAGTACAACAATTCCTCTACGAGTGAGACTCTAAGGGTAGGCTGATACCATGCGTAACCCGCAACAGCATCCCGTCGGATGCGACCGACTGTGTAATAACACATTAAAGACAGGTCATCTCTCCTGAAAAGGTAGCTAGGGGGAGATCTCGAGCCTGGAGGCGCTGGCTGGTTCTAGCTTGTTGGTCGTGTTGAACCCTCGAAGAGTATAGAGCTGAACAGTAGAGTGTAAGAGGTAAGGTTCTATGACCAGTTATTCGGCAAGTAAGACTTTTCATGGCATTATCTGAGCGCATTATCTAGTGATTAAATGCCAGGCGTTGTTCACACTTAGATCAAGCGGAACGGAAGATTGAAGTTATTCTTAGGAAGTAGAGCTATCCAGAATATGGGCAAAATATTGTTCAGTGAGAACTGTTGGTCTCCATGATTAGTACAGGAATTCGGGTGATAATGTGTGGACCAACAGTTTGGACTTCAATGAATAAAACGCCTCGCAAAACATCTTCCGCTTAGTTTATCCTGACCGTGTTGGCTAGATCAAACGATATGTCTGGTTCTTGGTCCTCAAGTGGACCAACAAGCAGGAGAAGTAAAGCTTTCCTTCGGACATCCGTTTCTTGGGACAAGAAGACCATTAAGTAACATGAAACGGGCACCAAAAAGAATCGTTCAGAAGTTGAAAAAATCCAGAAAGGAATATGTAAACGATAGACATATATAGCTCTTCAAAGGTACGTAAAAACTGAAAGCGGTTGGAAACAACACACTTGGAGGCAGAAATCAACACTTATCAGAGTTCTCTTCGCGGTGTCTCTGACTGAGGGCAAGCATACACTGTAAGCTTGTGCTTTTCGTTTATGAATGTTGAATGTAGGATGGTGGACCCACATAACGAATGACGTTTCATTATGCAAATTTTGTTTCTTACAAGAGCTACTGAGTGTGAAATGTGTGCAGCCACGTGCACCGGACAGCGGAACTTTGAGACAAACACACAGGCCTGTTTATCCGTGAGAAGTATCTGCCTGCGGAGATCACGGGTTTCAGCACGAAACCATTTATCGGCTGTGCCAGCTAGCGAACTTCAGCGGCTGTTTGGAAAGTTGCATTCAGTTAGTGATCCGAGGGAATAAACTACAAGTGATCCTGAGTACACGAATGGACACGATGTCCTATCATGAATCTACATCTAAGTACAAACTCGACGTCTGAGATAGGACATTCTGTGGAGGAGCAAAATTTGCACGCCCACTACTGTCTTGAACATCCACTCACCAGTTTTGTTTCGGCAACGGTGCAGCGCAAGGAAGTTTACTCCAGTGTAAATCAGCATCAAACCAGACCACAAAAAATCCAACCAAACTGGCCGTCCGCCCATGGGTTCAATCGATTTGCTGACAATGCGAGTGAAATTACATTTCTAAGAATAGGTTACCTAGAAGGCCATGTGCCAGGCTACAGCGGACAGACAGAGAAGCGTAGTGATATGGTATGTTTGGTTTACAGATCGATAGGTAAGGTATGCACACCACTTTCATTAAACTTTTTCTAAACAATTTTCATAAACAGCGTTGATTAAACCATATATTGTGAAAATCCACTGATTCTGCACAAGGTGGCAGATCACATGCAGACAGCTACGTGGATGCGTGGTGTGTGAGAAAAATGATATCACTGAATAAAATAAGGCGATAATATATTGGGGAAAGTCACTCAATGATGGAAATCTAGGAAAACTGATGGTTAGAAAACAGGAATAACCGCCATCCAGGTCGTATTTGTCGGTTAACAAGGAACCATCGGGTGTCTGCACGCAGTTGGACAAGCAAAAACAGCTCGCGCGCGGCCGAAAGTGGTGCTGCATGCAGGGCCTTGACGCTGGTGTAAATCAGAAAGGATAAGGTAGGCGAGCAAACACACACAGGCTTGTTGTAAGTCATCAGTTGGCCTAAACATGATGGTGTAACAATGCGCAGTGACACCAGTAACTTGTTTATCAAGGAAGCACCAGTGTCATCCGTCCGTTCCTAATTCAGATGATTTTACCCTGCAGTTCAGAGGAAGACTGCTTGTTTTGCAGCAATAAGAGGGATTGTGTTTGGAAGCTTCTAACAAATGCGATGATAGTATTCTCCAGAACTCTATGTCAAGTGCCAGATTCTCCCACCATCTAAAGCGAAAGCTACAAAATTTTCAGTGTCAGGTGTGCCCGAAGTTGTAGACTAGTGGTTTCGGGGTGCGACTTCCGGCAATTCGCCTCAAATGGCCTAACCAGAGAAGCCGGGTTCGACTCAGGCTACACTGAATACCAATAGGGTCTACTTTCCGGAAGGCTTTGATGCTTGTGACCTGGTCTGTCCATTTTGTCAGGAGGTTGTGTAGATATTGCAATTGAAATTGGCCAAGTACTCAAAAATGCTGCCTGCTGCTGCGCATTCATTACCGCACAGTAGTGAAGACAGCAAAACAGTCCGATATACTACAACTTGGGCTGTATCCTTGAGCGATAATTGCCCCAGAGGCTGGTATGGCCATACCAGCCTTCGCAACTCATACGTTCAGTTCAGTTCACGCGTTAGCGTACTCTCAGACAAGTAGCACGCTACTTAGCGACCATTCAGTTGAATGCACGGTGTTTCATATTGGGTCTCTCGTGCGGTCTAATAAGAGAGGTTTGTTAGAAACGTTTACATTTAAGCCAAAGCACCATGTGTTGGTCATCCGCTGTAACTCAGCTTGAGTATGCGGAAGTAAAACTCGAAAGTCCATAAATAGCATGGGGACAGCTTATGGACAGAAGCAGCATCTGGTCACGTAATGCTTCGGACTGAATAAATGACCAGCCAAGCAGCAGTAAATTGACATACCACCATCGCGTTGACGAACCGCCTCCGGTTATTATATACGGGCTGAAGAGGGCTACGACAAGAAGACTAATTCATCCCAATCAAATGTGGTTGCGCAAGCCAGCACCCAGTGTGAGACTTTTGACGTTGGGAAATCTGTGCCAACAAGCCGGGATTTCTTGACTGAGTCGAAGGTTTGTCTGACGTTCAAAAACAATGTGTGTACCAATTTGGTTTTGAAACGAGACTCCCTTGGAACCCGGCTAAATCTCTCATTTATGTTCTTAAGTAACTCAATGTGTTGCACCAGGCCGCCTCATGTTTCAGTTGGTACAATAGTGAAGATATGCCGATACATTTTATGGACGTATAACACTACTCACAAGCTTACTGAAAACTCTCCGACAGCCAACTAAAACATGAGACGGCTTAGTGCAGCACAATCAGTTGCTTAAGGATATCATAAACGAGAAATTCAGCTGGATTCTAGGTAAGTCTCCCGTCAAAACCAACTTGACATACAAATGAGTGTAGTTCGCTAATTTCGTGCAATTCGGGTTCAAGTAGAACATGAAGCTGGCGTTAGCTTGGGAATTGCACCTACCTGATGAGCCCCAAGAAGGGCGAAACCGGTCATGGGCTGTCGAAGAGCTTTCAGCAACCACATGAGTAGTGTTTTAGGTCTGTACAATATGTCAACCGGTTGATTTTGTTCACGAAAATGTTTTCGGTACCTCAAAATGCACTTCGCACTTCAGGAATGCCTTCCTCCATAGCGCCAGCAAGCAGTATATTCCGCAGGATATGACCCGAACTCCTGCCTATTGCGCAAGGAGACTAAATCCGCGGTAGTTGCAATTCTTCTTCCAGCTACATTGCGCTGGACCTCTAAAAGGTTGTGGACCATCCACTACCTTACACATTGTGCATAGTAAAGAAGGAAGCTAGTTCTGCAAACTTCCCAGCTTGCAAAGTTTTAAGGATAGGCCGTTTCCTATGGGTTCTCTATCATTTGGAGCTGATTTATGCTCATCTGAAGTTGTGCTAGCGTAAGTCTCCATTAAGTATTGAGGCAACTGAGTTATGTAGCTTGGATCCACATCTCCTGGTCAAACTTGCTGAGCTTTTTGCGAGCTCGTTCGTCTTGTACGAACTAAAGATAACGGAACCTAAGTATTACGATTTCTTTTAGTCCTTGAAGGACACCAAATTCTTCTACACCGTGGTGGAGATTGCTGAATCGTTCTCATCGACCCAACCCGAATGCGTTCTCGTTTTAGTTCAGTTGTGACCAAAGTGGCTGTCGTTCACTAATCCCACTCTAAAGGTTCTCAGTATCCCTTGTTTTTTTTGCATCTTTACTAACCCAAGCATTGCAATAACCCAAAAAGAAAGTCGTTTTTTTTAATTCAGCTCTATCCAGGTCTGACAGATGACCGTGGAATTGTTTTTTTGCCTGAATGTAACTGTGGTGAAAATCGGCACAGTAAAAATTGCCCCCGACCGACGGGGTTGATGCACTTTGATTCACCTATCATCCTTTGACCCGCAGCCTAAAAGCAAACACAGTGCTCCCACCGGCCTTCTTATGTTATTCAACTTCAACAGAGAGTATGACCGGAACCAGCCTTTCGTAGCTTTCCCAGAGCAGCCAGCCGAGTTCCATTAAAACGGGCGGTTTGAGTTACCGCACAAAAGCAACAGGTTGGCTTCGGGCCTGTTCCCTTCCTCTCTGTCGAAGGGATGCTCCAAATTCCGATTCGTAGGAGACGCATCTGCACTTCTTACACAGGACCACTTGATATGAGAAAAAAAGAGGTTTGAATACGAGTACCCCTCTCTGAAGGAACTACTTTTAGCCAGTCAGTTGAAGAGAATTTCAACCAAGAAGTCCTTCCCAAAATGGAACATCTCACTGAGGAGACTACCTTTGGTCGGTTTCCCAAGGTGGCACATTGTTTAGGACGCATGTGCTGAGTTATACAAAACGCATAAAGGAAGGGAAGGATGCATCCAACAAAGGTGATTGCAGTAAGTTGGATGTGATACCCGCAAGTACTATGGCGTACTGCAGAAAAGCTAACGCTGTGACTAAATAGAAAGAACGTTCCAAATGCACGTAGGTTGAATATGGTAAAAATAAGTCAGATAACGAGGTTTTCGCAGGCTGTTCAATATAGGTAATACAGCCTAAATTGTGCACATAGTGGTTTGTAGAAGTGATGACAATTGACATATCCACTGAGTTAGCAATTTTGAGGACTAGTATCCTCGTTGAAGGTATTCGAAGGATTGAAAACCACAACAGTTTTGTCGCTGAATAGTGTATGTGAAAACGGACAGTGTAAGTCAATAGGGTGGAAGTCGCCGTGTGACACTCGGTGTTTATAAACAAAACCATCCAGTAAGCATACAACCTTGAGTGACACGCCCAAACTTTATATTTCAGCTTCGTTTAACAGCTGTGGAATAAAGCAAAGGCCTTCCAGACAAAGAGTGCAAAGAGTCTGAAACGTCCAAAGATACAGCCATGTTATCAGCTGTAATCACAAAGTCTACCAGCAAACTCAGGACTATCAACTCCGAGTAAAGCTGTGATACGGCGGAAGTTGTACATGTGCACCTTAATTGTAGAGTCGGAATTACGACGATAAAAACTTGATATAGCGAAGCGTGTAAAGGAAAGCAAAAATATACGAAAACTTACACGCTTCTTCTCAACATATGACTTCTGAAGTGAGGAATTAAGCTCCACCATATCGTCCAGTTTATCCTTGAGCAGGTCGACTTCATAACTACCAAATGGAAAAACGAGTACATGGTTTTGTTTTGTTAGCATCATAAAATCGTGCAACATAATGATACGTAAGTGTATGGTCAACATAATAAAATAAATTTAGAAGCTCGAAAACACTGTGGCCTAAAAGATATAGTCACGGGTTAACGTGACGCAAACAGCTTGAAAGCAATGGCGAACAAGATGGCGGCAAACAAAGGATATGAGGTTCTTCAGCAACCAACGAAAAGTCTGGTCAACTTATCCCATTACCATTCCTTGGGTTTTTGTTGTTATACATACTCGAAAGAATGGAGAAAACCCCAACTTCTGAACTCAACTCAAGAAAAATCTTAGGCACCAGAAGCTAATCGATAATCAGAAAGGACTACTGAAACATTTATTCGCTTACTTCACAGCCCAATAGAAAAAAACATGCATAAGTGGCTTCCGAAATACAAAAGCATTAGTAGCAGAGTATTCAACGACATAAAGGCATCGGGATTGTCCACATCCGTCAAGTATGTGGAGCAGAAGCGCGAAAATGTGGGAATAAAGAAGTACTTGTTCTTTTCACCCACATCCATCAGTGAACGGGTGTTTTGTAGCAAAATAGATCAAATCTGAATTCTTCACATAACCGTGCTAAGAACCACCAGAAAGATCATGCGCGTGTACACCTACATGCGCATACACGCCGCAGCAGTGTGGTTTGTTGAAATCGATATAGACACGGATTATCGGTTCACATGCAGAATCGGCACAAAGGTGGCAGTGATCGTGATGGTAGTGACTGGTGAACGCAAAAAAACGCAACCATCAATCTAGCCGATGTTGATATTACCTCAGCGTATTGATCCCATGTAACGAAAGGTGGAGAAGAGTAAGAAACCATGTCCCTTTGGCAAAACACACTGTGAATGAGTAATAATCACTAGAGCGACATGTCACCGTGGGTCTGGTGCTCGCGGACGACACATGAAGCATCGAACCGAGGATCTCATTTCCAAATTTAAGCAAACGTGACATTAAGCGAATCGACTGTTTCGAATTTCTCCAACTCCTAAAAATTTTGGGAACGGATCTGGACAACGTCTAATTCTTATCCGAGAGGACACATTCGAATGCCGTTTGGGAAGCTTCAAAACAAATGATATGGTGTGTAACACGTCTAGAATAACAACATGTCTTTCAGCTACAGTTTGCCATCAATACAGGAGGAGTCACCTGTACTTCAAACCCGTCTACCTAGGGATCCAGGAGCTCTTCTTGGTGTTTGACCTATTGTTACAGTTACGAAAGGGCTAAGAAGTAGTGTAGCTGACAAGGTACCTCAACCAAACTCCCTTCCTCAGCCTGGGTAACGGGAGGTATCATTTTCCCGCACAGTTCTTTGTCTACCGATGTCCCTCCCCAACCCCTTCCCACTACACAACCAAAAGTTGCTTGTTTTCTGTGTAGTATGAGGAATGTGGGACTTGGCAGCATACAAAAGAATATAATTATTCAATGAAAATTGTTGTGATCGGCTACAGTTTTTAAGTCCAGTGGTGGAAAAACAGTTAAAACGTCGAGCATGACGCGCACGCGACTCACCACAAAGATGTAAGTGGTATTCGGTAATAATTCAGAAATAACAGCGCTTGGCTCCGTAGCCTTCTCACTATAACGCATATATTCAAGAGGTTTGAATAACCTAATTTCCCCAGTACCTACTTGATGAGAGATGCTTTGAGCGAAGACTGTTTGACCTCATTCTTGGACTGCTGGGACTACACACAAACCACCACCAGAGAAAACAACTAAAGCGTGCAGCGAGGCTGCGAAGACTGTCGAAATGTGCCACCTTATTTAACTGGACAAACAGTTGTAGTGAACCGAATGAGTCGCTGAATTTGCTTTGAAGTTAGGTTGAAACAAGCTGAGGTCGAACTTCATGCGTTAAATACATCTGTTCAAACGAGTACTATTGCACTGTTCCATCACTTCGGCGAATAGCCTCTAGCCAACCGGATGGGTGAATAGTTCGCCGAGCACGGCAAACGTCCTATCTGTGCGTAGACACGGACTAAGGGGATAAATGATAGACATCTATAACCAATCAGTGTGGATTAGCAGGTGAGACATAAGCCTTCATCCTGAAGCTCAGGTCAGTTTGATAACCGTGTATGACAACTTATTCAAAAAATTCGGTTCTCTGAATTCACTTAATTATATGGTATAGAGTTGAACAGTTAATAGTATGGAAGTGAATGAATAAAATCAACATGCGCATCAACCGGCTGATGATCTGTTCGCCAAGCTTGGCAATTTGCCTACGGACGTTTCCTCTCCAATCGTGAGGAAGTCATCGGTGCGCGGTTGGGTGGGTAGTTCCTTCTTATCTGCTTATGTTTATAGGTTTATAAGAGAGTACTTGATCAGATGTAAACAAGTTAACAGGCGCATGGTATACAACCAATTAACGCACCCGAGGCATCAGTATTTCGATACACTGCCAATAAGATTAACAGAGTACTAGTTCTACCCCAAGAGAGGGCTCCCCGGAATTATGAACCAACCAGTGAAAACATTTCTGCTGATGGGAACATAGGAGCTAAACCTCATTGAACCCAGATATGGGGGCGAGATGGCTCAAGTGGTTAGAGCGCGAATTTACTGACCGGAAGGTTCGTGGTTCGAACCCGACCTCTGCCTCTCGACTTCCCCTGTCTAGGCTTGGGCAACCTGGCAGTATCTCAGCCCTCGTGCTTCCTCCGGGTGGCATGGCAGCTAGACACCAGAAGGGTGTTACAGCTGGGCGATTTTTTTTAGATATGATGTCCCAGACAGCTACAGGTGGATGATGCATCAGCTCTGACTCAGACATGAGTCTGACCCATCAGATGGCATGCACAGCGTTGAGAGAGAAAGTTTCGATATTACCAGCTGCAGCTGTTTACCTGTATTGTGTAAACCTCAGGTGTGCGTACCTGAGGTTCATTCATTCATGCATTGCAAGTTCGGTGAAAGTGACACCCTTAAAAAGGAATGTATTTTACCCACACCAAGGTCTTTTGGACCATTCCCTATGAGTAAACCTACGAGTTGTAGATCCATGTGAAAGAATCTTGTGTGAAAGACAAATCATTTCACGTGAGTCTGTCATGATCGGACACTTTTAGGTATACGGTTGCTTATCTTTGGGTGAAAATCCACGGAGCATGCAATAGAAATCCGGGGGTAACACAAGTCACCACTGCCTAGATGGAGAAACGAACTGATGGATCATTCACCCAATAACATCTGAACATGAAACCTCTTCAGTTCTCCGCCTGACAATCACCTCCACCTTCTAGAGCGCGAAAGTAACTGGCCTGTGTGACAAGTAATCATCACAAGAAACTTACCGCAAAACTTGTGTATCGTTGTCAAGCTGCGCGTTGACCATCATTGCACCCTTGAATTTGTCTTCCAACTGGTTCAGTTGCATCCGCAGGTCTCGTGCATCTGCTGTGCGCGCGAATGAGCTGACACTTGAGCTGAGCTCGACTGATGAACGCTGGCTGCTGAAGCGGGAATTGCCGTTGGATGCGCCCTAGAGCATAAGAAGCGAATAAAGCATGTAAAAAGGGGTATAGTTTACTGGGTATAGCAGTTGCCCCATACTATCTAATAAAGATGGAGGGAAATTCACACAAACGAAAGGTGGAGGAACAAACGGCATCATAGGGTCCGACGTAAGTTGTGTATTTCCGGACAAAGGTACTTACTCTGGGGCCATCGTAGCCGTTTTCTTCCTGCATAGGACAAGGTTATTATAGGTGAAATATAATGCCAACCTACCTCGTTCCGAAGTCGTTCAAGCTCTTTCGAACGGAGAAGGCGACCTTCTTGTAGCAACTGTCGGTTGGCGGCTCGTTCCACCTCCGTCTAAGGGCAGGTTGTGAGACTGAGTTACAGATGCATACCTCTTCTGCTGCAATACCGATCGCTGAAATATCTGTTCGGCCTACATGTCTAGCGGACATTACGCGGGCTCGGATAAGGCAGCTAAAACGGGCAATAATAAAGAAAGTCGAACATAACAGATGATGCTAAGAGTATGAGTTAGGAGATCACACCAATCCACTGGGGTAAAACAAAAAATTGTACTGAGCGCCGAATCACACTGGGCCGAAAAGTTACGTGTCTAAGGGTTATTGCATGGTGCTGAACTTCAAGTTGGTTGTCAAATGCTTCTTTTGGTGTACCTTGTGACCAGCTGCCAAGACAGAGAACTAACTCCAGAGGTTTTTTATACCGGTATTGCTATAGCTGTGTGAACTGCCGCCTGGTGTGGGTTTCACTAAGTCTCGTAAGTAGCTTTTCTCTCTAGGATAGCCGTGATGCGTGGTCTAGCTTGAGAGACGTCACCCTCCGGCTTGATCCGTCTGCAGACGCGATCGTGGCCGTGACAGTCGGGAAGGTGTCTTTAAGCGTTGAGTACTTCCAGTGGATGGGCAGATATCCAGTGACTATTAACCGCAGGACTAATGATGCTACACGGCGAAATATTATACACCGTCCAGTGCATAATCAATGGGTTATAATTCCCTCCACAAACGGTGCGATGACTGCAGAAGCGACCTCCGTCCGTATTACTTCTGTCTGTCAGCGATATCAAGTTGACAGGCTTAGAACGGAGTTCGCACCGTCCACCAAAACGAACAAAGGCCCTTAGACATGCCAAGGTGTGTTAATTGTAGGATTTGACGACATTAATTTGAGCCTTTAATTGCTTCACCCCTCGACAGGACAATAATGCCTAAATCACTGAAGACCGCAATCCAATTAGTTGCAATATACTTAGTACGCCGTATGAACGACTCCCGATCTCACCGTATGAAGGTTCGAAATTCTTTGGAGGCACGGTTAGTCAGAGAGCAACAGTATTCGGATATCTTCGACCAGTAGCGGTTACGTTCCAGCTCCACCACTGCTGCCATTAACACATTTTGAGGCTCAGTTTGAGAGAAGACGCAAGGCTGAGTTGAGGACCATGATGTTTTGTATGAAAAGCGGCCAGGGCTCCTCAACTGCACAAAATCATTTCACGCGTTCCCACGTGTGACAGTTTCCATAATCCTCTCCAAAAATGCCGGTAAAAAACTCCGGTGCTCCAATTATTTACCAACTTGACTGAACTTCAAGATGGTCGATGTGATGTGAAGTTATTTTTGATAGTATAGTTGGAGGCCTTGTGGGCCGGGATACTAAGAGAACATCCTAATCTAAGCGGGGAGATGAGTATGGCCCAAGAGCAAAACTTTTGATTCTGATCACAACATGGCGGTGGTGGGCTTGAAACTAACAAGTTGTACAGCTCTTTAGAAACAACTCACCTCTTCCAAATTCAAACCCAGGAAGCCGAAAGGCTGGGTGGTTACGACCCTTACTAAATCAAACTGACACGAAACTGTCAGCGTCATAAGGGGCGTAGAGGTAAGAACACGGATACTAAGCTTAAGAGGAGGAACAATAACCATGAGTAAAGCCGGACAGATCTTGCGCGTAGTCCATTCATTGGTTCTAATCATAGGAAACTACCACTGCGACCAGATTCAGCTGTTTTTTCCTAGCGTGATACACGAAGACACTCGCATGAGTAAAGCCGGCGGGATAAAAAACCAAGACGCCGGTTGTCTGGATTATCTTAATGAGGCTGGAAACTGCATAACTGTCAGCCATGAATTATGTATATTTACTAGGCGACTGTCCTAGACAGCGAAACAAGAAAACAAGTGCTCGCTCGGTAAAGCGATGCCGCATACACTGTAAGGCGAAATAAAACCATTTAACCACTGGACCCATAAGGTGATTATTCGTACCCGCAAAACAACGACTATGCGCCCATTTCGGTGGAGCCTGTACCCGTGCTGGACAAAGCGGAGACACTGAGCATACATGCTAAGCCTTAGTCCGAATACCATGAACATGAATAGGATGCAAGTGGCGACATTCTGGCCAGCTGTGGTACTGTTACGCAGATATGTATCCTTCTGTCATTGTTGAAACCTTCAAGCTACCTCTCAAACTGTTGCATGACCATTCCAGCTTACAGGGTGATAATGGGTTGGTTCATTAAGACTGTCCGCCTGGTCGTGAGATAGAAGATGAGGACTATTGTTCGTAAGCGAGGTGATCAAACTTCAGAGTAGGAAAAGTGTATCCGAATCTGCATTCAATCGGTCAACGTGTAAAAATAGAATGCGGGTGGTGTATTAAATAGTGTGTCCTAACTGATTTTTGATTTGGACGCTGTTACGTCGGGGCGAGATGGCCCAAGTGGTTAGAGCGCGAATTTACTGACCGGAAAGTCCGTGGTTCGAACCCGACCTCTGCCTCTCGACTTCCCCTGTCTAGGCTTGGGCAACCTGACAGTATCCCAGCCCTCATGCTTCCTTCGGGTGGCATGGCAACTAGGCGCCGAAAGGGTGCTACAGCTGAACGATTAGATCCGGTAGAAAAACCACCTCGCGAAGAGCTACACAAGAATACAATCCGCGCTTCCCCAGGACCTACCCGGCCATCTTGAGCTTGACAGAAACTGTCATTCTCAGCCCGAGAGCTGCCGTCTTCCAAAGCGTATGTTGACACAAAAAAGCAACAGTTTCCGTGCCGAGATGCATTTATCTTAACCGAACCAGTCAACCTCACAGCACAGAGACCACTGTTTACTGGGCTCCAGTCCACTAAGGAGCATTCAGTTCTGTGGCCCAGTACAACAACCACACGGTAAACACCCCAGGCCATTGCATCAGGACCATCAGATACCCAGAGTAAAGTACGCGAAATCTGGGTTCGTAGCAGGTGGTTTTAAATGTATGACCGAACTGGGTCTTGTATGCATGTTTTGGAAACCCAACAGTGGTCGATCAAGAGAGCACAAGGCCTAAGCAAGAGGTACCTGTTGCCAAATCTGACATAGAGCATAAAATTTGAAAGCGGCAGCGTGGATGAGATCCCTTGTAGTCAATAAGGAGTCATTCTGGTTAATTTGCGGAGCAGTAGCTTAGCCACTGAGCAACGGTTATATGAGTGACGGCCAAATGAATCAGGAGTTGGACAAGTGACGTGAGGGGAGAAGTCGGTGAATAAATTGCTGCAAGAGCGAATGGTAATTCCCGGTTAATCAGGTCGAAGAGGTTTGGTTGGGGAATCCCACTTTGAGTCTTTGACTCAAAAGTCTGATGCACAAGGTGGCGGGAGAGTGTAGGGTTTGGCTCGGGGATCCCGCGCCTAACCTCTGGCCCAAAGGTCTGAACCACAAGACAGCGGTTGTTAGTGTTTTCTTGAGGGCCACGTCCCGGAGCCAATGAGTCAATAGTTTGGTCTGCTTGGTTGAAAGAAGCTAGCCTGACCCGAGGGCGCAGGGAGTACGGCAATACTGTCTCACTCTTAATACGGCTATGCACAGCAAGTACCTAAAGAGCAGCACCAGGCTGTTTAATTTTAAAAGTATTTTGACCGTATTGAGTAATGCGCCAAAGGTCACGGTCAACAATGGAGCAAACGGAATGTGCGCTTTTCGGGGCTGACGTTTTCTAACTCACCCTTTCTCGGAAAAGGGCAGCATTACTGCTTCCACAAACATAGACACGTTGGAAGGAAACGCCTTACTGTTTTCATAGCCCTACCGCAGAGGATACTACAACTTTACCTCCAGTCCGCCTTGTAGTACCGCTTCGCGCACTATATGGACTCCCTGGTCTTCGTCAGACTACTCCCCGCTGACCTCCCTGGTATGACTGAACTCTAAGGAACCGAGTTCCAGCCAGTAGAGTCCTCAGAACCATTGCAGCGCTGAAGACAGACCAACACGGTAAGACAACAGCTCTAGGTCGGGTGACGGAAAGCAATATTGCCCCACGATTGAAATGCCTCTTCCTATGGCGACTTTTACTAAAACAACATTTTTGGGCAACATAAGATCTAAGGGCAAACGCTGGGGAAACGTCGGCTAGATTGTTGGTTAGGCACCGCGTTACTGATTTGAAAGCGAATCGTGTGAGTTTTGTCCGAAGCATTCTGTGCTTCCCATATGCACATGCCCCTATTCACAGCGTTCAGGTTGACTGCTGGATTTTGGGCGATGTGCTGCGCTACGCAAATGTTATATTTCTAGAGAAGCAAATCCACGAGCTATGAACTCAACCCGTGTCCCTCGTCTGAGGCTCCAAAACTCCAAAGTGCGCCAACAGTTCGCTATGGATGAATATCGTTTCCATAGTTGAAGATAGCTTCACCATAAACATATCTGACCGTTTTGAGAAGGCATCAGAAACGACAGCAAAATATACCCTCGCACTGGACCAGTTGAATTCGTAAACAGTCATCGCGATGGATTTTCAAGCTGCAGTCAAGAGGAAAATTAGGATTTCACCGAGGAACGGACCACCATTGCACACTGCTAGCAGTTACTGACAAGTTCGATGCCCGCGGCAGTGGGGGGCAATAGGTATAAATTAAAGCAACTCCTTTCATTCTGGATTTCAGGATTTCCTTCGCGAAACCGATTAGTACTTGATTTCGAAGTTCGTGTGGCAACCCGGTCTTCCAGAATTGAACAATCGCCCATGATTGGCAAAGGAACTGGTCATCACTTTTTGAGTTATCCGACAACGTGCTTCAGCAAAAGGTAATGCGCAGCTTTTTCCAGCAGTTTAGAAACTTTTCCGGCTTCGATATCGGTTGAAACCAATCTACTTATTATCTTCATTTTGGTTTTTCGTTGGGCAATAGGTAGAGGCGACAGTGCATCGACATGGTCGAAACGTAACGCTGCTTTGTAATTCGTGATAAAATCGTAACCTGGAAACACAGCAACCAGGCGTTGTAGACTATTGGCAGTATGTATCGGAATGACTTCTAGAGATACGGAGATAGTCACGAATGGCTGATTGTCTCCGAGAAGCACGAACTGTAGGCCACGCAGCATTTTGTGGAGTTTATTTACACCTTACGGGCCATGGAAAACCAGAAGGGACGCAAATCCGGACGATTGCGTGATCAGAATCTACAGCTGCGTCCCAACACAAGCGGCAGTCGGTTATTGGTCCACGCAATCGTAACTAATGGCGATGTGATAAGTCTGGGCCTGCAGCTGGCACATTGTTGGAGATTATCATATATGATAATCTCCCTGTACCGATTTTCAAGCAACATCTGCGCATCATAGAGCGATGACATCTTCAGGCATCTCCAAATCAACCTTCAAGCCTCAATACCCAATCTATCTGGTTGCTTTCAACATTCGAACTCTGAAGCAAGCGGGACACGCTGCTCTCGCTCTCACATTGGACTCGCTTGACACTGTGTACTGTGACCAAAAAAAAGAATTCAAGACGCAAGCACAGTGGTTGGTCTAACTTCTCCATCACTCTCTACTCGTCTCAGGCTGGGCATTTCTGGCGATACAGAGGCTTCTGCAACAGGTTGTGAAGAGGTTGGCATCGTCCCAAGTCATCGAGCGGGTACCCGTTGATCGTTGTCTCTATGTGGTTCGTGTGGCAAAGTCCGTGAAGGAGTCTCACAAGCCGGAAGCTGATCGCTGTCTACTAGTCGTGTCTACTTACGCCCCAACCAACTGTAAAAGTGACGCTGTCAAAGGTGCCTTTTATGGGGAACTTTCGAGATTCCTACCGATGGAAAAGTGCACAGGTGCAACTATTGTAGCTCCCAGTTTGAATACTTAGATGGAAAAAAGCGGTAAGCATGGGAGGCGTGTTAGCTGAAGAGTCGGTTTAGGCTCTCTCGTACCATCATCAGATATGAATTCATGCTAGGACGAGATCGCCGCCTCTTTGCAGCGTGCTGGGACTTTTGCGTGCAATACGGCGCTACCATGCCCACTCAACCGTTGGATGTCAGATGGAATAGTGGCACTGCTTGAATTTCGGAGAAATGTCCCCGTTGGTCTCGAACATAATTTGGTCCGATGAATTATTAAACACCACGTGAAAGTGACCGTGCGCGCCGATATAGTGGACTCGGGAGGCTAAGGAAATGGGAAAGGTCCAGAAAGCTAAGAATGCCCGAAGATTATTTCAGTTGGTCCAAACAATCGGTTCCGGGCTCCACCTGTGGGTGGAACTACCAAGGATCATCATCTTTCATCTTTCAGCTGTAGCACTCTTTCAGTGACCAGCTGCTATGCCACCCGAAGGAAGCACGAGGGCTGGGATACTACCAGGTTGCCCAGGCCTAGACATGGGAAGTCGAGAGTGAAGCGACAATCTTGAGTGAAGAACGAAAGGGGTGGCCACTCTCTGCATTCCCGTTTAATTTCGTGATGGACGAGATAAGGAGGCGAAAGCTAGAAGGCCTTTAAAAACTTGGTGTTTGAACAGGTGCTAACGAAAACCTTGCCAACCTGGAATACGCAGACGACATCGTTCTCACCTTCAAAGAGCAGAAGAAAGCATAGATATTTTCGGATGAACTGATCAAAGTTATTCCGTCGTTTGATATACACATTGCACCCACAAAGTGCAAGGTCATGCTCTTGGAAATTTACAATCCATGGAGAGGCACTCGAGGTTGTAGAGCGTTTTACATACCTTGGGAATTTTTTATTGATTCCATTTGTAGTGTGATGGATGAGGTGAATTCACGAATCTGCAAGACTCGGATCACGTTTACTTATTGGAAACACTTATGGAGTCAAAGCAGTATATCTCAAGAGACGTGTGTATCAGGCTACAGTGTGGGCTGTTTTGTTGTATGGCTGCGAGATTCGGTCTCTTCGAGCAGTGAGACTGAGACGCCTTCAGGTCTTCGACGACCGTTATCTCAGAACCATAGGTCGTAGCTAGCGAATCCGCAACGAGGCACTTAGAAAGCGTGTCTTCCGTTGCGCAACGGGGAATCCCATCGAAGAATGTGTCCAGCACCAGAATCTACGTTGGTTTGGCCATGTGTTGCGTATATCGAACAATCATTTACCAAATAGTGCTGTTTTTCGTGTCCTATTCGGAGTAGCAGAAGCCAAGGTGGCCCACCCTTGACCTGACAGAGCGATAATAAATAAATAAGCAAATAAATGAAGTAGAATAAATAATCGTTCAGGTGTAGCATTCTTTCAGTGCCTAATCGCCATACCGCCAGAAGGAGGCACTAGGGCTGAGATATTGCCAGCTTGCCCAAACCTAGACAGGGGGAGTCGAGAGGCAGAGGTCGCGTTCGAACCACGGACCTTCCTGTCAATAAATTCGCGCTCTAACCACTGAGTCATCTCACTCCAGATCGCAAAGCGGTATGATGAAGATTAGGAAAAGTCTCGGTGCTTTCGGTACTATCCGCCTTCGAAGATGGGGACCCCGTGATTCCAACTGTACCTCGTTGGACACGCTGTAACATATGGCTGCCAATGGATGTCAATGGTGTTCTTGATGTAGTATCTATCCAGATTGCCGGAATGGATGCCTTAAGATGTAGGCGCCTCGGAATGATTGTGGTAGGTATGCACTAAGTTGTTTCCCTATCTACTTTTATTCTTTTCTTCACGATAAGGATTTCGAGTAAATTATGGTTGTGGGACAGCGAAGTATCAGTGTTGAACACTGACACTGTTATCGATGATTCTACGTCATCTTACAAAGGCGCGTGAAGACGGAATCCAAGAACAGCAAGGAGGACTTCGGCTGAGAAGCGGTTGTGTGGACCACATCTTCACACTCAGTCAACTGTTTGAGCAACGACATGCGTATAGGCGCCCTGCAGTCACGATGTCCCTTGACGCCATAGCTGAGTTCGATTCTATCAACTAGTTCTTCTGTTCAACGCGCTTGTACGGCATGGCATGCTCCATGAGTTTGTGAATATTATCCGCTCTTTGTATTCCCAAAAGCTTTCCTACAAGCAGTGGTGTAGGACAAGGGTATCCGATCTCACCATTTTTTTAATTCCATTACTGACGAGGAAATGAGGTATACTCTGAAGGTAGTCCAAAACCCCAGTGCTCATATCTGTTTGAAGGACAACGAGATTTTCCTCACTTTTGAAAATCAGTGCAATCTACCAATCTCAATGGTATTACTGACCAACGTCATGCAAAAGAAATGCTTCGCACCAACGCAGTGCAAAGTCATAAGTAGTAGTAAGTAGTAGTAGTTTTTTAACACACCTCTAAGAGCTCAAAAATCACCGCTTGCAGTGGGACACCATGCGTATCTTGTAAATTGCATGAGCCCTAACGGTTGTGGGATAGATAAAGTCAACGCACAAATCTCAAAGGCCAGAATTGTGCCTACCACTTTGCTTCACATGCGGCATCAAAAAGATACATCAATGAGTCCCAAAGGACGCATACATCATACCACAGTCCAGGCCACACTGTCATACGGCTGCGAGACTTTGGCACACCGATTTGGGTGCACCGATTTCTTAGAACCACAGGTGGAATCGCAGCGAGTTCGCAGTGAGATAATCAGGAAACTGGTCTTTGGTGTACTCCAGAGAAGCATCCAGAACTGCAAGGTAAGCTTTAGGGCCACGCGTCACGAATGCCGGGTTACAGTCTAACGAGAAGAGCGTCGTTTTACTGGTCTAATTCGATGTGGCGGGTGTGTGGAGCTAGAGAGAATGATTCGGAAGAGAATGAAGGATGTTATAAAAAGTCTCGGCATCGTTTGTGCTAAACGTATCCCAAAATGGGGTCCACGGGACACCCCCCGTGCTTGGCTAGAGACAACGAAAGAAATGGCCGTAACCAATATGTGGTGTTCAAGCCGTCAGTCTGTACCCAGATTTTTTGAGTGTTTGAGATGTGGGCACTTCAGTTGTTTGTGGTAGGCTGGCACTAATCATTATAATAATCGTTCGGCTGTAACACCCTTCTGGTGCCTAGATGCCATGCCGCCCAAAGGAAGCACGAGGGCTGAGATACTGCCAGGTTGTCCAAGCCTAGACAGAGGAAGTCGAGAGGCAGAAGTGTGGTTCGAACCACGGACCTGTCAGTAAATTCGCGCTCTAACAACTTGAGTCATCTCGCCCCGAAGGCTAGCAATGCTCCCTCCCCATTCTATTTTTCTTACTTCCAGTATGGTGCCTTACTCAAATAAATTCAGAGTTGCGCGGCACTGAAGTACTAGTGTTCTTTTTTCATTTTGATGTCACTGATGAGCACCATCTAGAGGGCATGAAAATCGGGTTGACACACAAGAACCAGCTGACCTCCTCACCGACAGACTTCAACCCATCCAACCCGCAGACAAAAGCATGATACTTGGTGCACCAAATGATGACAGTAGCACTCAGTCGGATGAGCTAACTGCGCCAAGACGCCTTGAGCCGTTTGACAACAACCAACCCATCCGCCAGCACTTTGCAACCAAACTCGTGAAACGAAGACCGTTTGAGGATCATAATCGTCCTCTTTTCTAGGTTTGGGCCTCTGCCTACATGCAACCATTTTCACGGTTGTGCGGTAGTTAAGCACCAGGGTCCAGCATTGGTGTCCCAAGTGATGATGCTGAAGAAGACCGCCAACCGATGTTAATGCCAACTGAGCTTTCCATTCATATTTGGCTTCCGGATGATTGCGGTTGGTTGTTAAGAGCCCAATTGCCTAAAAACCCAAGTATTTGCCTCACAAAACTTTTTAAAGTAAGCTTTATGTAGTTCGACACCAACACCTCGCCGACTATGGCGCTGCGTGTGATGGTGGTTTTGTGAAAAAGCATTTGTGATTCAGAACTTTGCAGCGTAGCAGGATTTAGCTGAAAACAGTGTATTTGCAACGAGGTGCTGCGAAGATGAAACGAAACCGATCGTTCAGCTGAAGCGTTCTTTCGAGGCACAGCCGCCGCGTAGCTCGGAGCGAGACCTGAGGTACTGACAGGACGTCCAAGATTAGGCGGAAGAAACCAAGGTCCAGGATTGGATTCCAGCCAGTCGTGCCTTAACCACTGAGCTATCTTGAGCTCAGAAGTGGGGAATACTTCAGAAAAAATTATCCTCGCGCAGGGTCATGCTAATCTGCTCCATATCGTCTTACGTTTGGTGTATGTTCGGCACAAGTAAGCACTTCGTAACTAGGGCACAGGACAAAGTTTGTCATGGGTTTGGGAAATGTACTAGCCGTGCCCAACTGTTTTACCAAAGCATTGTATTTCATCCTGAATGTTTCTGGTGTGAATTCATGGCGTGGCAAAGAGATATGCGAGTGGTTACAATGAAACGGAGGGTTGTTACACCTATGCGTCTTCCTAAACAGGGTCAAAATTTTTCTTCTCGTACGTGGCAACTAGCCGACCTCAACGGTGAACATCTTGCTACACCATCGCCGGGCTGCATCGCCAACATTCACCCAGTTTGTGTTAAACAGTGCTTTAGTGGAGACGCCAAGGCAACCACGTGGATGGTATCTCACTGTCCAAAAATGCCCTGATTTGAAAGTGTACATACCTCATGCTTGGTCATCATCCCAAAAGCATGAGAGCCTTTCGCGCTACTTTCCACTTTTAACAAAAGCATTCCTTCATCGCGGTTGGGTAACATCCAAGCGCCTGTGTTGGTTACTGATGTATGAACCCTATAGAGCTTGACAGGACACGAGGCTGCCGACTGGTCCATACCCAACCGTGGTACTTTTATGGATTGTCATCATCATTGACAGCAACCCGATGGGATCAATCGTGTATCTCTCCCGTGCAACCTTGTCGATCTGTTTGAATAAAGCCATATAATGCAGAAAAGACATTAATGAGACAGGGCTAGCCTTCCACAAACATCTTCACCTCCAGCACCGTTCGACAATCCTGACAGATGATGATAGCATGAATACCGCTGACGGTTTAGTTGCAATATCGTTCAGTGTACCCAACCAAGCACAGGGATGGTCACATGGACCCCATCCTGGAAGACAGACAGACACAAACAGCCGGAAAACTTCTCATGATATAGTTCGGATAGTTCTGACATGTCTAATTTCGTCCGTCTCTATGTTTGCACACGTCCGAATTGGGCAGGAAAACAGCACCCACCCCGGCACGCGTAAAACATGCCTCAGGGACTTCAGATTGCAGTATTACAGTTGTTTTTTGAGATCTACATGTTGCCAGATGGCAGCAACACAGGCTTCGGGTTTTGCACGGAATCACGGATGGATACACAGGACCGATGCTTTCGCCCAAGTTTCCCGGGTCGGATTTTGTTCTTGTCGTTCATCTGAAAGGCACAAGTGAAAAAAGGATGCAGCATCGCTCTTTAAGTTCGTAGCACGGGGCAGTATGCTTGCTAGCATAGCATCTATGCTGAAAGGAGAATATCAGAGACGAACGATCAAGGTTATTGTTTTTTATATGCTGCAGGTGGCAACTATGCTGATGAGGACTCTGGAATATCTGTAAAATATCGGTGTCCAGACGACTCCAACGAAATTCAATTAGCCTGTGCCAAGACCTCAAACCACCATGCGCTAGTCATCAGGCGATTCAGTTGTCGATTGGCCTATCTCGCAAATGATTGGTCAGAAGACTTATCGGTTGTTGGTCCAGCAGTAAGCGGAAATCTCATTGATCGAGCATGTGGCCCCAACAACCAATCAGGTTCAGGCACCGGCTGATCGTTCAGGGGGGCGACGAATTTCCACATCGTGGCCGTTGCAGTCACATCGAATGTAACGTGCTGAGCACGACTTTTTGAAGTGTTTTGGGCGTCTGATAAACTCAGTGCAGTTTCGGTGGTTCTGCTAGCCGAGAAGTGAGCCGAGGCGTTGCATTATTAGAGACAAACATGGCTAGGTCAGTCCACCATTACGAACGCGGAGCACTGTGCAATGAAGCTGAAGACAAAGTCGTCGAGAATGTCACCTATGATTCAAAGAGGTGGATTTGAGGTTTTAGGTAGTTCCGAAATCACTTGAGGGTTCACAGATTCACAGTTTATTACACAGGAAAGGTGCTTTCTTCCTAGATTCTAAGGACGAGTTTCCTCTTGTAGTTCAGCGACTCCTGTTTACCTGAGAAGTGCCAGTGAACCAAGGTGCAACACCACTCCTTAAGCTCTCTGAGTTGGACAGTAAACCTGCCGGTGCGAGGTTCCGCACGAAAATCATCCAAATGTGCTCTGAGGTGGTTTCTGGAAGCGGCGTGAACAACAGTCGGAGGAAGATCAATCCATGCACCAAATAACTGAAATTAGAAAACATTCTGTCGAATACAACTGTGTGATATGGGCCCGGGAGTGTCCTTTTCCCGATGTATCCGCCACGTAGTTCATCAATCAATCGGGGCGTAGGTAGCTACAAGCCCCCAGAGGGAACAGCACACTTAGGGCTAGTTCATTCACCTCGGGAAGCGTTTCATACTCAGCGGAGTCGGGGATAACAATCGTCTCTACAGTTGCTCGTTGGACCAGCTCAAAGAGGGCTGCTTCCTGAGTAGACAACCTTCTTACGTGGCCCCCAAAATGCATCTGGAAGCCAATACGAGTAATCCGGATGAGAGCGAACTGAAATATCCGTGGAAAGACGAATGCCCTTTGGGCTGCTTTTTCATTGTGGATTAAAAAACATCGTGTCCGCCAAAAGTCAGACGCCTAAATACTTTTTGTATCTAGCTTCGTAATGTCTTTTCTTCCACTTTCAAAACACACGGCAAAAGCGTTCGCCTAATCTCCTCTGGGCGCAAGTTTACGCACTTTTCCTCGCTCGGGGGAGAGCGCTAGTCCAGCGATCGCTGGTTTGTGTCAAAATCCATCAAGAGGACTCCACACTGTAACTTGAAGGCTTCATGTCGTCTGTAGAAAGTAGACATGGACTTATAAGCGCACCCAGCAAGTTGTTTAATTAAATCAGAATGAGGAGTGTTCCTAAAATGACGGTTTCAGGGACTTCAATGGATACCGATGAGGAAATAGTGTGGGTTGAGCCGACTTGCGCTCGAAATGTTCTAGCTAATATTAAAGTTCCAACCCAGCCCAGAGTTTCTGCTTGAATTTCATATTACTAGTTTATGAAGTCAAAAATACGGCATCCGATATAAGTTCTCCATCTTTGGTTTCAGTTAAGAATTCCACGAATACGATGTGCTCGCATCTCTGGGGATATCAGCAAGTTGGCAGTAACATGATTCGAAATGGACTGCTGCATAGTGTGTTCCACCGCCTACCACGGTATGTTGGCGGAACTGATAGATCTGTAGCTGTGTGACCTTTGTTGGTTGACATGATTATTACTTTCCCCTTAGAAGAGGGAAGGCTCCATTCGTCAAGCGACCTAAAGAACATCAGGAACAAAAGTTTTCCACTGTGAGTGGTTTCCTTCAGGATCCTTGGATGGATCTCATGTGGCCAGAACACTTCGGAGGCGTTTGTCTTGTACAGAGGTTTACAAACATTCTTCTCCAACTTAATCAGAGGCTCTTAAAAGTTACACCCACGTCCATATTTGAGGTGTCAAGTCTCATTGGGGGTGAATGCACGCCTGCATAAAGTTCTCCATAGACCTCAGATAGTGGGGAACCCAAACCCGTGGGTTTTCTGCTTCTCTCCGACAAGCAGAAGGGGGTTGGCTTACTTCCATGGAGGTATCTCACATTCTCGGATAGTACGTTTACGTTTTTTGGTGATACTTAGTATTATCGACGGTTTTGTTGTATGGTCCACCGGCGGATTTCTGAGCTACACTGATTCCGCATCTTAAAGAACGGCAGCTGACCTGTTTCTGCTGTAGTTTCTTTTTGGAGGATAGTTAGGACCTCAATTGCAGAAAACGCCGAATGCTTTTGGACTCATTCGGCTCCGTGCTGGTTTCTTTAAGACCAATGCCGCGTTAGCTTCTTAGGTTTTCTGGACAGCTTTTGGGTGTATCTCCTGCAATGAAGTTAGCCCAAGGAGACTGGTCAAGAAGTTTGGAACTCCTGAGAATTTTGTTCGGCAGAGGTTTTGGATCCTTGCTTGAGATTCTGGGAACGTGGCCCAGTCAGCTGAAGCAAGAGTTTCACCAGCCAGAACAATGCTTGCATTTTCAAGGTTTAAATTTCACCTGTAGTTGGCGTCATTTTTGGTGACAGGGTGGTAGATTTTCACCTCTCTGAGTTACTGTATGGTGAGTCACGGTAGGCGATGTTTGTTCTATGGTTAGGAGTAAGGTAGGGTTTCTGAAGGCCATGGGTAGAGAGCGCCCACAGGCCTGTAGAATCCTTTATCCGGAAGCCACAATACATCTACGTGAGCGTACGAGCATCCGCAAGGAGACGATTGGTAACACGTATATGATTGATCAGCAGTTTAACTAACGAGAGCTGCTGTGATTTTGTTGTACAACGCGAATGCTAGCCCATTTTGTACTGTAGATGGGGTAAATTTCCAGGCCGAATTGTGCGCGATGGAGCCAGAAAACTGTTCAGCCAGACAGATGGTGGTGAAATTGATCACGAGAAGTTCAAACAACATAAATGCAAACGTTTCGGGAATGGGGTTTTCGTGATCCATCTGTGCACCACTGGATGAACTGGAATATACGGCTGTTGCTTGATGTCCTTGTAATTGAATCCTGCCTGAATAGGTGCACCAGTTCAAGCGTTCTCAACCACGCACTGACCCTGGCCATGAGCCCAACAGTCCAAGGCCACGAGGCCTCAGCGGTTGTTTTTGGCTTCGGTTCAACTTGATCGGCTGGATGACGCCATCTCTGCTGCTTCCCCATATCTAACGTTCTGGTTTCTGACTATCCACAACTTACACTTCTCTTGTCGTATGTCATGCAGGAAATCTCTTGTTTCGCCCTCCCTCGTTTGGTTTTTGCCCGCCAACTTCAAATCCTGACGATGTGATCTTGCTCAATGTTCTCTCCAAAAGAGTTTCCCTGCTCGTGCCGGTTTAGTGGTGATCACGCCTGCATCGGATAAAGCTCACTGCTTATGACGTTGTCCCTTTTCCCGAAACCCCCTCTACTCACAGTCCCCGCCAGTCGTGCCTTATGATCATGCTTGCCGGCATGTCTCCCACAAGTTGGGAATAAACATTATTATTACTATTATTAAGCTTTTCGGGCCCAGAACGCACACGCTTATTAGGAAAACTTTTTTCTAATTTCGAGTAGTTGCTGCGTGCAATGAACCAACAGCCACATCACCGACAAACTGTTGACGCACACGAGATATCAACATTTCTATACAGTGCAGATATATTTTTCTTCAAAGAATTAACTGACTTTAGCAAAGCGAAGCAAACATTTGGCGGGGAACAGATTCCAAAACTTTCTAGTGATCCCAAGTTCACACGCCTTTCAAAATAAAGTCTACTTGCAATCACACGCATTTGATTGGAGAGCCCACTAGCTGGAGTGCCATTAAGGTGCTTGTACTCAGCTGTCACCGAATGTTTAGGCGTACAAGCACTTGATTTTGGATCCCCCGTCACAAACAGGGGCAAATTTTAGCGTGCATCTCCGGTAAAAGTCTTAAAATTCACAGAATTTCACAGAATTCTCAAACCCCGGAACTTGATTTATATGGCGCGTTGTGGCGCAATCGAGACAACATGGATGGCTTGCAGATAAAGAGATGCTTCATCGCAAAGATGTATTCTGTTTGTCAAAAACAACTGAATCGCAATGTGTCACCCTCCCTGCTTCCGGCGGCACCTTTTTATGACAGGGAGGCAGCCGCAGTTAGATAAACTTAGGTCGATAACGCATCAAGCGGTTGAACGCAAGTGCGTCTGTTTTTATTGGTTGTTCGTATGCAGTCAGCATTGTGTGGTTTTCACGGATTCACGGATTGATACACAGGCTCGAGGCTTTCGCCCAAGTCTCCCCGGTCGGTTCTATTCTTGTCGTTCAGCGGCTGTCGTTCACCTGAAAGGCACAAGTGAAAAAAGGGTGTAGCACTGCTCTTTAAGTTCTCAGCGCGGGGCAGTATGCTTGCCAGCGCGAGGATTCGCGTAAACAAGTGTCCAATTGTGTTTTGAACTGAGTTCTAGATGCGACCTCCGCGAATGGATACAAAATTGCTCCACAAACGATGGGTTTTTGAAGCAGTGAATGTAATTTTAAACCGACAAAAGCTCAAACATCACTGCAGGCGAAAGTGATATAATGGAGTGGGTAGCGGGGTTATCTGCAGCCGGGGGCAAAGTGGGCAGTCATCTGAGGTTGGACTCAAGACTACGGAATTCAAAGGACATCTGCCATACAAAATTGCATATGACAGTATGCTTGTTTATACTGTTGGCTCCTGGTGCCATTTAAAGTCTCCGAGCTCATATGGACCATAACGCCACCATTTATCACTAACGAGAATAAGCATTCGCAGATCCTTCCAGGCATGCGCTTGCCCTTTGAGCATTTCAGGTTTTCGCACAAAACAGCTCTCTTGGTTAGCGGAGTCCAGTGGTCCTAGACTGGAAACAACCGTTGTGAGCCGACTCTCTTAACACAATAGCTTCTCCAATACCAGGAATCAACAATTTTGTGGCGATATATCTAAAGCTGCTGGTGGTGCTTGTACTTCTGGTTGTGGAAGAAGCTAGCCGGTCTCGTCTAGTCACTTGTCCTCTGATGGGACCGTTGGCTTCTGGTGGCCCAACGATAGTCTATGATTTCGACTAGGATCCAAATGAACGCATCATCGGACGCTAGGGTACACTTAAAGCCTATGCAGTAGAAACCTAAAGGATGCACGTGGCCAAATATATGAAAGGAGTAAAAATGCTAGAAGAGTTAACAGGTGGTTCACCCTGATTCGTTTTAAGCTTGTCATCGAACCTCCTATCAACGAAACCGTCCTGCACCATGAGACCGTATGAAGTCCGGCTACGAACTTCTGAACCATTAGACAGAGCACCTGAGACAAAGCTTCTTTTTATGAACTGTCATCAGCAAGCCTTCGACGGCGGCGTAGATGGTGAATCCAAAATATCCTCGTCGTTGGAAATGTGGAAGTGTATACACTTGGCCAGTCATCATTGTGCCCATTACCTCGAGGAGCTCTAGCCCGTTAATTTAACAGAATGTGAATTCCGAGGCCGTTCCGAATTGCTGGTGTCCGTCTGGGAACACAATATGGTCCCAGCCGACCAGAATGCGCCGATAACTTCGTTCGTCTCGAAAGGGGGTACTCCTTGTGAAATAGCAACCACAGAGGCGTGAGTTCGACTCTCATTGGAGCGGGATTGCCGATACTAGCTATTTCCGTTGTAACAGTACGTCTGGTATCACTCATTCTTTGTTGTCCAGTGACGAGACGGAAAAAGTTGAACAGTGAAACCAAGTAAAGCTTTCGACTGTTTACGGGATGTATCATCCTCACTGACACACCATATATAATGTTCTATGTGCCCAATTTGTACAGATTATCCGTCACCAGCTTTTTTGCTTCAAGGACACGATTCTAACCAAGCTTGTTTAATGTATGCCTGACGTAGAACGTGTGACAATATCAGTGGTGTACTTGTTGTGGGTTTTTATCCAGTTTGCTTGAATGAGTGCCTTAAGGTATGAGCATTTTGGAATAACTGTGGTAAGCTAGCACTAGCTCCCTTCCTTGTCCACTTTTACTCTTTTCTTCGCAGTAAGTCTTAAATAAATCATGGTCGTCCATCAGCCAAGCATCGGTTTCGGACTCTGATGTCATGCTGTCTATTATGCTGACGGTGGTGATGAGGAGTGTATGGGGCTCCATATATTTGTAAACGTAGTCTGGCTATTTGAGAGTGAATTTGCAAGTGACCTATCTGGAAGATCGCTCCTTCCGAGTATACCTGGCTTGGTTGATCGTGTCAATCCTCGGCTCCAAAGAAACAACCAGACAATGGCTGGAAGTTTTCAAGAACTCAGACATTCGAATGAATGTTGATATGAAAGTTGCTGATACGGAGAGCGCAAAAGACATCGTCCTTATATCTGACACCTACAGAGCGCAATCACTGGTAGATAAACGGACAACAAGTATGTCACCCTTCAGCACGCACCTGGCAGCATAAAGTTTCTGAATGCTTGGTTTATGGGCAGCACGTTGCAATTCGTAAAGGAGCGCTGGAGGCTGCGGTACGTTTTAGGCATCCGCGTGGCATATTTGTCCCCCAAAATGTGTCTCACGAAGGCAGTGCGAAAACCCCGACGGCTAGATTCAAGACAGTCACCTGGCTTCAGATTTTGACATCTCACTTCACCCGATTTATTTTCGTTGAATCGCCCATGGAAACTCGGGCCACATTTTTCAAAGCGTTTTAACCCAGCCGTTTTCAGTGCAGAGGAGGACTTATGCTCTAAACTCCCACAACTATTACAGTGAAGTTTCCCACTAAACATAAGAGATGCATCCCACCCATGCATAATTTTATTCGGCCTGGTGGTATTAAGCAAGCCAGAGGACAAAAGCTGTGCCATGCACGCCACGCCAGCATGCGAAAAACGCCGACGTTGTAAGTGCACAACACTTCATATATCTCACCATCACACTCAGCACTCTTTTACTTAAAGGGTGGGTGAGGTTTGTTAGGCCCTGGAATTAGCCCCTGTTTTCTCCTCACAAAGAACGAGCACATCATTAATAATACCTGTAACGAAGTTGGTGTCGCTAACGCTGAGCAGAGTAAGAGCCGTGCAAAACTTGCATTTTGGATTACAAAAAAAACAATAGAACTACAAGTTGCCGACACTCGCTGCTTTGAACGATGCGAACAAAAGTGTTGAAATCTTTAGCAATAAAATGCGGCGCACCAACGTTTATTTTTCAAGCCATGGAGAGGAACCATTCACATCTGAATCAGTATTCGACGGCTAAGCTCGCCTTCCCCCTTCTTCATTCATCTGCGAACTAACTGTCTCTGTTTCGAGTAAGTGACCTCTGGGCGAGAGGTATTCCAAGTTAGTAACGCATCAATTTCGTTCATTGCCTATTTCATCACGAGAAACCGGTGGTGTCTATCAGTTGTTCCGGACCATGAAACGTGGCCAAACTCTGTAACATGTGACTCATCACTGCTTTTCTGCGTTCGACTCCGAATAACAGCGTTGCACCGCTTCTTCAGGTCAAGCATCACTGTTAGACATCAGAACTTTTCATTCAAACATAATTCCAAACGACCAGATTCAAGCCTGTCATCTTTGATCCATTTATCACTAAAAACCGTCAATCTGGGTCACACGTCCAATTTCCGAAACTGGCTAGCACGCGAAACTTAATCCCGGACGTCAAACGGGGCCTGCAGGAATCCACTTTAAGTTATTCAAGCGCGCGTGTAACCCTTCCTTTCCTCACTGGGCCTATTTTTTACCGTCTCCTTTTGTGCCCTTCCGTCCTCTCAACAACAGGACGTCATGTAACCTAGCTACGAACAAAAGGGTCATCCTGGTCCGACAATGTACACTTTAGACAGTTTGGCAAGTATTGCTGTTAGCCGCGGAGGGGATCAACAGCAGGGCCCATTGACCGGATTTTTTGGCTGATTATTGTACTTTGATCGACATAATTACACTTATGTCGGTCCATTTATCCCAAATCTGTTTTCCTTAAACATACAAAAGCAGTAAACTCAAAGGCAACCATAAAATTAACATTCACAGATTTTCCGAATACCTACATTATGTTCTCTTAAAACACCTAAATTTGCAGAAAGCTTGTTTCCACCGATATAGAACCTCGGTGGTTATCTTTTGTTTGCAGCCGCACTCTCGAATGGCGACAGCTGCCTATCATTATTCTTCTTCCACTGGTAAATGAAATAATGATGGTCAAACTGTAAAGCCCCTTTAGTGCCCGGCTGCTGTGTACGCGAGGGAAGCAGAGGGTGGATTACTGCGGGGGTGCCCAAGCCAAGACATGATCAGACAAGAAATCGTATGGGGCTGGAACGACGCGCCATTTGCTTTGTAAGTTCGCACCATGACCATCGTGCTGTTTTGAGCTATCTACACTTTACATTTTCCGTCACCATCTACGCAAAAGAGCCGTTCTATTTTGACGATGCAATCGATGCCACAGCAAGCCAAGGCCTCGGGAAGGGTCGTTTGGGATTTGTATTCCCGCTGACCTGGATTGGCGGATAATAACCCTCGACACCCTGGTGATGGTTATAAAATCTCGAGATTTAGCGGATTCCAAAATTCGAAAGATGAATAGATTTCAAGCAGAGTGGCTTCAACCAATTTTGAGCCCGAATGTAGTCCATCAGCAGTGAATTTTTAAAAACAAGTAGCAAGTGCATTGAAAGATAACACAGTAGCAGCTCGTTACACGCTACGAGCCTCACTGTGTTTAACAGGAGAGGACAGGGGGAACAAGAAATTCAAGTGAGAAAGGGCGCCTAAAATTTAAAGATTTTGAAAATAGGTTTCACCACTGGGTCATAGAGATGCTACCTACTAAACGTGAAATACAAAATCAAGCCAAAGGCAGACAGATACGCTGATCGTGTAACTTATGGAAGAAACAGAGGTGTCAACGCTGCCAAATGGCGCTGGGGGTTCCAAAGGAGGATAACAGGTTTTGGCACCAATTGGCGCGAACAATTTGATGTCTGATGAAACTTTGGTTGGCCGAACGCAAACATTATTTTTTGCACCATCTGTGTGTATTACGAGCGCCAATGTAAATGTTTAATAAACCGGCAGCTGAACTGTACAAAATACACAAGTGTTCCCTTTACGATCGCTCATACTGCACATGGCTCGATGTTAATCACAATCCGATATCACAATCCATACCAGTATACACCTTCTAAACCCTGGTTGTGCAGCTCTCCGAATATGCCTCCATCCCAATCTTACACTTTATACCGAGTTAGTTCCCCACTATGTGGGATGATAGTTCTCAAACCTTAATGAGTTTGTCTCGAGAACAACTTCTAACCCCCAGGGTACCTTCCGGCCCGAAGACCAAAACCCACATACGTAAGCTGATTAAAAATTACCTGTCCATATCTCTGCCATCAGAAATCTTCCTTACTGTCCCATAATGTTAAACTTTATTAAACATTTTTGAACGAAATTGACCTGTGACGATCAAGCTAGCCGTTACATAGTGGCATGTAGGAAAGTGAACAGGAAAGAAAACGGAGGTACATATCTGCATTGCCACTAAGCCGTATAAATTTTGATTGCACCATCCTGTCTCAGTAAAAGTTTAGTCAACTTCCGACGTCACTAGCAAACATTAGTGGCTTTTCAATAGAAATTTCTATTACCGGTGAATTAGTTTTTGAGGCTAGAGTGAAAAGGAACACTTGAACAACTTGCGAGTTGCCTTTGCAAGAATGCGAAATTTGGAGAGCAAAATCCGTCCAGTGAGCACGCAGAAAGTTTACTAGTTTCATCGCCACGTCTGGTCTTATAGGACAAAAACATTGAGGTCAAATGGGCCGGCACATTTTGGACAAACGTGGACAGTATCTTGCAACAACAGGCATCAGGGGATCGGGTAACGAAGCTGTTGCAGTGGTAATAATAATAATGTTTATTCCCAACTAGTGGGTGGCATACCGTCAGGCACGATCACACAATTACAATCAGAATAAAGCAAGACTAGATGGGATTGGCGGGTACTGGGGATTGCTCGAAAAAGGGCAGTCATAAACAGTAAGCAATAGACTTGGTCACGCACAAACCGGCATGGGAAATGAAACGAAATTACCAGGAGTTTATAATAATAATAATAGGGTTAGTTCCTAAGATGTAGGGAGCATGTCGATTAGGACATGATCGGGTCGTTACAACCTGAGCGCGGCAGGCAAATACACAGTGGAGAGGAAGTTGCAACCAAAGAGTTATGCGTATTATGTGAAGTGTCATCAGTTGTGGGAACTGAAAAAAATGAGCACAGTGGGCATGTGGAACGATTAGTTGAAAGGTGACGCCAGCTGACATGAACTAAAACTGAAAACCGTTGCTGGCCATGGGTTAGAGTTGGCGGTCGAGCGAATGGCTAGGGTCACTGTAAGCGAAAATGGGGATGGAGATTGAAGAATTTGATCTGGAGACAAATGACAAGTTTTGTCACAAGAGAATGATTTAAACTGAAGGCGAGTAGACTCACAGGTTTCCTGTTGCAGGAAGTCAGTTGTAAAGGATAGTTTTGATAAGGAGATAGCGCCAATGCGTAGGGCCAAACGAACATCGCAAAGGGAACTAGTGGAAGAGGAAACCCAAAATTAAGGCAGGGACTACGTTGGTTAACTCCGAACAATAGGTTTAGCGGTTTAGAACGAGGCGGTTGGGGCCAGGTGAAAAATTTGTTCTTGTAGTTGCGATTAAAGGCACAAGTGGGCGAGAAGTTGCGGTCGAGATTCTGAAGAGAATAGTTGCGGAAGTGCTATCGGACTGGGTATGGCAGTGCCATGCCATATTGCACTGACATACATCGGTTTCTGGAAGGCCCCTTACCGGTCGTCAAGGTTGCCACAATCGGACAGGCGATACGCATTTCCATGGCAGCTGGATCTGGGTTAGACGAGGTTGACACAGATAGAGTCAAGCCGATGCAGAGCCATGGAAAATTTCCAATCAGTAGGCAAACCATGTGAGTGATACAGCTCACCGCCTATGGCGCTGTCCTCTTTTCCCACCCAAAACCCCCTGTACTCACAGTCCCACCAGTCATACCTTTATTCTGACTGTAACCTTATGATCATGCCTGGCGGCATGCCCCCACAAGTTGGGAATAAACATTATTACTATTATTATTATTATCATTATTCTTAAATGAACCCAGGAAGGGGTGATTATTTTTGGCTGACCTAGAAACCAGATACAAGCTGGGCCAGCGTAGGTGCCTAATTTTTAGAAGGTAAGGTCTTACCGCCGAGGCAGGGAGGCTGGCCGTTGGACTAGTTGGAACAAGCGATTACATGATGAGATAAAATGGCGGTAGTTTTTAGCTCAGTAAAAAATGCAATCATAGGGTCGCAGTTGTGCACAGGAAGCGTTAACGTAAACATGGGCAGCAGACAAATGATAAGCGGTTGAGAAACAGTTTCCGAGATAAGGGATAAGAACCGTGGCTTTACTGGATTCTACTACGCCAACTCAACAGAAAGGCAAGAGTATGGGTCGCCAGTCACCGAGTCACTGCCGTCAGCTCCAAGAAACGAATGGCGCATGGCAAAAACGGCCATTTGGCGCCAGCTGTGACTGCTGGTAATCAGGAACTAATGATGAATTGACATTCCATGTGTATATGAGTGCTTCAGAGAACAAGAGGAAAGAACATATGTGTTGTCTGGATGATGAAATAGACTTGGAGTGGTGCAACCCAGACTAAGATGAAGGTGACATCCCCTTGCACGTTCATGTTAGCCGTGAGCCGCGCCCAGTACCTTCAGGCTACCCCATGCGCATATATATTTTTTAAACAAACGAAAGGACAACTGCCATTCGCTTGTATTCCTTGGTGTTGCCAGGCAAGTGACAACCGGGACAACTCCAATCCAGCTACAGACAAGCAACAACGGTGCCCTTCTATGGTTTTCCCGAATTAAAGGCCAAGCTCAGAACCACCGGTGACAGGCGACGCACCCATACTACTGGGGTGGTGGCAAGTATACGAACCCCCAGTGTTGCAGCGTAACAGGGGACCCCTCTTGCAGGGCGTACCCGTCCACCACACGAGGTTTTCATCCCTCGTGCATGCTACCAGAGCTGCAGGGTGACAAGCTACCAAGAGCTCATAAGTACGATTTGTGTAATAATAAATAACCCCAGGTACAAGATATTTTATCCGGTGGGGAGAAAGCCAGGCAAATAAAACAGTTCATTCATTTTGAACAAGCAAACAGCAAACAGCCACTGGAAGGGGTAAGTCACGGAGGCAAATAACATGGCAGCTACCTTTTGGGTCGTGGGAGTAGAATGGAGATGTTTAAAGCCTGCGTACTATGGCTAAACGACGACGAAGCATTGGTGTGAACCGCCATGTCAAGAAGAGGCGTACAACAGTGTTATGTGTTTGCGTGAATGAGTGGGTTGTGGAACCGAGCAAGTATTTCACTTATTGCGCATCTGTAGGACCACAATGCGATGTGCGTGCACTGCACGTGGTCAAAGGATGCGGAATGGTCCTGAACAGTGAGGAACGGTGAGGATCTTCTTATCTGCACGTTAATAAAACAAAAACTTTGTACCAGTGGAGCCATCGATAATTTGGTGGACATCATGAGAACCGTCTGAGGTGGATGCATGATGGTAGTTGCCGACTACTATGGTCTTCCAGTGGGTGTGATGCGCTGGAACGAAAGTTTCAGGCGCACGAGTTTGTCGGAGTTGACTGAACATTTCGCCATCTTGACCAGAACAAGATTCCAACGTGAAGTGGTTAGTCGAATACAAAGAAGTGGAAACCTAGCTGACGAAAGCATTGATATATGGGAAACTCCGTCCCCATTTTGATGATCTCTACACGTGTTGTTCCATAAATGAAGATGTAAGGAAAACTTTGTTGTAACTGTCTGTGACCATTGTTGTGCTGACATAGAGGGGTGGTGAAAAACACCTACTTAACGTATGTGTGTCCAGGATGCGTCCCTAGGTGGTGAGGCCACCAGATGACAATTTGCATCTTCTGTGATGTCAACTACGCGATTGTATCGGCTTGCATCGACAACTATCGGGACCCAGTTTAGTTACGCCAGTGGCCTGAGGACTGCGCTATTCTCCTAACTTATCCTTTTGGGTTTACATTGAGTGCAGAGGTTTCGGTATGATGCGGATGATGTATGGCGCGAAATGTATGTGATGCTACTTAGTGTGCACAGATCTTTATTAGTGAAGCACGATGGGGGAAACTAATCCAAAACTAATTCCGTATGGTTCGTCTCTGATTGCATGAAAGGACCACAAACGAGCCTTGATCTTTCCATTTCTAGTGGCCTTTTCATCATCATGATGTTCTAATGATTTAGGTACGCACTGCGGACACATGGGTAATATTATGAGTATTTATGAACATTCAGCCGCTGTCTATTTGGTACGCAGCTGCCACTTCTGAATGAACCTCAGTGCTTGATGGCTTCTGCCCCACAGATTTTTAGGCGCCAGTTGAATTTTTGAGAGGCATCTAATTAAGCCTTCGACTGACTCTGTTTTGCATTTTATTGCTGGAACTAAACTGATCAACTTCCGCGCTGTTGTAGTTAGCATGGAACGCCGCACCACTTACATCGAACAGTGGGTTGATTTATTCTTTCTAAGGATAATCACGTTTCTACTTTATATTCAGTACTGAGACTCAGTAACTTACGCTCGCCGCGGTCAGGTAAGCGGTCTATTTGTGTTCCGGGTTCAAACAGGTAGAGAAAGGACTGCCAAATGTATGGGGAGCAGTTGCGGATGTGCTATTAGACTTAGTATATTAGTGCGATTCCATCATTTTACTGACATTTGGACATTCGCGTAAAGGAAGCCATGGCTGGGTGGCTAATATCCATAATAAGAAGGATATAATACAAATGGAGTAGGACAACCTAACTGGCTGTTACAGCCTTAGTGCCCTCAGTAATTGCAAGTATGTATAGGACTGAGAAAATAACGCTACTCGAGGGAGGTCATTTGATGGGTCACGACTACAGGTTAATTCAAAAACGCGAGGAATATTGCCTTATCTTTTAGATACCAAGGAATTCCGGAAACTTATTGGGTATACTTGCGAACACTCGCGCAGAATCGGCCACTATTCACGCTTGGCATAATGTTCCCCGGAGATAGGACATTGAAAGGAAATATTGATTTTTCCAAAGGCAGACAAGTTATCTTGGGGAACGAAGGCTCCTAACTGCGTTCAGCCAACATCCCACCGGTTGATCAAAAATGGCACTTTTATCACCTTCTCAGTCCGACCATAAACTACAAAACTTGGCAGTAAACCGGAAGGCAGTATGAACCTAACAGCACCATCTGAGGTATTCTGGAAAATAAGACCCGTTTAAGCAACGGTAATTTTTTTAAATCTAAATTAAATATGCGTTCCCCGTTTCTACCAAACACAAAAGTTTTTTCAATTATTCTCCTATCTTTTTTGCACTTTTCTTTCGCTTCCTATGTTCTGGTCCATTTCAAGGTTGGTAATCCAACCCTTGAGTGGATTGCTTTACACGTACTCAGTTCCGACTTATGCAGTACCGAAAGAAAACTGATTACATAACTCAGTTGCTTTTTTACCTCAAGTGTGACTCCATCGGAAGCCCATCAAGTTTAATAGTCGTAAACAGAATGATAAAATTAAACTGAAGCTTAGATGGGTAATAGGATACGCTTGGGGAGCATCTGGCAAAGTCATCCAAAATATAGTCCAATACTCGGCAGGAAGTGGGTTAGGTGATAATTAAGCGGTGGGATTGCTGGGGGATCCACATCTCATATAGAGTGAGACTTGATATGTATGGTTGTAATGCCTATCTTCTTAACCTGCTGAACATCATGGAGTTTTGTAAAAGGGAAGTCGTTTTGGTCCGTGGAGTTATTGTCATCGAGGTCGCGTCAACTTTGAGGCGTCACAGCAACACCTGTTGCCGTTGATTTTCGTCTCCACGATCGTATACTGACTTTCAGAAAAGGCGTTTATGAATCAGTATCCGCTTACACACATTCTAAAAGTTCGGATGTTTCCCGCACAACTATTCAAAGTTCTGTGTGTTATCGTGACTACGTTGCATTTTTATGGTATCACATGAGCTCTTCACCCAATTTTTAGCCACTGCATAATGCGAAGATGATATCCTGACTCCTCAAAAAATCTCAACCGCTTTTATTTCAATGCATTACTGGCTAGGTTGCATTTACCCGAACGCAATGGCCCGTTTGTTTGCACTGTGGATAATATGAAGCGACAACCTACTTTGAAATATTGTGTATGAGTAACTTTGATGCAATATGGCACCAGCAACTGAGCAACCTTAAAACAGTACCGGGCGGTTGCGGTGAGAAACAAAGTAGGTTGCTGCTCATCATCGTGGCAAGTAGCTCAGTGCTAAAGTCATGCGGACTTTTCATGGAGGGCTTCATTCAATATTCAATGGCTTGATGCATAATTTTCCGCAACAAATAAATTGGACTACTTGAAGGAACGACCAGCGCTGAAAGATAACCACCGGGTGGAATACCAAGTCAACCGGTCGCTTCAGATAGACACATGCCTGTACTTCCCCTGAGGAATCTGAGGATCACGTGGATACCGAGCTACTACATGTTGCTTTTGAACTTATTGAACCACGTTTGCAATTGATCTGCAAAGGCGACAACGGAAATAATCACACAGCTTTAGGGGCGATACAGTCGCATATTGTTTATATTCGGGAGCAGGCCAGCATGACTAAGCAGAGTGCGACCGAAGTATTTCCGCAGCCGACTGGCCTTGCCACAGAAGTTATCCGTATCTTCTAAAGAGGACTCCATGCCCATATATTTGTTGTCCAGAGAGTTTTGTATCACATTACTGTGGCAAACTATCTGAAATTAAGAGGTGCTGCCATTTGCTATACGCCAATTAACCAGGTCGGGGTTAATTTGTTTGAATTTCTGTTCACCGACGAAATGGAGGTAAAAAAACATTCATGCATACGGATCTTTGAGGTGAAGCACTTGCCACTTTACGGTCGCTTTTCGAAAGGTATCACCTAATGAGAGATCGCCTAATGTCGGCTCTGATATTTGGAATAGGTTAGAAAGTCTACGATACCATTTACACGAAGATAAGCGAGGTTTAATAACAAAAAGCAATCGTCCATGTTCGTGGCGTCAAAGAGTGAGCAAGTCTGCCACTGGTTGGAATGCAGTGTCAAGGTCTGCATACCAAACAACGGCGAGCGGAACGTTTGCACTGTAGTGTGGACTTCGGTTTTCCCTTCGGTTTTGTAATTCTGCGTTCGGGTGCGATTTCACGGAAATCTTGACAGAACACTTCGGGGCAACTCAGTAAACAAGACGCGGAAAAGAGAGGGGGAATGAATCAGCTTGAGATATTCACACACCTGCATACAGGTTAGCTACCAGTGGCGGAAAGGACGGTCTTTGCGGCAATATAAATGGGGGTGCATATGTGCAAAACAAGTAAGGATCAAAAGTTCATGGACGGAGCAAGCAAATGCAAAGGGGAATCATTACGGGCACAAATTAGGTTTGATCTTACGCGTAAACAATACTGAACCGTTGTGACCCACTGTTGTACTTTGAGTTGGAGCAAGATAGGGGGCTTCATTGTTGGTTTATTGGGCTTACGCGGCGGCGCGTTTCAGCTTATGTATTTATGGCTGACTAGTTTGCCCACTAGAGCGTAGTTGAACGTATCTCACTAACCTGAATTCAAATCAATATAAATGGTTGACACTACAACGCAGCTTATTTCATTGCATACTACCTGGCTTGAATAAACTCTATATCTTTCGGCGTTGCGCACCTAATGCTCCTCAGAAGCTGCAAAAAATTATATGATTTCGCTGTCAAATGTGATAAAGAAGCCAAGCAAGGATAAACCACTAAGAACAGTCAGGGGAACCCAAACGCCCATATATAAGTTTGTTCAGTTGCCACTGAAACGGACGAACAGCGCTCTCCTACCCCTTTCTCTCAAGACTCGCGACACCAGTGGTGAAGACACCTGACGTCACGCAAGTCATATTAACCATGACACGGAGAGGAACTTGACGATAAACAGTATTCAAAATTACGGGTAACGGAACGACTAAAGCTGTGACGACCCTTGCCATATTCCACTCAGTTAGCGTGACCACAACTGCAAGAATAGCACAGACGCGTTTGGCAGCTCCCTCCCTAAGAGACATGTCATCTTTGTTTTACCGAAAATATCACACTTAGAAAAGCACGCACCAAAATAAGCAAAATTAGTGGTCATCAGCTGACTCATATAAGGTACAATAACAGTTTGGGCCTCCATGTTGTCAATTCCATCATCCGTACTCTGAGCTGCAATCCTAACGACTCCCCCAGCCTTGTGTTTAACGGTGATGTTTCCTTCCGGGTAACAGCAACTCCAACCTTATAATGTGCACAAAATGGGATTTTATGGCACACAAGCACAAACCTGAGCAGCAAGCAGGAATGCAGCTATAACAAAAGAGTCAAAGCAATAATACCACAGATTGTTACATCAGTGGATATCGGTTAACGCCTTGTTGGCAGCCATCAACTTAATCCCAACGTTGAACCTTTACTGGCATTATGTATTTACTATAACTTTCCATGGAAGATGTGCAAGTGAATCAGCTTGTGAGACTATTTTACACTCTGGTAGCCCTCCTGTTCTGGGTTTTCCAGATGAGGCTTACGTTCAACGGAGTAGTAATGGCCAGAGTGTTGAGTCGTTTTCCAAAAACCTTACATGGCGCCTTTTGTGATTACGTAATTATCCAAAGATTCACCAGCTGTTGATGTTTGAGTTTATCAAAAACATATCAAATAATGCCAAATTTCACATGTAGATACCATTTCAGGCTGAATTTTATCATGTATCCGTATCACTGAAGACCACACTTTTAGTTCTTCGTAACTTTCTCCGTTTGTTGAGCAATGTACCACTACTTGAGGGCGTCTATACTCAGAGTTACTTATTTGCACTGACTCATTTCATATTCAGAACGACCATGATGACATTGACAAATGATGGTACTTTAGAACATTTGGAACTAAATCCAAAATATGCACCTGCACATCTTCCTGCTCGGAAAACCAAAGACAGGGATGGGGATCATTTGTTCGCTCGTGATGAACTTAGATTCCATCTTTGGAGTAGCGGGCGACCGAGCATGGTGCGAATGGGAGGAAGAAAACGTTAAGGGTTGCTCAACAGGGGCAAGGTTACACACATTGACGTTGTATAATAATAATGGTGTTTATTCCCAACTTGTGGGCAGCATGCTATCAGGCATGCCCATTAGTGTACAGTCAGAAAAAAGGCATGAATGGCGGGCACTGTGGGTGCAGGGGGTTTGGGAACAGGGAAAACGTCACAGACGGTGGGCTTTATCCTATGTCACCACTAAGTCACCACGAGCAGAGAAGCACATTTACTATGTTCATTTTTGGGGAGAAAACCGAGTCAGATCAGGTCGTTAGGATTTGAAGGTGGTGGGCAAAAATAAAAAGAGGGAGGGCGAAACAAGAGGCTTCCTGCCTGACATATGCCAAGAGAATTGTAAATTGCGGAAAATGGAGAACCAGAACATCAGATATGGTGAAGCACCAGAGTTTGAGTCATACAGCCGTTCACATTGAATTGGATAGCTGGGTATTAAGTAGGGCGGCTGCGGCTTTCCATGTGAGAAAATCACCTACAGACTGTGAAAACTTATGTCGGTGTGTGATATTTCGAAACCGAGCGGGAAAACCGTTCCAGATGCGAGTGCAGTAAACCAGGAAGGAATAGTGGCGTAGGTTTGTACGCGCTGGAGGGCACACTAAGAGGTACTTTGATTTACGGAATTTATTGCATGTAAATAACACTACGCTTGGCCTAGCCACTGTTATAAAGGTATTTCGGTACAAGAGACAATGTAGGATAGTCCAATTTATCTTTACCCGTCTGAGCCGTAGTGGCTCAAGGCTTAAGAGTATACAACAGGAGCGGCGGGAGAGAGGGCTCGTCTGTCGGAACAACTTTCTGGTGAATGGACGTTGGACGTTCTCGAGTGCCAGCCTACAACTTTGGGTATAAATTGAAGAGAACGCAGGACAGAATTCCACAATTGGTCGTATGCCTGGCTTAAAAATTGCAACCTTTGTGTCTCGAGGATGGAAGGAGCGTAATATTAGAAAGCAGAGCTTACGTGCCCGAGCAACCTGGAACTGGACTTTATGAGAAAAATTAAAGGCCAGGAGTATTTGAGAACAAGGTCTTTGAACCCTGTTGAATGAGTGACAGGGTTCCCATTAATTGTGAACGAGTCAACGGAAGCGGAGCAGCAGCAGGAAGTTATACGCAAATAATGAAGTAATAGAATAGACTCGCTAACGATTTTGCTAGAGGATACAGCTGATGGTGAACGCCGAAAGCCGCGAACTGAACGCATAAATACATCTTGTTAACCGTTGCCTAAGACAGACTAGCAAATTTCAGCGTTATTTTTACCGCATTCTAAAAATCAGAATGTTGCTCTACAAACCCTGAATAACTGTTCAGTTATCACTTATAACTTGCGATGAATTTGCGACAGTTGTCCTAATCTGCGGGTCCAGAACAAAGCGGCGTAAATGGGAAGCTAAAAAAGCCGGGAAGTCAATGCAAACCTAAAAAAGCATATGCCGGTGCCTCAATTCAGCATGAAGCAACATCAGTTCACTAGAAACTGATTCTACTTCCAACAACAAACTTGTCTTTTTACAGCGTGTTTGCACAAAGTCTTCTGGAATGCCCGATTTTAACCGGTACAATACAGGTAAGAAGGCTTCGCCTCTTCGGCATGGTTCAGGCATTCATTACATTACAAAAAGATTTACGCGAGAGCCGGTCTATCTGCAAGCTATCTGTTCAGCATGTCATTGACCCCAACCCCTTTTAACAATAACCCGGCAGAATTCGATCCTCTGTTTCAGTTCCAGAAACTCAAGTCGTTCGAGAACTCGAAACAATAGAATCAGGCAACAAAATTGGAACGGGAGTGAGACAAAACGAAACTAGCCCCTGGGAGTTATCTTTTCCCAGCTAGAGAAATAAGACATCAAAATGTCCTACTCAGAATCATGGTTAGAGACCTTGATGGCGCCGAGATTTCGAAGGGCTATATGAGCAATGAATGGCGATGTTAACTCAACTGATGTAGTGAACCGAATGGATACAACACACTAACCACACATCGAGCACTATGGCGTCAGTCGTCACTATTGAGCGTAGTTCAAATAAAAGAAATACGCTTCCCGGTCCGAGCAGCAGTCATAACCTCAGTGAGCAAAGTGACCTCTGTCATTTTCCTTTTTATTTTGCACAGCCGGAGTAACGCACGGGCTTAGGTGGTACTCGAAGTCCAGGCATCAGGGATCAGCACACCTTAGTCTGAACAGGTGCTCCGGACAAAAATCTCGTCTCTTCTTGAAACATCAACACAGTGCTTTGAAAATAACAGCAAAGGATGTTCTCAAAACAAAGCTGTATTTCGGTAAATGCGCATCCGATGCAAGACGGAGATTTGCTGATTGCCCATAAAAAATGTCGGAATACAATCACACCGAGCAAAATAAGAGTGCAGTTTATAAGCACGTGAGACTGCCGGAGAAAAATGCATGACTTATACTCAAGGAACAATCCCACAGAGCCTGACCGTGACTCCATTCCCGTTGCAGAGGAGCTCGCGAACGTAAAGCAATATTCTGGCGAAATCAGCAGGGGCCTCACCAATCTGTGGTGATTCTCGCCACTGACATTACAAGTTTGTACTGCGAAGGCGGACCTATTTATACGACTTTCTTCCAACAGAACGTAGGACGCAAATACTGTGTTAACGACGGCGGTTCTCTCAGGGCTGAAAATTTGCGGAGCATATTTTACGGTGCGGCTCACTCTCAAAAGTGAAACGTCCGTGGGTGGGACCCTGAATACACAGGTTATGTATAAGAGCGTAAGGCCGTTCAGTATTCGCACAATGGAATTGATTTCTCGAAAGCTACCACATTTTCAGGGTTGCCACTTCATAGTGTAGAATGTCTATATGTAATGTGTGTGTTCGTGTATTACTGCAAATTCTCTACATCGGTGATTTGTTTAAGTGAGCGAATCTTCAAGGTCAGGAAACACCGCCGACTATTAATATGCTGCTTATGTAATAAGAAATCGCAAACCGCACAAAAAGGTGACACACATACAATGCATGCAACGTTCAGTTAGTTTTACAGCCGAAATAATTCTCCGAACACTCTAGATGGTGCATGGCCCTTGTGGATGCAGAATATGCGGAGGTGCTATCTCCGTAAACAACTTTTGCTCGATAATTGCTGTTACAAGTTCAAATTGCGTAGGATGCGTTCAGTGTTGGCGAAAAATCGTGCAAGATCGTTGTTAAAGAGCAGAGTCTTCTTTTTTAGCCTGCGAATTATGCTAGGAAGACCGTGATGTAGGTCAGTAAGCCAGACGGAACTAACGTGCGGCTAGCGGTCCACGATGCCTAATAAACTAGCCACATGGAGCCTATGTTGATCATGGTGGGCAGCTGAACGAACCTAGCTGATGCACACGACTAACAACAGTCGATGTGGTATGATACGCGATCCGTTGCACATAAGCTGTCACTGGTAGTAGTTGGCCGGTAACCGAGCACACAAAAGCCCAAGTCTGTGTCCCTACACCGCCATCTGGGCTGAGGTGCAGTATCCCCGACCACAGACGGCAGGCCACCAGTTGCAGAATTTGAGCCTTGAAGCATGATTTGCCCATGAACAACCAATTTCTTAGAGCTGCCTGCCGACTTCATGGGTTCCAGCCCCTGAAGCTAATCCACCACTCGGTTCAGTTGTTAACGAAGGGCGTCAAAAGCTGTTGGCGGTGGCTTCGGAACAAGTGTAAGGGGTACACCTTTCTCCGGTAGGTTGTAATCTGACAGCCACCGTTGGTGGGTTGGGAAGCAAGCTAAGATAAAATCTATGAAGGACAGTTCTTACTGCTTGGAACCGATTGATCTCCGAAAACAGAAAACAAATGTGTGCACGGGAGCCACATCGCCTGGTAGAACGGGCATGTGCATTCTCCAGCACAGGTGTCAACCGTCTGGGAGCTTCTGGATGTTTGAACCACAAAACTGCAAGTTAATTAACGTAGCTTGAGCTCATCTTGTTTGTTCCGACACTGTCATAGGGCAGCCTTGGTGACCGCGGCCCCAAGTGCCTCAAAACGAGAGAGCATGCATACGTTGTAAGCGACAGACCGCGTTCAGAACGTAATCCACAATAGAATCCAACTATGTGGCACCTACTCAACAGAGCCAGTCGACACTTCCAGCGGTAGTTGTATATATCCTGAGTGACGAGGATCTTGCCGAATTCATCGGCCACAAACTGCCGCATCTCACGATGGTGTTTTGTATTTCAGCGGGGCCCTACAGGTGCCAAACGCGTCTTCGGTTAGCCGGCGATTAACTAGAAGCCGAGCGTACAAACACTAACAACTTATGGTTATACAAGAACATAAAAGATGACTGCCAAGCGGTAACTTTCCCTTCATAAACAGAACCGCACTGGACATCCGGGTCGTCGTGTACTGTTTTCTACTAGCAGACACGTTCAGCCAACTAGTGAAAGGAAGAAGCTTTCGCTGCGGAGTTGTTTATTTGAGAACGTCAACTGAACTGTTACAGACTATTGAACAGGGGAGCAAAACTCTCATATGCATCTCGTTTACAAAACTGAATATCCACCTTCTCCTTGAACGCGTCTTCCCGAATATTATCCGGATGTTCATTGACTGCTACTCAACTGCAAGCAGATGCTACAAAGAGACTGCACAAATTCCGTAACAGATCTCACTTTTCAAGAGAAGCAAAGCAGATTTACGAGAAGACGTGCTACTCACATGCCGCATCAGTAGTATCCACCGTTGCACTAGCTTGTTCGTATTTCTCGACTTTCCGGTGGTCTTGGAGGTCGCCTGCTGCACTTGTATTACACCTATTCGTAACGCAAAACAGCGTTGGTGCTTTGACTACTGGACGAAAGCACAGCTACCACGTAGTTTTCCCTCATGTACTGATTTAACGCATTCTTCAATTCCGTAAAGGACAAAAAGGATACAGTCTCAAATTTCTCAACAAAGTCGTGTGCAACCACGTCCGAATCCATAGCACAACAAGTTCAAAGTCGAATGTGCGCTGAAAATTTCAAAGGGAGGTTAACTAGAACAAATCGCAGAAAAATGACTGCACATGAGGTTGATTTTCGGTCTGAGCACACAAGCAAAGAAACGCAAGATTGAAACGTAGAAAGTTTTATTTCACTCGCAAGGGTTTTGCAGAAAAATGCATTGCGCGTCCAATCCGCGGCGTAAGTTGCTGAATCTCAGTACTGAATATAAAGTAGAAACGTGATTATCCTTAGAAAGAATAAATCAACCCACTGTTCGATGTAAGTGGTGCGGCGTTCCATGCTAACTACAACAGCGCGGAAGTTGATCAGTTTAGTTCCAGCAATAAAATGCAAAACAGAGTCAGTCGAAGGCTTAATTAGATGCCTCTCAAAAATTCAACTGGCGCCTAAAAATCTGTGGGGCAGAAGCCATCAAGCACTGAGGTTCATTCAGAAGTGGCAGCTGCGTACCAAATAGACAGCGGCTGAATGTTCATAAATACTCATAATATTACCCATGTGTCCGCAGTGCGTACCTAAATCATTAGAACATCATGATGATGAAAAGGCCACTAGAAATGGAAAGATCAAGGCTCGTTTGTGGTCCTTTCATGCAATCAGAGACGAATCATACGGAATTAGTTTTGGATTAGTTTCCCCCATCGTGCTTCACTAATAAAGATCTGTGCACACTAAGTAGCATCACATACATTTCGCGCCATACATCATCCGCATCATACCGAAACCTCTGCACTCAATGTAAACCCAAAAGGATAAGTTAGGAGAATAGCGCAGTCCTCAGGCCACTGGCGTAACTAAACTGGGTCCCGATAGTTGTCGATGCAAGCCGATACAATCGCGTAGTTGACATCACAGAAGATGCAAATTGTCATCTGGTGGCCTCACCACCTAGGGACGCATCCTGGACACACATACGTTAAGTAGGTGTTTTTCACCACCCCTCTATGTCAGCACAACAATGGTCACAGACAGTTACAACAAAGTTTTCCTTACATCTTCATTTATGGAACAACACGTGTAGAGATCATCAAAATGGGGACGGAGTTTCCCATATATCAATGCTTTCGTCAGCTAGGTTTCCACTTCTTTGTATTCGACTAACCACTTCACGTTGGAATCTTGTTCTGGTCAAGATGGCGAAATGTTCAGTCAACTCCGACAAACTCGTGCGCCTGAAACTTTCGTTCCAGCGCATCACACCCACTGGAAGACCATAGTAGTCGGCAACTACCATCATGCATCCACCTCAGACGGTTCTCATGATGTCCACCAAATTATCGATGGCTCCACTGGTACAAAGTTTTTGTTTTATTAACGTGCAGATAAGAAGATCCTCACCGTTCCTCACTGTTCAGGACCATTCCGCATCCTTTGACCACGTGCAGTGCACGCACATCGCATTGTGGTCCTACAGATGCGCAATAAGTGAAATACTTGCTCGGTTCCACAACCCACTCATTCACGCAAACACATAACACTGTTGTACGCCTCTTCTTGACATGGCGGTTCACACCAATGCTTCGTCGTCGTTTAGCCATAGTACGCAGGCTTTAAACATCTCCATTCTACTCCCACGACCCAAAAGGTAGCTGCCATGTTATTTGCCTCCGTGACTTGCCCCTTCCAGTGGCTGTTTGCTGTTTGCTTGTTCAAAATGAATGAACTGTTTTATTTGCCTGGCTTTCTCCCCACCGGATAAAATATCTTGTACCTGGGGTTATTTATTATTACACAAATCGTACTTATGAGCTCTTGGTAGCTTGTCACCCTGCAGCTCTGGTAGCATGCACGAGGGATGAAAACCTCGTGTGGTGGACGGGTACGCCCTGCAAGAGGGGTCCCCTGTTACGCTGCAACACTGGGGGTTCGTATACTTGCCACCACCCCAGTAGTATGGGTGCGTCGCCTGTCACCGGTGGTTCTGAGCTTGGCCTTTAATTCGGGAAAACCATAGAAGGGCACCGTTGTTGCTTGTCTGTAGCTGGATTGGAGTTGTCCCGGTTGTCACTTGCCTGGCAACACCAAGGAATACAAGCGAATGGCAGTTGTCCTTTCGTTTGTTTAAAAAATATATATGCGCATGGGGTAGCCTGAAGGTACTGGGCGCGGCTCACGGCTAACATGAACGTGCAAGGGGATGTCACCTTCATCTTAGTCTGGGTTGCACCACTCCAAGTCTATTTCATCATCCAGACAACACATATGTTCTTTCCTCTTGTTCTCTGAAGCACTCATATACACATGGAATGTCAATTCATCATTAGTTCCTGATTACCAGCAGTCACAGCTGGCGCCAAATGGCCGTTTTTGCCATGCGCCATTCGTTTCTTGGAGCTGACGGCAGTGACTCGGTGACTGGCGACCCATACTCTTGCCTTTCTGTTGAGTTGGCGTAGTAGAATCCAGTAAAACCACGGTTCTTAGCCCTTATTTCGGAAGCTGTTTCTCAACCGCTTATTATTTGTCTGCTGCCCGTGTTTACATTAACGTTTCCCTTGCACAGTGGAGACCCTACGATTGGATTTTTGCTGATCTAAAATCTACCAGCATGTGATCTCACCATGTATTCGCCTGTTCCACCCAGTCCAACGGTTAGCCTCCCCGACTCGGCGGCTGGATCCATAACTCCCCGAAATCGGGCATCTACTCTGGCCCAGCTGGTACCCGGTTTCTAGGCTAGCCAAAATACTCACCTGTTCCTGAGCTCATTTAGCTTGCTGTCATCCCCTTTAGGATCTTTTTCTATTGAGTGCTTCATGGCACTCACCGAATGCTACTGCTCTCATTCCATTCCTTCTTCATTCCCCCTCTTCCCAAGCCTCAAACTTCGGCTGTAGTTGCGCAAACGCCCCGTACAATTCACTCAATCTGGCTTGTCCCCGGTCTACACTCACATGGTTTGCCTACTGATTGGAAATATTCCATGGCTCTGCATCGGCTTGACTCTATCTGTGTCAACCTCGTCTAACCCAGATCCAGCTGCCATGGAAATGTGTATCGCCTGTCCGATTGTGGCAACCTTGACGACCGGTAAGGGGCCTTCCAGAAACCGATGTATGTCAGTGCAATAATGGCATGGCACTGCCATACCCAGTCCGATAGCACTTTCGCAAATACTTACGTCCTATTTTTGATGATGCCTTCTTGCCCAATCGTTCCCCAACCTGCAACTGCGAGTAAACTCTTCACTTACCCACAGGCGCCTTCGGGATGCGTTCATTCTAATCTGCTGGACCTTTCGTTCGGGTGTAAACATCTCGTTGACTTTCATTCTATGCTCTCCGCAAAGTCAGTCACTTTCTGTGGAGTGCGCGTCCCGTCTTGTGCGTTAGACAACTCGCTCCCCCATTGTAATGTTACACCCGACTCCACTCTATCAGCAACACTTGTGAGTCTCTACAGTTCAATGTTCCCCGTGACTATGAGATTCCACCTACCATCTATGCGTATTGCTGATTCCCCTACTTCATTACCCCCATTTAGGCTTTTTATGACCTTGACCATAAGCTCAAAAGTTCAAGGCCGACAAGAACTCATTGGTGGTTATAGACTTTATTTCAACCTGACTGGCCAGACCGCGGTAATGCTGCTACCGCGCTAGATTTGTTGTTATGTTTCCTCATTTATCGCAAGTTGAAGTTTTCTTATAATGTGCCAGACAGTGTGCCCCTTTTTTGCCAACCCTCGTTCTGCTTTTTCCTGCTACCATCAAATTCTAACGATCTGATCTTGTCCCAGCTCGATATTTTTTTCAAAAGTAAGATAAACTCCTGGTAATTGTGCCTCATTTCTTATGCCGGTTAAAGCACGACGAAGTCTACTGCCCGCTGCTTATGCCTGCCCTTTTTTCGCGCAATCCCCAGTACCCGTCAATATCATCCATTCTTGCTTTATTCTGACTGCAGTCGTGTGAACATGCCTGACGGTATGCCACCCACTAGTTGGGAATAAGCATTATTATTATTACAATATCGTCGTTTACGAAAGTCACATACACCATAAACGTTGGACACCCAGCCAAAAGAGATGGCCAAAGAAGTACGCTTGTTTTATACCGGCGAAGATCGCCAAACTAACTAAGGTTAATCCATTCGTTTGCACACTCATATCAGCTCCATCATTTAAGTTTCTTCCAAATTTCTGCCGACTGTTACATTTTTGAAGAATGAGGTGAAATAAGTCCCGGTGGCCCCGTCAAAATCCTTGAGGGGGCATGCTAAGACCGGCAATGTTTGCGGCAAATTTTGACTCTGCCGTACGGCAAGTATTCGGTACACTACAGTGCAGCTAGCGGTAAATACAGAGTGTACTTCGGAGTTATTTGCCGGGTGGCTGAGTGTCACTCATGAGAGATGATTGCTGGCGCAGCTCAGTAGATTGACGCCTCCATAGATGTCAGATTAAGTTTTATTTTCTATCCCACGGACTTATACTACCTTCAAGTTTCGTTGGGATTTCGTTTTTCTGCCACATCATGTTTGTCAGATGGAGTGAATTACTCATATTTGGGCCACAACGTTCGAATAAATTTATCCAAAGCCTATCTTTTTCAGCTACTTCATACCCCGCAATTGAATGTTTGCCTAGCATATCCTCTCAACAGCCGCGAAGAGGCCAAAGGACACTTTTACTTCCTGTTGAGAAAGTCTACTCACTGCAGTCCAGTCGATCTTTCTCGATTGACTCGAAGAGCTGACTGTCGAAGAGCTTGTGCAGTGTGCCCAGAATTTCTCCAGATGAAGCCTTCCTCATGTTGACAGTTTGGATAGCTCGGAAAGGTTCGATGCTTGATCGATAGATGGATTTCACATGATAAAAAGTCCGTTATACTGCATCACATGATCTAATTATCTGTTATCCTCAGTTCACTCTCTACACCATTCGTCCTATATGAGTGCTGGTTATCCAGTCAGTTCAGTAAGGGCATACTTCAGTTGTTAATTCTTCGCTTTGTTGCCCTGACAGGACATCCGACAAGGCTTTGCTTTCCTGAGCTGGGTTTGCTACTGTCATCAAACAAACAAAGTGGGAAAAGTTGTCGGGACTAAATGACTGCTGTTGCTGTTATTTTGCGCATCACGTGTCATATTTTTTGGTGGGCAAGATGGTTTGAAGGCTGTCAATGAAAAGTCCAGTTTATGCTGGCAAATTACTGCGATTTTTTTATTTCTGATACTGCTAACCCCAATCTTTACGCGCTTTTTAGTGTCGCTGATATGGCGTGGCTTTGAAAGCTGGATCTTGACCTCCATTTGAACGAGCTGATGGCCTATTCCACAGCCGGCTTGCTTGGTGTACACCCTTCGGACGTCTCACGGGTGGAGGATAACACAATCGACCAGATAAGGGTAGCCGAATTGTAGGTTTGCCAATTTTGTGGTGTTCGTGCTAAAAAATCTCGTTCTGAGCCTAGCGAGCGTATGGATAGTGGGGGTAAAGTCTCAATAAAATAGCCTTTAGGAACTACTTTTCATACGAAATGATCTTTACTGACACGCCCATGGAACTCTGTAAAAAAGGAAAACTGGTCGGTTTTCGGCGCTGATCGAAGTAGAGCTTCAACTTTGACGTAGAAGCTGTCCTTGTGGTAGTCTAGTCAATATTGCGCCAAGCGCTCCGTAAATCCGGAGACTTGACTGTTTTCTTATTCCTGTTACACAATACTGCCACCTTAGGCCATTGAACAGAACCAGATTTAATCGATTATACACTCTTGAGATTTGGTCACGAAATTCATTTGTCAAACAAATCGAAGCAACTGTTCAGAGTCGTTTTGTTTTCCGCTGAGTTTACGAACAATCCAGCTTGGCTCTGAATACCAGAGCAGCTAAATGTTGATTTCATTTTAACACGGCAAAATATCCTCCAAATCTTTGACCTTAAGTCCTGGCACAAATTAGACGGATTGGGACTGCCTTGTGGGCGAACATAACGCGCTCGTCCGGGAAATAGAAGGGACATGGTGAACTACGGCTAAGCCATCAGAATGGGTACGACAGTCGCGGTACAGTCATTGCTACGTCGTACTTGGGGTCGTGGGCAGCTCCGTACATGAACATCTCGAGTGAGTCGTTTGGGGTCGTTATTGTAATTAGGATTTGCCAAGGAATCGTGACAAATTAAGAATGGCATGGATTGAGGATATTCTTGAGCCCATCGAGGGCGCACGGTGGTTCATAACTGCCACTTAAACACGATTTTTGTACCATTGTGACATGAATTTGTACGTACGGGATTATGGCCGATAGCTGTATCAAAGTCTAAGTGTTAAGCCCTGTGACCCGATCGGCCGAAATTTTTGTGAACTTCCGTCGCTGTGGGGCGTTGTCTACTGCTGGATCTCTTCTATTCTTATTGTGTAAAGGGTCATCCTCCATTCTGTTGCTTCCGTTTTGCGCCTGCACGGCTCCCCTTGTTTTTGACCTAAAGGTAAACCGCGCTTTGACCCTGTGATTGCACGTGTTGTTAAATCAGTGCGCGGGTTTCTCTCTCTTGTGGCCACCTTGCCTTGAATCGATGTGGACTCTGGGATCCCGTTCGGAATTAGCAGTTTCTTAACCGGTGTATGGAAGCCAGTGTAATCCCACAATTTGATGTTTGTACATTTTTATCAGCTTATTATTTCTTTCACAGTACCGTTTTCTTGATAAACCTTTATTTGGATTATTTGAATTTGTGGAACTGCGCACAACTCAGTGACCCAAATGATTGCCGGAAACAACCCATACTTAAGTTGTTTGTATTCATGCACTTGGAAGCAGAAAAGGTTTTATTCATACGCATATTTTGACTCACAATACATCCCAGATTAAACAGACCTCATTTTGAAGCCAAAATTTCACCACTGAAGGCCAACGAAGTTGAATTTTTTAACTACCCACGTAGTGAGAGATAGTGGTCAGTACGTTTACTAGTTGCAAGGGCAAAAAACAACCTACGATTCACGAATGACGATCGGTTTCGTACTGCTACAATCAAGAGCTTAATTCGTGAAGGGCTACTTTCAGAAAACATTGTCTAATTCACACGTGAGGCGTTTGATAATGGCTAACGAGAGCGAGGAAGTTTGGCATGCAGTCATCTAGTTTCTGAATTTCCCACGATAGCTCTCACGCGGTATAATTCCAGATGGAGTTTAAAGGGTTACCAGCGCCTCTTGCACTGGCACTTGTGATTCACTGTGTTGCGTTGCAAGATACAGCTAACTCTGGTCAATACGGTCCACCAAAAAAGGAGACTCTCCTGGTATAATGCGTTGAAACTGGTTTAAGCATCCCTACTATGTGCGAACTGATCACAGATTTCCTTCTTGCGATTTGGAGAAATCAAATCGATTGTACCTGAGTGTTCTGTGCAAAACACAAGCTAGGGAATGAACGGAAATGAGTACATTCGGTTTCGCTGGTTATCAGAAAAGGTAAACAGTATCGCAAAATGGCCACAGAAACAAGGTAAGCACAAATTTAATTAGTTGGCTCTGTCTAAAGGAAAGGTGATAGGGGAATGTTTAGTAGACAATCAGTCCCTGGCAAAAGGGTGAAGCACACAAAATAATGAGAAATGATGGGGTAATGTTTATTAGCCAATCAGTCCTTGGCAAAAGGGTGAAGCACATAAAATGATGTAATAATAAACGGGCGGCTCGTCCCAAGGAAACCACTAGTCTTTTGAACTGATAGTCCCCCATTTCGTGCACCCAAGGGCGACTTTAGGAAACTTTCGACTTTCCGAGGGGGCGTAAAATCAACATCCACGAGTAATTGCTTACAGCGGGTCTTCGGACAAAAAACTTTATGAATTTTTCCCTCAACAAGAAGAAGCAACTTTAATCACATTAGTCTCTTTTATGTTTAATCAGTCTGCATTTAACAGTAAATGTGAATTAACCCTATTCGCTATCTAATACTGACCTATCAAATAATTCAGCTGCACAATTTAATTGTGTAACTGTATTCGGCAAATAGCTCCAGGGTGTTTGGAGAAATCATAAAAAGCTTGCCGCAGAGGTTTTAGTGACAACAGATACTTAAGGCAAAAAATCCAAATTTCAACTCACATTTATGTGTTCTAGCCATAACTTTTAAAACCTATACCTTAGTGCGACGTGACAAATGATTTCGACTTCTAAGTTTTGAAAATTGTGACTGAGTTCAGTTCAGTTGCATTTGAACGTATTAATGATCCTTTCAAAGTGTTGAGCATTCCTAGTTTAGGCGTTGTTATCTCACATGTGCTTTGTTTGCAGGTATACCTCTAGGAATTAGGAAAAACCGGAAATTACCACTAGAGGTATCTTGATTATTCTTCGCTGTTGGTCGAAAATGGAATGTGACCACGAAAACTGAGTGCATGAATCTGCTGACGGTTATTGGCATAACAAGCAAGGCGTGCCGCGAAATTTTCCATGAGGACTTATTCCGGTACAGGTCTCTCGTTTGCATCATCGGGTAGCTTTAAAACGCCCTTAAAATAGCCAATTCATTGGGGTTCAAGATAGCGTGAAATGTTTTCAGACTTTCATGTCAGCTGGTAAGTCTTGTCGCACACCCTAGGGCTGGATGGTGAAGGCAAAAGTTGGCGTAACTATTTCCGGTATAACATTTGCACGGGTCAACAACACACGGTCAAGCAAATCATATGAGCGCACGGATAGTGAATTGAGCGTGAGGCTTCAAAATAGGACTGGTGTTGTTGGAAACATCTCTACGACCGTACTGTTAACATACACAAAAGATGTCATGTCTACGATTCGATGTGATGGTGGGTTGAGTTATTATCAGATAACAAGGAATTGCTTGTACGTTTCTTTTCAAAAAATTGCACAAAGTCAGGGTCCCCGAAGACTTACGCGCTTTGGATAGCTTGACACTCTCTTAAATATGAATGTATTTATTAACAACTAATGCACGCTTCCATTCCGTATTACTCTCGATCCCTCAACTTCGAAAATGCCACACTTTCAATAATGAACAGTTCACTTGACTTAGGTCTACATCACTCACTCAGACTTAACCTCTGTGGACAAGTGTCATCTCAGTTTGTCAAGGGTTGAACTCCCATCAGTTTAACATAATGACATTAAATGTCTCAGTTTGTTACTGAATCGTATAGCATTCTGTTATTAAGTCTAAAATACTGCCTCATTTTGAATCCTGCAGTTCATGAAAGTCATCAGACGGCCCCCCTTGATGACTTCCAAAATGCCATTCGGTAAAAACGTGCAGCGCACGATGGCTGTGATGTTCATTGATGAAAAATGGCTCACTCTTGTCATGCTGGCGGAGTCTCATGCTTTTTTCTTTCACCGTTTGCTCAAGGAATGAGGCGCTTATATGAACCCGCTAGTTTACGACAGCCGTTGAAATGTGTGCGACCCACATGCTCCGAACACATGCATCGTTATGTTCGGATTTCCTCTCCACCATATTTTCATTCATATCACGCAGAATCTGAACCAAGTGACAAAATAAGTCAGCTGATACTGACAGTTGAAAGATTCAAGCTGCTAATGTAACTGGTTTTTATGCACCTAATGTGCTAATCTCAACAACGATGTTGGGGTTGCAGACAAGCCAAGGTGCACTACAGCGCGCTTCACGTGGTCTATTTGAGGAGTGACCTGTATGCGAAGTGCCAACAGTTAAAAATTCGAGTCTAAACAATTACCGTAATGGACCCAAATTTCATTGCCCAAAAATTGTGCTAAACGGATCCACTTCTAATGGATGAAATATGCCCTGAGCTTGATCTCAAACGGAAATGCATGCGAAGACCCCCAAATGAGGTAGTGTGTGTTTTTCAATCAGATTCATTTGAAATTGCTTTTGGGTGAACTTCGACATCTTCAGATAATACATGTCTGTCGTACGAGAGATTATTAATCAACAGGTCTGATCCGAAATGCCCTCATGAGGCTGTCGATTCATGCGCAAGCAAAACTCAAGCAAATGATTGGCTGGACCGAATCACGTGGTCCATACCCGAACATACGACTGCTTAGCCGACAGCTTGGCTGCTTAAGAGATGTTTCCACCAGTGGCTTTTCGTGGCTGGGTGGCCTAGTCCGATAAGCTTGGGCGCAGCAACCGGCGTGTTCAAGATTCAAACCCTGGGGACATCGACCGACTTCTTTTCGAAATTCCTCGTTGACACGTTTCTCTCCAGGACAACACTGCTTTTGCTGACAGGCATACACAGCACAAAAATATGACGGACCAAGATGAACGCAACTTAATGTTCCGAGTGCGAAAAATCTTGAGTAGGTAGTCAAGTTTTATTCGAGATTTCCGAAACCACGAATGTCGAGTTCCTGTCAAACTCTTATTGAAAGGAGTGGTGTGGATGATCAGAAACAGGTGGTGTGAAGAAAGGCAGGTCAACGTGGGACATTATAAGGTACATGGATACGCTTTATGATGTTACGTTTACGTGTTCATTTTATGAACATCAAATTGTACATGGTTCACGCCGAGAAGCAGAGATACCCTAGAATAAATTCTTTAAATTTTTCGGACTATTTTCTCGCTTTCCCTGACAGTCAATCACTCCTTAATTTATGTGCCTTACCCATTTGACTCATTCTTTCCTTGGTTCGTGCGCAAATGCACTTTACATGTGAGCGCTTCCAGGCTCGTGCATAGCTAACCAATCAGAATGCTGGCTTGTGCATGGATCGCATGTCCCTCATCATAATTGGATTTTTCCAAATTCGAAAAACCGCTTCACTTTAGTTCTTACGTAAATGAGTGCCATGCATTTTTTATCCGAGTAGTGGGCGAAAAAATCAGTTGCGGGCTCTCAATCCTTGTGATTCATTAACCGATGGTGAAATGAAAACCGTCTTGTGCACTTACGTCAATTGGGAACTGTTAACAAAAGTCAGAGTGAAACACAGAGCTCGATCGATGAATTTGATGAGTGTCAAGTGGAATAGAGTAGGATGTTTGATGAACACGGCTTTCATGCATCGTTTAAATTGAAGTTCGAGTATTAGTACTATTTTCGTCTTAGTTAATTTCGGGTAAGAAACAATTCTAGAAAACTCACTACAGGCTTTAGTGGGTTTGGGGTCGATATTCACAACTAGAGTGGACGTGACACAATGCTGAAAAGAGTTCTCATTGCTATCCTAAGCTCAGTTTACGATTGCTGCTGAAGAGATTCTTCCAATAAGAACAGCCAACTTCTCCGGCCACATAATGTTGTGGCGTGAAGGAGATTATACAAGGGAACTTTCAGAATCGCACGTTCGCATTTAGCTAAACGACTGTTAGGTACAACAAGATTACGTTGCTGATTAAACAGGCCAACCAGCGTTCTAGACGTGGGATAATCGAAGGTTTAGGTTCTGGAAGGGGATGTACCTCTCCTGTGCCCATATGTCAAACTCACAAAAGAGTGAGTCCTTGTGAGTGACCAGGCTTCTTGTCAGGATCAATCACAGTGCTGGGTAAAGTGTGAATAACAAGAAGTCTGTCATGAATTTGGTATCAGTAATGCCAAGAAGAGGTAAGAAATCAAATAAAATGCTCACCAACTGGGGGGAATTTAATCTCTGGCAGGGAATGATACGGAAAACGCGAGATTTTTGGTACAACTAATAAAACTGTCATTGCTGATTTTGTAAGGCCACCATTAGATAGGCCAACAAAACAAAAACGTCAACTTTATTTGTGATTTTTGTCCTGGAAATCGAGAATTGTCATGATAATGGCAATAATTGCCGGGCTCTTATTCGGTTTATACTGATGGGACTTTCTGACCAGTTTGAAAGTGTTGTCCGTATTGTTTGTTAAACTACCCACATAATATAATTATTCTTACAGGCAATCTCGGGTACTGAACGGAGTCCACACTTTTCAATCGCTACTTCTAACCCATCGTGGTCTAGATTTTTTACTGTATTCAGCAACTAATCCTTAACCCAGTGAACGTGATTAGGCGCAAACACATAGGGATTAACTGTACCAGTTTTCAAGCGATCATGGTGCAAATTAACCTCACGTAAACAACGTTATAAGTGTAGCTTCATAAGTATGTTCCTGTCACTCAGATTTTCCAGAAATCTTATGGATTCAGGAAGTTTTAAAAGCGCCCCTTTAGGAGGTTTCACACCTAATGTTCTGTTTGTTGCGAAGGTTATCAACTAAATGATCTTTCTAAATGCACTGCCTGTATTCCTTTTATTAATTCGGTGTACTGACATATACCTTATTCATTTGAACACAGATCCCGACTAAACATGTTATAACGGTGTTTGAAAATTACAAGCCGTATATTACTTAGCTTCTTAACTCGTAAGAATTTATAACGTTCCCAACTTAAGTACGGAGGGATCTATTCCTTGGTCTTCTCATTCAGGCTTTTCCATTCACTCTCGCGCACTTTTATTACGTCTGAATTCTACCAGTCTTCATCTTTATGAGGACAGTGCCCATCTTCGTTTACGCAGCAGTAAATTACGGATCTGCACTTAGAACCTGGCAACGGTTTGGGCGAACCACATGGCTTCCTTTGAATGGCTTTTCTAGAAGACAGTAACCCCTTGACATATTTCATAGAGTGCAGTTTTCTTCTGTATAGCTGTTGTTGAAATTTTATAGAAAAATATCGTCCGAAAGGTAGGCCATAGTCCCAATAGGTAAGTAGAAATGAGGCCAGCTGGAAAATAACGTCCTTATTCCAGACAAAACATCAGAAATAAGAGATCCAGCCGCATTCGGTCGAGTCATCAGTCAAAACTAATTTATTGTTCAGATGAGTGTGCTTTGCGATGCTCTTGTTCCTCTGTTAGGTTACCCGCTTTTAAGCACACTGCCTACCCTGTGCGATTTAAGCTTTACATCCAAACATTACCCTTGTAGTTTTCTTAGATGCGAGCAAATTTCATTATGCTTGCTCTGTTACCAAGGTGATAAATTACCGTCAATCGTGGTCTAGATTTTTTACTGTATTCAGCAACTAATCCTTTATTGAAAAGTGTTCAACCACCGGCAAAAGGCAGGGGGTTCGAAACTCTCAGAGTTTCGTGAGACTATTCCCAACAAGGATGGAAAAGTTTTACAATGCTCCTCTGCTTTTCAACATATGTTGGCTTCACTGAGAGGAAAACATCTCTAATGTAATTTCTAAGTCCATCTCGTGAGAAGAGCAACCCACAGCTGTATTACGAAACAAACGGGTGCGTTCTACGAACAAAATATCAGATAGTTCTGATCCAAAGCACCGGATATGTAATTTATTCAAGATTTTCAAAGAACCATTGACAGATCCGAGCCTAATCTATTTATTGTCTCGTGGGAAATTCTTGTCAGCGGCTGTGTTCTTCCATAAAATTGATATCCAAACTTTGCGCTGGAGCGCGCGAAATTGCCAAATTCAACTTGGCTGATCTTGTCACACAAATTGGCCCCTTGAAGCCGGTCAACAACAATGGTTAAAGGCAGTCGGAGTCAGCTTAAAGCGTTATTATTGGACATCCGTGATATTTTTTTCCTAACACTCTCTAAATTAGTCCAAGTGCAGACAAGTGCATGAGATGCGGTAGCTGGTGTACGAGCCTAGACAGGCTAGCCCAACACTTTGGAGCGTAAGATTTTCGGTTTTGTAGGATGGTGGTTAATGTCTCACCTTCGGAGAAACAGGTTTGGCCAAATTAGAATGCAGAAAGTATCCTGTGGCTTACTGGAGTGTTTACAGTACATCACGCAAGAAACTGTGTGTCAGTGTGCATGTGTCGTTAAAATAACCCGAGTTATGGGCGGAAATACCACGTTCCTCGTTCTTCATTGTAACGTAGTTAGTGAGGTTGCACTCACAGTCGACGATGAAATATACTTCCACAGCTTGGTGATTTAGTATACGGTGTCAGCCAGTTTGATTGATTCGTACGTAAGTATTGATGACGTACAACCTTGCTTACTGGGCTTCGGCCCATGAGCTTTGTTTCTGTTTTCCATCCAGGGAAATTGTCTCGAACATCTGCCTTTGGAGAATCACTGTCCCCCGGTGCTTCCATCATGTGCATACTACAGTGGCATCCAGCAACATAACGTAAGAGCTTGAGGAGGCAACCGCGCAACTTTTTGTGAGAGTTGCATGAAATTAATAATAGGTAGATAGTACAACCAAAGAGCGGATTGTTCTGCCTAACGCAATGACTTTGCAAGTAGTATCACTTTACCAGTGATTAAAATCAGCTCACCTTCACTTGTGGCCGTTGTGCGACCCAAAGCTGTTGTTGTGGTTGCTGTATCAGTCATTGTGCTGGTCGCTAGTGGACGTAAGAAAGATCATAAAATGGAAAGCGAACCGTTTTCACTGTTTCATCAAGCACTGAATAAGTGAATAAAACAACCTGTATGGCATGTTTCTTCAGCACTTATCCACTCGATAAGAGCTTGTCGGACTCCAGGTTCTGGAGTAACTTTTGGCCAAATGTGACAGTAAAATTAACCAAGTAGATTTTTTTAGTTCGAATGAGTGGTCTCTAACTTGCTATGACTATCGTTAATGTTGATTTTGAAAGCTTCAGAGGTTGTCAGCTGTAAAAAGTTGTTTACAATGCCACGATTTGCAAAGGAGCAGTCGGAAAAACCCGGAGTATTCCACAAATTTGCAACTAGAAAATAGGGGAAGAAAATAATTTTATTAAGCATAGCTGGACCTGGTATTCCTGTTCGAATCCGCAAGGTATGGCACCTCGAAAGCATGCGCGTACTTAGAGTGCATAATCATGCGATGTATCCGGTGAGGTGAGTAAATAAACAGCATGGTGGAAAGAAGGCTATCCTCTCCCAATTCAGTAAGAAGGTATTGAGAGGATGTTTGTTGAATCTAACTTGACTTCATGATGATTCCTCCATTCATTTGCTTAATTCGCCTCTGTACTGTTGATCTTCAATTGTTGTGCTTATCTCTACCCGCCACTCGCCTTGCTACAGAGGTCCTCCCGTCCGACACTCGTGTAATGCCATGTGTCTCTGTGTGTGAATGTGCGCAGCTGACCTACTTACCTATGCGCGTTCCTGTCCCGTTTGATTAATCTGCCTTGACTTGTTTTCCGATGAGTTCCGTGTAAGCCCATGGCCAATGAGAATCAAGAGACTGTCGTTGGAAGGGCGACCGCAACTTACTACTGAGCCAACATTCTGCTCGCCGTTGTTTGGTGTGCGGACATTGTCACTGCCGGTCAGTGAGAGACCTGTGTACTTGTTGACGCTACGAACGACAACAATTGAGGTTTGTTGTACACATTTGCTTGCCCTTGTGTAAATAGTACGCAGAATTACGAACCTAATTCTTCCTTTTGATATTCGGGATTGCCGAAACTACGCGTCACTGAAATTTCCAGATCAGGAGCCTCAACAGTGTCACTGATTGCCTTAACTGTCATCTACAGAACTGTTACGCATTAGACCTAGGTGCAGTCGCAAATTTAACATTCCATCTACCATAAACTTGTTTGCTAACTGAATACCAGATAGTTCCAGGGGCAGAAGTTGTAAATTGTTACGGTAAACTGTAAACAAGATAACACAAACCTTGGTTAACAAATGCTACTGACCAGCTCTCTACTTTAGCAACACTGCCACTTATCTGACTTGAACGGGAAAAGTCGATGCTTACTATTTATTTGTGGTTGGCTTGAACATAACATTGTTCGACCACAACTTGTGAACATGAACAAGCGTGTTCACCTAAGATTAAAAACAAGAAAACTGAACGGACATCGGTGTGGAGGATACAAAGGAATCAAGTTAGCTTTTCGGCTAATTCATCTAGTTTAAATGGGTCAGGCTATTACCTGCCTAATGTGAACTATCGTTCCAGGGTAGCAATCGATAAACTTTTACGGCTTTCCCACAATACACTGAGACTTGAATGGACTGCATGAAGCTCTCATCAGTCTTAAAAATTGTGTGAATCTGTGCATCCCTGCTTAGGTTGTAATCTCTTACTTCTATCATTTGATTGGGACGACATAAAGTACGTCTGCGCAGTGTTATCGAAAGCATTAATGCGAAACCAAGTTATGCGTTTATTGAATTTATTTGGAACGCAGTTATCGATTATCACCACTGATAGTCAATAAATTCCAGTGCAGGATAAAGCCACTTAACGTTTTCACAGTTTTGTATAACAACTCCAAACACAACTTGAACATAATAAAAGCGACTGTGCCTTTTCTTTCGACAGAATAGCCCTTTAGGCATTGTTTTTTCAAGGATCAAATAGCTATCTTACGCCATAATAAGGTTTCCGACTGATAATATCTGAAAGCTGCGCAGTCCAAAGTTCACAAATCGTCCAGCAACATAAATATGGGGAGTCCCGGTGCATCGTGATCAATAAGCTGCTTCCATCCATCAGGTGAACGAACCATACGTTTTTACTTTAGAGTAGCTGTACAATATTTCACCAAACATAATCTACCATGATGGCACCTTCTTTGTCTAAGTTGTAGCGCGGAGTCAGCTGACTTGAAATAAACGCTTTATTACCAGAGTACTCTTCCTACGACCACGGAGCAGATCAGCCTAATTTACCCTATTTACTTTTTCACAACTGGAATTATTGGTCCGCACACCCATTAATCGTTTTTCTTGTACAGTGAGTGGAGTAGGTAGTCTGCATTCTGAGCCCGTAACTGCGATCTGTAGCTGCAACGATGCCGTTTTTGTAGTGGAACCCTCTGGCAAGGACCGGCAGAAGGAACCACTGAATTCATGCAAATGTTCCGTCATTGCGTTTTATTTCGTTTCGTACATGGTTGAAAACGACGTTTTTGAAATTGCGCATGGTCCATTTTAGATATACTTATTTTCGACTCAACAACAACAACAACCAAAATACTGAGCAGGTCTGGATGGAATCTGAGAAACAAAAACAGAATTTCAAGAGACAGAAAGTGTGAATTGAACAGATCCCAGACAGATGAGTAGATTATGGGGAAAACCATATAAACAAATGCTTTTGCAGCAAAATATGATGGGGCTCCCTTTGTGGGCAGTATATAAATATCGGTTTGAAACGTATCGTCCCATGCAGAAGGTTACCGCTAGTAATGTGGGAATTTATATCCATCATTATTCTTCCGTGAGCACTAGTTTGGAAGCAGATTTCATAAACCAAGTTTGTCCGTACTAAATCTGTTCTCAGGGATTGTTTTACCTATAAAAATTATTCCAGCATCTAGTGCTATTGGTTTTCTACATTGGATTTGAGCTGTCACTCACCGGCAGGTTTTGTAGTTTCACCTTCCGCCGTTATGGAATTCGTGGTTTCGGTAGTCTGACTGAACTCTGCTGTAAAGGAAAGCAAAGGAGATTGGGTGACGGCAGTGGTCACTTTGGTAAGTGTTGTGATATGGAGTATTTGTTAGGTTGCGCATTGGGCCAGAAATTCTTTTGAGCAGTTCACCTACTTCACTTCGGATGAGTTTACAATCAAAGAATTCTTCTTCTAACGAAACAAACCGACAAAGCCCGCATGCATACTGAAACATTGGAAAAAAAATTATTAGTTAACTTAGGCTATGAACTGGGCGTCTCCACAAGTTCGATCATTGGTTGTTTTGAATTACGACGGTCTGCACAAGCCACACCAGATTTTGAAGTCGACCCCAGACACACTATACTACTGGCCATCGGTCAGTAGACAACATTTTCAAAATTTCGTCATTTCATGCAAGTTTGCTCCGGACAGCCAGACAAGTTTTTTGTCTCTACACTGTAACATCTAATCACTTTACACTTGATCTCAGACTAAACAGCATTACCGTGGTTCTGTTCCCCTAATTCTGGAAACATTTCAAGCTAGTCTACTTTTCAGACCTTCTACCTAGATTTCTCAGCGTAGTAGCAGTCTTTCGTTTCGTTTGTGGCGAGTTCAATGAACAATTGCTCAGCACTAAACCAACCGTTTGCAGCGAGCTTTTAATATTGTAAACTGATATATTGGGGGAATGGATATGTGGTATCATCTCAAAAGTTCACTCACGTTCCTCTTAATTTTATAAAGTTTAAATTCCAGAGGGACGACCCAGAAATTATAGGTCTTTCCATGATAATCGGTGACTACCAGTCACATTAAAAACGGAAAGTTCAGGACCACTGCTCCTGAGCAACTGTCCCTAAATAATGATTCTTGAGGCCAAAGCATATCGAGGTACAAATGACAGAGTCAACAATTCACAGAGGTTCATCTTCAAGTCAGTAGAAGATAATCGCTAGCTTGGAAACTGAGTCACATGTCCGTCACATTCAGTTCGAAGCAGCATGCAAAGTTTTGTACATTTCAGGTCGTTGTTTTAGCACCCAGCAGTGCGGTTGATCACCATTTTGTTGCTGCGATTAATATTGCTAAAGAACGGCTTCTCAGCCAATAAGGTTGTCAAATAGAAGGGTGCAGTAGGCACAAATCGGTCCGAGCTTAAACAAAACCCGAGGTCTTCAAGGATTAGCATTTTTGACGAACTGAGTTTGGGACTTGCAGTCGTTGTTCACTTGGTTTAGTTAGTGGAACAGGTGCGGCTTACTGCATACTGAACTACAGAGTTCTTCTGAACAGATCAGTGTGTGGACTTTCAAAGGTACGTAGTGCTCGTGTAGGGCTATGTGGGACCGAATCGGATGCTCGAGGTTGTCCAACCCCAAGGAAAATGCTCCCCTGGATGACGTCACGCATATGACCTAGATGGGACCACTATTACCGTTTATAACTGTACGGGCATGCCCCAAGTGTTTTAGGAATGTATATTTTCCATGGAGCTGTAAGCACGCTTCTACGCACTTTGCCAGGTCAAGCTGTTTTATGCGGCAACATTGCACGCACGGTAACAATGTAGGCAAGCTAGAGTTTGTCTAACGCAAAATGTAAATTCAGGCAAACGTTTTCTTATCACCAGAGGAGTGCGGAAATTTTTGTGGGACGGAAAAATCATGTGAGATTTACTCTAACTAATGTAACTAAAAAAGGTAATTATTTTAGTGGATCTTGGATCAGCTCTGAGTTGAATGCGTGTGTGTGGTGCTTTATTTTTCAGGTGGTGCTCGTCAAATGGTGATTACAATAATGAAGATAAGTCCCAATTTCGCCACAGCGATAGGCGTTTTGAAAGGCAAAAAAGCAGATATTTGTAAGACAATGAGTTTTTTATACATGGGCGGGGAATTAGAACACCAGTCGTCTTAGTTACATAATATTCACTGTCCGAAAGCGGGGTATGTGCGTCAGTTGGTAATTGTAAGGCCAGTTGAAATACTTTTATTGTATACATGTAGCCTTCTTTCTGTGAAGTGTATCTCATGAGTGATCCATGTTGACCTGGAAATCGCACCGTACCATACACGTTCAGAATGTTTAAGTTTTCTAAATAAATTAACTGATAAAATCTCACACCCGATAGTGGTTTGTGATCCCTCGTGAAACGGCAACATCTCCTTTTCGCCAGCTTTTATAGAAGGATACTTGCGCTTAAGGCAAGCTGGATTAGTTGAGAAAGTCGCTACGTCAGCATGCTCTATAATTAAACGCTCAGCAGCTACCAACTATTCTTTGCTGTATATAAAATGCATTCTTTTCTACAAATAACCTGTATATTACTTATGACTTTAGTTTTTTACTCACGCATGCTTATTCGATAACTTACTGATAGAAGAAGAGCTTGGCGTCGTTGGCTTTTCCGTGGTCATGCTTGAGGCGGTTAAAGACGTTTCTGTTACAAACATGTAAGAATTCGGGAAGGTTTTGAACAAGACTGTTTCGACGTATCAATCGTCGAAGGACCTGGTATTCACAACAGGAGTGTAATCAAAGTAGATGAAAATATCGTTTTTGCTACACCAGTAAATGCAAGCTAATGGTCCACATCTATGTAATAACTAGCCAGTTGTTTACTAGCTGCATTCGGTATAATGAACCAAATAAGTCAGAAGAAACAAGATCTGCTGTTAAATTGCACGACTTAGCCACTAAAAAATGTGACCCTTATCTTGGGCCTCCTGAGAAGACCACATATTCAGTTGGGAAAGCGTGAAAACATCAGCAGGCAAGGATGCAAGAAAGGTACGAGAAATCTGGGAGGCACAGTCCTCCACAACCAATCGGAATGTCACACATTAATCCGTCAATAAGACCGGAATACCGGAATGCAAACAGTTGACCAAAGACACAAGGCCAATAAAACATCAGAGGGCAGCAGCATGGACACAGCACGGGATCACCAGAGGCCAGAACTCGCTTAAACTCGGCCATTCGGTAAAAACTTTCGCGATTCATCTGGTAGCTTGCTCCTCCGGGAAAAAAATTAGATAAGAGTGACAGCCTCTTCCATCAATTTGTCTAACATCAGCACACTCCGGCAACACAGCGGGGCGCTCTTTATCTCTTGTCGGCTTTCCAGCCGAACGACAGAATCATCGATTACGTACAAAACTTGGGTTATTAGCAATCAAAATCGGCATTGGCATTCGGTTTCAAAATGCAACTGAATTTATAAAAACCTTTCATTTTCCCTATTTTATTGGCAGGAGAAGTTTGAGCACACAAAAGTTGTGCGTGCAGTAATGTAGAGTAATCTCCCCCGAAGAGACCCATCCAACTAATGCAGACTCGCCGAAGGCTGCACAAAAAGTACAACGGCCTCAAGCTAGTTTATTGGAGGGACGCTGTCTGACCTTGGTCCAACGCTGTCTCGCGGTGTCTGGCTTTGAATCAAGGCTGTCACGCGCTGAATATTGAGGGAGCGTTGTCTGTCTGGTAGGCATCTGGTGGAGTTGAGGGTCTCAGTAGATTTCGGGCCTTCAGTGGTTACTTTCAGGAATCTGACCTTCCTGATAGAGGGCCTTCCTGACCGCCTCTGTGTTTGACTGGAAACACTCCCAATCCTGGCAGTTTAGCAGCATCCCTGGTGCTCGTTTTGTTAGTTTCTGTTCGAGGTGCTTAGTTGGATGTTTGGATATTTAAGCACATTTTAAGCTCTTTTCGCCCACAAACAACAAAAACTGACCCTGAAACCTATCCATGTGGACTGCGTTTTCGTGAGTCGTCTTTGTTCAACAAGGGTTTCTTCAAACTAGATAATCCTGATGCGTACCAAAAAAACGTTTTAATCATGGTAAAACTTGTTATGCAAAGAATTGTGGGAAATGGTCGTTGGTTTGTTCGCTGAGTTCCGCAATTTGATTGCAAACGTTTCACGCTCAATCGAGGTGACGTCATCAGCGCGTTGTTAGGGTGCATAGTGGAGCGTAGTGATGGGAAGGTGGTTGTGGAACATACCACCTAATTTTCATTGAAAACGGTAGACCCAAAAAAGACCTGTACAAGCATAATTAATCTCACCTTCTCCATCCAAAATGATGAATTTCGTTATTCCAGTTTGTCACGTGAACGGGTAAAATTCGAAAAAGCTGGCCACTTGAACTAAAGATATGAACTGGCAGGCAGCGGTAATTACTGGCCTTACGTCACCAGGCGTTCAACGACCTACGTAGATGTAAAACGGGTTTAACGTACTGGCGCATTGCTTGTACTGTTTCCGCTTCTTTAGCCTTGGTAGAAGTGACAATTTGCAATTGGAATAAGAGTATACTAAGATCAATAGTCTTCTGATTTTCGGTCAGATTCCCATGCAATTCGTGGGAATATCCTGTGTCACTTGGAGACGTCCTGATGAAGTCGGCCTCCTGATAAAAAATGATCTGCAGCTGCTAATCTTTCTTCTTTCGCAGAGGTCGCTTTCCTAAGACAGCCTGTGACCTTGATAATGGTGACTGCTTTACAAGCTTCATCGAATTTGAAGGATTAATGGTAGTGAAGGTCATTATTTTCTCTCGTGCTTGTGTAGGCATGCTGTCGACGAATGATGGCGTTCCTGATAAGGTCAGAAGATTTAATCCGGCCAGTTTGCACTTCATAGAATCACAATATGCAGGTGAAACACGTTTTCAAGGTCAAATTTCCGAATTTTTGGATTGAAACAGCTACGTTCCATGAAATTTGCGTTAAACTACGTTATCTCCAGCCTTCCAACCACAAGAAGACTAGCTATTCATGAGTACGCGTTAATCGGTCTTGTGAAACTTCATGCTTATTTTCTGCTCTTCGAATCAAGATTGCAGTATTTTGCGATTCATAACCACGCAGTACTGAAACACCCATAGACTTGTCTCCCTTTCCAAGTAAGTCGCGCAAAATCAATAATTCTTTTGGAGTGAGGCGACCCCAACCCATAAATAGTCCTTACCAACGTTTCTCCTTGGGTTTAACCCGGTAGGCAATTTAGTGAGGAGAGTCCATCTTCAATCAGGAGAGATCAGATAGCCTAATTACTTTTGTTGTTTCAAACTTGGAGCAGTTTCTGTGTGCGTGCGCCACACACCCCTTCCTTGTTTCAGGAGCGGAATAAGTCTGCATTACACCGCATGCTGGAGTGGTTGATACTTCCTACGACGCCTTATCCTTCTGAAATGGCTCAACTAGAAGTCACAGCTATGAAACCGCATGCTCTCTGCGACAATTCGATGTGTTCCACATGTGAGTCGTGTTTGTGCCAGTTGCACTAGTAAGAATAGGGAAAGCTTTAGGGTTAATTCACAATCCTAGGTACATAAAGAAAAAATACCGGAATCCTCCTTCAGTTGTGATCTGACCTTGGGCGTTTACTGTAGTCCGGGAAGAAGTAGATCATTTAACATTTTGAGTTCCTCTCATGCACAGATACCTAATACCCTGCATAACTGATGCTATTTTTGGGGTCAGTAGATTATCTCACAATGTTGGCTGCGTTTTCGGATGCTTGGGCAGTAGCAATGGATGTGAAATGTCATCAGGTTTCGACCAACGGTTTTTGGGTTTTCTGGCACAGATTGACGTCAGCGACACTTTACCAGATAAGTGAAAAATGGTTTCGGCCAGGAATTAGGCTGCGAAAACACCAAACAGCTGGCATACGCAGCGTATGCCCACGTATCACTAACCAAAAAGAATACTGTGCAAGAGATGAACGAGGCAAGAGTTTACCAATTAATTTGAAATGGATTACGAACAGCAACGGTACTTTTTGTAGAGCCCTTTGGATCAACTGCATTCAAAAAGAGGTTAAAAGTTTCACGAGGGGGAAGAAACGCCATGACTTTGTTGATACATTATCGTAATCACTGGGAAAACGTGAGACAGACTCATGTTGTGGATAATTTTGGTGTGATTAGCTTTCAAACAACAGGTATTTTTAAGCTACTCTGCGCTTAACCGGTTGAAAAAAAGCGCAAAATGTTGACCCAAAGAGATATCCCTGGTAAGCGTACCGTTAGATTTCTACCGGGTTGATAGAATATTCGGATCTGCGTAAATTTTCTGGTAGGCAAGTAGCTGAACCCTTCCTGTTTGTCTTCTTCCTTTTTCTTACTACTGTGATTTTTTGGTGCAGCCCATATCGCGGTTTGTAATAAAGCGGAAATAGTACTACTACTGTTACTCTCTGTGAGAAGGATGATGCGAATTCCGAATTCAAGATACTAATTGAAGGACAGTATTGGGCCCCAGATATCTTTTAAAAGTTGTTTTATTCAGAAAGTAATCTAAATCAGATGGATTGCCAAGGGTCAGAGTAGTAAAAGCGCGTCTGAACTCACTCTGTAATTTCTTGCACTGACATTTGAGGGCTAGTGAACAACATGTGTAATTAACAAATAACTTTGTCAGACAAAGTGATTTAGAATTGCTCGGCGCGGGTAAAGCGGTCGCTGTACGTGGCGCGATGGTTTACCTTGGCTTAATGGGAAATTCTAACCAAATTTTGGTATTGGTTAACGATAATACTTGTGAGCCTTTGCTAACCGAAAGTGTATGAAACCTAACCAGACGAAGCTAATCGGTACTAATAACTTGTACCTATCAAGGTTACCATTTCGCTTAATTCCTAGGATGGACGCTTAAACTTTGAGTAGAACTAGCCATAGCAAAGATAGCCCAAAGCTTGATATATTAGATGGAAACAAGACAAACACACTTGAGGAACATAGAAATAAGTTGAAGTTTACCTGGTGTGCTATATAGACTGCATGGTTTTGCAGGTTACGCATGTATCTGCCCAGAGAATGTGGGAGTGCAAAACCAATAGTACTTACACTTGTGAATTTGTCCGTCTAGAAGAAAATAATCGGTGCTTTTTTTACCAAAATTATCATAAAATTAGTGCCTCCATGATAACATTTTGAACAGTAAAGTGCTGAACAGTAATTCTGCTAGTCTAACAAACTTGTCATCCGTCAAAGTGCAAATATTGGTTGAAGTTAAGTGTTGCTCTTCAAAAATTGTGCAAGTGACAAATTTCCATTGGTAACTTCAAATGGGTTTGTCCCCTCCTAGTAGGGGGGTTAGTCCACGAAGGCGACCACAAGGGCTCTGTCCAGAAGCAGAAGTCTCGAGTGGTGAGTTGTAAGCTAGTAACATTTTAAGCATGGAAAGTTACCCGGGCTTATCCATAGCATCGACTAAAAATTGCCCGACTTGTGTTCGACTGCCAGGTCATCCTGGCGCATATTATATATATGCACACGTACTCACAAAGCTTAACATAGTGATTAGGTCTATGTGTCAAAATATCATATAGCTAACAAATATAAAAGCCGAGGGCAAGAAAATGGGACAGGAACTTTTAAAACATTCTCAAAAGAGCTTTGTTGACGCCACTTCAGCAAGAGTTGTTACTAGAACATCCCCTTGGTCTGCTGGACCCAGTTAAGTTACGAGATGTCAGCAAAAACCAACCAACTGGTGGCAGTTTTCCGACTGTGACTGTATGTCAGGCTGTGACCTCCAGATAGTTGATTGTCACTGAAAAAGAACGCCTCGAGCTGGTCAATGAGCTGACATCCGAGGATTATGCACTTGCTGTCCAGAGTTCTTTGTAAATGCGACTGTACCAAGAAGCTAAACCTACGCTGATAGATGTCTCCTCGCCGATTGCCTGCACTAGTCCAGGTGCTTCAGTGATCAAAAACGGACAGATATTTAATCTCCGTCAAAGGGCCAGACGCCCATTTTTATTCATTACGTCGATGCAACCACCGCCAATAGTAGGTGAAGAGAATTTTTGTCGACAGTGGCTACGCAATTAAAGGGTCTGCTGAGAGAAATGGAAAAGGAATTCGGGTGTGCCAGGACAGGTTGGTAAGCTTACTGTCCCCTGCCGACGATACTGAGATGTTTGGAGGATCGTAGACAAGAACACGTTTACATGTAATCATTTGTTCAATACCTCTGTCAAATAAGTAACTACGACACTTTTGTGCGTGGCACATGGCGCTGAGTGTACGTTCTTGCCACTGAATCTCACACCAGACCCAGTATGACAGACACTTTGTGCCTGATGTGCGAGTCTTCACTGTGCTAGCGCTTACCACACCTTGAAGAGCATTCAGTATTGTTTGTCCTTTCTTCGATTGTTAGACTTTACACGCGTCTTGCCATAACAAAATTTTTACGTACGTTGGGATTCATCTTATCTGACTGAAACTGTTGATGGTATGACTTCGAATGAGACGTTTCTCTCTTTGATCTCATATTCTCCTCTAACCCTTTCGCATTCATCGCTTGAATGCACTTTTTATGCCTGTGACCATGCTCTTCAAAAATAAACGATAGTAAGTAAGCAAGTAAGTACGTAGGTAAGTAGGTAATTAAAACAGCAAGTAAGTGGGTAAATAAGTAGATAAATAAGGCTGTCGTTTTGCACTCCAAAGATTCTTATAAAGCAGCACTTGTTTTTCTTGTCAGCTTAAAGAATCGTGTAAAAAAACTTGCATTGCGTTATCCCATTTGGAAACGTACTGCTACTGCCACACTCCGGACTCTTTCAGTTCACGTATTCTCTTTTACAGCAGCCCAGTGAAGGGTGCAACTCGGAAGGACGGATACCTTCTTTTGGAGACCAAACGAGCGTACCATCTTCAAGCGGGATCTAGTGTAGAATCTTACCGCGGAATGGCGATCCTGCAAGGGGGAAGTGGCCACCGTACTCGTGGTTTCGCCCCTAAATTGGTTACTGTGTTCTAAGAAACATTAACTACGCTATCAAACCGATTGGTTAGACATTCACAATAATTATCATGTTGGAATAACATTGTGCTACTTAATGCATACTGGTCACTTACTGAGTATATTACTGATTACGTCACCGAATTTTCGAAGGGACGTCAACTTTATGGCGAATAACGCAGAGGAGTACTGCTAATTGCTGACTGTTTCAAAGTGGTTGCTTAGTCAGACGCTTGCACAAGGAGCAGACAAGCTGAGGTAAAACAGCGGAACTGCAAGGCAGGTGGACATAAAGATGAATAATTGCATATGAAGGATTATAAGTGATGACCGGATTAGTCACGCAAAGTGAAACTCACTCGAAGTCTTCAGATAAACAGCTGCAGAGGAATGTGCTGTTTCAGGAGCAGTTGATAGCGTCAGCTGATGTTTACACTTCATATTGGTTGTGTAAATAGGTTTGCATCAAAATCAGAAACTTTTCTCATGTTGACCATTCTAAATGTATAGCGGAATCGGTCACTTTAAGGGGGATGGTCGTTAAGATGGGAAGTGGTGTCAGGCTTGCCCCCATCACAGTTGATGAATTCCCTCACAGTTTAATAAACCATAGACTTGATGCTGACAATACCACTGAAGTTTAACAGAAATCTGCTGCAATTAACTGTCCAATATCCATGGCTAACATGAAAGTATTGGCGCAGCATTGAACTTAGAAATATCTTAACGGCCAATCATTTTCTCAAAGGTCGGTTTCTTCAAAAACCTGTAGTTTGTCAACATTTGGTATATCCTCTTAACATCAAAGCAATCTGTTCCTGTAAAATACGACTGTCAAGTCACATTCTGCTGTCTTGATCGTGAACAAAATTAGACGGATATCGGTAACACAGCACTGAGGTACCTAGCTGGCGTCACGGTTATCGAGCTTATCTATATGGTTGCGACCCAACCGTACTTATGTCTGGTATACCGAGTAAGGAGACCACACTTGTGTTTGTCTAACAGCTGTATCTTTATCTGAAGTTTAGGATTTACTATATCGAGCCTGATATTTAGAAGTCAAGCAAATTCTGAATACGTATAACCAAATCATGTTTCCAGTGTATACAACTCTTTAGTTATTCCCAGCGGCTATGTGTGAATTGGCGATTTAATTTACACACGGCTGTCAGTATGTCAACTTGTAGAAACAAAACTGGGGATCCTGTAGTAACACTGATTGGTGCATGTGGAGTTTTAATTGATTGAGTGAGCAATCATCTAAACAATACAGAATTGCTACTAAATTGGTCCGGTTCTATAGAAATCGTCAATTAAGACATGACCGGTATCATGCGGTGTCTTTCTATAGAAGGAGCGTTGCATCTCACTTATATGGCGATTTTGACCACTTTGTTTGCGGCAAAACTCAATAGATAGTAGATTAGAGCTCAGAGAAGAAAAAAATTGGTGGAATTTCATGTAGGGTGTCTGGTAAGCACTACTGGCTAGGAAAATGGTAGCAAGTACTTGGGGTTACAATCAAATAAACAGTGGAACCCTCGAGCAAATAGGAAGACAGAAATATAGTGCAAAACCATAAGCTAGGCTTCATACTTTGCATAATCACCGATTATGGGTTTTATTTTTGTCGCCAGCCTCTAAGGCTGACTCTCAAATCACAAATCAATTCCCAGAAGGATGATAACTCTGGCTAACTTAAGTGAGTTGTAATCGGTCTACCGTGGAACTGCTTTGTTTTCAAGTTGAGGTAACCTGTCAGTATATAGTATATATAGTATATATATAGTATGCATAGTATATATATATATAATTTATAGGCCTAGTAGAGAAAATATTAATTGAAGTTCGTAACCGAATCTGAATCCCTAGACTTTCAGTATCATATCACTTCTGCTGTGGTCTGACCAGAATGACATATAAAGACTAACAACCTTTGAACTTTTACAGGGTTTAAAAACTTAAAAATGACCAGAAGCTAAGAATACACAACCCATCTGATTTCAGGTTAGGGATCAAGCATCCCTTAAGGCACCTTTAATCGACAAGAGGTTTGTGCCACTTCATCTTTTACATGTATCAAAACTCTATACTGAAATAGAGAACCCTTTGATCATGAAACCGAATAAGCACAAATTTTGCTTGTTTCATGTCTCACGAAAACCATAAAAAAACAGTGGTGATCCCCAAATAAGACTCAACATAAATTACACTACCGCCATATGTGACCGAAGGAGAACCGTGGATTAGCATGGAAATCGAATAGCATTTTATGTCCTGTCACGTACTTTGGGATTTATGAGCGAGCGCTTTGTGACAGCTGAAAGCTTTTTTCAAGTCCGGCTATAAAAAATCTCATTATTCGTACAGCTCAATATTTTTTTCATAACAAAATGAACAACGCTTGTGAGGAAGTGTTTGTTAAAAGTCAATATTCTAACATCAACGAGATAAAAACTTTAATAAGTATTGGCATTATATCTAATCATACATCAGATGATTGACTTGCAACTGTTTTTTTAATGCATCATTAAGGAATCTATCTTGGGGAACCTAAGCTGGACCGTTCATTAATGCATCATTAAGGAATCCATCTTGGGGAACCTAAGCTGGACCGTTCATCCGGCTATCTCGTGAAGCTTGGCAAAGTTTAAGACGATAGTTTCCCCAACTATCCTTGTTAATATTCCACTTCTGGTGGGCGCGATAATTTTGTTCCAGGTCTCTTCTTCTCTATGGTTTTGGCTTCAATCCCAAAACGCCTTAAGTAGTTCTATCTGGGTTATCTCGGGAGCTGAACCCTTGTATATGTTTTGATGTTCCTGATCGGTCAGCTGGAAATCCACTTTTCATTATTTAACTAATCCATGGCGAGTTTCACCATCCGGAGACTAAGCAGACCCAATGAGAATCAATCAGGGAAAGATAGATTGGGGTTGTCAGTGAAGAACTGTGCGAAAACCAAAACTCGTAAAACACTATTTCCGGAGCAAGTTAGAACCGATTTGCTGCAAATTCTGCTTGAGGACTGCCGCAATTATAGTGATGAGCGTTGAAACATACTAGGCAGCCAAATAAAAAGACAGTAGATACTGGTATCACCTACATCTATCAGTGCGTTACTTCATCCTATGACGTAGGAATGTTTAACTAGACTGGTTGAACGAAGTCTTGGTGGGGAGCCGTATGCCGAAAATCTTGTGTAATTTTTATCACCATTTCAAACTTTTCAAGGACACATTCTGATTCAGCTTTCTGCCTTCCAAGAGTGCACGATTTTAAAACATTTTGGAAGTAACTTTGATTCAGTTACCATAAACCACTCATAAATTGAATTTTCTCCGGGGAGTATCTGGTCTCGTACAAGAAACGCAATGAGATAACTGAAAGTTTTTATTTGGTTCCCAAATCTAAAAACTGGCACTCGGTCTGGATACTAGAGGATCCTAATGAAGTTTATGGGAAGCGAGCAAACGGAAGAGAGCCACCTTTGTATTCTTACACATGGTATAACGTCACTGCAAGGATTGGGGTGTGGTTTGACTTATCTCCGAAATACTTTGCCCCCTATCCAGACATCCTCGCGGAATATGGATTACATCGGTGTCCTGGAAGATAGCCACCTGCTTTTGAGAAGTTCGAGGTAGAAACAAAACTCGACTAAGAAAGCAATCAAGGGTCAGGCTCATCTTAGCCATTCAATGATCTTGTAATGAAATTTGCCATGGACATCTATCTTTTGTGGTGTAAAATGGAGGAATTCAATAAAGCCCCAAAATCTGATTTTAAAAATTAAGAAAAGGAGTTTTAAAGCCCTAAAGAAAAAGAGGGTTACAGAAGAATAACATGAGTGAGCGCGGCCCGAGACTTTTTATAAATACTCCTGTCCAAAACTTTTAACCCGTTTACTTTGAGTCCATTGTTGTCCCCGGTAATTCTCAAGCAATCAATACGTCCTTTTTTTCTATTGCTATGGACCGCCCGAAGCCAAATGACACGTTCACTTTCAACGCGCTGAAGATCCACGTATTGATATTCAGCTTTACACGTCCCAGTGGATTCATAACATATGTTCACTTTTGTCTGTAAGATTATGAGGTTGCAAATTCTATCAGTGAAGTGCGTCCCATGTATCCGAACTGTGGTTCGTTTTTGGGCACTAACTGGTATGCCCTTGCATTACATTCCTGTAGTCTTCGCTATGAAGTTACGTGCACTGAGGTTCGCTGCATATAGTAGATAGCACGGCCAAAAAAATTGTCTGTGCAATGCATTACATTGAGTAGGACGAGTAAGAGAAGGACTGATGATTTATCCCCGTATACAAATATCAACCCAATATACAGAATGTTAAGTGAGAAAAAAGAAATTTATCCGAAAGACATTGCGCGAACACATATAGTTAAAGTGAAGTAGGGGACCAATTCCCCGTCTTGCATTGTAGGCTAACTCCGCATCACTTGGAAGAGCTGAGAGTAAAATAATTGCGGGGAATCATAGAGGGGTTATCATATGGGAGAGTATCATGTATTGCTTTGAAAATTACAAGTTAATAAGTGACGACACACGCATAACCAAATCGAGTTGGGTTTCTACCTCACAATGGTAAGTAAAAATCGATCCAAAAGTGGTTGATTAATTCTTTCGAAATATCAATAATTATGCACTGTGACAGCGTATATCAGCGATGGAACAACGTGGCATTATTGGGTCTACATGCACGAACGCCGGGACTTACTGCTGTTTGATAAACTGATAGCTATATATTGGAAGTGGGAAAGTTTTCAGAGTAACGTCTGACTAAACAGAAAAATAATCTGATAGTCCATGTTGTGCGCCAGGTTCTTGGTGACCGTTTTATGCGAGCGACTTTCAGGTCTCGAAACAAAATGTCTGTATCATAGTACTTAGTGTTGGTAAGTCAGCCACATACAAAAACAGACTGCTTAGTGCACTAAACGAATCAATAATCGGAACAGATGTCAACCACAGCATACCATGCTGCCTCATACGAGGTAGATCCAAATAACGAATTTACCGCATAGTATTTAGGCCAGTATTTAAAAAAATAATTCCCGACACGTGTTAAAGCAGCCCCGTTCCAAAATCGAGTCAGGCATGTGTCACTGGAACAACAAACCTCACATCTCGCCTTTGTTACTACCAATAATACTACACTCATAGTTAGTTCTGTACCAGGTCAATGTATAGAGAACTAATTTTATGGCGTTATTAGCGAATATGTTTAGATAAGATGGACAACCCACCAGTCATGCATCAAACAAATCCAAATCTGAACACCAAGGAAAGTTCACGGTTCAATACTGTGGACCCACCATTGGTCAACGGCTCAACTCTTCTTAGATGGGAAGAGGCCTTTTCTCCTAGTGGTGAAGCACGCTGTATCTACCTTACTAGGTGTTTGTGTCTCAAAATGTGTTAACCATACACTGATGCATTAAGATTAGTGCACTGATATAGCAACCCTGCCATATAATACCAGTGTAACGGTGGATACTACTGATAAGGGATGCGAGTAATAAGTCTTCTTGCAACTCCGCAGCGAAGGCCTTCTGCGTTTCACCAGTAGCTTAACGAGCATCTCCTTATAAATATCACCTACATCGCATACTAAAGACTTTGCTTTGGCGAAGTTTGGGATAACTCATTACCAAGGCTACAAGTTTCCTAACTCCAACTGGAACGAACCAGGTAGTCTCATTTGGGTCCATCCTTGTGCTCAAATATGTGGTAAATATTCTTGCTCTTCTGTAGGATTACTGTCGAGTGAGCTACGAAGCCAGTATTGAGACTATTCAAAACGGAGGTAAGCCTAAATAAGTATGATACTACACCCTTTCTAATAACTAACCATTGCATGTGCTTTTAGAAGGTCCCTAGAGTTGCTCTTTTTCGATGGAACACTGAAAATTATCGCGCCCTTCGGGTAGGGACCTTATTTATGTTCCGGGGAAGGTGCTCTTTTTCGAGGGAACACTGAAAATTATCGCGCCCTTCAGGTAGGGACCTTATTTATGTTCCGGGGAAGCGGCCTATATTCGAGTGGATCTTCCCAGATGGTGATGCCGTACAACAACTTGCTCCATTTTAAAGTGCTCTGCCAACAACGCTCACAGTATGCAATAACTTATGATGGGTATGAAAGATTGAGAACCATGAAAATACGCAAAGAGTTAGAAATTTCGCTGTAAGTTGAGCAAGTGTGTCGCGCAACCAAACTCCAAAGTCAATTTTCTATCTCATTTTGAGCTCAACATTTTGTTTGTAAGTTGCTAGGTTTTTACATCCGTGTGGACCACCAAAGTAGACTTTGGTCCACCTAATCATGCATTCGGAATTCAGCTCTGCTAGGTTTATTTGTTAGGCTATTTGAGGCTCATATAGCTGAAAGTAATGCTTGGAAGCCTGGGCCACTTTGGCGGCAAAAGCGAGTGCATTGCAACTCATTATGTCGTCTCTTGTTGTCGCAAAGTAGGCAAATCTAAAACAACATTATTACTTCCTGGTTCCTGTTGAGAGGATGAGCCACTCCTCGCGGACACTTGGAGCTAGCTTTTTGGAGTTGAGAGGTGATGTCTCAAAAGTCATCACGTTCAAATTAACTTTTATCGGGACAGATTAAAGTGGTTGGGGCGGTCTCATCCGGGGTAGTTTACTAGGTGGTTACTACGGCATGACACAACACAACATGATAGGACAAACCAAAGCCCAACTTGTATTCCAAGTTACTGGATGGATATTTAGCAAGGAAGCCAATAATAACGAGCAATGTGTAGGCTATACCTCATCTACACAACCATCCAGCGAACATTTTGCCACTGAATAAGCTCGTTTTTGGGCAGGTTTGAGGAGTGCACGAATTATACTTAGCACAAGCGCTTTTTACTCTCTGGTTATGTCGGATCGCTATATTGATATTTCAGCATTTCACTTCATCCCCTGCAATCGGACTTCTCTTAAGAAAATGGGTGATAGAACTGGATATAATGGCTGTCGAGTACTTACGCAATGGAGGCTTGAATTTCACTGAACGTGAGAAAAAGTTAAGCGAACATATTACTAATCTACTAGGAGGTATGTTTAGATGCGAATGGGTTAGGAAAGGCAATTGTGAAAATTGCATCATGACGCTGAATAGCCCAACCATTCCAGAGAATGACGCACAAGAATTGCCCCAGGAGATAAAATACACGTATATCATGCACGGTCATTTTAGCGCTACAGCTGGTGCTTCGATCGACAAACTGTTAAAGTTTCATGCTTGGAAGTGATAAGGAACCCTCTCTAACACTTGATTCACGAGATTTGCTGCAGTATGTATTGTGCGAGGTCACCTAATGCGGTCTGCTTTCAGTAGTAAACACATCTAGGTAGTCCTTCGAAAACCAATCAGCTACTTTAACCAGGGGTTACATAAAATGTGCAATGCTGTCTGGCGAATCCATAAGAGGCGAGATTTTGTACGAAAACCTGTCCAAAAATTTCGTCCAGTAGCTTGCGTTTGCTTTACCCTGGTGAACCTGACTTAGTCGTAGGTCTAACCTCGGGTAACACCTCATGGATCATAAGTCCTAATAGGTGGAAGTACACCATCTCCTTGGGCTATACAAGACTTATCTGTGTTTCCTTGTCTCCACAGTCCATAAATCCAGAATATTAGATTAATTTTTTTTACCCGCGAATGACCTAACTGATAAAGAACGATAAATTGTAAGCGGATGTTCAAAAGATTCGGCATTACATTGTCATTACATTGTGAATAGCTTGCTCTGGGCAGGAAAATAGTGAAGCTTTGCCTGTTTCCAGCTCAGATATCATGGGGGTATGGAGGGTGATTTTTCTTCCACTGCCTGACAGGAATCAAGGTTCTGTCTCCTAAGCTGCTCAAGATTTTTAGCTCAGCATAAAGAAGGAAGTTCTATTCCTTTAGTTATCGTCTCCTTCTCCTGAGTTCCGTAAGTAGGGGAACATTCTAAAATGAGTAGAAAAGCCTATTTGATGTTTGTTTAAACAAGCCACACACTTGACAGTGCAGTATATGTTCAGTCGCACCAAAAACTGCAATCTCATAAGTGGCGAATGGGGTCTACTTTCCAAGTGACTGTTCATCACGTACTAATATATAGTTGTGTCGTCCGACAAAGGTATCGGTTTTGTTAAACTAGTTCAAATTATAAGAAGTTTGGTGTCCTCTGGAATTCTGCGAGTTTTTGAATTGATGAAACCTGCGAATCTAGCTGAACTAGTTTGACCACTGGCCATTGGAGGTATTTTGAGAAACAAACTGTAGAAAAGCAATGAAACAGGATTAGGAATTATAGTGCACCAGGTCGAGATTGGTCAGGTGAGAAATAATTCAGAAAAGCTTTGGTGAGTAGATGAGTATAAGAGAATTTGAAGAGTACATTTCACCCCGGATAATGGCAACTACGAAATAGCTTCTCGACTGGTTAAACAGTCCACAATCTGAAGGGTTCTATATAAGTGCAACCGTCCCCAGTAAAGAAAGCAAGTTAACTGGCAAATCAGTTCATTCTGTTCATCGTCTGATTAAATTAAAATCAAATCTTTCGCGCCATATCTTGGTGAATAGCAGACAGTATTTGTCATTTTGTTTGTGAAACATGTGTTAATAAGTTAGTTATTGGAAATTTCTCGTCTTTCGAGCGCAAAGCGAGAAGACGTACTCGAACGTTCATAAATTTTGAACGCATAGATAGCATGGAATCAGAACAGGTAATGCACTCTTTTTCCATAAACGGAATTATTTAAAAGATTGGTAAAAACTCTTCGACAACCCGCCTTGTGAGTAGTTTCCTTTATGGAAATATACCACGAATATCGTACCAACTGAAACATGAGGCGGCCTTTGTGCAGTACATTCAGTTGGAGAATATCATAAATGAGAGATTCAGTTGAGTCTCCCATGAAAACCAAATTGATAAGCAAACGAGTACTTATGTACGGCACTTTGCTTAACTTCAGTGTACATTTACAAAATCCCAAATTCAGATTGTCAATTGTCACTCGAACGTACGCTAGAACCAGCTTCCAATTTAACTCACAGTTGATTTGAACAGCTAGTGAAATAAGATACATTTTATTGGCAGATTCAAAAAAAGTTTGCATCACCTTGAAAAAGATAACCCGGACGATCATTTCCCTAAAAAATTAGTTAATCCCCGATGAGGAGCGCTCTGAAGAACGTAAAAATACGCTTTCGTTCGGAACTAGCCTACCAAAGCAGCATGGTGTTCCCTATACGATAAACTCGGTTTGTTATGCATCTCACAAGAACGGTTAGAAGGCACAGACCGTGATTCTCGCATTCCTTGTGCTGCTTCCGTTTGTGGAAGCAAGAGGTATGGAGAGCAATAAATAGAAGGCAAAAGTAGCTTTGAGCGGTTAGTGGTTTGCTGTCTGCCGCAAATCACTTAATGAACGTCAGGATGACATCAACAAACATGGAATAAGCAACGTTAGCATAGTATACATTGTCTGCTTTCAAATGCTTTCGTTTACATGATTTTTCCTGTGGCATATCACATGATCTATCCTAAGCATGACGGTCCGTTTGAAGTCAATACATTAGAGAGTAAATTATCACAAAATTACTCTGTTCTGGATTTGAGGGTCATTATCAGCAAGTGCTCACTGTTGAAAAAGAGGCACTTACCGCCTTCCGTCCAAACAATGATCAAAGTAACTAACGTCGCTGCAGCTAGGTCCATTTGCATTCCCAAACAATTTCAGTAGACCGGGTGATGGTGTTTCGAAAAACACACTACATTTTTGGAGCCCGATTTCGCTACAAACTCTCATCGCGTGCATTCCGAGAGGTTCAGTGTGATTGGTCAGTGTACGAACATTTCATCGTTTGAATCAGAAGGTATGTCCACCACCATGCTCTTTAGGCTCATCAAATTCCGCGCCCAACCAACAAGAACTCTGCTTTCATTGACTAAAAAGTGCGTTCACACAGTTGTGCGTCCACAAACGTGGAAGAGATGCTTTGTAGTAAAGACGAATAGCGGATGAAGCAGAATACTTCTCGATAAAGGATTAAAAGGCATCAAAGCTGGATAGATTATAAAAACTCAAAAAATTCCGGATTTAAGTACCACTGGTAATGGCTAAACTAATGTGAGTGGCTAGAATTGCGTCCATCTTAGGTACACATGAACCTAAAAGCTTAACCATTCACTTGCGTGAACTCCGTTCATATGTTGATGTTACCACATCTGGTCTTAATTATATATATATATATAATTAAGACCAGATGTGGTAACATCAACATATGAACGGAGTTCACGCAAGTGAATGGTTAAGCTTTTAGGTTCATGTGTACCTAAGATGGACGCAATTCTAGCCACTCACATTAGTTTAGCCATTACCAGTGGTACTTAAATCCGGAATTTTTTGAGTTTTTATAATCTATCCAGCTTTGACAAGACTAAACGACGTACTCAAGTCCACGCATTGCTTCCACAGATGGTCACTACCCTTACACATCACCGCGTCCGTTTAGAAGCCTCCAAATTGGAAAGAGTCCGCCAAGGTCCAGGTAGTAAGTGAATATACATGAATTGTAGAGAAGAATGCTGTCAGTACGTGAAACCATGTCACGGCTAAAACAAGTTAAGACGATGTTGCCGGTGTACAATCCTACTGTGTTTGCTGCAAAAGGTCATGTACTCTCACTTACTGACCACGGGCAATATTCACAAGCTATATAGTAGTATCGGAGTCGACAGAAATTGAACCAGGAAACCAGGGCTTATCGAATAATTTAGTATAGATCTGGTCACCCCGGAGATGATGGCTCCAAGTCAAGCTTCTGCAGGCTTCTGGTGACTAATTCGTCAAAGGTTCTCACGATAAATTTCCTAGTTGAGCTGGACGGCAGTTCATTCGCATCAGTTGAACAGTGATCGATAGTTTTTGAAAATGGCAAATAGTTGAGCGGAACCACATGAGAATAAGTTCATCCAAAATGAACTGAACTGATAGCCTGGCCAATCAACCAAGAGACTCGTTGGAAAGATGTAGTATGGGGGCAGAATATTCAAGAAAGCGAACAAAGACCTACTAAGGATGCATCTTATGAGATAATCAGTGTATCGGGATCGGGAGGAACAACTGTTTTCAGCATTGCCATACAAGGTCATCTGCTACATAGATCTGTCCTGTAATCAAAATTTACAAGAAATTTTGTGCTTGCATGAAATCCATCTGTAGTAAAAGCTGGAGCTGGCTGATGGTCACATGACTTGGAAGTGCAACTGGGAAAAAACGATATCGAGTGATGAAGAACATTTGAATTGGATGGTCCAGATAGTGTCGTATCATGTTACTAACTTGATCCAACGAGAGGAGAAAAAGTGAAGTGTGAACTGAACATCGGGTAATGGAGTCAAGCTTCACTCACTTAACGAGTCAAGCTCAGGACTGAACAGACATGGACTGAACTGCCATCACAGGACAATACATCCTAATTAGTGATAAGACGTTTCTATGCGGGGGCTGATTACGGATAACAATACAACATACACAGATGGAGGGCTTCGTCCCTGTATGGAGATTCGTTGCCATTAAGTAATTTATTAGCATATGCGGTAGGTATCGAAATTCAGTGGAGCGTAGTTCTAGCCAGCTCCAAATGAAGCTCGAGACCCTTTGGTGTTCGAGCAGCTTGACTTATGGAGGAGCTCAGGCCTATATAACGAAAACCTTAAAGCGTGAAAATTTAAACGAGAAAAACTACGCAGCGATTGAAATTATGGTGAGAAGCCATAGATGGATCTCAAGCACTGCGTGAATTTACTAAGGATTAAAATTCTTTCCGATTGGAAAAGTGGTCGGATAAGGCCCATCTTGGTATTCGAAGATTAAGGTTTATGAAAGGCACGCAGGTAATGCTAATACGTGTGTAAAAGAAACCCTGAAGAGTAAATGCGTTCAACTTCAAAATAAAGACCCGAGATAGGTTGAACATATGTAGGTTAATGTATTGCATTCTAAACACACAGGGCCTTGATTTCACAATACTATTGCTCATTCATCATCATCATCATCAGCTGTAAGGACCGCGTACTCGTACAGTGGTTGCGGCTGCCACAGTTTCGTTCACCAATGATTTGGGGAGGCGGGGTAGGTAGCTAGCATTGGAGGGGAGAGCTGACATAACTGATGCGTAAATACAGGGTTGTCACTGGACCTTTAATTGAGGAGATTGGGAGGGGAGCTATGCATTGAAGACAATAGCTTGGATGCACGAGCGCCATTGAGGACGCGACTGAGCGATGTCTGACAATATCTTTGATCATTGGTTTGTCCCGTCCCCGGGTACCCACCCAGGAAGACCGCAATGACCAATGCCACTGAGTTTGCTGGTAACACCTTTCGTGCTTCGCTGGTACTCACTGTTCGACCTCCCCTGGTTCGTTTCCACCCTTCACGTGGTTTTGAAAAAAGAGACCTTCGAGGAAGTCGGTCGGCTGGTATAAAAGCACGTGACCAGACCAGCGCGACCTATGCAGTCTTATCAGTTCACCTATCCTCCTTCTTCCGAAAACCATTTAACGTAATTCATCAGTGCTGATCTGGTGTTCCTACCAGACTAGGGCAGTGCTCAGAGGACATCAATGATCAAACACTGGAAATCTTTTGACATCCTCAGTGCACAGCGGACAGGTTTCTGACCCATATAATAGTATGAAGCGCACCGCAGCATTGTAAACTCGACCCTTGACGAATAAGGTAATGTCATGCCTGTGCCACAGGTGATGCAGGTTCACGAAAGCTCTTCTGGCCTTCCAAATCTGGACGGAAATATCATCTTTCGTGAAGACCACCGGGACCGATTCAGTTGCCCTGGTGGGCGAGTTTGCTTACTAACTCAATGGGCTCATTCGCAAGCATGAGGCTAAGGTTCGGTTGCACCCAGCCTTGCAAGTGCTAAGCGCATGCCAAACTGTGAGGCAGATTTTAGATTATTTAATATTGTATTACCACGGCGTCAGATCCAAGAAGAGCTATGTCGTCTGCATACTCGATATCTGTGAGCGAATGCCCCGGGAGCACTTCGATCCCACAGTCATTGGAGGCTTGTAGTTGAGTCTGCCATAATCGTATCAGTGAAGAAGTTGAAGAGGAAAGGTGGGAGAGGACAGCCTTGCGTGACAGCACTTGATATGATGAACTCAAATGAGAGCTTTCCGTAGACCTTCACGCGTCCGCGGTAGTTAGTGTACAGTAGCTTAAGGAGGGTCAATAATTTTTGGGGACACCCTTGCTCCGCAGACACTGCCACTGTGACATATTTTTACCCCAAAGTTTTACCAACACCATACTACAGGCTAGTCTGCATGATCAGGGTAAAGAATGAAGTTGTGGGGCACGCTATTTTGTTTCAATCCGCACGCAGTTCGGACTCCAACATATTTTGCTGTCTGTATGCTATACATATCCCATCTGTAGTCAACCAACTTACATGTATACTGCTCCCGAACAGATTTGTTCCTATTCTGGAACGGCAATTTTATTCAGGTTAACTGATCATTCAAAATATCGGAATAATTAACCTGCCTAAAAACCACTCAAGCAGGCACAAAGATGTTACATGCCGTACAAGAAATCGGTTCCCGTTCTGCGCTCACACCTACACTTCTACCGGAAAATTGGTTTGAAAACCAGGCTACGTTGACTGACGATTAGGGTAACACAAGCACCTGTTACCTCATTGAACTCTGTTCGACCTCGAATAGCACGTTTTTTTCGACCAGCTGTGTGTCAAACTTTCACGCGTATTCAGTTGATTTGCACTGGTACTTCTAGTGGTTTGTGGGGGAAGCAGATAGGGTTTCTACATTTACCATTCTTACGGCATACTTTGCAGGAAATCCTCTGGATGGGTCTCATCATTTCAGTTTCTCTGTATGGGATGAATAGACTGTACATAGTCGGACAGTCGATTCTTAACCGTTTTTGGTCTTTCATTTTCCGGGTGAAAGCTAAAGCGACTTTGATGGCGTCAATTTTCGATATGCCAATCAGTTCCATCACTTCTCGCATGAGCAAGAAGACAGTTCAAACAAGTATTCCCAAAATGGACACATGCTGCTTCCTTTGTTTGGATTTCATTTCCATGCCAAATGATGAAGCAACGGCGTGGATTCTGGGGAGAAGAAATTCGGTTCAGGTAAACGGATGAACTTAACTACCAGGATACGGCCTAAATCGGGATCGACTGAGAGTCTGTGCGTCGCACTAGCACGCCGAGTACATGATGTTGCAAATGTGGAAAGCGCTAAAATTGAGGTTACCGCTTCGAAACGGAAATAGGCACACATCAGGCAGGATACAATTCGGATGAAACTAAAGACGACTTAACAGTGAACTGGCAGGATCGTATCGCTGGAAGCTAGCTCGATGGAACGAAGACATAGAGTGGTCTCATATGTCCGTGGCGCTCATCCCGTTCTTACAACTTCACTCAAAACGTATTCCTATAAATAACGGACATGGCTGTTTGATGGAACGCACGACCCACGGGAACAAACGTGAATAGTCCTACGACTTTGTCATGGGAAGTAGTTTGGTTGATCCACTACTATACAATTGATGCTAAGTGACCTGGTGGTCCGTATCTCTTGAGTGGTCCGAGATTGTGATATTGCCCTACATTTTGCCACACTCAAAGACTCCAGTGTCAATCGAGCCTCTGTAAGGAAAGTGCAACCCGTGCACGGTAATCCCTTTTCCAAAGAAGGACAAGGACACCATCGGTATCATGTGGGATTTGGCTTGGAAATGGTACTTTTTGGGGGTCAAGACCCAAACTCCTAACAAAAGCCACCCCAAATAATCCTATGACGCAACGTCCCTTGCAAGCAAAGGCCAAAACGCGAAATTCGTATCTCTGAATGATTGGTTCACAGTAGTATCGCCCGAATTTGAGGTACATATCGTTTTATTTGCTCGAACATTCGAGAATCAGTGGCCCTTCACTAGAGAGACCGCCCTCAAAATCATACCAATTTGGACGCTGTAGAAGCTGAACCTTATTGCGGTGTGTCGGTTTGCATAACTCTATAACCCACTAAGCTAAATTGAAGGGTTTCAGTTTCACTTTACCCACAGAACTTTTCTTATCAGGTTGATCACTGGTTAGAGATCTGACAGTTTCCTGCTTCGCCAGGCTAGGAGCTACAACATGCAAGGCGACTTGTTCCTTACAAAACTTGCACTACTGTATGCCGGCACGCACCCGCAGCCTTGTGGTCAGGTCTTTGAGCCAAATGCTTTGGTTGAGGACCCTAAGCGTCCGTTTAATGCCACTGAACATATTAGATTTGAAGCCACATCACACTCGTCTTCCATTGTTCAGGAGGACCTCCACGCTCCAGGTTCCGAACGCAAATGCATCTTCCTTCTTGTGGACGTGGAGCGTCATTTGAATGAAACAGAAGCCTTATACCTAAAGGTCTAGCTCAAGACTTTCCGATGTTACTGCCCACATTAGGTACTCTTAGGGCAGCGCCGGACTCGACAGCTCCGAATAATATAGCGACGGTTGCGATCCAATGGTAGGCAGAGTGCGCAGTTTTCAAGGTCGACCTATCCTTCTCAAAGAAAAACGATTGTACAGTCTGTCACGGTTAGTATTCTGTGAAAAGAGTCAATTAATGATAAAACGCATAGATGGCGATGATTCACTAGTGCAGAAACGGCTAACAACATGTTGTCATGTATTGAATGTTAGCAATTGTTCATGGGAGACAAAACAAACTTGAGTGAACGTTCGGAATACGATCTCCGAGATGAGTAGCATTCATTTGTGCAACCAAACTTCCGAAAGAATAGGGATTATTCTGTGAGGCTATTCACAAGTGGCACAGAAAATGACAGCTTTCAACAGAACTGTGAAAAATCCCGGTCCAATCTGTTAGACAAAACGAGGTATACGAGGGTGACAAGTTGATTAAATCCTTGGCCAGTGACGGAATGGTTGCAAGTGAGGCTGTAGTAGGAAATATTGATGTCCTGGGGAGATATCAGTGGTCAGAAATAGGAGACTGATACACTGTATCAAAACATATGTCAGTAGGAAATCCAGCCAAATGCAAAGAGGTCGATGAGTAAACACCGGGTGCAGACGAAGGACTGCCCATTGACTCGCTTCTACCGCAGAGTCTCAATCTTAGTAGGCACCAGCGAACAGAACTCGATGATGCTGAGGTTCGTCCAAATCATATACGTACATATACTCGTGACCCAATGGTGCAGTGGTAAACTGCGGATTCTGACCTCTTGATGACGGTGAGACAGAAGGTTTTTTGACAGTTACACGACGCACAGATCCACCGGGCACGATAGCAACGTGCTCACCGGGTCGGCGAGCTAGTTCGGAATCAACTATACGAAGTAAGTCGAGTCCAGTTTCCACAGCCGACACATCTGAGGCTAAGGCCAAGGTGACATGTGCTCGACACCCGAGAGGGCGATGGGTTTGTTCAGCATGCTCACTGTTCATCATGATATCCGGGAGATCTGAAAAATTGGAAGATTTGGGTAATAGAACCAGAAATTAACTTGCCTTCTTGAATGCAAAGTCATCACAGAGAAAGTAACAGTTGATGGGCATGTCGTATTGGCTAGGATTTTATTAAGTCCATTATAATACGAAGGCAACAATCATAGGTGTCAGTTAGTAGAAACAAAACACAACGATTCTTCTCTATAGAGGGTTACTCCAGAAGGAAATTCTCACATCAGCGGATGTTTTCACTCAGTCCTTATTTCTGTTGAAAGAGAATACTGCATGGGGGAATGGTCAGCAGAAAACTAACTTGAGAAAATCGTATCTGAGTAACATTGTTTTGGTCTCAGAAATTATCAGGGCTCGAGATAGCGCAGCTGTCAAGGTGGGAAGCTACTCAACCAAGGGTATGGTTCGGACCCAACCAGGGCATCTCGATTTCTCCTATCTGGGCTCGGGCAACCTGGCAGTATTTCTGCTCTATGGGTTTCTTCCTGTTGTGTAGCAGTTGTGCACCATAGTCGACTGATTATTCACTCGTTTTCAACCCTATTGTTCAGCTGACCAGACAAACCTAGCAACAACTTCAAGGGTTGTGATGAGTTTCACTCGGCAAAGAACACTAAACCAAGAGGAAAGACGTACCTGAGCGCAGCAACACCGAGAGAGCTTCGTTTTCAAATAAACTGCGCTTTGCTAGCGGCCTTTCCCCCTGTTTCTAAAGCAGCCCGTTACAATCGCGTATTTTGGAAGCTTTTGTTTAGTGAACAACTGAGTTTGTTCCATTTTACTCAGGTGTGTACACCCACAAATATATGCTAGCCGAGAAACTGGTTCCCCAAACTCGGTAAACGAAATTCACCTTTCCCGGTTGTTTCAGAGATCTTTTGATTAACTCACAATAAAGGAATATCTCCAAAAAGAACATTCAGAGCCTCGACTGGGATCTGCTCCTCGAGGAGCACTCGGGGGCACCACCATGCATGGATTATACTCCTATTGCTATTGGTGCAGACATGCTAATGGGCTGGTACATACAAATGGTCGAGTCAAGTGATGGGTTATGAAACCCTGACATACCAGCTGGCACAGTGGTGGCTGTATCAGAGTGAGGTACGTTAGTTATAGACAGCTGAGACCCCATATACAACCAAGTAATGGTGTGTCAGCTGAAACAACGGGTTTCGATTCCCAATGACAGGGGCAAACTGGTATCTAGCCACCGTCCTGAAAATTTGCGCACATGGTCTAGGAGTGAGGAATTAAAAGACGATTTATTTATTGTGAAGGCGTAACACTCCGTGGCCAAGAGGTCGCAATCACCAATAATCTGATAGTACGATTGTCAAGACCCGATTGAAGGGAACGTTTTTTTCTTAGAATCACTTTAGTTTACATTCGCCGATACCAGTGTCGCATCAGCTAGTGAATTTTCGTAAGTGTGAATCCGTTTTATGTGGAAACAGTTCAAAATTAACCGCACAGCGGAAATGGTATAAAACAGTTAAAAAACAGTTGCCACCGAAAACCTGTAAAAGGATTGAAACTTGCGAAGTCTGTGTATTTCAAAACTACTGACAGTTGTAACTTTCGTCGCACGCAAGCAAAGTACATAAGTAAAAGGTACCTGCAAATTCCGTTCGATCTGTGGACAACGCAGCTTGATCATCCGAAGCCCATAAGTGGCGCAGGACTAGATCATCAGCTGGCAATCGAATACGAACACCAACTGTGCGCAGAGAGAAAAACAAACCGGTCACCTGCACCGTAAACAGACGACCTAGCAAACTCTCTGTGACGGCTCCGCTAAGAGCGTACTGTTGTGCGCCAGCAGCCCGACCGAAACGTGCATACTTGGCCGTAATGTGCGGAACACTAGCTGCACGACTGGTTTTCAACCCAACACCAAAAGTGGGCAGGGTAGCCGAATGCCAGTGTCGTAGAACATCAGTGATAGGAGCAGCTGGACGGAAGACAGGTGAAAAACACTCGTTTATGGAAAGCAGACAAATGAAAACAATTACATGTTACAAGTAATTCAATCAGCATTTCTTATCTGAAACAACAAAACGACTCGAAGTCCGCGATATAGTGACGAAGGACGATAGAAGGCGAGGTTATCCCTGACTACAGGCAGAAGTAGGCACTTTGAATCCGGGGACCCAGTTCGTCACAAGAGAGAAGCAAGAAAGCATTGACTATTTAAACGTTTGTTCAGTGCCGGAAAACCATGTTTTCGCTCCATTTTTAGTTTTCCAGGCTACAATTCTGTACCAATTCAACGTCACGAAGCACATAATACGCTAAGCGAGATGAAGTTGGAGACGCCATTTTCCTCAAGTACTTCTATCCCATTTAGAGAGATCCGTCGAACTCAGAATGCATTGTACTGCCCCATGGGGTACCTAGTTTTGGATCGTTTCCCGAAGAGAGTAGTAAACACACGTTACTGTACTGTGCCATGGAAGACGAAAAAAGCCAGTAAAGCCATTGACGATAATAAAAACAAATTCCGGTGTGTTGTCTTCTAAGCATACAGACGCGTTGGGAAGAGAATGACCGTCAACCATCGGTTAACCTTCTGTTAAACCAGTTATTTACTCAACGCCACGAATCTCCAAGCCGATAGATGTCCTCATCAGAACTGGGACGGCGGTAAACCGTGCTATAAGCTTGCACCGTCGGAACTTCCACGAACCTGAATATCCTATGTTATAGAAGTCAAAAGTTTAAACGTTTGGCTTTTATTTCTGAGACACGGATCATCAGGTTGTGGCCAGCAGCTCCTGTAGGTTCGAAACTGGGTCACCGAAATGGTTATAAAAGACGTTATCCACTGGGCCATCTACTAAGCTCCCTGACAAACGGCACCAGTACAACGTTCGTGAATCTCAGAAAACTAACTGTTGACGAAGCTTCACTCATGTTGCAGACTGCGTCTATTAAATTCCAACACTGTAACGGGTCGTGTTTTAATTTCCTAATCCTCAACTCAAGGCGGCCTCATTGACAGTAAGTTCTTTCCGAACAGGGCATGCACTTCCACTGCTTCTTGTCGTCATAAATGACTCTGAAGTTAAGGTAACTTCTGATGTCTTTATTTCTTAGACACGTCAACGAATAATCAGGATGGTGGCCGGCAGCCAATTCGAAGATGCAAAAGGTAGGGGTTCGGATCTTGGCCGTCGAAACGATAGCTCACAATGCTACTCGCCAAAACAACCAGATCGAGTAATATGTCAAAACAATGGGGACTCTTAGTTGAAGAGGAACTGGTGCTTTTGGGGAATTTTGTCGTTTGAAGGGCCTTTCACCCGGTTTATTTCTCATCTTTGCACAACTAGGTGGTGCTTCAAAATGGTTAACTCTCGTTGCCACATATATATGGGAGGCATTTTATACGATCCATTTTCCTATCCCTTTCAATCTCCTCCTCATCAGACCAACAGCAAACAAGCGGTTTTCATCTTATCTGAGCTCTTTCCGTCTGTACTATTCCTGCCACAAGCGCTTTCGTTTCACAAAGGTTTCTGGACTGTGAGGGCCACCCATTAATTTGCTCATCCCAAGTAAACTTATCATCACTGGTTAGGGACGCCACATAGTTGTAACTGACCTAAGAAGCGTTACCAGACCTCCCTTTAAGTTGCCCACTACACATTGTCTCCATCATCACTGCCTTTGACAGCAATACAGCAGTAATATAAAGTAGCGCTTGACTTTTACACAAAACCGTAGTAAACGGTGGAAAGAAGTGGGAAGGGAAGGGAGACTGTGTGAAGAAGTTCCATGTTGTTAGGGAAAACGACCAAGCATAAGATGCCTACCCGTCTAGATAGCATGAAAATAAACAAATCTGAGCACCACACCCAAGTAGGGCGCCATCAGCGGGCTTGACACGACGCTCTTCACGAAGCTCACCTGCATTGATCCTAGCACACAACGACAGGTGAAATTTAGCTAGGCATCCGGATAAAAAACGATAGAATGCACGGCAATGCGATCGGTTGCGTGGCATGCCCTACAAAGCTTCCAGTCACGTGCAAGCAGGAGCATACTGGTCCCAACCAGGAGGGTTCGAAGATCCCATAGCATTCAGTTTGACTGTAGCCACCTTTAGTTGGCCGATGGCTTATAACGGAAATCAAAGTCTTCTTGGGTAACGCTGGTCTGGCGTGCACAGTGCATGCACCAACCACTCTGATCTGTCCTAGGGATTCTGTTTTTTCTTTAAATACCCGCTTACGCACACCTCTATTATGCACTCGCTGCAGTCAGCTACCTCTTATATGCCACGGATACCGGTGATCAAAAGACGCCCAAGGTCCTCGGATCGGATGGGACAAATCTCACAATCATAAAGTGAAAACCCCTTACAATTCCCTTGTATACACGGCCCTTCAGTAACATTTGTTCCTGACGCGATAAATAATGCCAGTTGGCGAACGCTGCACGCACATTCGTTATCCACGCATTCGCTTCATTTGTTATGGCAGAACCATAATTTACGCAGCTGTCGAGATATGTGAACCGATCACAAAAATCCTAAAAACAAAACGATGTCTGCATAATTGAACGCCGTCGTTCCCTCTACCTCTATCGTGGTCCACTGGAGTGTTCAATCTACGATAAAGTTAATGACAACGTCGAACAAAAAGGGGAGAGAAATGCACCGGCTCTGGAGAAGCTTGCACGCTCCGAACTCGACCGAAGGCATAGATATACGGGGCGCGAAGAATGTTTACGAGCTTCATGGGCGTGCTCCTGTGGCCACGGATGTTTAGAAGAGACTATTAATCAATAGGATCTAAAAGAATTCGGGCAAAACCGCGACCGGTACGTGTAAAGCTGGTCAAGCACTCGATACAATGTAAAGATATGGTCAATGCACTATCAGCCGGTTCGACAATCCGCTTGCTGCTCTCGAAGCTGCGTTTCACGTGCTGAAGTTAGGTATAGCAATGTAAGAGAAGCCAGTATCCGTCTTAAGATAGCTCCGACGCTTATACCCATATGGTACGGACAGTTAGTTCGGGTACCTTTTTGAACACGATTGGCCATAATCCCTAGAACACATTCTCGTTTCCAGATACATACGAACAACCTAGTCACGACAGAATACAAGGATTCCTATCCACCTTCAAATAATGCTGGCGGAAGCTGAGCTGGTCCAAAAGCCTGAAGGCGCTTCAGTGAAGAAAAGCGTAATGGTATTTCAGAAGCTGTCCAGAAATAGCATGCGGCTAGAAATAATGGGATCGAATGAGACACACGTGCTGAGACAGGACCAATTAGACTAGCGTTAAGATTATTCCGCTCAGCGGACGGATAAAGACACGGGTCTTCATTGTATTTATTAGGTTTCCGAAATTACCTGTGATTGGGCCACTTATGCAGGGCCTCTTAGAACCTTCTTTGCAGATTACCTGGAATATCTACTCTGAATTTCCAACGGCACTGGCCTCATCCATTGCTTGAAATATCTGTTTTCAGCATAACTCTGTCGGCACACGTGCCAGTTTGAGCAGCCGTCCAAGCGAGTGCCTGATCGAACTATACTCTGAGGCCGAATGGATAGAGGGTCTCGCATCAGGGATTGATGGTGACCGTTCTGAGATACACTGGCCTCTGAGGACTGCTCTGTGGAACATAAGGCGACGGTTATCTCATTTCAGGTACGGTAAACGTCCCTCAAGAAGACCGCTTACGATGGAGTGAATGGTAGGCTAAAAGAGGAACTCATTTCCGGTAAGAACCGGGGAAATTTTAAGTAAACCTGCTCCGAAGAAAAGCGGGACCTGAATCAACCTGTGTGAACCAAAACGATCAACAGTCGAAGAAAGAACGTGACGGTGACATAGTGGGCCTGATTCCAAGGATTTTCAGCGGTAGCGTGACGCCAACTAGTACAACCGAGCCTATTGCCTTTAAATCCAGCACTGCTGGGGAAAAATGGTGATCGGTGCAAGGCTGCAGAATACATCCACCAGTATCTGCGTTTGACTCCAGACTAAACATACCACTAAGGCTTGCCTCTGATAAACTGGGGCATCCTACATTGACACCTCCAGCTATTACGGCTATATTAGAACTCTCCGCGGTGGACAAGAGGGCGGTCCGTTGTCGATAAAAAGTTGCCCTTCAGTGAATAGAAGCTGCAGTTAGTTGGTACATAAATGGACACGAAAATCAGAGCATAAGGTATTCCGACCAGCACCTTTTGTCGAAGTGAAATGCCTCACAGCACACAGTCGGCTGTTTACACTTATCCGGTCGGGTGTTGAAACCCCAACTCCCGAACTGACAGCTGTACCAACAGTGACGCAAATCACAGCAGGAACTGAAGGATCATCCGTGTTTCGCAGTCGATACCGTCTGGACAGGAAGGGTACCATAAGCTTTAAAACTGTACTTGGGGCCTGTATTGGTTTCAGAGAGGCAGCAGATCCCAATCGATGAAGCATCTGGAGTACGCTCAAAAGCAGCTTGTTGGCCGATCTGTCTAAGAGTTCGCATGTTGAAGGTATCAATAAAAGCAGTGGCACAATGCCTGAATGGCGGACGTAGAAATATAGAAATAAGCGGTGGCGTGCAATGCGTCAATTCCTTATGTGTCGGATTGACGTGCCGACAGCCGATAATCAAGCGGGACAGGAAGGGAGTTAAGAGATGACGATGAAGGATAAGATGCCTCAGCAGTCACGTGTTTTCACTTAACCCCCTACTATATGCAACGACCAAGGTGACCCGACTAACGTTAGCACGCGACGACTGGTGCGGCATGAATGTAGCGGTTGTTTGCCAAAGAAATGGAGGGTCAGTATACTGTGCTTGTCATAACTCTATCCAATAACTAACATGGTAGAAGAGACTGTGTGGATGTTGCATTGGCACTTTCCCAGTACCAATCAACCGGTTACTGAGGTACGCAAATCGTCACACAACGGCAGGGTCCCGTCGCTTTACGACAGGCGAGAAATGGTATTACGCAAGCTGCTGTCTTTCAGGGTTAAGGTTGTAAGACCTGACAACGACCAAAACACCCTGGAATCCTCACAATCAAAGTTCCGGCACGAATTTACACTCGACCTTCTTATTTCTCCTGCCTAGGCCCGAAGAACCTGGTATTAGGTGAAACCGCGTGCAGAACCATTGTTGGAAAGGATCATAGATGAAACAAATTTATTAATGTGTTTGTTCTCTTGATCATTTCCACTAACGTGGAAACTGGCTGTGTCCTCATTTTAGTCGAGCTTGGTTACGCGGGTGGACGTAGGGTCAAACGCAAAACCGTGGAACAGCGCAAGTCTCACGAATAAGATCGGGATCAGGTAGATTACATAATCCGGTGTTGATGAAGCCACCTGGCATCACGTGACTAGCCACAGTTGCTCTTCGGTGAGTGGATCATGGAGTCAAACATTACGCAGCCTGAAAACTTTTGGTTTCGGAATAAGTTCAACATATGCGAACAGAAACTCAATACAGAATTCAGGAATCTCTCATAAAACCCTGGAACAAATAATGAAGAACAAGGGGGTTGCGTTGTTCACTACTCATAAAGTTGCTGAAAATTCTTCGACAGCAACCTTCTTCAGCAACCTCATGAGTAGTGCACTACGTATATACATGTATCGCGATATCTCGAATATCATAGCAACTGGAACATGAGGCGGCCTGGTGCAGCACTTTCAGTTGATTAAGAACATCATAAACGAGAGATTCAGCTGGCTCCAGGTGAGTCACCCGTCGAAACTAGTCTGGTATGCATATGAGCGTATAAGTCGAACTTCGTGCATTTGGGGTTGAATTAGAACATAAGGCTGACGGAACCTCGGGGACTGCGCCTACCTGACGAGCCCCAGGAAGGCCGAAACAGGTCGTGGGCTATCGAAGTCTTTAGCAACCTCATGAGTAGTGTGATACGTCCAAAAGGGAAGTATATATTCAAACACCTCATGCGAGTTTATCCATTAAAGTCATCAAAAGGCTTTGTTAAAATTCCGCTTCCGCCTTGTGTGGATGCCACAAATCCCAAACTGCTCTGAAACGCAAGGGCCGCATCAAGAAGGCGGACGAGAGGAACATTTGCCGTAGCTTACTGGAGAAGCGGTTTCCAGAGTATAAAGTTGCATACAAACGGACCACTTGCTTACATGCTAATTGAGCTTGAGAAGGGTACTGGCTAAAACGCAAACTAATTAACTCAGAGTTCGTAGTTTAAGCCTATTACCTATCCCTGGAAAATCAGGTATGTTTTCCAAAAAAGACAGTTAAGAGCATCCAATCTCACATGAAGGTGGTCTCAACTCGGGGCTCACGGCTGACTGAGGATGTGGCTGCAGACTTTTCAGGGAGGGTTGGAGGAAGGATTGGAGGATTACAGTGAGAATTCGGTCCATAGGCTTAATACGAGCTACAAAGGAGTTACGCACAGACGGGATGCTACAAGTAAAGGATTCGGCATGGTCAGTCGGAAAACGTGGTGGTGCAAATAATCTTAACGGAACTCGATCGTGTTCTTGCAGTGACCTAAATAAAACTGTGAAGCATAACTTTAATCGTACAGACATTGCATATTCGCTGGATTTAAACCTGGAATTGGCAGGGACTTGTCGAATGACCGACATGTCGGGAAAGCCCACCACCCAAATTGGGCCACATTGAAAACTTACTGTCAGAGAGACCCAAGGCAGAGGCTAAGTGTACACGTACGTCTGGTAGACCAACAATGGTGATAAAAGAATTCCAAGCCCAATTCAACAGTTCTTGTGTTTCCTCCAAGGGCCAGGAATTGGCTTTGGTTAGGTCAGATCCTGCTGACGATCCACTGCGTCGTTTACCACAACTACTGCTTTTCCCTGGCCACAACCAACCATAATATAGCGGAAATACGTGTTCGAAGTTACGAACTTTGGCTTCTATAGCATGAAGACCGACAAAGTGAACGTTTCGCATGGCCAATGCATCTGTATCAAACCGCCATGGTGTCTGGGGTATAACCATGATGACAGCATACTCAAAGCGTTTGGCCAGATCGGTGTAGTAACGCGTTTCCCACGCTCGAACGTTTGTGTTGTCGATTACAAGAGGGCTAACGCCAGACTCTGCCGCATCGTATGCTTTGCCTTGGCACCATTGATGGGCTTCAGCAATGCGTGAAATATCGAACTGATATTCTGCACCGTTAGATTCGAGGTACCAAAATTCGTCCGCTGAACAAACCTGCGAAAGATTAGGATAGGAACAGACAAATAGTTGGCAGTTGGTGAAATATAATACCGCGATTCAGCTGACAAAATGTGAACACGGCACGTAAAAGGATACACAACTGATGCACAACCAGTGCTCCAAACAGCACGTCTTGTGGACTAAGAACCGAAGTTCAGTCGACATAAAAACAGACTCCATTAAGCTCGGATGTTCTAAAGGCATGGGCCGACAATAACAAAGTGATACACGCAACCTACATGGATAAGTTAATGCTCCGTGTCGGACCCCAACTGGGTGCGATGTACAAAGGCCGCCTATGCTCCAGTGGTTACGGTACTCCAGATATTGCAGCATGCTTGCTTGACTGAGCAGACTACTCTTAAGGCTGTCCAATAGTGCATTTCGTCAAGAAAATTATTCGTTTTGAACTCCCTCTTTACGACAGCTCGGCCTTTCAATATGCTACTACAGGAAGCTTTCAACGAAACGTAACGAGACGTAATTTATTCAACCTCCAGTAGCTTACAATTTTTTGACTTCATCTGAAACTATGGGTGGTGCCACGCGGTCCAGAAATATGACCATATGTGCCAATCCCACTTGAATCGAAGGAAGCCGACGAACCACATGAGTCCGCTTGATGACTCCTTTTCAGAACTGCCCCACAGGAGAACGTGAATGTTGCAAACTCACCTTACAGATCAACTAACCAGCGTGATTACTAAACGTCAATACAGACGTGCAGTATCGCAAAATTGCAATAATATGACGAAGAAAGTGAGTCCTTTATGGACTCATTTCCACTCTACGTGAAAAACGCAAGGCTAAAAGGGTTGATTAAAAACATAATGTCGCGAAATTCCGTTGAGTTTTCCACGTTTACTTTATTCGCCGAAGCCTTTCAACATGAAGAACACTTCAAATGTACAGTGTTATTAACGTTATTCTGACGTACGTCGTTCTGAAGTGTGTCGTTTTGCACACCAATTCCTGGCTTAATGTTACGAAGTCGGTTATACTGTTCTGACTAGACCACTGAGATCATAAGTTTTCGTAAGATGTTCTGCAGAATTCATTGCGTCTGTACTTTCTACTTGATATGTGGGCCATGGTTTGATTACGTAACATCCCGCTAAAGACAAACAAGTCAATTGTTGATGAAATCGATTCCGTAGCGCTGTTGAAAAGCCAAGATGCAGAATTGTCATGGTGTTGCAGTATTCCGCTAACCGAGAACGCGCTGCAAGAAGAAACACTCGCATTAAAGGAGACAATTTAGGCCCACAGAACACATTCCTATTGGATTCCTCCAAGAGCACACAAAACTCGGGGAATCATAGCTCCCGAAATGGCTGATATACTTTTCAAGAGAATAATCCATTCGCCATTTATCTATGTGGATCAGCTGAATGAAGTACTAACACCAACGTCAGACGATGCCCGTCAGAACATGTGCCTTGATCTTCATTTAAATGATGATATAGGGACACCTATTTTCCCTGTTCACCGACTACTCGGATTGGTGGTTTCATTTGACTATGCTTGTTGGAACACGTAAGTGTGTAAGGTGATGACGTATACGAGTGGTATTTCGGCGTGGTCAGCTGACAGTATCGGGGAAAAACACACAAGCCACAATCGATGTTAGTTTGACAGTTATTTTGGTTCACCTTATGATTGACGATGTTTTATAATTCAATGAGTCGATTAGTCGGGTTACGATAAACTTCAATCACTGCAGCCATAGTCCCACTTACTGCCAGTACAACAGCACAGCGTCGATAGTTCGGCTTTGCCTGATAGTACAACGGTTCCTTTGCCCGATCTCAGTACCTCATACATAGGACAGCGCGGAATGCTATACGGCTGCATCGATATTTGATGGAAGTGACTGACCGACCGGTGACAGTTTCTTTTGCTATCGTTCAGCTGTAACACCCTTTTGGTGCTAGCTGCTATGCCACCCGAAGGGAGCTTGAGGGCTGGAATACTGCCAGGTTGCCCAAGCCTAGACAGGAGAAGTCGAGAGGCAGAGATCAGGCTCGAACCATGGGCCTTCCGGTCAGTAACTTCGCGCTCTAACCACTGGGCCATCTTTTGCTATTCACTTTGTGGAATCCGTACATTGAGGTCATCACCAGCGCATCTATCAGTAGGCGCAAAGTCGCATTTGGGTGGGACGAACAGAGCGAAATAGGCATAAAAGTGGGTGCTGCCTCGAAGAATGACCGTCACACGGCGAAATATGAAACTGTTCAGAATATCCGTGTCACCAGGTGAAAAATGGTGGTAGACCATGGGACGGTATTGTCTCTTTCACCGATACTTACCATGATCAAATATGGCGAATATTAATGGACCAGAAAAATATCATAGATGAATCTAGAAAAACTCGGATTCTGTCAAAACATTCACAAGAAATAAACATCCATCCTTTTTCCCAGGGAAGTAAGGTGCTGAAAACGTGTACGTTTAACCAATTTTTTTTCCAAACGATCGCAAACGGTAAGGATGATAACCTATCCCCGTGCACATCGATAAGAGGGGACAACCCGCCGATGAAGCATTTTAACATGCCCTAAATTCTCCAGCAGAGCTAGAACTGTACTAGGATCTGATGATGTAAGGGTGCAAAACCCATTAAGACAAACTGGACTCCCGTGGGTCAAGTCTGACTGCATTACGTACCGAAGGACATACAGTCTCCGAAATTGCAATCAAAAAATCTACCGATGCCAGATATATGCTTACTGCATTAGCTGACACAACCACACCAAGTCTTCCTCACATCCCCCACACCCTAGGTCAAAAGACAAAATGGTCCAGTAATGGGAGAAATTATTTCCTAGGACAAAACTCAACAATAGCAGTATGCTTTGCCAGACGGCCCAAGTGGTTAGAGCGCGAGCTTACTGACCGGAAGGTCCGTGGTTCGAACCCGACCTCTGCCTCTCAACTTCCCCTGTCTAGGCTTGGGCAACCTGCCAGTATCCCAGCCCTCGTGCAACCTTCGGGTGGCATGGCAGTTAGGCACCGAAAGGGTGCTACAGCTGAACGATGCTTTGCCACTTGCCTGGATTCTTAAGTTGACTGTCACAAAAATAGCTAATACCTTTGGAACTTCCTAAACAATTTGATTATGCCACCGAGTTTCATTTAAGGTTTGCCAACAGGTCAAAAATGAAACCTTTTCGAATCTGTTACAAAGTTACAATATTATTTCGGGCGCCCACGCATGTAGCTACTACTAAGGAGTCTGAGTGTCGTGCCAGATAGAACTGCTGGGTGGGGGTATCTCGAGACAAGTACTTTTCGCCCCGTTCAAATGGTTTTTCTAGGATGATATTCGGAGAAACAACTATTCAACATTAGGAAAAACAAAATACTGCTTACCAACTTGAACGTCAGTACTCACGTATGAATTATAAACAGAAACAGCAAGTAATGAAAGTAGGACGTACAACAGTGCTGGGAAAGCGCAGACGGATGCACTCGGCGATATAGGACTTTCCAGAACCAGGAGGTCCACGAAGGATGAACATAAACCGGGTATTTACTATCCACCTGGCAATTTCATCGTTCGTGAGAAACGGGAAGTTCACGTATTTTGTTATCACCTTCGACTCCTGAATTGGAACACGTTGGTAGCTCAAATCTGGGGCGGATGCATTCGGCAAATCGGGCACGGCACAGACGGTAGGGCTTAATGAATGCGGTATATGCTCTTCTGAAATGGCGTCCACCGTGCACAGATGAGAAGTGTCAGACTGACGCCGATTCACCCTACGATACGATTTGGCCCTTGCGGAGATCTTCAAGGTAGTTGCCGGACACAAATGCACAAGGATATTCCCCATGCTGGTTGAGTGAAGTATCGAATTGGGAAGAGAAGAGTATTCAGCAAATCTCCTTCAGAAAGGGAGCAATCCTCTCAGGCTTTAGTAAAAGACTATGAACTCTGGAACATTTTTGCTTTCTCGAATCGCGCTCGCGTCCCATGATTCAGTTTTCAAAAATGCTTTTAAGTAGAACTGAAATTATTTGGTACAGGGAAAGAAAACATGGAAATTAGGTCTGATAAGGCTGGCCTGCTAGAAAAACAGTCCACATAACAATGGTGGGAGGTCAGAATGAGAGCACCCTGTCTCACTCGGAAAGTTAAAAGGATACGCGCTGGTAATGCTGAACACGTCCCGTAAATACATTCACCTCGAATGCCATTTTAAAACAGGCACTATTATCGACTCACCGCGATTGTCTGGATTAGTCTCTCTCTCGCAGAATGACAGAAATACGCAAAACAAACACTGGCTGGGGAATTCACCACCATCCTTGAACAGAGATGGTGGAAGGTCGGAGGACCAGAATCACGGTGACGCTTAGGTTGAGGTACACACCCGGAAACGCCTGAAGCTGAAGGGGCTTTCTGTTCACAGTTCACTTCGTTACACGCCAGCAGTCCGGATTGGGAAGCTGGTAGCTAACTGATCTGTTGTTCGAAGTTGCATGTCCGAATTTCCAAACGATTTCGTTTGCAGGATATCAGGAAGCCATTTTGGTTCTCAATAGTTTCACTGACAAGAGGCTTCTGAGGACCAGTCGAACAAACCATGCAGAACAGCACTTTTCGGATCTTCCATTCCATTGGCCTTGCGAGTCCACTAAACTTCCCGGTCTTCACGAACACTCACCTGGCGTTGAATAATGCGTCGGGCTCAATTCAATTCAATTCATCGGCTATAAACCGTGTGCAATAGGCACATTGGTTCCAGTTGCTACAGTTTCGATCACCGGAAAACGGGAAAGTGGATTATACAACCAAACCTTGGAGGCGAAGGCATGTTCAGTTTGTTCGGAAATTGGTTGGCTACGCAGAACTAGCGATAGCTTTGATGCATGAGCGCCACTGACTGCGCGATTGGGCCATTCCCGCCAATTGTCATTAACCACTGGTGATTTGAGTCACGGGGTCCCCATCCAGGGAGGCGGCAGTTGCCCGCCCGACTAAGTTTACTGGTTAGCGCTTTCGTACTTCGTTGCCAGGTCATACACTGTCCACCTCTCGGTCGCTTCCACTCAGCACAGGGCTGGGCGAAAAGAGCTCTGCGGGGCAGACGGTCTTCTGGCATGCAGTACATGTCCCAGCCTATGAAGCGTGAGTACTTCATCTACCGCGGGAGAGTCCTCTTCCTAAAACCATCTGGCATACCTCAGCATCACTGATCCGATGTTCCCACCAGACCTGACCAATACTCCGGACGCCGATGATTAAACAGTGACATCTTGCGTATGTCCTCTGCGCGTAGGGGCCACGTGTCCGATCCACAAAGCCGTGTGGATCGCACCATCGAAGTGTAAACTCTTCCATTGACAGACACACTCACGTCACGCCGGCGCCATAGGTGTCGGAGGTTGGCAAAAGCTGTCCTTGTTTTTCCGATTTGAGAAATAATATTACCTCCAGCCACTCCATCGGAACTTATAGAGCTGCCCAGGTAAACAAATTTATCTACCACGTCGATTGGTTCACCTACAAGCATGAGGTGTGGGTGCGATCCCACCCAGTCTTGTAGCAGCACTTTACACTATGCAGGTGTGAAGCACATGCCAAACCGTGCGGCAGAGTTATTTAGGTTATTTACAATCGTTTGTACTTGGGAGGGATCTGAACCAAGGAGAGCAATATCGTCTGCATACTCAATGTCTGTGGGCGAACTTCCCGGGAGCACGACTACCGAGGTCTCAGAGACAGACAGAGAAATTTCAAGCAGCATGTCAGTAACAAAGTTGAAGAGGAAAGGGAAAGAGAGGACAGCCTTATCTTTCACCACTGGACGTGGTGAACTTAGGCAAGAGCTTCCCGTATTACTCGTGCGCCCACAGGAGTTCGCATACAATGCCCTCACAAGGAGAGAAATTTGGAAGGACACCTTTGATCGCCAGACACCGCCAAAGTTGCTGATGATCGACAGAACTGAAAGCAGCTTTCAAATCCAGAAAACTACCAACATGGGACGTCTGAAAGAGCGGCGCTGTTCAAGGATTTGTCTCAAGGTAAAGATAGGGTCGATGTATCCCTGAACATTGGCGAGATCCAGCTTGATTCTCACTAATGTCTCTCCCGCTAATAATCCATCAACCTGCGCAAAGTAATGCCAGAGAACACCTTAGATACGACGGATACCATGCTGATACCAGGATGGTTTTCACATGACGTTCTTGCTCCCTTTTGAAAACTGGGATGAGGTCGAGGAGCTCCATTCGGCTGGTATTTTGTTTTCGTTCAAAAGCTTCTGCAGTATGTTTGTCAGACTGTTCACCAGGACCCTGACAACTTCCTTGAAGAGCACGGGGTGTGGACCATCCGAGCCAGCTGCCTTGTCACGCTTCCGGATTTCGGTTGCTGATGTTGGGTTGGTGTCAATGTTCCATTCGGGTCTGCTTGGTTCTTCCAGTGGTTGTGTTGAAGGGGACCAGGTGAACTGTTCTTGGAAGTAAAGGCTTCGCGAAATAATGGTTAATTGTGCCGTATTGACAGGCGAAAACGGCATCGAAAATGTTAAGTGTGATAACAAAATCCGCTCAGTGTGACAGGTTCCCGGTTAACAGCACGGTTTATGCTTTGCGATGGAACGGTGTGGTCAACGTGCTAAAGGTGAGAGATAAAGCAGACTCCTTTGTAGTGGTTGTATATGACCCCAATGCAGTTGCGAATCACGGGAAAACGACCTTTACTGGCAATGTAAGAAGCACCCAAGGTAGGTGTGTAGCGCTGAAACTGTGCTGCTAGATGGAACTGTCAACACTCGGGTTGCCGCAGCTGATGTAGACCCTGGGTAGTCGATGCTCCGAAGATAATCAACGCATAAACAACGGCGACAAATTTCTACGAATGTGTGTATACAACCGTTTGTTTTTACATAATATCAGCTTCCGCCAAAACAGAAGCGGACTATTCAACTGACACCTACCTTCTCCCAACCAACCGTGAACAAAGATAGAATACATGGCCGAGACTGTTGAGGACGGCAGATCAGGTTGACACGTCGACTCTGTCCCCATATGACTTCAGTGCATTTCAGTGAACAGCATAAGCACCGTGTTCAAAGGATCGACGTCAGTCAGCTCCAGAATACAAAGCTGCGCATTTTTGACCCCTCTAGGTGAGGCTGGTCTAATTCAGAATGTAGTTCAATCAGTTCGTTTGCAGCACAGGAGTGGGCGCCGGACTGTGCGCTAATCATATGGAATCTTTGAAATGAATATACTTTGGCTGACAGCGGTCACACCAGCGACCGCAACCGGCTCAGGAATGGTTACAACTAAGCCTGAGAACCTACGGACAAAATATACCAACGATATAGTATATGCCTCTGCGTCATGGAGTTCCCAAAAACCATTCTAACCTAGTCGGAAGTGCGGTATCCAGAAACGCCTTGCCAACCAAAGCAGTCGTGACAGATCTTGACAGATCGTGACAGATCTTCCTTTTCAGTCTCAGAACTACTATCTGCTGGAGTGTATGCTGATACGACAAACAAACACCGTTTACCGCATCGACCTGCGTTAATCTTAGTTCAGCCAGACAACCGCACAGCGCAAAGGCGACTGTTTACTGGGATCCAGTCCAGTAAGGCGCTTTCAGCCTTGGGACTGAGTGCAACCCCCACCCCGTCGATACCACGAGCCATTGCGTGAGAATCACCGGATGCCTGAAGAGTAAAATGTGGAACATCTGGACTCGTCCTAAGCGGCTTGAGGAGCACGAACAAAGTGAGGTCTTGTATGCGTATTTCGGAGACACAACATACATCGATAGAGAGGGAAAGTAAGGTTTCAGCAAGGGATGCCTGCTGCCCAAATCGACGTAGAGTACGGACATTAAAAACTGAAACGTGGACCAGGTCTTTTGAGGTTTGTAGGTGATCATTTTGGTTTAGTTTTCTGGGCGATGGTTGAGACACGGAACAGTGGCTAGGGGGTTGGTAGATTGGTTTATTGCACTGCATTGTACGATGGGGAATGAGTGGGAAGGCCGGTGAGCGAGGAGCTGCAAGGGCAAATGATACTTCTCGGTTGCTCAGGCCGAAGAAGGGGGTTTAGTTGAGATACTCCACCTTGAGCCTTTGACTCAAAAGTCAGATCCACAAGGCAATGGGAAGATGTAAGGTTTTGTTGGGGGACCCTGCCCCTAGCCTCTGACTCAAGAGTCTGGACCGCGGGAGAGCGGTTGTTAAGGTTTTCTTGGGGCACCTTCCCAGGACCAATGACTCAATGGTCTGACCTACTTGGTTGTAGGTGGCCGGCTTGGCTCGAGAGCGGGAGGGGGAATTACTGTCTCACTCCTGATGCGGCTGCGCACAGTAGGTACCTTTTGAACAGCACCGGACTCTGTGGTTTTAAAAGTATTTCGACAGTATTGAATAATGTGCCGGCTGCCACGGTCAACCGTTGGACGATCGGAGTGTGCGTTTTTTTGGGGCCGACCTTTTCTGACCCGTCCTTCCTCGAGGGAAGGCAACATCTCTGTCTCCATAAATATGGACATGCTGGTCGCCTTACTGCTTTCACACTCCTATCGCAGAGGACAGTACGACTTTACCCACAAAACGCCTCGTAATAGGATTACTCGCAGTAAGGGGACTCACTGCTCTTTGTCGGGCTGCTCCTCGGTGGCCTTCCTGACGTGGTTTAACCTTTTGGAACTGAGTTCCAGCCAGAATAGCCCGCAGGATCATTGCAGCACAGAAGCCCGACCACCACGACAAGGACGGCTTTGTTCGGGGATTCGTCGGGCTGAGTTATAAGAATGGCACGCGAAGTGAGGTGTTAGTTAGTTTGACTCAAGTTGTAACAATGATTCTGGTATCACCGATCTTTGTAGTTTTACGGTGGCACCAGAATCCTTGACCCGTGAGCATTACACGGGATTTCGACCGAGTTCAGGATGCATCGACCACAAGTTCACACTTTTCCGAGTGTTAGAGCAACGCCCTACGTACAGACGACTCACAATCGTGTCTTTAAAGGTGGGTTCGACTCTGTCGATCAGTCAATGCTGTTCACTGCACTTGCTCAAAAGGGTATCCCCAGAATTTTGAACACAATCCGGTCTCTATATCCACATACCTCTGGACACGTGGGTGTATAGTGAGCCATCCAAAAGCTTCTCTACAAAAAAGGTGGTGTAGGACGAGTATGTCCACTCTCACCGTTCTTGTTCAACTTCGTCATTGATGAAACAATGAGTCGAAGGAAGATCTTCAAAACTCGGTGTCCAAATCGTTGCTGGTGAGAATCTCGTCGATCTGGAGTACGCAGATGGTACCGTCCTCATCTTTGGAGGCAAGATGAAGCACAAGCCCTGTTGAATAGACTGACCCCTAGCATACCATCCTTCGGCATGCGCTTTGCACCTTCTATGTGCAGAGTCATGCAGTCTCTGAACATGCCCCTTACGATACAAGGAGAATCACTGAATGTTGTAGAGAATTTTACATATCTCGGTAGCTGTACTAGCTCTGGCGGATATATGTCTGATGATGTCAATCTCAAAAGCCCCAATCACGCTTACTAATTTGCGTCAATTGTGGCCTCAAAAATGGAATACCGCTAAGTCTCAGGGGTCAAGTGTACCAAGCTACAATAAGAGCTGTATTGTTGTATGGTTGCGAGACATGGACAGATGTGAGGACTCTTTAGGTTTTTGACCACCGATGCCTCCGAAATGTTGCTGGTGTCGGACGGCGTCAGCGAATCCTAACGAGGCAATTAGAAAACGGGGATTCGGTGTAGCTGGCACTTCAGTCGCGGAAAACACCCAGAACCATCGGTTGCGATTGCGTAACCATGTGCTACGCATGTTGTTCTGCATGCCTCCTTCAGAATGGCGCAAACCGCGAGGTGGCAGAAAGCAGTAAGAGATTACGAAGAGTTTAGGCGTTGCTGGTGCGGTCCGCCTTCAAGAGTGAGATCCCCGTGACCCATTCTGCGCTTGACTGGAGACATAGTGAGAAATGGTATGAACACTGATGTTGCTATACCAGATGATGGCGATGACACTGCCAGGTCGCCCAGGCCTAGAGGCGAGCAGTGGAGATGCTTAGTTTGGGATCGAACCGCGGACCCTCGTGTCAATAAGTTCGCGCCTTAACTGTTCAGCTCTCTGGAGGACAGTAGTGTTATCGGTATTAAGAGCTCGAGATAGCTCGGTGGTTAATGCACCAATTTACGGATGTCTTTCGAACCCAACCTCAGCATCTCGACTGGAGCAACCCGGCAGTGCTTCAGCCCTCATTCCTCCTTCCGTTTGCATGATAGTTTGGCACCGAAAGGGTGTTACAGCCGAATGATTGTACTGTACATTGTTATACCAGTGTAAAGCGGATTCGTACGTTCGGTTACGAATGAACCAAAGGCAGTCACAAGCCAGACCCCAATAGAATGCAGGCGTTACGTGTTACCTGCCACGACAGCGAGCAGCTGGTTTTCCTATCAAATGAGGTATACTTCGTCCAAGAAAAGGGATATCCGAAAAGGAATATTCGAAAAGGAATATCCGCAGAGTCCCCCAAAAGCCTCCATACATAAAGTGGCATGGATTGGATGCCCACTCCATCCACGCCTATTTAATTTCGTGACCGACGAGATAATGAGACGAACGCTAGAAAGCCGTTAAATTCTAGTGTTCAGTTTCTGATGCAACCCTTGTCTGTCTGGACTATGCAGACGAGATCGTCCTCAACTTCATCCTTTGGCATGCGCTTCGCACCCCGAAAGTGTGAAGTCATGATTCTGCACCTGCAGTCACGGGACGAACCACTTACAGTCCATGAAGAGGGAGCGGACGTTGTGAGCAATTCCACTTATCTTGGACGTTGTATTAATTCCGACTTTAGTGTGATGGATGAGGTCAACGCACGAATCTGCAGGACTCGGAATGGGGTCAGAATGATCCCCACTATGCCTAATCGGAAAGGAATGGGGTTAGAATGATCCCCACTATGCCTAATCGGAAACGCTGGTAAATATGGGTGTCAGTGGCGTGCTTGTCATTTTCCATGCAAATCACCTAAATGAGTGTCTGGACATGTAGGCAGCTCAGAACGATTTTGGTAGGCTAGCACCAAGTCACTTCCCTATCAACTTTCATTCTTTTCTTCACAAAAAGGCGTGTTGTATCAGTGTTGAACACTATGCAATAGATAATGATGGCCCCAGTTAAGTGGAGCACCGTGGGGTCCTCGCGCCTTCCTGCCTAAGATCTACGCTGTTTTGCTTTCACAGGATCGTGAATCCTTAAGTATATGGGATAGAACCGATGCATGGAGAACACGCCATTAACTTTTAGCCAGAAAGGTTAAAGTCCGTCTGTCAACGGGCGTGCTGGTGGGTCAAAGGACAGATTTACACAGCTAATGGCGCCTTACTCCATGATTTTCAGATGTAATCATTCCAATGTTCTGCAGTGTAGGCAAAATCAGTCCTCCTGACATTCGCCTCAGGTACATGGTTTTCTAAAATGGTTCGGACGCATATTCTGAACTCGAAAATACCCACCGGTTAAGGCGCGAACTTGCAGATCAGGTCTGTGGTTTGCAACTAAGCTCGGTTTGTTGATTGCTTATATTCAGGTCTCGACAATCTGGAAGTATTTCAGCCCCCGTGCTTACGTCGGGTCAACTATGCACCGAAAAGGTGTAGAGGCTGAACGACTAATACCATTACTGTGAGCGACTGGCATGTGTAGCGTCTTGAGTCTTATTGTGTTGTCGCCTGTAAAGGTCTCCCGTGAAGGATGTTGGAGCCTGAAGGTTCAAAAATCGGTAGTGATATCTTCGCGTAGACTGCAGTTTGCCAGTGGGTAGAGCGCCATTTTCCATTCCACGTGATGTAAGTTGGCTTCTCTCCTGACATACTCAGTAGCCAGCTTTTGCGACTACGGCAGTAGTATGCAGTCACTTTCAAATCTAAGATCTCAAAACCGGGTTGTGAGCTCGAGATCTGGTCCTTTGTGGGAGAGCAGGCAGAAACAGGGAGCGGAAAGTTAGCCAAGACAGCTTCGTTGAGCCCCACACAATTACCAGAACCAGGTGATAATGGGTATGGTCCAAAGATCTGGATAACAGAGGTTGCACCAAAAGTACTCATGGTGAGATTTGAATTCCCATGTAGGTATCTAACCGTTTTTTGAAACTTGACTCGAAAGTGTCCCCCTTGACGGGAATTTATGACACCAGCATAGGCTTTTGGAAGCGTTTCCTTCATTGACCCAGAGGTATCAGCTGCCTTCCGGCACAGTGCCACGTTAACCAGCTTCGCAGAACCCAGAAAGCAGACCGGTTAGCCACGCTACCAGACCCTGCCAATGCCAGCGAAGCTAGCAGGCTATTGGGCAAAGGATCGGGCTGCATGCAACGGGTTCATGTATACATGGGTACACGGATACACAGGTACATGGGTACAGGGGCGCGCGGATACAAGGGTTCATGGTTCTTGGGATCGCAGAACCACAGATTCACTGACTGACAAGCCGCTGAGTATTGGTAGTCGATTCATGCACAAGCCAAACTCAAGCAAATGACTGGCTGGTCCGAGTCATGGGATCCATACCTGAAAATACGGCTGCTCCATATGAGGCCTAGCCGCTTAGTTGAGGTCTGCACCAACGGCAACCGCGGCTCCACGGACTAGTGCGATAAACTCCGGCGTATCGGGCGTCGTGTTCGCGGTTCGAATCCGGTGGTCGTCGTCTGGTTTCTGTTCGACTTTCCCCATTAGGACATTTCCACAGACATTGCTTTTGGTGAAGTCCATATACAGCATGAAAACATGATTAACTAAGATGAAAGCAATTTAAAGTTCCGAGTGTTGAAAGTCTAGGATATGTAGTTGAGTTTGAAGCGAGATTTCCGAAAACACAAATGTCGACTTCCTTCCGAGCTTTTATTGAAAGAGGTGGTGTGAATAGTCACAAAAACGTTGTGCGAAGAAAAAGATGTCTACGGAAGGGATTTTAGGGCACGTGGATACGGTTTGTAATGTTAAGCTTATGTATTCGCCTACGTCAAATTGCACATGTCTCACACAGAGAAGGGGACATCTCTTGCAATAAATTCTTCAAATTGCTTCGGGCTATTCTCTCGCTTGATTTGACAACCCATCTTTCTTTACTTTATGCGCTTTAAGCACTTAACTCGTTCTTCTCTCGGCTTGTGCACAAACGCGATATGAACGCGCGCGCATCCTGGCTTGTGCACAACTAACCAATCAGAATGCTGGCTTGTGCATGAATCGCATGCCTACAGTATTCACGGATTCATGGATTGATACACAGGATCGTGGCTTTCGCCCAAGTTTCCGGGTCGGTTTTGTTCTTGTCGTTCAGCAGCTGTCGTTCACCTGAAAGGCACAAGTGAAAAAAAGGTGTAGCACTGCTCTTTAAGTTCTCAGCGCGGGGCAGTATGTTTGCCAGCGCGAGGACTCGCGTAAATAAGTGTCTAATAGTGTTTTGAACTGAGTTCTAGAGGGAGCGTGGACAACCGTCTCAGGAAGGTTATTCCACGCAGCAACTACCCGAAATGAGAAAAAAGTTTGCCTAATGAAGGTGTACGCTCTGAGCTTAAAATTCTTCTTACCATGTCCCCGCCGTGTGTTAACTGGATCAACGGTGGAAAACCTGTTGGCCAAGCCTTATTCAAACAGGGCGTAAGTAAGAATTAAGTCCCCTCGGAGGTGACGATACTTCAAAGGAAAGAGGTCAAGCACCGCGTGACGCGTTTCGTAGTCCATGGACTTGAGACCGGCAACTATTTTCGTAGCAGCTCGTTGGACACGCTCAATGAGGATTGCGTCTTTCGTGCGTCCTGAGTAGACAACCGGGTTGGTATATTCAAGGAGCGGTCTGACATAGGCCCCATAGGGTATTTGGAAGTCCGTGCGAGTAATACGAGAGAAGGTACGCCGAATCATCCGTAGAACAGCGAATGCCTTCTGAGCCGATTTCTCAAGGTGCAGTGAGAAGGACAGGTTTGGAGAGAGCCAGATACCCAAATCTTTTTTGGCATCTATCCTCGTGATGTCTTCTGTTCGCCGAATGGAATCGATTTCTCGATTACAACTTCACCGTTAAAGATGTCTGTGACTAACGGACTGTCTGGCAGTTTCTCCTCATTTTTGATTCGTTTAAGTGAGCGAATCTTCAAGGACATCAGTTACGTCGAACTGGAAACGCATAATAGCGACAAGATATCGCGACTTGAGTTGGAACGTGAATCCCTTACAATGAGCGTAATTGGCGGGTAGTTTCGCAGTCGTGGAAATTTTTTGGAACCTGCTAAAGCCCATACATATGGGCCATTACAGAGTAAGTAGTACAATATAGTACTCTGTATCACCGGTCGACTACACGGAAGACGAATCACGTATTTTCCACCCCGTGAGTAGCTGTTCCGAGTAATCGCCGCTTCGGAAAAAATAATTATCTTCGGAAAGCTCATCTAGATACACAGTTAGTGGCTTGCGGTCTGGACCGGCTTCCCAGTATCTCAAGACCATAACGGCTCTATATAAGGCCGTTCCACGCGCAGTCCAGGTCTCTACGACGTCATGCTCAACGCGATTGGCACGTATTCAAATACGGCAATGCCTGCACCCACCATGCCAAAGCCAAGTACATCCCAATCTAGATTGTTGCCAAGTGAGCTGTTGTTCTGGTTGGGTGTCTTGTTGGTTTCCAGAATGTATCCTTGAATGAACATAACATAACAAGACAGATGCTCGAGTACTTTCCCTGTCGTGAGTGTGGCTCCTTCGTAGAATTCGAGCCGAATCTGCGAGAATTCCAATAAGGAACGGACAGATGTTATGCCAGTCGACGCAGTTTATCGCCAGCGAAATATGAAAAGCGTTTCGGTGTAGTGCTTACGCCATCGTTCTGTTATGAGTTCATGGCGTACTAGTGCGTCCATGCGTGTTCACACTGGTACGCTAATAAACCGATCGTCGTTGATAATAGCCTGCATAATACCTTCATTGGTCTGACTGGCAAGTGTCTACAGGTATCTGAATGCTCAACAAAAATGCGCGGTTTTTGGTTTGCTGAGGTGTTTTAATTCATCAGTGGGAATCCGTGACTATATCCGGAAAAACTGTGGAATCGACTTGACCGGTGATTATTTCGGGGTCCTGCGTGATAAACTGCTCCGCTTGGACAATCCTGTTTGAGATCTGCGGGATATCCAGGAGATGCGCCTTCTTGTTTTGCTTGCGGATTTGGGTGATTCTGTTCAGGCAGACTCCGATTCTCAGTGTAGCAGAAGTGGTTACAACCTGCGGTATGTATTAATCACCGATTATAATGGTATTGGGCGTAATTTGTTTTACCCCCTTATCCGAAATGAGGCAGCAGACGTTTCGTTCCATAAACGGGCCTATGTGTTGCGGTTAGCACTGCATACAATACTAGCCCCTTTTGGAAGCATAACATCCATGGTGCATCGGGGCATACGTGAAAGTGCCGGTGCCAGTGTCGCGGCACATGGGGCTGGTTAGCATGTGGGGGTGGTCATATCAGAAGGCCCATCGGCCGTGTGTTGTTGAAAAGCCTCTTTTGTGGTGTGTGCGAAATCCGTGGCAATGTGTGGAGGGCGCGTTGCAAGCACGTCATGGAAGCAAGAATGGCAGTGATTCTCTGAAGGTAGGGGTTCACGACAATTTATGTGGACGAAAACCGGGGAAGCTTACCAGCCGAAACTGAGTTAACAAGGCTGTACACCACAATGGCGTGCACTGTTCACTACATTCGTCAATAATTGTTTCTCATACTTGGGGGTCATAAAATGCTTGGTAGCTATTTTTTTATGTCCACAGATAACTTTGTGAGAAAGGGTGGACTATCAGGAATAGAGAATAGGCGGGCTCCTCTAACACAACAGCAGACGCTGTTGTTGATCCGTCGGCTGCGAAATATGCACAGATATTTCCGTTATTATAAACCGGACTTAGGTTGGTCAATGATAGTACGGTTTCCTGTACCTAACGAACACGAATCGCATGGTGCAGGGCCTTCGAATTATGCACTTAGGTTAACCCACCGTAACAAACGTACCCACATTTCTTCCATCTTCCGGCGGAATGTCTCATAACTATTGATCGACAGTGACGAAACACAGTGAAAAACGGTAGCAATACCTGCTAACTTTGAGCTATTTTAATTATTCACTTTTTCGTTAGCGAGATTAAACATAAAAATCGTTGTCTATTTTAGAAACAGGTATATTTAGGAACAACATGGACGATGACGTTCGTCAAAAGCAGGCTATGCTGAGCTGCTGAGATTAGCACATTATCTGCAATAGTTACATTTGGAAATCTGCCAACGATATAAATTTTTGCCACGTACAACCACATCATAATCCTATGCCACGTCCAGGAGGGCCAGTCATGAACCTCCACTAAGTCATGCTCCCATTTTTTAATTTTCCCGCCATATAAATTTCAGCCAACCAGAATGGGGATGATGCCGCCTGAAACATGGTATCATCAGTTATGATGGTAATGATGAAGGTAATATTGAACTATGGACACATGTCGAGTTTATGGTGCACTGTTTGATATCAGCTTTGAAGTATTAACCCAGGTAGGGCGCGTCCGCTTTTTGGTGAAGAACCTGTGCGGAATTCGTGTGCAACTTCCTGCACGAATGAAGAGCTTTCGTGGCAGTAATATAGAACCACATTGTTCTGAATTTCCGGGTTCCTTTGGGAAATAAACGGTCGACCGATTTGTCCAAGTGCACTACGCAATTCCTGGACGGAAATTCTGCCTTCGCCTTAGTTCCCGTGTGCCTGAGTGCGTGAGTTTTGTCTTACTGTGATAAGCATTATGCCTGCTGTGTTTACGTGTACAAAAACTGCAAATAAGATTTCTTTATTTGAAGTAATTTTGAAGAAGTAATTTGAAGACGTAGTGAGCGCAGAGACTCATCAAGAACAGCGGTATATATAAAATTACGTCGGATGGTTGGATCATCCAGCTGCTTTTGTTGCCTAACATGTGGATGCGTTCGCAAAGCTCTGGGTCGAACCTTTGTGGGTAAGATTTATGTTTAATAAGGGGGCTGATTCCAGAAAGGCCTGTCCCAAGAGTTACGCTTGACAACGCTGTTCGCGGCTAGTGGGTTCATTAATCCCTATGATTGATACTTTGAGACTAGCTCAATCTCCACTGCGGTCTCTTGAAACCCCTTCACTGTAGATAACCGCTAGTCGCGATAAGAGAAAGGCTTACTCCAAGTCACCTAGAGATCAATTGGTATGTTCCACTTAAGCTTATATTATCTGTCAACTGGCTCCTTCTGTAACGACCCACACCCGAGTGGGAACAACTTAACAGCTGTTCGTCGGATGGCGCAAACACTCAGCGTACCTTCATCCGGTTTAGCCGTTGTGTTGGACGAGCTGAGATAATTTCCCCGTCCCGAAGGCTTCACGGACTGTTATGAAGAACCCCGTCGGGGCTGCACGCGACGAAAAGCCGGCGGGACGTATATCCATCTTGGACTGAAAACAGACTTACTGCCGCAGGTCCGGGAGATGCAGAGTGAGGTAACAAATATCGACATTCAAACGAACGTTGGTGGTATTTGGATCTACCCAGCTGCGGCACATTTCCGCATACTCTCCCGTTTCATCGGTCATCCTTTTGTTATTGGTATATACGCTGAAAAGACCAATCCAAGTGACGTTCAACGGTTCATGTCCGGAAAAGTCACTCAGTGGACGGATGTCTTGGTAGAGCGTTTCTCCGGAGTATACAACAATACCGCCGTCCATCTTTCAGGTATTTTTGCAACAGTCCAGCAAGGGTATTTATGAGGCGAGTAAAGGGGAGTGCGGGAAATTACAGCTGTGTTTATTGTACACAGAAGGGTGTGCACATTGACACACAAATAGCTTTTCGCTCGTTAGCAGCCCGCTTACGTCATGGCTCTGCTCTCCGGGCCCGAAATCAAGAGATGGAAAGTACAGGTCCGATGGAGATGACTTTCTCCATGACTGACGATTTTCCATTTTATTTCGCTCACAGTGTTTGTCTTTGTTTGGTGCGTAGGTTCATCAGCTTGCTCATAACTATGCCAGCTGCAAAAAAGGCCAGGCATTCTCCGGAGTCCTCGAACTTACTAAATGATGCAACTGAGGATCAGCGTGCGGTACTTAGTGCAAATTTTCCCCGAAAATGCTGAAACGTGGTGTAACGGTGGATACTACTGATGAGGAATGTGAGTAGCACGTCTTCTCGTAAATCTGCTTTGCGTCTCTTGAAAAGTGAGATCTCTTATGGAATTTGTGGAGTCTCTTTGTAGCATTTGCTTGCAGTTGAGTAGCAGTCAATGAATATCCAGAGAAAGTTCAGGAAGACGCGTTCAAGGAGAAGGGGGATATTCAGTTTTGTAAACGAGATGCAAATGAGAGTTTTGCTTCCCTGTTCAATAGTCTGTAACTGTTCAGTTGGCGTTCTCAAATAGCTCCGCAGCAAAGGCCTTCTTCCTTTCAGTGGTAGAGGGTGGAGCGTTGGAAGGCTTGTGGTTTCTGACAGTTCTTTTGTACACAGGACCCGATGTGTTGCGAGATGTTTTACACCCTGACGATTACCAGTGCTTCATTTTTTTTCTGTACCCACTTTGTAGCCTAGTCACTTTTCCATTGCATTATGGTGATTTTTAATTGACGTTCCCAAGGTTGTTTTTTTTCAAAATTTGCTCCTATTTTTGGGCTACATCATTTAGGTTACAAAGCACATTTTTTTGCCTTTGGTAAATTACGTCAAGTTTTATGCTTGAAGACATAGTGCTTGAATCCTGGCAACTCATCTGCCCGAGTACAACCTGACTGTTTTTCACTTGCCCAACAGAGGTGGCTGACACTTCCGTTGTCAGATGCATATGTCCTGAGTAGTGAGGTCCTTGCCAAATTCTTCGGCCACAAACTGCCACAATTCACACGACTGGGTTTCATTCTTCAGCAGAGTCATGTGAATGTCCAACTCCCATTCTGTTAACCTGAAGTCTGTCATAAAAATTTGGAAACCATATTACTGTGTTCCAGCAAATAGAAGGCTACTAAGAGATGGTTCCCTTGTCCCCTCAGATTACACGCCCCATGCAAAAATAATATCTTTCTATCCTTCAGGTATTTGTTTAACGCCTTCGCGAATGCTGTGAAGGATGCAAACCAGACAGCAGCAAACATATCTGAGCCCATACCTGGAACCGTACAATTGCAACCTTAAGACTGCACTGTGCGCCAAATGTTCGAGAGGAAGATGAGATTGAGTGGAACAAACTGCAACAAAAATCGGGCAGATTATGGTGGTACTTTGTGGGAGGATACAGTAGCAATGTGTTTCATTTGTTACGTAACAGTTTTTGTTGTACATATTACTGTTTTGGAGAAACGAGAATCTACCGGCCAATGATAGAAAAGATGCACAATCGCAGGGGCGGGTTTCCCTTGATGTTCAGTGGCTTTCGTTCAGCAGAAAGGCACGAGCGAAAAAAGGTGAAGCGCCGCTTCTTAGAGGCATTGAGTTAGTTGGCACGAGGACTTTTAAGAAGGCACCTAAATTTGCTTTGAGCTGAGATCTAGATGCAGCATGAACAACCGCCAGAGAACTGTTATTTCGCACACAAACTACCAAAATGCGTGATGATATTGTGCCAACTTAGCTTAAAAAACTTCCTAGTTCGTCCCCGCCGTATATTAGTTGGGTCAATGGCCAAACACTCCTGGATAATCCCTGTTCATACAATGCATAAGTAAGTACTGGTTCCCCTTGGAGGCGACGATACTACAGGGAAAGACGTTCAAGCGTCACGAAACGCGTTTCACAATCAACTGTATAGAGGCCAGGAATTACTTTCCTTAGCCACCCGTTAGGCACGCTCAATGAGGGTCGCGCTTCTTGAGTCCTGATTGAATCACTTGGTTGCCATATTCACGAAGCGATTTGACGTAGGCCGCAAGGAGTATCCAGAAGTTAGTGCGAATAACCCGGGAATTGTGCACCGAATCATCCGTAGAAGGTCGATTACATTACATTACATTTTTGAGCCCATTTTTTCATGGCCAACTGAGAAGGACATGTTTTAGGACAGCCAGATTACTAAATCCTTTTTGACATCTTTCTCCGTAGAATCTGCTAGCGCATTCTTATGATGCACGTCAGAGCCTTTCGTTGAGTCGCCTTCAAACGATTTATGGACACACTTTTCGTCATTCAGACGATGGTTCCAGTCTGATGATCACAGCTTTGTGATGTTTACATCCATTTGAAGGGCACTTACGTTAGAGTATTAGGAGTTCAGGTCATCAGCAAATAGTTGACATGGACTTGAGGACGCATCTGGAAGAACTTTGACGTTGATATGAGGCAGAAATGGTCCAAAAACACAGCCTTGAATAACTTCAATGTAGAACAAAGCCGAAGGAGAGGTAAAGACTACTTTCACTCAGAATATCCTGCAAGATAGAAAAATTGGAATAACGTAAAATTTTCCCTAAAATTCGGTAGGGTTTAAGCTTGTGGAACAGTGGAACGCCTTGTGCGCGATCGAATGCTTTTCATAAGTAGAAAATATGGTATACGATATCAGTCCCCCGACTCTGGCTTGGGATAGACTGTCCATGAATAATACCAAGTATTTCACTCGCGAGCGATCTGAGAGGAATCCGTGCTGCGCTTTGGAAATTAAGCTGTTGGCACTGAAGTAATTTAAGATGGTGTGCCTCAGAATGCTTTCCATTATCATGCACGTTGTACTGGTGAAGGTAAAAGGCCTGCAGCTACCGGGTCATAAGGGATTACCAGATTTGTGGACTGGCGTGCCAACCGCTAACTTTCAGGCGGAGGTATCGATGAAACACCTGGCAGAAACGCTCTGCCATTGTGAGCGACGCCTCCTTCAAGGTCCTTGAATAGATCTCATGTGGCCCCAAAGCGCTGAGGTTTGCCTTGTGCAAAGATAGACAAACCCTTTCCACCGTGAAGATCACGCTGATCAGAGTTCCTTCGTAGTTATCCCTTGCTAAGTTTCGATCGGATGAGAATTCTGAGGAGAACACAGTCCGGCATAGTGATCACTATAGACTTTAGATAACAAAATCATGCCAATTGTGGGCTTTTGGTATCGGTTTATCAAGGAGAAGGCGATAGGTTTGGTTATTCAAAAAAGATTCATACACTTAAAAAGCGCGTTTGTTTTTCTGGAAGAGGTTCCAATCGCTGCCTGTTTTCGCATGCTTCATCAGCGGTTTTCTGACTTACCGTGGTTCCTCACCTTACTGAATGCCAGCAAATTTTCTGTCTCCTGTAGTCAAGTTTCTTAAGAATTGCTGGAACAGCTTTTCTCAGAGGACGCCGATTTCCTTTGTAGGTTTTGGTCTGTTTGGCTGCTAGCTGGTTTCCTTGAAATGGCATCACATCAGCCTAGTGAATTTTCTGGACAGTGGTTCCGCTCATTTTCTTTCTACTGAGGCTAGTCACATTTTAATCTCCTTAACAAAGAAATGCACTCCTGAGAAAACTGCACGGCAGGAGCTTTGAAACCGCTTTTCAGGCGCGAGGTTCTTGGCCAGGTAGCAGATCAAATCAAAGCCCAGCACGCATTAGCTACTACTTTGCGGTGGAGTCTTAAATGACACTTGATCGAGGAAATTTATTTCACCGGTAATTACCAGTTCCATCAGACGTGGAATTTGGTCTGCGCCGTGTCTGTTTGGGGCGACGACGTGCTGAGCCAAAGCGCTCTGTTGAACGGCTTTGATCAGTGTCAATGCACAGCGTCCACTAGACCCGGTGACTGGAACTCCATCCAAGGGGCCTTAAAAGAAGCAAAACCACTCAGTGGCAAGAGATGCGCCGAGTGGTAGCTGAGAGAGAGTCGCTCAGGGTTTTGAGAAACAGGTTACCTTCCGGCGGACTTGAGGACCAACGGCGCATGGCGCCGAGAGGATGTCGGTCGGTCGGTCCCACGCAGCCGGAGTTGCGTATACAGTGCACCACGAAAAAGTCCTGGAGTGGTGTCAAGGAACACAGTTGGGGTAGGCGGCGACGCAAGGAAGTGAGGAGCAACCTCACCCGTCTTCCTGCGTTTCAAGTCGGCTCATAGCGTTTAGTGGAGTCTATCGAGATCTCCATGTCAAGGATGTCTGGTGTGAGCCGAGTTGCTTTGAGTGGGTTTATGGGCGATTTCTAAAGACAAGGTGAATGCTGAATATCAAAGCGTTTGTTGAAGTGACCTAGGTAGCTTGTGAACAAGGACTTCAAGACAGACGATGTAGTGTTCGAAATTAGAGAGAATAGGGATATGTCACCAGCGGGATTAGCGCATTTATGAGTTCTACACCGGGTTTGATTTCAAGGCTTCAAATAGGTGTACTTGTCAGCTCTTTACTTTGATTCTGTCGATGGCTGCTGTCCGTTTGCCGGGGGTTTCCCCCCTCGGTGACCGGTTTGCGCGGACTGTCGATCCTTACCACGCATGCAATTTCCCCAACATCGTAGCGTGAAGAAGGAAAACTTTTGCATCCCCGTGCGCACGTAAGCAGCCCAAATAGATTCATAAACAGGTTTCTGTTTCAGTTTGCTCGAGATGATCTTACCCCGTTATTTTTTGCGTACCTTCCACCAGAAGTTAACCAAGACCGATATTCCTCAAAGTACAAGGTTTTCATAGTTTCAGTGACATGATTCCCATAGCTGTCTTTCAAGTGGGTGAATATTCACGGTCACCGAAAACCACTATTTCATGTATAAACTGTTTTCCAGACGCATTAGATGGTGCACACCTCTGAATGATCTACATATAAGTACCTGTGACGCACCAGCTTGTTTATCGGACCTCATCTCATAATGTGGTTTTGTTTCCCATCCACAGAGTCACTGTCCCCTGGGGCTTTCATCAGGTGCATCCCATACCAACAAAGCACAAACAAGAAATGTTGCGAAGTTGAACGGCGCAGGGCTTCTTAAAATCTGAATCTAAGTTCTACTTAGGTGGACAAGTGGCTAACGTCTGGATCCGTTCTGCTCATCCCGTGTGACGTATTAGATTTATTGGTACACAGAAGGCTGGTGCAACACTACTGTTTGCAATGCTTCCCTTCCGTAATTTAGAATAGTTCAGGGTGACTTACATTGTGAGTTATCGACGCGACTATGCATCCCTGCGGCGACCTCCACTCTCACAGAGACCTGGCTCACACCAGATGTCTCTGACGCGGAGATCTCAATAGACGGCTACTCTATTTTTCGAGCTGACTCAAAACGAGGGAGAGCTGGTGGGGTTGCTTTATACTTACATGCGGCCCTGCCAATCCCGATTGTCCTCTCTGATACCACTCCTGCACCTTTTTGTGATGCACTGTGGCTTCAAGTCCCGCTGCGCGGGTCCGATTTCCTGCTTCTCGGTGTGGTCTACCGTAGCACCTCGAGTCCTCCGGAAGATGACCAATTCCTCATACGAACGCTTGGGCAACTCTCCTCCAGCTACCACTTCACTCATCTCCTGCTGGTAGGTGACTTCAACGCTCCAAAGGCCCCCTGGACGGAGCTCCAGTGCGTCGAAGCAAGTAGACCCTTTACAGCGGCGTTGACCGAAGTCGTTCAACAAAGCGCTTGGACTCAACATGTCGTTGCACCCACCAGATACCGCGCGGGCCAACAACCGTCCCTCCTGGATTTCGTCATCACCAACGAAAGACATTTCGTTGATCAGGTGACAATTAACGCTCCACTGGGACATAGCGACCACTGTGTGCTCACCTTTGATTTCATCTACTATTGGGCCAGAAATCCCGAACCCCAAACGTGGATTCGAAACTTCTGCCGTGCAGACTGCGCATCTTTCGTAACCAAGTTAAACTGGGGCCAGCCTCAGTGGAAGACTTATATAGGACTATTGTCCAGAAAGTTCACGAGGCAGACGCGATGTTCGTCCCAAAAAAACCAGCACGCAGTCGGATGAGCCGTAAACTACCCAAAAGAATCCGGCGTCTTCTGGAAAAGAGGTCACAACTATTTCTCAAAAAGTTGACTACAGGAGACACAGAAGATGAGCTGGCATTTCGTAAAATGCGGAACCGCTGTAAATCGGAAATCCGCCAATGGAACATACGAAAACAAGCCACCATTCTAGACCTCGCCCGGAAGAACAGAAATGTGCTGTTCAAATACATGCGGCATCGCCGAAGAAACAAACCATCCGCGTTCTCCCTGAGGGACAGGAACGGGGAACCCACGAGTGACCCAATAGTGGTATCTGAGTTCTACAGAGATCACTATGCAGGTCTGTATTCAGTCCCAGCGTCCTCGTCACATCCAACGTTGTCAAGGCGTACCTACGAACGGCCTCTAACCGACTTGGTATTCACGGTGGAGGACATTAGCCAACTCCTGCATAAGAGCAACCCATTCTGCTCGTTGGGGCCCGACGAAGTCCACCCAAGGATCCTGAAGGAAACGTCGTACACACTGGCAACTCATTTCCATCTGCTGTTTCGTCAGTCGCTTGACGAAGGCCACCTTCCCTCTGTTTGGAAGGAAGCGATTGTCACGCCAATCTACAAAACTGGTGACCGACTATCGCCTGGCAGCTACAGGCCTATAAGCCTCACTAGCGTGCCATGCAAGGTGATGGAACGCATTCTGAAGCGAGCCATTCTAGATCACCTTACTTCCAACAACTTGATTTCTCAAACTCAACACGGATTTCTCCCAAACCGTTCCTGCGTGACGAACATGCTCGTATTTATGGACAGCTTAACCCAAGCCAAGGACGAGGGACTCATATCGGATGCCATATTTTTCGACTTTTCAAAAGCATTTGATCGAGTCCCACACGTCCCTCTGCTCCACAAACTCGAGTCTTACGGGATTCAAGGGAAAATCCTACACTGGATCAAGGCATTCCTATCAGACAGATCATTCCGAGTGAAAGTAGGCTCGACCTACTCTTCTGCGGCGCCGGTCTCCATTGGAGTTCCTCAGGGCTCCGTTTTGGGACCTTTGCCGTTTCTGATATACGTCAATGACCTTCCAGATGTTATTTCAAGTCCATGTCTACTTTTTGCGGACGACTTGAAATCGTGGAGTTCCAATGCCAGTGCCCTCCAAATTGATGTAGACGCCGCAAAGCAGTGGTCGTTGGACTGGCACCTTCCTCTGAATGACGAAAAGTGCGTCCATATGTCATTTGGAGGAGACTCAGCGAACTCCTTTGTCATGCATGGTGAGAAAGGACCAGAAGACATCACGAGGATAGATGCCAAAAAAGATTTGGGTATCTGGCTCTCTCCAAACCTGTCCTTCTCACTGCACCTTGAGAAATCGGCTCAGAAGGCATTCGCTGTTCTACGGATGATTCGGCGTACCTTCTCTCGTATTACTCGCACGGACTTCCAAATACTCTATGGGGCCTATGTCAGACCGCTCCTTGAATATGCCAACCCGGTTGTCTACTCAGGACGCACGAAAGACGTAATCCTCATTGAGCGTGTCCAGCGAGCTGCTACGAAAATGGTTGCCGGTCTCAAGTCCATGGACCACGAAACGCGTCTCGCGGTACTCTCCGGCAAATACACGGCGGGGACATGGTGAGATTTTTAAGCTCAGAGCGCACAACTTCATTAGGCAAACTTTTTTCTCATTTCGGGTAGTTGCTGCGTGGAATAACCTTCCTCAGACGGTTGTCCACGCTCCCTCTAGAACTCAGTTGAAAACACTATTAGACACTTATTTACGCGAGTCCTCGCGCTGGCAAACATACTGCCCCGCGCTGAGAACTTAAAGAGCAGTGCTACACCTTTTTTTCACTTGTGCCTTTCAGGTGAACGACAGCTGCTGAACGACAAGAACAAAACCGACCCGGGAAACTTGGCAAAAGCCTCGCTCCTGTGTATCAATCCGTGGATCCGTGAATCTTTGTACATCACTTTAATAGATCATGCGGTGTCCTCCGAAAATCCGCATGAGAATTGCTGCCATTCCAGCGAGAAATCTTTTTGCAGTAGAAGACCTAGATTGGGTGACTCCGTTATTATCAGTAAGAGCAATAAATTTGCCACAAAAATACGGCAAACGACGGCCTTCTATAATCGTATCCGCACACTTTGTCGTTTACCGCGGCTGGGTATCGTAATTGCCCGGCTAATTCCCTTTCACGCCCTTGATTATGGGGTCTCAACTGTGCATTATAACCCAACCCAAAGGTCAATGAGGGCCATTCACCATCATTACAGTTTGCCGTGTTGCCCTGTCATGCATGCCTGAAAGTTACAAAACCACTTCTTTTGTGGGCCGTCTTCTAATATGACGGTGGTTGTCCCCCAACTCCGCAGAATAACTGTTCGAGCTAGTGATGGAATTGTAGCGTAACATCGATCGTGGTTGTGCAATTAAACCGTTCGAGCTAGTGATGGAATTGTAGGGTAACATCGATCGTGGTTGTGCAATCAAACGCCCCTTGAATATTGTGGACTTGATTGCCTCCGGCAACTCCAAATTACCTATCAAACGTTCAGATTGTTTGCGCAATCATCCACCGGGTGATGGGTACGGCTTGGAGAACAGAGGCAGAGGTACACCTTGATCTGACAGGCTGTACTGCCGGTATGGTGCACACGCTCATTCAAACGCTAGTTTGCGGTTTTAAGGTGGTTAATTTCACTGCCTTGGATTTAATCCCAGCGAGGGAGAAAATGTCCCGTCAACAGAGAATTAACCCCACACAAGACCTGTCATCAGTTGCAAAAGAGGCAGACCTTACCTCACGGAATAAACTACCTACTGGCTTTCGCATTGCCTAACATTTTGAGGCCTTTGTCAAGGCCGGCGAATACCCAGGGAGAACAAGCTGAGTAGATGCGATTAGTACACCGTCTGACTTGGTCCACGACTTACGAACAACTGGGCAATACCGCCCATTTCCTTTTTTGTCTTATGGACGTCCAGCTAGCATGACCTGCCAGCAACCAGCGACCTGACCTACAAAAGGTTGTTTGCATATGTCCTTTGAAGGCTGTCGCTTGGACGTCACTATAGTGTTCAGTAGTGTTATTTTAAATTCGACACCCATGACAAGCCAAGCCAACCACGTGAAATGTACGTGCACGTACGTGCGCGGCCCCATGGGGCCCTGAGTGGCGCGTATTTTAGACTTGTTCTGCGACAGCCCACGTTGTCTCAATGGGACCAAATTTACTGATGAGGCGAAACAGCAGTGAGCGTCAGCTCATTTCAGTAGGGGGTTTGCCCATTGCTTCTGTGGTTAGCCGGCCATAAAGGCTGTAACTCAAGTAAAAAAGGCTTTATTACTATACGCAGCACTTAGGGGCTCAGAACTACTGGTCAAAAAAAGTTATACTGATCAGTAGCTTATCTCGAGGTAAGCTACCCGCTCTAGTTCGAACTAGCGGAACAATGATGTTCTTTCAAGTTCGACAGCGTTCTGGAGCTCATTCGTACCAACTTGGCTGGACACTGATTATCGAGGCCACCGAACATTTTTCTTGTGGTCGATGTTACGGACCCGCATACCTGATATATATATATATATATATATATATATATATACTGCCAGTATGCCATATCGCTCCTTCACGAATCTCAAGCATGTTTCTACGCTGTTTCTACTCTTTGACGCCGTGCTCTTGGTTGTTTTCCCTCATGTTCAGATGGTTCTTGGTTGGCTCCAAGGCCTACGTTTTTTTCCGCTCCTTATTAGTGCATTCTTGTTCATAGTTTTGCCATTCCGGATGGCGTCTTCCGTAGGCAGTAACTGGTGCTTTCTTTTAGCAACGCTTCAAGAGCAATACAGACAATCAATTACCAGGAAAGTTATAGGCATTTTCACCTAGAATGCATGCAGACTATCAACTGGGTTCGTTCTGCACTGCTTGTTACTGGGACAGAAAGGAGCTGGAAAGAAATCCTTATCTGCTGTCTGACTGATTGATCCTGGCACTTAGGTTGTAAATGAAACTTCATGGTCCTCGGATGGCAGTGGAGCCCACTGCCCCATGAGTAAGAGGAGAACGCTCTACCAAATGAGCTATCGTGGGCAGTTTTCTTGATTGGCTGCTTACCGATCATGGACGCGCGCAATTCATTCAGGATACTGACTTACAGAAAAAGTATATGTAACAAGGCTGGTGAACTGCTTTTAATAATCAACGGACTACACCACTATGTTACGACCGTTACCTGGACTTGGCTCTTTGGTGGTGTGTTAGACTGGCATTATCATCTGCAAGCTTACTGCCCATTCAAACTCGATCGCACCCAGTGTGGGACTAGTTTTGGTGCAGCACTGTATCTGGAACGACTTTTCCGACGCCCTGTCATCGGAGTATATCATTTGTGTGATAGGGGAGAGTCTATGATTGAACCTCAGGGTTAGGAATATCCGCATTACAACCGGTGGTGCCCGACGATATCTTGTGCCCTCGTGTCGGCTTAGCAGAGAAATGGTTCATCAGAAGGAGTCTTTCTCAAGGCGTTTTCAGAGAGCCTGGGCACGATTAATTTTAGGAGCTCTACCATGATCATTTTAGTGAATTACAAGCTTTCTGGTCGGATGCCTTGTTCCACAGGCATTCGGGAGGTGTTATTGTCCATTTCATCCATCCTTATTCACCTCAACGGCAACCCTCTTGCCAGCTATTTATAGACGATATGACACTTCGTGAGGACATCCATCGTCTGATTGATCACCATGGGCTTTCATTGGGATGTTAAAGCAAAGAAGCACATAAACAGTGGTACAGTTAAACAGCTAAAGGGATGTGCTTGAAAAGGACAAGGGCATTGCTGATAACCTCTGGAAAGCCAGCCCTTTAAGGCAGAACAGCAAAAGATGCACCATGTTTCTGGTTGAGGCAAAATATTTTGCACCGTTCAATGTCAGGGCAACAAGGCCCCCGGTTAATCTGGCATGCTCACAGAAAATCGTACGGACGTCAGTACGCGCTCCTGCATAGCAGCTCAGACTTTGAGTGGCTGTCACGTAGTGACTATCGAATTTGGCACAACAGCATGCCACAAAACATCCTCATGACCCCAAATGTTGCTGTAAATTTGGCTTCTTGCATCTGCTGGTACCTAATGTGAAGCCTACATACGGAGATCCCATCCTGTAATGCAAAATGTTGAGGAAGCAAAATAATCCACTCAACCAACTCCGCCATCTGGTGAAATCCACTCCATTCTTTTTCTGATTATCCGCTTAAATCTTTAAGTGTACGCTTACATTCTATATATTTCTAGCCCCTGGAAATCTATCTTTAACGCTACTACGTTTTGAATGATAGTCGGACTCTTACCGAAAGGAACCTCATGGCGCAACAGACCCGTGCTTTGCTGTACAAACAGACCTTAATGGAACAAGTCAATTCCGATCTAGTTTATGCAGGTGTTTTTGGAGTTACTATTTAAGTAGTGGTCTCCAAAGTTTTGCATACGAAGTCGTTGGAAAACTTGGTTTATGTACTAAATAAAATCGACGTACGTCAGTAAAAGGCTGGCTTCACAGAACAGAACCTTGTGGATGTATCATTTAATCAAAATGTTTCAAGCTCTGGTAGAATACCAACCTTCACATGAAAGATTTTTCTCTGACCTTGTCCTTGAGCAGATAAGAGGAGTGCTGACATCCGTGTGGACCAAACCACAATAGAATGTTTAAAGCTAAATGTCTCATTTCCATAAAAGTTCCCATTGGAGTCTTAACCGATAATACTCAGGGGACGAATGTTCTATTCTGCCTAAGAGAACTCCACTCACTGGCCTCTTCAACCTGTCTTTGGGTTAAAATAACACTACTTTGCTTGCAAGAGCATTCCATTAACTGACCACCCGCACGAATAGAGAAGGCACTAGGCGAACATTGTGCCATCTGACTTTATGAGGACGGGCAGCACGATGTCAGTTATGCGTAGGCCGTTATTATAAAGATGACTGAGCAATAGATTTGAAACGTCTTGACCAGCAATTATTCAAGCACAACGGCAGTAAGATTTTATGGATAACTATGTGTTCACTGTGATTCTGTCACAGGGATACGCGGAAATGTCTAGCAGGTACAAAAACGACGCTACTCTCAATCAACTGCACGAAGACTGGATATATGTGTGGTCGAAAGAAGGGGATGTGTATAAGGCCATTCATTTTCGTTACGCTGTTTACTATCAATTAACAATCAATTTACAATCAATTTACAAGAGTAAACAACTTTTCATTTTCTTCCGTTTTTTACGGCTGGTGACCTCTCTAATAATGTAGTTTGTAACCTAGTGAATGCGACTTTCGCAAGAATATTCTTTTAGGTTTTTGCTTCTCCTTCATAGTAGTATACTTTTAGAAGGGTCTTTGCTGATCGATAACCGTTTGGCCAATAGAGTGGCGAAGGAAAAAACACAGTCGGCAAAAACACCTTTCCGTAATCGCTTTATCTGGAGGTGTAGCTTACTTCAGCTTTCAGATGAGAAAACTAAAAGTAGTCGCGACTCGGATACTGTAGAAGAAATTTTGATAGTAAACCTAGAACCCTGGAAACATACCGAGGGGAACGTTGACGAATTGATTACGCTCAAAATTATTCAAAAACCTCTTTGGAGTAGGCTATTGCAAGTCTACCTACTCTTAAGATATTTGAGCAACAATTAGTACCAGTTTGGTTTAGAATGCTGTAACTGTATGAGACAATGAATGAGCTCCTGAATGCTGGGGCCAGTTTTTAGGCAACTTCTTCTTTGATTTCGAAGAGTTTATTATTAAGTTTTATTTTTTTAGCTTAAATGCTCTGAAATTCCGCAAAGCATATCTGTTTTACCAGGCAAAACAAGATGTGATGTGTTTGCTTGAGTGATCCAATAACCGATCCACAGTTTAACATAGGAACTTTAAGCAGATTTCGTGGTGAAACCAAGCTGGCGTGTGGACCAGAAACAATCGTAGGTTAACAGATCACTAAACAGCTCAGGAGAAAAGATAATTTACACTTTGAGTGGAACTTCCATCTGATGAGTATTTATCTGACAAGCCAGTCCACATTAGATCGAAGAACGAGTGACAGTTTCTCCTGTCTAACTGCGAGTTATTCACAAGGCTGACAGTCACGTGTGACCGAACGGCTAGATGATAAATATACTGGCTGAATATTCTTGGAGTTTTGTGAGATGCAGGGTTGGATTAGTCCATTTAAAGAGCAAATAGCTACACGGTGTTCTCAGCTTTCCAGCATGCAATGACTTTGCATACGGGAGGAAATCTCAGTTGAAGATTACCCAGTCTCCTCCTCACATTACCGCTAAAAATGGAATAATTTCAGTTTTTCAGGTTTAGTAGTTGAACGCCAAACCCGGCAACACAATCTCTGCTAAAATGTCATTTGGTCAGACCATCGAGTTATTTTGGCTGGAAGTGGTCTAAATTGTTGAGTTTTGGAACAATCAACCACACTATGTCATAAACAGTATTAGTTGTTACCACTGTTAGTGAAAAATATTCCATTTCAATACTTAGTGATATCATGGAATTTACCGGTACTGACCGAAGAAAGATAAGTACAAGACGGGTTGTTTGGCGTATTCCATCAGGCAACTGGTTATTTATTGTCAAAAGTAATCAACTGGATCGGATTGAACGAAAACAACACGGTTCTGTTTACAGTTGCAAATACCAAAAGTTACAAGAGTGTCTTAAGTTTGTCTATTACCAGCCAAGCAGCCAAACCATTTTGAGTTCTCGTCAGTTCTACCATTTGGTATTAAAATACGTCAGCTGAGAAGTGAGGCAATGCATTAGCAAACTGTTTTGGACAGTCATTTTATGAAACGGAGTTATGTTTTTGACAGTCGCATCTCATATTTACTGCTTCTAAAACATCATATCCAATTGGAAACAGTTGCAGAGCCAAGCTCCTTTATCTCAAGTAGAAGAAAGATTTCAATCTACCACTGAGGGAAACATCACGATCCATATCATCAGCTCTGACTTCACCACCAGTTTTCCTGTGTTTTTGCACTTTTATCAGGAAATGTCGCATTTTTCCTTTGGTCAATGAGCAGCAGGACAGAAGATATGATGTTGCCTATTCTAACATCTGTTTTAGAATGATCAGTGGAAACGAAATTTGCATTCCTGCATCAACAGCAAAATAATAAGCACCTGCTGGAAGTAATTGGAATGGTTGGTAACATAGATCCAAGGAATTGACTAAGAAGCCAATCCAAATTCATTGAAGTTCTATCTTCAGACTGCATTGGTGAGAAGGAAACGACTCAGATGCTGGCAGGGGTTAGCTAAATCAAATAACATGAATACTACTGACTTCACTGGTTAATGGATTACCAGTTTTGCTCGCCCACGCCGTTTTGCCATTCGCTTTATTGTTTTATTTATTGTTTTTAATTTTGTCAGTGATCTTCAGCGATTGGTTTTAGATGCACAGTGCTATCGAGATTTTGGTGTTACACAGTGCTTTATTGATCCAATTTTCGGTAAAGTTTGTCAGAGGTAAAATAACCTGGAGGACAAAAAAAGAAAAAACAGTTCGATATTATGCCGGAGGCTAGCATGTTGCTAGAGCATTTGTTCTTGGAGGAGGTGATTTTCCGTGGGAAACTTTCTAGATGAAACAGTCTAAAAATTCTTATTCAGTGGACTCTTTTGTCTGATTCTATGTCTTTGATTCAATTTTTATAATTAAATGTCGAGTCATGGTCTACTGAAAGTAGCGCAATTTCTGATGCCAAATTCAGAGTGACAAAAGGACATGACTGACGACTTTCGAGCCAACTTTCCGCTAATTAAATTAACCGCCTTCCTTTTGATTGGATTCCCTATTCCATATCTTACTTTACTTAGTTACGAGTGAAAAACCGTCGACCAACCATGCTGTGTCTGATTAGACTACTCGTGTACCTAGTCCTGGCAAATATGTAGCAATTACTTATCTTCATTGTTGAGTATCACCACACAGTATTTTGTTACAGGGAGCTCGCAAAGGCCTTGTTTGGAGATGGACAATGATACTACATATGATATGTCGTTTGAGGATATACAAGCAGCAATTATGAGCAACATGCCCAAAGTCCCCTTCAGTCAGTGTATTCCTGGCTTTCCAACGGGAGATGAGGATTCCATAGTTATGCCATTTGAACGTCCAAAACCAGAAGAACTCTTCAAGCTGTCGGATGAAGATGAGGTAATTCCTACATATATATATATATATATAATTATTTTGCAAACTTTAGCGAGCATTTGAAGAACTTCGGGTACTTCTGACCTCACACAAAGAGAATAATACAGGGGAAAACATGTGTACAGAGACTAAAACAAAAAGTCCCGGTGAAAACTCTACAAAAGTTATTGGAACCAAATCATCTGATTCGGCAACGGGGGACAATCGTATAAAGTGCACTCGCAATTCGAGGTTGAATGGGAGGTATCGTGAACAGACGTTCAAAAAATACTACCCAACCGAAACCGTGCTATCTATTACCCAAGGCAGCCACACGACGGAATTGGGTTTGTTCTTACTTCCATTTAGTGTTATATGTCAAGACCGGTTTCTTGAATCATATCACGTACCCGAGGATGAACTGAATCGCGTTTTTGATTTCTCAGGTGATGTGTCGGGAGCTGGTAGTTGCAAACACATTTGAGAGACATTACTCTTCAAGCTTCAGAATTTGCCAGGTCCAACGAGCAAACAGTTCTAGAGTATCTTCAAAAAGCTTCACAGCAATACAGGAAGTCATCTCACACAAGCAACGCAACATGTTTACAGGAGAATCCAAGTAATTACTTCCCTTTCCTACCTCAATGAAATTTCAGCCAATATGGTACGCGTTGAGGATTCACAAAAGAAAACAGTATTCTGCGACCTACGGAATACACACTCCAGAATTCAGGGTATGGTGAAAGATAGCACTTAAGTAAGGTTCAGAGCAACCGAGCCAGGAATTGAAAACCTTCGATAAAAATGTAACTACCGACAGTTCCAGTGATTCCGGTGAAGAGCACGATACTGGATTGTGGTTAGAAAAGTTTCGAGCCCAGAGACGGACACAAAAGCTAGAGTAAGGAAATCAAATCGGTGTGTTTAAAATTTGCAACACCAGAAGTGCAAGTGGACGGAAAGAAAACGGTGTACGAAGTGGGAACTTTGAGCATTCGAACTCAACTGCTGCGGATACTCCCACGTCTTACGAACAAAACAGGGGATTTGATAAACCAATGCTCGATCGTGACCTTGAAAGGCTGTGAGTAATTACGTTTGTTTATATCCTTGCACATTCGCAGAACAGTTGCAGAAACCTTTCTGGAAAGAAGAAAAAATTATTTAAAAGAGGTTTGCACCGCACATGGCCTTCGACTATCGTCAGGGCTACTTCTACACGAAGTAGGTAATACTGTCGTTTTTTTTTGCTAAAGATGGTACCCTTTATTTTCTCCACCACAACAACACGTGTTAAGAATGGTATATTTTAAGAAGACTCAGAAACATCTAAGCTGCTTTGGAGTATCTTTTTGGCACATAACAGAGCAGATGGGTTGCTTAGTATCCGATAAAAAAGGGTGATCCTAGTAAACTCTTGGAGTTTTAAACTAGCTCTTCTAATATTAACCCCTAAACGTGGAGTTGAAATAAAAAATTCTCTTCTAGCTGACCTGTGTTCTTTTATCAGGTTTTACTGTGAACCTATCAGGTTACTATGATGTGCGGTCAGTGTAAATTGTTCAGAAATTTGAGTGAACAGTAGGATAATTTCGGTGTTCTAATACGTTTGTGCTTATTATTTCCTATGACCTAGCCGTTCTAAAGTACGAAGTTCCAATTAAAATTGCGCCATTCTATCAGAAAAAAATTATCCTCACATATAAGTCCACATTAGGCTAGGTTGTATCATATCATTCGGGCGATATGGTTAATCAAATGCCTTTCTGTTCTAGTTCATGTAACACAATGGTGGGATTATGTACAAAAGTTCTGGAGGCGACCGCATAAGTTGTTTGCACGTGCTGTGAATACTTTAGGTCCATGATTAAGCTAGGCATAAACTGGCTTCTCGTAAGATTTGCTCAAAAGGTTCCCTGAAGTGGAGCCGGAAAAATTCCTAGGAAACCTCTGGACGAACAAACCCTATTAAAGAAGCAAACTTAGCCGCATGGTGCTTTTTCCATAGCGAACTCTTGGGGAAAACCCACAAGATCAGGGGACACGCTTTGCATCTTAAATGAGTGGTTTGCTCAGCCGAGGGTGTATCACAAGCATGGTACCCCATCTAGCCGACCTAGTCAAGTGGCCGACAGTCAAAAATTCACTTGCCGTGATGCCAAGTCAGTAAACTGATGCATGTGGAAAAACCAACACCTTGTTGAAGCAACCCCTTTTGGAACGTCACGAGCTTGCACCACTGGTAACCGTGTGGTTGTCATTTATATCCCGGGAGTGGGAAAAATATTGATATTTCGGGTAACATGGGTGATTGCTGGCTTTTTCACCATTTTCAGTTTGGTTGAAAACCCTTCATCACCAGTCAAGGTGACATCATTGGTAAGGTATTTTGAAACGTATTGCTGAGCCAGCCAGCACCCGCTGTTTTGTTGAGTCACCGTCCGATCGTAATTTCGGTTGGCAAATTAGGGTACAAAGCACATCAGACAACGGACACCAATCAAACACTTGGTGACCTAGCGCTCGAAAGCCTTGTATCTTGCTCTGTAAATGAAGTGGCCCAAAATGTTGTTGAGGTTGCAAGAGCTGCAGACTGAACGGGATGGAACAAACTAGAAAGTAAAACAATTCCGGTTGCATTGTATCTGCCTTATTAGGAGGTTAAAGACAGGGTCACCAAGCACGTTACTGACACAGTTTTACAGTTCCTTCTCCATTTGACTTCATATTGTAGTTGGAGATTTTCCAGGAACTGTCAAGATGGATAAAACGTCTGGGTATTGCCAGAGTCATGAATGTAAGCCACACCAGACGTTAAGTATCGACCATTTTTTTCCTGCTGTCAAACACGAATATAGTTACAGATCAAATAGTTTTGTTGAACCCGTATCCCCACTGACTGACACCATACACTTATTTTCTGGAGACATTTAGAACAGCATTGCCAATTTCCATAGAATTAAGAGGATTATAAAGAATGGCCCTCAAGGGTGGGTCCCCATGATCTCTCATGAATACACTTTGATGAACTGCAAGATATGAGTGCAGCATTGAAGTTCGTGTTGTCATAATTATCCGAAGTGTCTGTATGAGTGTCTGGGGATGTAGGAGCATCGGTGATAGGTTAGAACCGATCCTCTCATTTGCATACTAATTCGGTTTTGATGAGGGACTCGACTGGAAGCCAGCTGAATCTCTCGTTTATGATGTTCACGTTTGAACAATACGATTGGATTCAAGTAGAACATAAGGGTGGCGGAAACTTGAGAACTGCGCGCACCTGATGAGCCCCAAGAAGAACCAAACCGGTCGTGGGCTTTCAGCAACCCTATGGGTATGTGTTACGTCTAGAATTAATACCCCTACTCATTCACTTTTATTTTCCACTTCACAACAAGGCCTTCAAATTAATTATGGTTTCACAGCAGTGAAGCACAAGTTTCGGATACTGAAATGTTCTCAGTGATGATTAGCAGTGGGGATCATATAATATTCTGCATCGCCAAACTGGAATAAAAGCACCAAAGTTATTCTGAACCACAAGAAAGATAAAACTGAATACGAAACTGACCCAACATTTTGCTCGAGAACAGTGTTTCCACAAACTAATTTAGTCACGCTGCCATTTGGCCATTAGTTTCCATATCATTTCATCTTTTCAAACCTAACGGCAGTGTAAATTTCACATGATTTCCCACATAAGATCATTCGGCACTTCCGGTTGAAATGCATCAATAACCTCAAATGACATTTTTTTATTTCCTCTCCACTTATAGGAAGCAACTTACAATGAACCGATTCCACTTTTGGGAACAACTGCCGGTTCGGTTTCAGAGGGGCTTTTTGTCAGTGTCACTCAGCCACTACCTAGCCTCACATCAGTCATTGACCCCACCAAAGCAAGCGATGCTGAGTGCTGCTGGTCATACAACGCACAAGCGACATATTTTGCCTTTCTAGCCTGGCTGGTTAGTCTCGTAGTGGAAGAGGAAGAAGACAAATCGACCACAGGCTTTACAACTATTGGGTTATTACAAATGGCATCTGTCCATCGAAAAGTTAGGCCGAATATTCCACTTGTAGGACAGCCGAAACTTCATGCGTTACTCGTGACAAATTTGCATCCTCTAACTCAGGAAGAGGCAAAGATTATCCTAGAAGATATCTGGACAAAGGAGGTAAGATTTGTTTTATTACACTGCCGTAACTAATAAGAAGTGTTTTTAAGATTTATTCGGTCCAAGTATTCTGACTAACATATCCTTTGAGTTTTCCGCGGGCTCAGTAGTGATCTTGGGGCTTCAAAAATAACTACATGGACTGGTTCCCACAGATATGCTACAAATCAGAACAAATGAGAACAATTAGATAGCATTAACATCAAGACTACTCATAACTATCAGCGCGTCTACGAAGTACTCATGCGACACAGTTAACTACTAACTTTTTTCAGTCAACGGTTTCTGATCTCAATTCACTCGGCCTGCAGACTTGTTTAGTTTCGTATAATGACCACCAGCTTTGAAGACATATTTTAGCGTTAGCCGGCCAGAAAGCAATAGGACACTAATTAAGGTGCGCGGAAGTAACAACAACAACATCCATAACGAGGGGGAAAGAAAGGGATAATAACGCGATAAAATCTTCGATGCTAGCAGTACAGTCCAAAAGAGTATACGTACGTCTTCTTTACTGTTGCGCAATCACCGGTGTAAGAAATATTTTTCAAACTACACACAATATCGGGTTTTCATGGCATAATTCCAGCAAGCTGATCACGGATATCCTTCAGAGAGACTACCGTTCAATGTGCGCTGTAACATTGCTGGACTTAGGAGATAACATTTAACTACAGTTTACTGCACGCGTAGCTGGCTCTCGGTTGCAGTGGATTTACAAGAGCTATATCTAGTACCCTCTGAATGGTTGGTACGAAAGGATTGGTTAACTAAGATGATAAAATCAATGGGTATTTGGTCTATTTAATTTGTAACGACTTTATGTAGTATGGTAAAACTGACCAGAAATCACTGACAACCCACTGGGACGTACTAGGCGGGCTTGCCATGCGGGTCTGCCAGATGGACATTCTTTTCGAAATTTATTCTGTCTAATTGCCCATCTAAACAGCTGTATTCCAAATAGTTTAGTCACTATTGGACGTTAGAACCACTGTTGAGTTTTTCGTCAGATGAAGTTAGGTGTTTGATGAAATAGCAGTAATTTCGTAATTTGCATACTGAGTGATACTGTGTGGGTAGCACTCTGTATTTCTAAACATGCGGAACTCCCCTTTCACTTGCATCTATCCACGAACATTATCTAAGGTCAGGATGTACTTATTGCTTGAGTTACAGAGATCTTGTAGCGACTCAGCAATTGTCTCTGTAGGCAGTTAACCACTGTATATATTGAATCATGCATCCAAGCTCAACTGAAAGTCCATTCATTTATACTACCACTAGGCAGAGAATTGGAAAGTTAATGAAACTCTTCTTTGGGACGCGGAGCAGTTTGCGATTCCAAGCGTCGAACGTTCAGAAGTTCAAATAAAACTAGAGATATCAACTAACATCCCTGAATCATGGATGGAGGCTGCACCGAATATATTTCAAGGACACCTCACTAATGAAAAAACGCAGCTGGTTCCAGTTACTGAACACCTCGAAACTATAGTGCGGAGTCATTGTGAAGATGAGGCATACTGTGCAAATCAGTGTGAAGGAATGAATGAACTTTCTGCTACCGACTGGACAACAGTAGTCATTGAAGTGCAGTTAAGCAAGATGACGCAGAGCCAAATAAAACAAAACATTTTCGCTTTACTGCTGAACGTTCAGATCAAATGTTTGGATGTGGTAGGCGTTCGTCTTGGTTGGATCAAAACTCCGGATGTCCATGGCTCCTGCCAACGAACGGAGTCAGCACCCTGTTTGGCTGTGGCTATTCGAGGACCAAGTGCATGGTCCACCGTCAAAAATATTTGCACATGGATGACCACTAACTGGAGCGCATCTATAGATCCAGATAAATTTCGTTGTTTTGGAAGTCGGTTTGAAGATTTAAACACCAAACATGTGGTAAGTTAGTGGCAGCGTTTAACATGACCTATTTAACCCACACTCCTGTTTCATGGCAATCCGACCACCGTTACCTGCATCACAAATATAAAGACTGAGAAATCCTCCCGAAGACAACTGAAGTGTGAACAGCACAGTACCTGTAAATTTTCACCCAGCCTGAATGAAGACGAAACAAGAAGCTTCTAACCAGGCATGTTATTATCACTTTCAAAATCTCTAGCAGTAAAAACTCAGTGCGCCTTTTCCTAAGGTTTGGCATAAGCTTGCTAGAAATTAAGAAACATAAGCAAAAATATCTACCACACTTCTAACTCTAGCGTTTAGAAATCGTCACCTTATTTTATTGTCTTTTCTACAATGATTAGGTCAAAATGCGTGGACACTGATCCAAGCTAGAAAATCATCTTACAACCTACGGATGACTAATTAGACAAAATGTTCTAACCGATAATTGGCAGTTAAATGGTTGAATCAGTCAAAAACTGGTTAATCACACGTAAAATCAAATTCACCGGCTACATACTCTTGCCGGTAGACGCGCGAAATAGAAGCAACAATCTGAATCTTTTAATCAGAGTCACATGCTCTGTCCATCTACACGCAGCCTTTGGGTCTCAATATGAACAAGAGTCCCTCTATGGCTGAGCTTTTCGAGATCCGATCGCACCCTTACATTACTGTTTACAAGCTTTATCGCACTGGGACCAGGAAACACTGCCTTATTACACGAGGCTTCCTGCTTCCTTCGTAGAACCCTTCGTAGACCTTCAGTAAATCACATTACGATGAAACTAGATTATTGCAGACTTATGTATGAACAACCGAAGTCAGCATAGTAAACACTGAATTTCTTTGAGAGATTTGTTTAATATTAACTCAACTCACCACAGCAATTAGTCATCCATGTGCAGTTTACCTTTAGAAACGTGGGAAACAGTTTTTTTGACAACAGAAACCAGTTGGTGTATCGGCACCTCTTACAAGTACTTCCCTCCGAAACATGATTTATTCTCTTAAGTGATGGAGAAATCGTACCTGTCTTCAGAAGCTCATCATCATCATTGTCAGTTGCTCAAAACAGACAACTTCCGAGGGGTCGAGCGATTTCCCTACGTATCCGCTACCTCCACACATCGCCACATTACATCCTTCGGTCATAAATCATGTTTTAGGCCCCTTGGTTTTTTTCTGCACCACCACAAACTCTTTATAGTTAGTGTAGATGATCAAACTTTCTTATAATGTCACCTGTAGTTGCACAACATGTAGGCAAGTGACAGACTTTGATTGTTTTATGCTGATTTAGATTCCAAGTTGGGAAATATACAGGTCTGTTCATCTGTTTGCCTCAGAATGACTATCGGTTAAGACAGAATAAACAATGCGTGACAGTCTCACGAAAAATTTGCTCCAAGCAATGGTCGGCTACCAGGTCTGCACCCGTTTTTGCCCTGTTATTTATTACCGAGCTGACCTTCAGAGGCTACACTGAGGTAAACTTTTTCCCGGTAAAACCATCACTTCCGTAGTTCATGAACGAGAAAGTTATCCGTTTTATATACCGGTTAACACTTTTCCCCGAAAACGACGTTCACACCACTTGTACCTTGTTGGTGAGGGAAATGAACTAGGATAGTGAGTGATGACATCCATTGCGACTGTCCAACTAGCCATATTTCAGATCTCTTTGAATACGCCAGAGCTGGGTATCCTCCTGCCTTAATTCCTAGCTTATTAGATTACGCCGTTTCTTTCTTAGAGAGCAGTTTCGTTACAGTGTGTAAGTGGAATGGCTGCTTGAGAGAATAGATTAGCGAAACTGGTATTGGTGCGGATGATCTCCGAGTTGTCATGTTGTTTATGATTTGTTGGGTTTACTAAACCACGGAGAACGGGCGCTTGCGTAGAGTATTTGCGCAAAAATAAGTCAACACAACGGAACATGTTGAACTGTCAGTTGATCAATGCAGCTTATGGCCAGCCGGAGTTGATCTGATGATTTCTCTTTAATATGGCAATCGGTGACCGTTGCTGGCAAGTAGTGTGTTTGCTGTTCAACAGGTCGATTTTTGGTGATCGACATGTCGACCTTCGTTGATTTTTTTGATCATCCTCATGAACACCTCCATAGTAGAAGAATAACCAAAGTAGCGGAAATTCAGTCGGTCGAAATTTCTTTTGCTCTTCTTTTTCTTTCAACGGAGAGGAAATCACCTGGCGGGAGCGAATGCGGCTTAGTGTAGGGCCCTGCGCATTCCATGATTGTGAATTTATTCGAAGGCTTCCTGTGGAATGCAAGGCCGGTAACGTTGAGCGGGGAAGGTTCCAATGAGGGTTAGTTGACGTTCTAAGTGTTCCTCTTGTTTTTCGACATTTAGTATCTAAGTGATTTTATGCATTGTTCTGGTTCTTGCTCGCCACATTATTGCCCAGTTGCATGAAGAAACCCGCCTTGGTGGGTTTTAAAAGTCCAAGTGTCGCTGTAACTTCCGTCTCCAGTAAGTGCTAGGGCAAACACTAATAGTGATCTAGATTGAGAAAAACACTATTATTCACGCCGAGTTCTTTCTCTTCTGGCTGCTACCGGTGTCATCGGAAATGTCCGCTTGGATGTCGAGTAATTCCGTTGAACGAGAAAGCGTCCAATGATTCTGTTTGTTCTATTAGTGAGACCATATACTGAAGTAGTTCTTGAGTATGAAACACCTCGAACGTATTACGGATAATACCAGCTGGTAGAAGTTGGAAGCTGACAGGAATGGTTGATTTTCAACACATAGTGGAGCAGGCTTCCGCTGTTGCACGTAAATCCGACTCTGGCGCAGTGAAAGCTCTTAAATGTTTCCTACCTTTTTCTCACCAATGTAAACATTCACGCCTCAGTTAGTGTCTCGGCGACCTTAGTTTGCACTGTTTGGAAGGTTTAATTGAGTTCATAAGGGGATTTGTCTTTTACGATCTCAGGACATTCACCGGCTAACACATAAGCAAAAATGACAAATAGAACTGTGTGCATCCGATTTCTTCTGCTTGAGTCATGAGGTTATCTGAATCTTAAGGTGTAAAGTTGACAATTAACTGGGTTCCGTTTGAGGGGAGTGAACTCAGTAGCCGAGTACAACAATAAATCCACCTTGACGAGAGACCATCGAAAGTTGCAGACTGCAATTTTGAATGACTTGATGGAACTAAGAATCTGATGGTTGTTTCATGATTTTTGGTACGGAGTAGTTTAAGTATTCTCGTCTGCAGTACAGAAATTATAGCCTTTTTGTCGTTTGCCTGACGGATTTCAGCATTCAAAAGAAAGCGGAATTGGAATGGACTGACTAAAGTAGAACTGAATTGGACAAAACGTTGCAGGAGAAGAGTGTTGTTTACTTCATACAATAGTCGTCTGCCTCCCGACGATTTAAGGGTCAGGGTATGAAGCTATCAATGGTGCTATCAATTTATCACTTTTGTAGTGACACGAGCAAGATACTTCCAGTTAGGGTAGTTTGAAGAAGAAGATTGACCGATAGGGCATTTGGATGAGTTACAAAGATCGGTTCTTGCTGAAGACAACGGTCAAAGATTCTACTTGTACTCCATTTTTGTGGTGAGCAACCATCTGTGATGCGAAGTGCATCCTACGGTCGCCTATTGTGGTAGTCATTAAATCATACCGGCCTGGATACATGTGCGTATGTGGACCTTGAGGCGATATGTCGCGTAATGTCAGGGACCAGCTGACCGAGATAGAACACACCGCGTCCTTAATCTCGAATGAGATATTCACAGTTACTCCACCCTAGAGAAGGGACCATTGACAGATCAAAGATGGATCAAGAGAGAGATAGAGAGATCCGTCCAGCTTCATATATATCGCATGCCCGGGTGTCTGGGGCAGTATAATCTAGAGTCGCAGCTGAATATTTCGAAAGGTTGATTCGTCCCTTAGTTACATCATACTAAATCTGGAATATAAAATCGAAGCTAGCCTTACACTTAAGCAGTTGTTTCTGGATCATTCTGTGTAATTTCAGGCCCTGCGACTGGATAATAAGTAATGTGGTGGGTACCCACTGATAATGTCGCTTGTACGTGATCTGTGACCACTTTTGATACAGAGCTTGAGAGTCTAAATTGTTGAAAATTAGTCATCAATAAAAGCAAACATCCATACTCTTCACTTTTGCTGTGAGGTTGTCAGCTGCGTTTAATGAACAACAAAACTGAGCCGACCACCTTGAAAAAGGTCAAAGAATTACGAATCTAACAGAAGCAAACTCATCCGAATAGCCCTTTATGGCAAAAAATTATGGACCTAGTTGTACGGACCATATTTTTGAGCCTTTGCGTCTTAGATTTTCATTACTTGACACTTTCATCTCCTAATGAGATCTTGAAAAAATCAACTACTTCTCAATTTCAGGTTCGATGGTTTGGCCCAAGGCTTCCAGACGTGGCTGTGCTTAGTCCTGTCAGATTGGCCAGAGTAAAACATCAGATTACCAAACTCCTGGATAACCCAAACGATTGCTGGATTGTCAATGGATCACTTGGCGATATTATGATTACACTGTCGTACGACGCGGCCTCTATTCTCGCAGATATTCTCAAAGACCTACTGCAACGCTGTGGATATGTCCTTGTCAGCTTGGCGCTTAAGTGCGGCGGCGAGGCAGAATCAGAAAAAATTGAATGCTGTCAATTTAGTGTGCTTGGCGATTCAGATAGACATGTCGAAACTGATATCGTGAAGGAGACTAAATCGGTGTTTGGTGTTAACTTATCACGTGTCTTCCCTTATTTTGTTATAATTTTAAGGAGGGAGAACGCAGTGAATCATTTTTATGTTACCCTGAAGCAGATCAGATTCACGTTGTTGAACTCGATAAAGAAGAACCCACAAAACTGGATCTCAGGTAAGTACAGACAATGCCTTTTGCCCACAGAAGCAACAAATGACGTAGACGAAAGAGCTGGGGCGTTTTCCACAATGTTTCTTGTGTCCAAACATTAATTTTGTGAAAGCATTGCTCTTACTGCACTTCAAAAGGTGGTGAAATGGTAATTTCATATATTAGGACCAAATTTAAAAAAAAACATTGATCACTAATGGTGTTTTAACCTCGAAGTTCAAAGTAACGATGCGGCCATACGGCCCCACTGTTGCGATTGTCTGATGTCAACACCGCACTACCTAATGTTGGCCAAGTTATAAAGATCGTAGAACAAGTGCTGCAGTCTGCCTGGTGAGTCACTCATGATAAATAATGCTGTTATTCCGGAGCACAAGCTAAGATGGCTACTGAGATGCTTATTCCGGACAAGGAACAGGCATTTCACCAAAGACATACTGGTATTGGACTAACTACAGAACAGTACGAATGCTAAAACTGACTATACCTTTGACCCACTAAATGCAAGACACCAAACCAGATAATTCATTTTGTGCATTTTCCTCAACTCCTCAGTAGTATTAACACTAATTTGGTAGGCATATGAAAGATTACTGTTCTGCTTGATCGACTAGTAGTCAAACTGTGTGAATTCAAAGTGGCTTGGTGGTTATGGCGCGACTTTACTGACCGGAAGGTCTGTGGTTCTAGATTGCTGCTGTTTGAGCTTGAGCACCCTGGCAGTATCTTAGCCATTATGCTTCTCATGGGTTTTATAGAAGTTAGACCTCGAGAAGATGTTACATCTGAGTGATTATTCATTTGTTTTCTGTGTACAGACCACTACAACGAAAAAGTCTATCCACAACTTACGGACCACTTAGAACAGTGTAACTCTAACAAAGATGCCATTCTACTATTTACCAGATTTTGAAATACGGAAGTAGAGTGAGCCTACCAGGCCCCAGTAAAACAGCCATGTCATTTTCCCACCATACGCAGATGTACTTTCGAGAAAGGTGTTTCCATTTAGCTTTAAAAAGTTCGTTTATGGAAAGCTTCTTTCAGATTTGCGTTTTTTGACCTATGTGCAGAGCAGTAGTTTATTCAGGGTTGCTTAGTTGACATGCCGTGAGTAGCTAAGTGAGCGAACTTAAAAAACCACAATGGATTAATCATTTTTCGCTTCACAACTGTTAACATTTAGATCTCACTGTTTAGGTAAGCAGACCTATAATAGATCTTGATCTTCCTATCCCCAATATTGTCCGCCCAGTCGCCATCATGGGACAATCTAATAGGTCCCAAAATATTTGGTACGTGCGAAGCAACAACACTCTCCACACATCCAGCCAACTAACCGGAGACTAGTACAGCAACTGTAAGACGTCTACTGAGCAAAAGTAACTCGACTGCCTCTAGCTAGCCATTCAAATTTACCTCCCTCGAGAAATAACCCCGATTCCAAAATTCAACGGGATAATTCAAATCAGCTTTCATTTTTGTATTAGTAGGTAGAGCGGCTACTCAGATTTTCAGAATTAAGTGACTTGCTGCGCAAAAACCCACTTGAAACTCCAAGATCCCCCTACTACTACGGACAAGCTGGAAGCAATCTGCTAAAAAGCAAAATATCCGACAAGCCGCAGGGATCATCCGTTGTAGAAGTTATAGCGGACACACCGGGTCGCGTACAATGAAATGTTATCGAGGAATTCCGGTGCTACTCACACTTTTGATTAGCCTTTGGTCGCCAACTAGTTAATCTTTCGGTACGGATCGGAGTCCTGCGGGTTCGAATCACCCAAGGCCTTCAGGAGATGCGCACTGATAATGATGCTCCACAGGAATGAAAAAGCTGTACAGTGTTCTGTGACTTTTTCGGGTAGATTGATTCCATTTTAAGATAAGACCTAATTGAAAATTCAAAAGTACTGACAAAAACAGTTGTCCCTGTACACCGATCTCAACGTCGCTCTTTCCCTTCGAGTGTTTCTACTTGTCTCGTCTGCTGCTGATAAAATGCTCTGAACTCATAAACATAGATTCTACGTCAAATATTAACAAAATTTTTTAAAAATGTCACCGTCAGTCTTATTATCCTAACATTCTGACGAAAACTACGCTGAATTTACTAGAGTGCCTGCTCAGATTCACGTGAAATGCAGCTAACTGTTCAATCCAGTGTGTGGTCTTAATTTCCATCAAACTCTACACTGAAGGCAACTTCGTACGGGACTGCCGATTACCGACAGTACTTGAAGTACATACAAGTCATACACAAACCTGCATATACTATTTTTTCGGATGCGTTTGGTCATTAGCTTTAAGCGTTCGATGCGGGGCTCTTTGGCCGAGCAATGCTTTTAGATGCAAAACCTGTGCGAATAGAGTAAAAGTTTTTTACCCCAAAATGTTGCATTTTGTTGCGCACGTGAGCGAACCCAAATCTACGTGCACATTTTTCCAACTCACCAAATTTCATTGTATACTGATACAATCATGCCTCTGGCAGAAAAACTCTAGTGGAGCACTTTCCTAGAAACACTGGGACCCCGGGATGCCTAGATGGGGCTCAAAAGTTTGGACTGGTATTCTCAGCTCAATTGCTTGCCTATTTTAGTCCATCAGGGACACGCCGTAGCTTTCGAAAATTTAATTCCATTGTGCGAATACTGAGCATCGTTTGATGCAATCCGACCCACTGTTAACGTATTAGGAAGAATCCCATTATAATCACCCCGATTTCGATGGTTTCTTGTTTATTAGGAATAATGTGTCACCTGATACGGCGAAGTGAGACAATTCACGTAGCAGTATAGTTACATTCTGCCCCTTTAAGCGAAGCTTCTCGGGAGCAATATTCATGTAATGAACTGTAATTAATTCTTCTCGACGATAAGCTGTTACTTTCATGGTCACTGGGAATTATTCAGTCTTCCAGGACAGGTTCCAGTTGGTCTCCGTTTTGTCTGCCTTATCAGGTAAATAGAAGTGGAATCTAGAAGCCTCAAATTTCTTATCAAGTTGTGTGTGAGGAACTTTCCCGGTTACAGTTCTATTGAATGGAACGACAAAAGAAGCAAGACACCCTAAGGTGCCCAGAACTTTTCGCTTTAAACAAATAAGGGTGGCGCTAAATGCAGAGATGGAACCATAAATCCAGGCAAAATTACATTTGTTTGACAACCTATTCTTGAGTATATCCGGGGAAATTTCGAGTACAGGCGACCGTTGATCCAAATGACAAACTTTCCCCATTCAACATTTTTTGTCATTTTCACCGGCAAAAAACATGAATTCAGCGCGTTTTTGCAAGCCAGTCAAATGTGTCTGTTAACTTTGTTTTCAGATACAGAAAGAGCCATACTACAAGTACTTCCATTTACGAAATCTCTTCAACGGCACTTCATGGTTGAATCATCTCACCAAGTAAGTCGATTGTAGGATTCTGTAACCAAAGCCCAATGGAGTGGTAACTTATGCAGCCAAATTGTACACAAGAGGAAGACTCACGAAAGCGGTGGGCATAAAAAGTTTTAAATGCAGTAATATGTTTGATCGTTTGAAGCTACTCCTGCTACGTAATCATCGTTTTGGAGTTGAACATGTCGCATTTCGCATCACGTCGCTCAATAACAACCTATCTGCTTGGAGTCGCGCGTAATAAGGTGTACATTAAGTGGGGTTGATATTAATGCAGTGTCATAGCTACAGTAGCAGTAGGTCCTCAAATTAAACAATTTAACTTACTTTTCGGATCCCTTCTTTTCAGAAATTTGCGGAGGAAGCGGAGACTATTGTCAATTATCCTGATCCACCACATTCCGACTGTGAGGTACTAAGATTCATCATGTTCATACCTTGCCTTCGCCTAAAATCCGGAGTAAATTCATTATCCAATGAAACTTCTCAAAGCCAGGCGCTGTCACCTTCATTGAGATGGTGCAATCTACTGAAATGTATCACGAAGCAACCACCAGCCTCCCTACAAGCCAAAGTGACACTGATCGCATGCAAATGGCTGCCAGTACACAACATTCCGCAACAAGGTCTGCAATTTATGCGGACGCTTTTGCCTCTCAAGGAGGAAGAATTGAAATCCTGGAGTTCCTCAGTCGTCCACAAATACGAATGCGGCATTGGTCTTATTCTAGCTCGTGGTTGTTGGCTCGAGAGGCGTCTTTCGAAATTACACAATAACCAGGTCATCATTTTCACTGATATCCAATGTGTTTCTCAGTAAGTTCCTCTAGAATTGAGCTATCGTAACGAGTCTGGAGAGATGATGTTTCCGTGCTTATAATAACTGCTATTACTTGCATATACTACAGGCCTTCAAAGCCTAATAGAGATATACTGTTTGCTCTTTTTATTCAGTCGTAAACGAAGCAGCATTAATCGATACTGTAATCTTCATAGAATCCTCCGTAGCAGCAAAATTTAGGGTTTTAGAGAGGGAGGCGCATTTTAATGTTTATGGTAAGCAAGCCTCCAGTCTTATTCTCTATCCCGCTATCTTTTCAAAATAGAACTTAAATAAATAAAACCTTGCGGCCAGAAGCACCGGAATGCTTGTGTTCCCACCAGGTTGTGCCGTACACGTAGACTTAATAGCTGATGAGTAAACAGATTGTTATGCAGTGCATATGTACCTTATGAGCGTTGGACTGCGATGGGTTTACGAACTGGATTTATATGGGTATATCGCCAACAGGGCTATTCAAAGCCAAACGATGGGTTAAGGGACTAGATTCATATGGATATATCGCCAACAGGGCTATTCAAAGCCAAATAGAACGTGTTCAGTACGATTACGTTCCATTGGGCCATACTTCTGGAATACAATATGTCTTTGACTAATAGGACGATCACAGTAACGAGTTTTAATGATTCTCCAAAATAAAATCAGATTGTGATGTTGTCAAGAAAAAACTGTTTTTTTTCTTTTGAAACAAATACTCCGAAGTTACATCCTCTCAGAATAAATCAATTTAGATACATCTCAAGGTGACTCCTCAAGAGAACGAAAATTCCCTCCAGGATTAGGAGCTAGGTCATAAGAATCCAGAGTGTTGTCGTTCATCCTGTAGTCTGCTCAATGAAGGGATAAGGAGTTCTTTCAAATTGTTCAGCTGTAGGTATCTACCCAAAACTTGCATATTGTTTCAATTTTGTTGGCAGAAGACAGCTGAAGCGTTTTGATGAATTCTAATACTACCCTAATGTCGAATTACTGACAGTGTTCATAATACAGTTTCGGTTTGTCTGTGCAGGCTGACAAGAACGTTCTTCTTTCCCACTGAAATCCATATAATGGACGATTCTGGAGATCAGTGTTCGGCCAACAATGCTAACAAAACAGTGTAAGTTGTTTGGAAAATCGTATTCACTTACACGTTTATTGTAATTAAACCTTCTTATCCCACAGCAAGTTACAAATGGAAGGTGAACTACGCTTAATTTGGCCAGACATGCTTTAAGATTAGTTGATCAAGCAAACTGCTTTTTTAAAACTCCTGTCAGTGATTGTGACAACTGCCAAGAATTAGCCAGGCCAACTGAGTGAAGTCCCCAAATTCTTCACCTGAAATTATATTTGGTCTATATGAAGTATAAGGGAATACGAACGACGGACATCTTTTCAACTCAGAAGCCCATTGAATCTTCTCACACATGCTTTCTCTCAAAAGGCTATTCACTTAAAGACCTCCATCAAAATGCCACTTGTTGTTTCGGCTCAAACTCTCTTATCCACCTTCTACTGTCAAAATCCATCATACCAATATACCTGTCTCTAGTTTGCAACCAGCCACTTCTTCTACTATCAGAATAGTCAAAGTCGACCAGTGCCTACATTATAAACCGAGGTGATTTGTTTTACACGAGGTAGCTAACTAAATAGCAGTTTAGGGCAGGAGCATGAGCACATCGTCATCAAACAAACTATTAATTCGTGAGTACAGCACTTCTTCACTGCTATGCGATCGCAAGTTTCAATCAAAATGAAAGGATTTCCAAAATAACAGTCAATTAGTCTATCTTTTATCAGCCTCGAACCAAGCCTCTAAGATGTGCTAAAGTGGAGGCATTTCTAGACAGGGCCAGACCAAAACGCTTTTTGTACGGAATATTCTAGTCGATTCCTCAACTCTGAAGTTCATTAGAAACAGGGTCTGATTGATTTCAACTTATCCAGTATTTCGCCAGTCGCGCGCGGGCCAATAGTTGTTTGGTCTTTTTCACCATGCACGATAGTCGCCAAGACTGCAACAGCCAAATCTTCCATTGTGTATGATTTAACCAGTGCTATCAGACCGGTAGACTGGGATGCGTTCAACCACTGAGGGTTTCCTGGTACAGAGTACATGGACAATCCAGTCTTGGCCACCATTTCACTTTTCAACAGAAACGATGGGAAAGTGAGAAAATCATTTAAATATTTAGCGTTGTTTTGACCAGAATTCACTACATCCAATAAGCCAACCGAATTATATGAGGATTTTGAAAACTTGAAGGTGCTGGAAGAAATAGGGTCAAAATAGAAGAGCAACTTCGAAAGCTGTGAAGAAGTCTCTACGGTTAAAAGAAAAGATGAACCGCAACACAAATGGTGTGAAGCAAGTGAAGGCAACATTTTTTCGTCAGTATATATATATATATAAAGCCCCTTACTAACAAAGCCCATTCACAAGAATGACCGAACTGAGCTTATTTGGAAATTACATTCCCTTGCGGAGAAGACCTTCCATTTACTACGCGAGCTAGCAAGAACGTGCGTGTCCCGGATTGTGATACCAATGTCATGTGCAATAATACTGTGATTCTCCTTCATTACTCCTGAAGATGCCACCGTACAATGATGACGTTTATAGTCTATGCACAAGGATCGGCTTTCGGTGGTCTTTGAGGGTAATTATTCCGAGCCGTTTATATAGCCCTGTGAATTGTGCGCACTTAGCACCACTGTCGGGTCCAAAAATTTAGGACCCAGAATTTCACTTTCAGGATCCGTATCTTGGCTGTATGACGATTTCTTACCGCAGCTAACAGCATCATCTTTAAAAGGTAATATGCAAATTAGGAAATAATTAGTGAAGCTGGTGAAATTTTCCTCAGGAGTGTTTTCAAGGAGATTAAGAAACGCACTACTCACTGAGGTTGCTGAAAATTCTTCGACCGCCCACGGCCGGTTTTGCCTGGATACATCAAAAACAGGAGATTCAGCTGGGTTCCATGTGAGTCTCTCGCAAACTGAATTGACAAAGAGTGTATTTCTCGAAATCAGTCCAATTTGGGTTCAAGTAGGACACATGGTTGACGGAAACTCGGGACTGCGCCTACCTGATGAGCACCAAGAAGAGCGAAACCGGTCGCTGTCGAAGGATTTTCAGCAACCTTATGAGTGGTGCATTATTTATATACATGTATCGCGTTATCACGAATATCGTAGCAACTGAACATCATGCGACTAGTGCAGCACATTCAGTCGCCTGGAAACATAGAAAACGGGAGATTCAGCTGGGTTCCAGGTGAGTCTCTCGCAAATTGATTTGCAAATGAGTGTATTTCTCGAGATTAAGAAACGGTTGTTTGTCGACTACATCAGTGCACTGGATATCGGTGCCACTTAGTTTGATTCCACATACAACCCAACACGCCTGGAGAGTTTGGATACTGATGTTCTGTCAACTGGCATCAGTTCATATAACTGCCTGCAGAGTATAAATGCAGTGGATTTATTAACATGTATAATCGCATTGTCTGTCTGGAAATTGTTGACGCTGATGTAAGATCCTCTATGAGGCGTGCACACCACGGTGTAACGGACGCGAACGACAGGCTAACCTAACCGCAAAGTGTGAAGGTTTTAAGTAAGACTTCGTATTTGAAGGGAATAAAATCAGCTTCATGCTGGTCATAGATAATCGTGGACAATCAGCTACAAGTAAAGCAATATTACGATCCCTTAACAGTGTTTGGTTGCTTAATTTTCGGAGCCAGTTTCGGAAAGCGAAACTTCTCATTCAAGACTTTTTGTTGAATTCATGTCATTTCCATGGTTTTCATGTGGTCCTTTAAACTATCTGGTATGTCGCTTCGTCTGCATGGAGGATATCATTGGGTGAATAAAATGCCCTCAGCTCTGACTGGTGGACGTTCCAATTAGTGGTGGCTGCTTTAGAAAAATCATTAGCCTCTACAATTATTAGACACCGAAACGGGCCACATCAGTGGTTAGAGACATTGTCAGACACGGCCCAGTCGCACCCTCAATGGCGCTCGTGCATCCAAGCTATTGCGTTCAATGCATAGCTCCTTTCCCAATACCCCACCTAACAGCTTATTGACAGTGTATTTACGCACCAATTTATCAGCTCCCGCCTCCAATGCACAACCACCTACCCCACCTTCCCAAATCATCGATGGAGGAAACTGTGGCAGCTACAACCACGGTTCTTATAGCTGATAACGATGATGATTTCTCTCATTTGAGCTAATGATGAGGATGAAACTTAGTAGACGTTCATCAAATTTGGGTGGCCAGTCATTACTGCAACAAAGTCAGTAGTTTTTACCTTCTACATTTAACCGAATATCGATGAAGTTTTATTGCGCGCTTGAATGAACTAATAATGTGTTTGCTTCTTGACTATGCGGAATATACACTAACGTTGACATTTGCGTTTTCGACTGCTTTGAGCTTCGTTTTCCCATCCTTCATGAATGACGTGATAGTGCGTCTTAACTTGCATGGCCTCAACAATGTGTCAAGCTCAGTTGCCTCTTTGAATTTGCTTGCAAATAAGCGTTTTCTCCTTTGGCGTCAACAGTGTGCACTGATCAATGTGCTGCCTAAAATCCAGCAAGCAAACCAATAGCTGACGGAAATCCTGATCCGTTCACAACACAGCACCCGATCTGCCTAACCACTTCTGACATGTGTCTTGGTATCCGAAAATATCTAAAGTTCCGAGTCTCCACTTGAAAATCATAGAACTGGATGCCACCATCACCATATAGTCTAAATATCTCATCAGAATAGTGTTGATATGACACCTGAACCTCAAGCTATTCTGTACAATCAGTAACAGACCATGAATTTGGTGCACGGGATAATATTTTCGAACGAAGAGCTGAAAGTCTCTAAAGGAGGGTCTTTCTTGGTAAGGATCACACAGTAAATCATGTCTTTTAGGGGATACCGTTAGATATTCTTTGGGGAAGTGGGCTCAAGCAGCTTTGCTGCGGTATGGGTCTATTTCAAAGCGAGTATTATGGTATTTAGGACCAGTTGCATCCGCTGCGCCTGGTCCACTCTGTGCCTAAATGCAAAGAAACCAAAACACAAATTTCGCATCCCTGTTCTCCTTTGGAAGGTTTGTACTGAAAGATGGGGGTGGGATATCAAAGGGTGACAATTTGAAGCCAAATATCACGGGACCGGAGTGGTGTGGTTTTAGTTGGGAGGTGGTCTGTCTTTGAAACAGATTTTTGTGACGAATTCTACTAGTCTAACCGTTTATCCTTTGCTGACCTGCGATTCCCATTCGCATAGTTATTCTGAAGGGGACCGCGTGGACAGAAAATGCACTTTTCTAAAAAGTTGCAATTTCATATGTTGTTCCTCAAAACTAAGGTCAACACCCCATTTACTCATGAAGGGCTTCTAAGAATGTGCTAAATACAACTTTCACTCGCTTGACCTTGTGATGTGGATGACAGTTAGCGATGTGATGTTGTCTTGTTACATACATATGCCTTTCATCTGCACAGCGATTCTTTCGAGCAAAAATGGAATTCGGTCCTTAATTCGATGTACAAAAAGTGGCAACCCGAAGAGATAACGTTCACACTTCTGTGGCCAAAAAACCTCCGCTTAACGCACTGGTTGGAGAAGCTCATCAAAGTCATGCGCATATTAATGGATGAAGGTAATTTATGTTTTCCAGAAAAAAAGAGAGGTTGAATTGTCATATGATAAATCCTTGCCGGACGTGTAGACATTAGTCCTCAGTAAGGTATCTTCCTGAATGCTTAGTTTTGAAGCTTAGGTTCACAATGCATTTTACTGACGGTGTTCATAACTGCGATGTGCATCATAGAGAATTTATTGCCAGGCCATAAGCTTCGCTGCCGGAATTCGATATTTAGCTTAGCTGGACACGCTTCTTCTCTTCTTAGGAACTTGGAAATTGGGATACAAATGAAACGAGTACTCATAATTACACACCAGGTAGTTTTGCTGCCATTTCCTGGGCCTTTATTTGTTACGTGAAAAGATCAGTTTGCAGAATGTCGTAAAACGACTGTCCCCAAACAAGACTACTAGGAAGCTCTATCAGTAGTACCCTGAAGTGCACTGTGTTACCGCTACCTGTTTTATTCCTATTAGTATCCCTATAATTATTATTATTGGTATGATCATCACCACCATACACAATTTGATCATCACATCACTAACGTTGAAGCTCATGTTTAAGCATACTAAGATTATTGAATGATCGGTACCAGTGGATGTTGTATCTCAGTCTATATGACCAACGTTTAGATGATTGTGACACGGTAAGACGTGTACCTGGTATAATTCCGTTACGATCTATTTCATTAACAGGTCATGGATTTGATAATATTGTTGTAACTGATTAAATGGCTCGTCGATTGAACGGTTACCTTCTAGCGATAAGATGAGACTTTAAGATTTCATTCGAAACTCCGTCCTATAAGTGAAGTTAATTCATGCCGAAAAGCCCAGAAGCACAGTGCGACTGTTTATCCTTTTCATTGGCAATTATCAGCAGTGCGCATTCTACAAGATCCCAGAGTTTGAAATCAAAGCCTCTCGGTTGTTCGTTGAGGAGCTACTTACAGTAGAGTCTACACAATATCCGAACTTTCCACCTGAGAAGTCGTCACTTGAGAAGCCATTGAACACGTAATAACAGGATGTGAACTCCATGATGGATGAGTGGCACCAATTCCTGTCACTATGCGAGTTAGTCACACTGCTGACCAGCCACTTGTGTCCGGGAGGTCTCGGTTCCCAATCTTACTGAACATTTGTGCGAAGTAAACTGCACAGGATTTCTCATAATAGGAGTGTAGTGCTTTTTTATATAGGTTGACTTCACTTTCAGGATGACTAAAATGTTCAAATAATTAAGTTTTATCGTGACGGTCGAAAAATAAATGTTAGCAGACTCGTGTAACTGCTTCACGAAGGCCGCTTCAGCGCTATAGGTAAGAAGCAACGTAGTCTCTCTCAAATTAAGTTATCAGGGAACCCTGGTTCTAAATTCCTATTGAAGAACAAACGGAGTTTTTCCGGACAACAGCTGTTGCACGGGGGCTGACCCATATCTTTGATGAAGTCGGGTTGTTAGAGGAGTTTAAGTTTCCATCAGATGAAACTTTGTGTGAAGAAAAAAAGCTGGTCAGTGAATGGATTATTTGTAAGTTTGGTATAGGAGATCTGAGTGCCGATTAAAATTTCTGAGAGATAAGCTCCAGTAAAGAAAATCGAACCTGCGAACCTCATCTCATCACACTGCCAGGCTATTGAGGAAGCCTTCTCACGTTACTCATGTACTTGATTGTACGCTATTCGCCAGCTGTTTATTCAGGAAACGTTCGAAGACTGACGGTGCCTTTTTCGAACCCCTTGTAAAACCTATCGAATATAGATGAATTTGTCATTAGAGTCAAAGTGTAGAGATTTCGGACGACGCACTGGCCAAGAATACTTGTTTAATTTTGAGTATGGAGCAAACCTTAAAAACAGGCAAAGTAAGAAACAAGCACTGAAAATAAGGATGCAGCCAGAAAACGTCTTTAGTAAAAAAGGCGCTGCAGGCAGTGCTCCTGCGGGCAACCTACCTGTTGTTCACATGTATTTGTGGTACCGTTTTCTCATTAGATACATCGTTCAGTAACTCAAGTGCTTCTTTGGTGGCGTTATAAACCTCGAAAATTTTGGACTCACTTTTTCCACACAAATTTGGTTTTTATCAAATGAAATGATCACTTCTGAAGAACAGAATTCACTGAGCTCAAACATTTGGTAAAACACTGCATAAATCATGAAGCTGCTTGGTCGTCAGGTAACAACGAATCGGTGTTGAGGGCAGTCTAGCAATCCCTCATACTGTGTCGCAGTGATCACCCTCATAATAAACTTGCCTTTCGATACCTTTAGGTTTTGTATTCACTCAGCTGTTTACCACAAATGACGGGGAGACGCATTGTCGTGCCATGCGGCCAAACGCAATTTATCATCTGAAAGAACTCATCAAGCCTCATCGAATAGCTGATCCCGTTCAACGTCTTATCGTGCATTCGCACAGCAGTGATGACTCTGACACGGACACTGAGGTGGACTGCTTTAAATCCGAGCTAGGTGAATGTGTAAAAGACGTACCGCAGTCTTACGAACAGTCTGCAGAGTATTGCTCACGGCTGGCTGAACTAGTAAGTTGCAAATCTGATTAATGGATATCTTCTGTCGCATTAAATATCGGATAGATCCATGGTTAATGCGGACTTTTAAAAATACATTGCCTGAGTCACGGATTCGAGAGCTATTCAGATGTTATTTACGCTGCATCAAACAGGCCCTCGTGGCCGCCCCTATGAAGCCTGCCACAGCACAATAACCTACACAAGGTTCATGTTGTTTTAGCATTTTAGCCGATGCCCATCAAATCCTTAAATAAATCGGTGCAACTTTGGAACTCTGGCTAACGCTGTTAACAGAGTAACTGGTCAGGGAGTCTGTTTGATGAAAATTCAAGCGAATTTCCTCTAAGTCTTTCTGCTACGAGGCATATCAAACTCAAATAGGGATACCTACACGTGCAAGACAATTTTTGTAGAAAGGAACTCCTTCTTGGTACGCATGTGAGCCATTAAATGCAGATAGTTAATGACTAAAGGAAACGCTAGCATTATTCACCCAAGGCAACGTGGCTATAAGATGGCGAAACGCACGTGTTGATTTAAACACGTGGGATGACAAGGTCAAGGAGCAGTTTACGTTTAGGTCAAAAGCAAGAAAGGCGATATAGGCAAGAAACCGAAGCAGCAAACTTGGGGATGACTCTGTACACAATAAGAATAGAAGAAAGGAATCGACAATAGGCAAGGCCCGACAGTGATGGAATTTCACAAAAAGTTCGGCCGATCAAATCACAGGGCTTAACACTTGGACTTTAATATAGCTACTGGCCACCACGTGCAAATTCATGTCACAGTGGTGCATAAGCGATTTTAGAAAGGAGTTAGATGAAAAAAGCTTGGATTATCCACTGACTTATGGAAACCCCGTAACTCGCGGGCAATTTTTTAAATGCACGCATTTTTCTAGTTCAAATAGTCACCTTATACAAATTGCGATTTCTTGCCGGCAATAATTTAAACTGTAACTAATTTCCAGCTCACCTCAACGGATATGGCTAACCAGCTTGGCCAAAATGTCAAGACCGGTTCACTGGAAATTTTCGATGAACTACTCGGTGGTTGGTCTTCTAAGCTCCAGGAAGCAAACCTCATTGCCCTGAAGCACCATGTTTGTGCGACCGATTCACTTCCAGATCCCACTTATACGTTGAAAAGCAATAAACGCTTGCATCAGATTTTGGAGCTACTCCATACACGGAAGTAAGTGACTTGGAAAAAAGGTAGTAGAAATTTGCTCACCGTTAAATCATCACCGACCGCCCGATGCCTTTTATACTGAGTTTCTCCTACCACATTGTTGGGTTAGTGTTGGACGAACTGTGCCAGTTTACTCACTAGCCAATCTAACGAGCGACTCGATTAAAAAACAAGCAGCTAGCCAATTTGAAGCATTTCTGATGATGATGACGAAGACGATAATGATTAATTTCGAGCGATGTTATTATGCTACTTATCAGTCATCCATCCTTCCAGCAGACAGTCTGCAAGATCAATTTGAACAAAATCGGCATAATCCTAGGGAATACAAACAAGGTTATGTCTTGGAAAATTCATACTGGGCACCGTATGTTGAAATCTTGTAAGCCTTCCATAAACTTGCTACTAGGCTAGCAGAGGGCGACAGGAACACTCCACTTTCCGGAGGAAATGCGAGCTTTTGTCAGATTCTACCTAGACGGGTTATTAGTTATCCAATTCCGTGAGATCGTTTGCCTTCCTGTAATTCAGGTATCTTATATCAACGGGTGAGTAACTCGCAACACCAGACCTTACTGAGTGTAGTATCGGTCTGGTGCAAATCCACTCCGGATTATAGGTACCTAACAAAATAACAAAGCAAATTTTTTACGTGATCAATAAATTATAGTAGAATCCGCCTTAACTGCACACCCTATCTCGTGTAGAAAATCGATACTTTGAACTTCAGATCATCCACAATTTAAAACCACTGAGTCATCTCTCCCACTCGCAACGTTTGACCGCAACAATCGAATTAACTTGGTAGAAATATTGTGAACCGCTGAAATGATTTCACCGATGACAAGATTTTTCTGAATGAAATCAACATATTTTCACCAAAACACTCGGTCAACTATCCACCACAATTCTTCTGTCACAACCGCAATGAAGTCCCAATCTGATATTACTTGGAATATTCAAATGAGGAAGAGCCTTTAACTGGGATTTCGATTCAACTTCAACGTGTAGATCAACGAAGACGATTAGAATACAACGTACATTCTGAGGATACCACTTTGCATTCGGTAGATTAGGAAGCACTTTCTCAAGTAATCTGACGGATAAGTTCCTAGAACCCCTTTCTACCGGTTTGGTCTTGCTTCCAATCAATGTTTTGGGCTTTTGTTCTGTACTGAATTATCAACCATAGTTTAAAGTGATATACCCAATGAATGTGCCAGGTGAACGAATGCCTTATTCGAGTAATCTTTCCATTCTGTTTTCGAAGAATGCTGGTGACTGGAATCCGGATGGGGCCAGTGGGACGGAGGATGCTGAATACACTCAAGAATGCTGGACTACGAAACCAGGGGCAACAGGAGGTATACTGAAATTGTCTGACTTTGTTAACCTGGCCATTGTTACTTAACCCATCACTGATATCTTGCAACAGCCTGGGAAATTCTCTGAATCAGTGCAAGGGAAATTCACGTAGGCATACCTTTCGATAAGCACCTTCTGGGAGCACCAGTGAAACGTTATGGACGAATTAGAAAACAGCTATAGACATTAAATTACTTGATTGCCAGTGTCTTAGGAAATTATACGGGTAATCCGACATAGTTGAAGTTTCAGAGAATTAAATAAAAAGTTGACAGATATTCTTCCCTAGTTCCTCGAAGATGATCTCCCTCCCCTCAATAGTCTTTCTGTGGGAATTTACATTTTCACTTCATTATTCTTGATATGCGCTAAGGCAATAACGTATGCAATGCAGCTGTTCGATTATCTTGTCCAATGAGACGCACAACATCGAATACAGACAGCTTCAAAAAGGGAACATGTTGTCATTTTAGTTGGAAAAATTAATGTGAATGGCATCTAGCCACGGAGTTGAGATGCCTTAACAAGGCCAAGTTTAACATGGATGAGTAGCACCCGATTCTGTTTACCCCATGCAACATACGAAATTAGGTCAGTCACGGCGCTTGCTAAGTACTGCTCTGGAGAGAGAAAACTTTTCTTTGTACGCTAACGGAAAATACTGCTGGTAAAAACAATTAATAGTTCTGAAAATGTTGAACCGCACGAATTCCCCCCCCCCACATACTGTTTGTTAGGCGGTGGAACGCTACAATTACAACTTGAAAATCTGTCGAGCCCTAGAACCGTTTCTTATGTAGATGAATATCCTACTACCTTCAGGAACGCAGTGCGATTCCATGTTGAGGCGCTCATCACCATCATCGACAGCATGATATCAGTGTTTCACACCGATGCTTCACTGCCGTATGAATGTATCGTACAATTCCGTCAATAGGCTCACACTATTGGGTTGGCTTATGATGTCTACCTCCCAACGAGAGCCTCATGCGGGCACCTGTATAAAACAAGTGAAATTATTGTGTACACCAACGTTTCTATGAGGTGTGAGGTTTTCAATTCCGAACGTTTCAAATGGGCACTATTTACGTAAACTGAGTGACCATACCAAGATACCACAGCGAAAAGTTTGATTTCGTAGGTACAAGCAGGTCCAGTTTTAATCAATCGATTTGATGCACCATGTTACCTGGTCTGCTGCTCAGCATTTAATAGAATGACGGGCCGAAACAGGCAGATCATGTAATTCGGATGCACCTTGCTTCGGGGATCTGCGACCATCATCATCATCATTCGGTTGTAGCACCCTTTCGGTGCCTAGCTGCCATGCTACCCGAAAGAAGCCCAAGGGTTGGGATACTACCAGGTTACCCAAGTCTTGACAGAGGAAGTCGAGATGCAGAGTTCGGGTTCGAACCACGGACCTTCCGGTCAGTAAATTCGCACTCTAACCACTGAACCATCTCGCCTCGATCTGCAACCAATTAATATAGAACGATACTGAGCAAGATTCTACTCCGACCGCGCTGTGTTGACTGTAGCTAACTCGTTCAGACAGTTAGTCCATGTTCCCAAACTAAAGGTACAGCATATACGTAATGCACTACTCATAAGGTTGCTGAAAATTCTTCGACAGCCCACGACCGGTTTCGCCCTTCTTGGGGCTCATCAGGTAGGCACAGTCCCCGAGTTTCCGTCAACCTTATGTTCTACTTGAACCCGAATTGGACTGTTTTCGAGAAATACACTCATTTGCAAATCAATTTGGTTTTGCGAGAGACTCACCTGGAACATGTATCGCGATATCTCGAATATCGTAGCAACTGGAACATGAGGCGCCTGGTGCAGCACATTCAGTTGCCTGAAAACATCACAAACGGGAGATTCAGCTGGGTTCCAGGTGAGTATCTCGCAAAAACCAAATTGATTTGCAAATGAGTGTATTTCTCGAAAATAAGGTACATCATCTTTGTTCACTTTCACTTTTTCAAACTAGGAATTGTTTGGTGTATACGGTGTTATTTCTTTCCAGCTTACAGACGGAGAATGCACCATTTTGGCGGTTGTAAACAAGTCCCATTGTGCAGCACTGCATCGTTTACTGAAGTGAGTTAAATTTCCACGAATTATGTCCTTCATTGGATTGAAAAAAGCACCTAAACTGAACATGTTCCGTGGAGAGATCTCCCCAAAAGCATACACGGCAACTAACGTCTAGGTGGACATAGGGAACATATCGTACACAGGCCAACGAACTAAATACGACCTCGCGGTCAAAAAGTACAAATGAATTATCGATTCTCAAACTTCAACATTACGATCGCGCGCAAGTTACGCCATCTCAATTTTTACTTCAGTTATACGTCGGAAGATGAAGCGCTGTACACAGGAGACGAAAACACTCCGGTAAGCAAATTTCGTAACTGCGATTGGTGTGAGGTAGGCATCACAGTGGAACTGACATTTTTTGGCGCCAGTGTACTGCTAGTATTTGTATTTTATCATGACTGTGTTATTAATTGCTTATTTTGTCATGGTTTCATTATTTTTGACCACCCGTGGTGCATAATACTAAAGGTACGAGTACAATGGTGTCTTGGAATAACAAAAAATGGGGTCTCACACGAACCGAAGCTATTACTGTGTTAGCATGACAGACCCGGAGCACTACAGATGACTGCGTTAAAAACACTGCAGGATTAACAGGGACGAAATAACACCGCAGCAACGGCCGCTGACATGTTCGACTTATATCTCTCCTCCAGCGAAGCATTCTCAATGACACTTTGCCTCATCAATATCTTTCTTTATGTTTTTTTCGACGTACACAAACCTTCAGTACAGGTGTGATAACAGAGCTAAATCAACGTACTATTGTATTATACTTTTGCCGATCTTTCCTGGCGACGCAGGCAGACGACTTCACACCCCTATGTCAATTAACCGGCAACATCGGGCTGCTCCTAACCAGTTGGTTGGTTAGGAGTGGTCTGCTTCAAAAAGTACGGATGGATAGCAAACCTGTCAGTTGAAACATCTATGATCTATACTTATCACTCTATTGTTACGCCATTGGGAAGTAAAAATTTGACGAGACAGGTTTACTTGTGAAACCAGAAGCCGGTTTCAAAGTAATTTGGAAAACCGGCGAAATGATGGCAATTTTCTGCGAATACATATTTTTCTTGGCGCTTAGTAGTTACAAGGTAACGATAGCCCGCTTGGTTAATCCGTTCCAGCCGTGTCTTCAGCTAAAAAGACTGAAAAAATGCCAGGGGAAAATAAGCCTGTCTAACTGACAATACATCTGCCACCAATTGTATTCCTGACTCAAACGCTGTGCTTTGTTTTTCGCAGGTGGGAGCGAAATTCGCAACCCTGAGAAATAACCTACTGCCAAAATGTCGATTGGTGTCCACATGAATAACCCATGGTTTCTTCCCAAGGCGTTACAATAAAAAGTATTGCAGGAAAACGACGCTGCTTCTTTTTCATTTTTTCAAGAGATACGTACGAAAAAAATTATGCATAGGTTGACGAACGACGGAACAAAGACAAACAGAGGAACAACAGTTAATAAATGGCTGTGAGGGGCGCGCCAATAAACGTTGAATGAGTTAACTGGGTAGAGAAGAGGAAATTCAAAAAAGTCGACTGATTAAAAGCATATCACAGAAAGTGAGCGGTCCCATCCGCATGGACTTTTCTTCTCATCTGGGCATACCAACTCGGTTCATCAGGTGGGACGCCGTATCGAGCGCTATATAGAGCAGGCGCATGACTTTCTCTAGGCGAGGTAACGCAGCTTCCACCTACGAAGATTGAAAAGTACACCAGATCAAATGAAGTCTTGGATTTTACAAGATACGAGAAAGCAACAATTAGTGGGCATACATAAACGGTTCTGCAAAGAGTCTCTGATTGGTCCAAAAAACAGAACACTAGATGTGCTCCGATAGGGGTTTTCATGATTTTAATGTCTAGAACAATAAGTATATGCAAAGGCGCACAGAAATATTTCCAAAGGAAGAAATCAGCGAAATGGTAACCGAATAAACAAGTCGGTGAAACACAAGCCGACTTACACTCAGGCGACCAGAGATCTCCCAACGTTTATCGTGGCCGTTGTAGGTTAACGCATAGGCTGCGAATACTATGATCGAACCGCGGAGGAAAAAACTCAATACCACATCTTTTGGAACCGGTGGATGGAAGCATTTCTAGGGCAAATGAGTTTCAGCGGAAATGATATGTACCCGACTTGGATTGGTCATATGTTCCTCAACGGTCTTGCGCGGGGGGTGAGTAAGAGAACCAATGGCGTCCCGAATTCCGTTGAATAAACTTCTAAGAAACTATTGTGAACAAGGAAACAGTAGGTTACCGTAAGTGAGCTCATAGAGTAGTAAGTATACTAGTTGGTAAACACCGATTAAATGCAAAGCGGAATGATATTTTTCCGACGCTATGATTCAATACTAAAGTCGCGTAGCTGATGCCAGAAAAATCTTGGCAGCTGCCTCACAGTAGCACGAAGGACTAGTTTGAATGTTATAATGCTTCACTGTGGATATTACAAACTGTCCGAGAAGATTCCACATCCTGTTGGACGTACTGCTAGATCCGACAGTTGCATAACTTGGGCTGGCTAGTTGGACGGGTGAAGATGTTTATGAACCGCAAGCTGTATTTTGCAATAACCCATATATTCTGACAGAAAGTAAATGATGAAACGCACGGTCCAGATGAATCTAGTATGGATGAAAAGAACCGTCCTGCGTTGGGTAACGTCCCCGCTAGCTCAGTCGGATGAGCGCCGGTCTGGTAAGCGCCGCGTGGTCGGTGGTTCGAGTCACCTAGAGGCGTTCTTTTAGTCCACATATTTACTTCACCCCAAACCGTTGTATAAGTTACACAAAGGACTATTAACAGTATTGACAGATTTTATCTGTTGAAGTGTTGGGCTGTATGGCAAATCCATTTTAAGGTCGATAGGTGTGATTGTGTACCAACTATACAGAGGAACAACGTAGGGGCAGATTCAGAAGTATGATCTATTACCCACGAAGTGACCATTAACAATATTAATAACAGTGGATCCACCTGGCTTCCGAGGCATGCCCACTCCATAGATGCCACTCACGTTGTTCCTGAACTGGAGTTCACTAGCAATTAGTAATTTGTATACTAACCATGGCGTGGCAAATAACTGCGGAACAACCATGAATTTAGTGTTCGAATTACGCGCCTCAGCCTTGCGCGTTTCCATCAGCATTTCGCACGTCAGAACATGTTCTGCTTCCCATCAGAAAACCGGATTCGAAACCAGAATATCATGGGTTCTATGTATTCAAAGTACCGGATTTTATAACCCTAAGTTAAAACAGAGTTGAAGCATTCAGGAACGATGGGGCAGCTAATCGCTTAGACACTTCTGATTTCAGTCGCATGCGATATGGCGATATCTCCAAAAGCACAAAGTTAAATGCAGAAATAGAGTAAGAGGCTGGATAATTTTGTCGGATCAAACACACTGGTTCTCATTCACTATACAGTCAGGGGATGAAAAGCTAGCAAGCTGAATCATTGGCAAGTTTACTTCCTAAAATGACTGTAGCGTTTTATATCACGGTGCTGAGGTTTGTACTGCCAAATTCCCTAATCAATGAATCTGATTTTCCAGTGATATCATGAATCTACGAGCGAGAACTGATCGAAGCACAAAGGTGAAAATTGATAGAAGATAAATTGGTTAAACGAAAACGCACATCTCGGTCAGTGGCCAGCTGATCAACTTCGCCAGTTTCGATTGCAGATCGTAGTGTATTAAGTGACGTTAGAACATAATTGTGGCAATCCTGGATCTGCAGAAGAGGGAAACAATAGCAGTCAGTAACGAGACCAAAGGGGAAATCTGCCTAACAATCCAAAACTTTGGAGCTCACTTGTTGGAGTTTGTAGGGAGTCCCCGAACTGTCCTTTATTACTGCGGAATACGCAGTCCCATTCGGTCTGGGAGCCTTTAGTTCCTGAGAGACAAATATCAAAGTAGGTAGCGCTATACAGAGTCGAAGTGACGCAGTACTGAACGAATTGCAGACGAGTTAATTTTTTCGGAGGGTGGAAAATGTCAAAAGGCAGGAACACTATAAGAAAAGGTCAACTTCCATAAGTGTTGAATCGACGAGCAGAATATGTTTGTTTACTCGTGAGTATTTTGCTTTCGGATGTGATTTTCGGTGTAGACGTTGACCTGTAAGTGAAGCCGCTCGTGGCTGAACGGCTAAGAGTTCAAACTTGTAGATGGGAGGTCGCGGGTTCGAGACTCTCTGGAGTATAGTGAGATGCGCATTGCTGATGATTCCAAATAAGGATGAAACAGCGGTACAGTGCTTTCAGCATTGAATGGCTCCTGTTACAGGACAAAACCTACACCAAAAATTCCAAAATCTCCTTACACTAACAACAGATGTGATCTACTAAACTGTCGATGCGATCCATACGAAACGAAGCAATGGAATCCATATCCAACTTTTTCTTGGAAGTCATTAGGATTGCAAATCGAGAACTTGCAGTCGATGTACCTGGAAGAGCTTTGGTCACTGTATGCCCTAGTGCATTAACCGCTTACGAACTATTATTCATGTCAAGCTCTACTTTACCCTTGGAACATCGACATGATCAACCGACTACCAGTGGCACACAGATTATCGTCGTTTCCACTTATCAGTATTGTTTACCTGTTATATTCGTGGAATCGTGCTCATGAGATAATCGTTGTAAAAATAAAGCCCCTTAAAGGACCGCCACTAAATGTGAAAGAGCGAAGGTTACTTAACATATGAAGACGGTATGGAGAGAGAGAATCTGGACGGTTCCAATAGACGAACGTTATTTTGTTTCTACAGTTCTGCGGTCTACGATGCGAAAGATAACGCCATCTCAAAAGTGACGCTCAAGGAGGTAGTGGCAAACCGATAATAAGTGGCCCCACCAAAAGGGACAGTGGACTATGAGGTATCGAGAGCATAACATTGCAACAAAATTCCAAGCATCACTTTAACAGCAACGCTGGTGGCTCCATTAGCATCAAATTAAAAAGATACTTACCGCTTCGTAGACCAGATCACCGTATACCAGCAACGCAGCTCGGATTGGAGATGCCGGACTAAAATGACAAAGTAGACGGTTCTATGCATTATATCAAGCTGAGCTTCGAAACAGACCCACCCGTTACATACACGAGGAAGAGAAAATTTGTTTACTTAGAATATGCGTATGCTAAAAGTCGGTACAAGGAACGGGATCGGACGACATCTCTCCAAATCACCTAAGAGTATGAGCCTCACTTTGCACTTTTGTCACCAAAGTTTTCGCCTGGTCCTTCGCTACTTCTTCATTTCCCTCCAAAGGAGGAAAGACTTAGGTTCCTTAATTTCTAAGGCGCTATGACACATACCAAACCGTGTTTTATCATAAGTAGTAAGACCTGTCGTCATCCAACGACTGTCGATAAGCTTGGGACGTCATGTGCGTTCAGTAAGCATTGAATGGAGTAAAAAAGAGACAGACCAACAATCTGCTCGCTCGTCTGGTGAATCTCTGGTCTTCTAGTTTGGATTCGTTCGGCGCAACCGAAGCTGTGCGGTTGATCGTCCTGCGACGAAGTCTCCCTGGAGAAGCTTTTGTCCTTTTTTCAAACTTTGTCCGGGATAATGACTTTCCACACAGAGAATAAGCCGCAACAATCAACGACGCTGCCTCTTCAAAATCGCTGAATGTCAGTATAAACGGGTCTCAGGGTTTCACATTCTCACCGACCCTTTGATGCTTTGTACTAATGACCTCATTTCCCCTCTTATTTACGAATTCGCAGAAGTCGTCATTCTGCATTGCGACGAGGAGCACGCAGCAAGCTATCCAAAGATAAGCGATTGTGGATTAGCAAAAGCAGCGAGCTCAGACTCATCTAAAATCAACTGTGTCCCCGTTTCGCTTCGATTATCTACCACAAATTATTCACCTTCCTTAAAATCAGTCACCATTTCTCCTGAGTAGGTCCCATAGTCTTTCTGGATCCGAGCACTTGAAGTTGTTGGCGCCAAGAGATTTTGAAATATTGATTTTTTCCGTTCTCAGAGGTTCCTTATCTCTATCGATTTCCTAGTTTTCAGAGCCTAGATTCAACGGACATTTGAGTGCTGCACGCATGTCTGGGCGACAATTTTAAGAAGAACGAGATCCGTCTCATCGGCTAGCTGCCGCTGACTGTCGACCTAGAGTTTACTGAATATAGTCAAAGCGTGGCCCCTCTGTGTCTTTTCCACCACAACTATCACGGCCAGGGTTCTTCAGAGGTTATCAGTTTGACCCTGTTCCCCGTAATCTTCACCACCGCACTCACCTTCACAAAATTCATCCCTGGTTCTAAGTGAATATACCTCGTTGCAAGATCGATCTTCATTCCTCTTCATTGTTAGAGTCAGACCAACGAACTCTCCTCAATCCCGCCGCTTCTCTATTCCGTCAAATTCCGTCAAATCTTCCGTTACATGACTCAGTAGACATCTAACAACCTGCATTTTCCGACAGTATCATTTTTGTCCGCACAATATCTTGGGGTCAAACCTAAATCGTAGTTTGTGGTTCACGTGTGATAAAACATTGGGCGATACGTGGGAGGTTTGGAGGTGAGAAAGTGTGTCCACTTATAACTTCAACAATGCCGGTAGGGTATAGTAAGCTTATAATCCGTAAGGAACAATATGGTGCAGCACAAGGTCACAGGTTTATCTTTGTTTGGACAGAACAGAACAGAAAAGTGGATTCAAACTGCTCCGTACTACCAAATAATTACGACCAACAGCTGGAACTTACGTCGTCGCCCCGAGCAGAACACGATCGAAGCTAATAGGATCAATGGTCTGCGTTCGCAGTTGTTCACAACATAAGTCGAGAGCGCTTTGAATACGCGACAAAAAGTGTGCCTGAAATATTGATAAATATCAAATGCGGTCAAACTCGAGACACGCATCCAATAAATGTTTAGAAAAATTTATTCAAACAAATTTCGCGCGTTACAGTGACCCTCCCGACCATACCCATTTGATATCGCGTATAGAGAAAAACCAGCTAGTCGTGTTCTCTAGTTAAACGCAGGGAGAGGTTGAACCGCAGAACACTATGAAGCTCCCCACAACTACAGTGAAACGCAGCAATAAATGATATCGTATGGCTAAAACTGTCACTTTGACGTGGTGGTCCGGCTTGAGTGCTGCTACACTGGCTGTAACTTCTTTCCACAAGGTGCAACCATGCCAGGAAGGCCAAAAAGGACCAGTCAGACCAACAGTAGCGAAGTCCCGTAATAAGAAGCGGTTTTGAGGTAAAGTTGTACTGTCCTATGCGATGGGAGTGTGTAGGCAGTGGGGTGTTTCCAAAAGACGATCAGCATATCTATACTTATGCAAGCAGCGATGCTGCCTTCCCCCAAGGTTGGCCCTAAAAAACTGCACACTCCGATCACCCAACGATTAACCGTGACGTCCGTCGCATTATTCAGTACAATCGAAATACTTCTAAAAAACAAATCAGGAGTGAGACAGTAATGCTGCCCTCCCGGCGACCTCGGGTTAGGCCAGCCCTCTATAGGCAAGCAGGTCAGACTATTGAAGGGTCCCCAAAGAAAACCCTACTGCCAGGTGGGTCAGACTTTTAAGTCAGAGGCTATGGACAGGATCCCCGAAAAAACCATACATTCTCCCAGTCTTGTGGGTCAGACTTTTACGTCATAGGCTCAATCAATCAATCAATCAATCAATCCTACTCATTCCCACTACACAAGCAAACGTTGCCGCATATTCAGCCTAGGCAACCGGGAAGTATTATTTGCTTACATAGTTCTGGGTCCACCGATGTCCCTCCCCAACTCATTCCCACTACACAAGCAAACGTTGCTGGGTAATTTGATTGTCAGTTATCTGACCGATGGGCCTTATGTACCCCCAGGCCTAGTAACAAATAAAATGACACCTTGCTAAATCCATGAGATCCTTTCTACATAGGAGCTTTTAAGGTCAGTACTCTATGTCAAATTGGCAAACAGGCAATGCGCGCTGAAACCTCATACTCCCTTAAATCTGATGTATCCTGTCTCCGAAACACACATACAAGACCCAAGCGTGGTTATGCATCTCGGGAGGCCAAAGACGAACTCAGCTCTTTCACATTTCTCACTCTGTGAGTCCGGTGATCCAGAAGCGATGACTCGCGAAATATATGGCGTGGTAGTTGCGTTCAGCTCCAGAGCCGAACGCGCTTTGCTCAATTGGATCCCAGTAAATAGTCGTCTTTGCGCCGTCAGGTTATCCAGCTCAAGCGAACTCAATGTCTCTGGACATAAAAAAAACCGTGCCTGTTTGTAGTGTCGGCACGTGCCCAAAGGAGTGCTGTTCTGAAAAAGGATACTTTCTACCGAGAACTATCCGGGCTCATTCGTCACGCAAAAAGCACTGATATTGTGATCCTTGCAGGTGATGTGAATGCTCAAGCAGGCCGTCTTAGCTACTTGGAATCACATTTGTGCGGTCCATTCGGAGTCGATGCTGGCCGCACAGACAACGGAGAGCGACTCCTCCAGTTGTTGATCATCAAATATTTCTAGCAAGTAAGAAACTTCAACATAAACGTTCGCATCGCGTAACTTGGCGTCCACCAACTGCAAATCAACTGTGAGCCATTTGTATCACGTGACCGTCAGCCACCGGCGGAGAGCCACAATTCAGGACTGCCATTCCTTCTTGGGCACACAACTTGATTCCGATCACGTCATGATGCGCGCACGCCTGATAGTTCGTTTCCCCTCAAGCCCCCACAAGCCATCAAGAAACATGCAAGTCCACTATCTTCGAAGAGCTACCATAGCTAGAGAGTATCGATCTAAGCTATCTCAACAACTTCCCACAGCAAACCAATAATGTACTGGTAGTGCGCACGTGGATGAAGCATGGAAAAACGTGAAATGAGCTACACTAGCGGCGTTCACCGAATTCTCCGATTCGATCACTAGACCACTGGGTATCGTCGAGATCAATAGTCCTGATTGATGCCAGGAAATCCATACAAGGAAGTAACGAGTACGACGGCGTACGCAAATCCCTCAAACGACAAACAGTGAAGAGCCTAAGGGAAGACCGAGAGCTGTGGTGGACATTGAAAGCTCGGATGGAGAAGGCTTTTGCTACCGGAAACAGCCCTGCCCTATATCAAGTGACGCGATCGACTGGCCCTAAAAAATCGACGGTCAAAGAAACGATAAGTAAAAAACGCGGCTCATTAATTCAGCCGAGAAAACGTCGACTGGAAAGATGGGCCAAACTCTTCGAAGAACAGTTTAGCTGGCCTCCTCCAACACAGCTTCTGGATATACTGCATACGGCCGAATGGAATGTAAAGTACGAAATATCCATACTGAGACATGAAAAGGAATCAGGAGCGGACGGTTTGTATCCAGCCCTCTTCAGAGAAGGCGAAGAATCCCTGGGGATTCATCTGAAAAACCTTACTGGTGCGATATAGAGTGAAGAAAACGTGCCTGTAGAATACGGCATGTATTCAGTTATTCCTATCTTCGAAAAAGATAAGCGGACGCTGCGCGGAAAGCATCATGGCGTCAACCTGGTAGCTGTGGCGTCGAAGGTACTCTCTGGTCTTATTCTTCGAAGGAGAGACAGCAAGAGATAGATCCGTGAAAGATGATACTTTCATCCGAATTGGGAAGGCCAGAGCAGCTTTTGTGAACCTGCGTCACCTGTGGCGTAGGCGTGACACCACCTTATCCGTCAAGGGTCGAGTTTACAATGTTGCGGTGCGCTCCATATTATTCTACGGCCTAGATTCCTGACTGCTGCGGAGGTCAAAAAACTTTCAGTGTTTGACCATCGACATCTTCGGAGTGTTGGTCAAGTCTGGTGGGAACACTAATGCTGAAGTACACAGAATGGTTTCCGGAAGAGATAACTCTCTTGCTATAGATGAACTGATCACATTCCATAGGTTGCGCTGGCTTGATCAGGTCCTCCTTATGCCAGTCGACCGAATTCGTCGAAGAGCTCTTCTCGCACAGCCACGTGAAGGCTGGAAACGAGCCAGGGGGGGGTCAATGACTTAGCAGCGAAGTATGAAAGCCACTACCAGCAAACTCAACTGTGCTGGTCATTGCCTTCTTCCGGGAGGGGACATTGTTAGAACAGCCCCAGTCGCGCCCTTAATTGCGCTTGTGCATCGAAGTTATTGCCTTCAGTGTGTAGCTTGCCCCAGCCTTCCCAATGAAAAGTCCAATGACAACCCTGTCTTTACGTATCAATTAGATCAGCACCATCTCCAGTGCGCAACCACCTATCCCACCTGCCCGAATCCTCGGTGAACGAAACTGTGACAGTTAGAACCACTGTACGACGAGTACGCGGTTCCTACAGCTGATGATGATGATAACTTATGGCATACAAAACTTTAGACACTGAGTGTGCCTCACGACCTTTCAGTTGACAGGGTAATCGAGGTATCACGGTATATTTTATTGATACAGCACAGTACGTGCGTGCTACGCGTCGTAGACGTGCGAAATTTTGTGTTTGGTAATCCACCTGTAGTCTATGGGCAACTGGAATGCTTATCGTCAGCAGTTTTAGAGCATCATACACGAGATATTCATTTGAGTTCCCCGTTAACACCGGTGTTCTGGAAATGGGTGTTTCGCTGGAAGTCACATGCTTCTTTTATCCAGTGATAGCAATACAAATGGGTGTTTCGCTGGAAGCCACATGCTTCTTTTATCCAGTGATAGCAATTTCAGATGAGATATCTGTACGCCTATACATGGAGGAGAGCACTTACTCGAGGTTACAAACCCAGGTACATCCTACATTGGTACTTGCACGCTTTTGCTATGAGGAAAGTCACAGATGCGCCTGAGTTACCAAGTATCAGTCACTAAAATTAGAGCATAATCGTGGGGTGAATGAAACCACCGGAGAATTTTTGATCGTTCGCAATGTTATCTTGAGTAAATCGTCCGTACATACTCAGTCCTTTACAACCGGGCTACAGTTGGAATTTCACTTGAAAAGACCTTGGGCCAGTGACCCCCGGAATAAAAGTCTGATCACCACTGTGATTAACTTTTTGAACCAGTGAGATACCAAAGACGATCCCCACTAAGTATAACAAATGCCCACTGGTCATCCACTTTTAGGCGTACAGTGATCGAATTGCAAATGATGAACCAGGGATTAAAACTCTTCCTACTTTATTTATCAAAAACCAGTGTAGGATAGCTGCAGGAACAAACAAGAGTAGAGATAGGCGGAAAAGTGTACAATTAAGTTCTACGTGGTCAATGACAGACGAGAATCACCCGGCAGTGATGCGTGTGGCGACAATAGAAAAAGAATTGCTACTTGAAAAACAGCAGAGGGAACGGGGTGAGGACAGTGTACTGGAAGAGGAACGGGACTTTTCTTATACTAAAACCCAATTGATCTAACGCAAGAACCAGCTTAACCGTTATTCGAGTGTAAAATGCAATGAGATGAACGCCTGTGCTGAAGTATGATTTAGTAGATAGTGCAAGTAGACGAGGTGTTATTTATAGCGTTCGGGGAATGAATGATGGACGTAAAATCTTTCGGTGTAAAACTGCAGAAATTTCTAAGTTAGCGAAACGTTGCCCAGCAATAAATCTACCGATTGTTACCAAACTTTTCCGAAAACGAAGACTAACGGCTCTTTTTTCAACTAACGTTACTTCACGGTGTGAGGTACCGGACCAGAACGATCACTGTAAAACTACTTTCTTACGTGATTTTGTCGTAGGTAACCTGACATTAGTAAACCCGGCGATCAAACAATCCGAGATTGAAAAATTACTTCCACCGAACCCGAAGTAAAGTCTTTGTAAGACCTCCAACAGGAAAGAAGCGACAGAGTGAGAATGCCCAATACAACAAGGGAGATATGTCTAACAATTATGTATCATTTGAAGCTCTCAGGATCCACCACTCTAGACATCAGTCGTTCTGCTGGTTAGCTAACAAGACTGATCAGCGCTCATCAATGTACGACTGGGGTTAAAATTAACACTGATTTTAGCGCGATTGATTTGAGTTGAAACCAATCCCACTGACTCAACTGGTATTTTTCTATGATCCAGGCAATAGATTCAAGGTGACTCCACTTGAACAATAAACTGTATTCCACCATCCAAACAAATTAATCGACAACAGTATATTCACGCCCATTACGATTTACCAAATTGACAGTTAGTCTTAAAATATGCCATCTCGTTAACTTCTATATGCGTATATACTGGAGATGACCGGATATTAGCAGATGCAGTATGCAATAGTCGTGGTTCGCTCGTCCGTAGAGCAGGTAAGAAACCTGTTGGCTAGACGAAAGTATGACTGTCGTGACGTACTTGGTACGGGAAAGCTTAAAGATCTTCCGCATCCCCAAAACGGGTCATTACACTTTTCAAGCAATGACGAGTTTTGATGGACTAAAGCTGAATAACCGTGGATTTGCTTTGAGTAAGTCTAACAATGTGAAGGAAATCGTGCTCATAAAAATAGAGTCAATCCACGTGCAATGCAGTCACCCAATCACCACAGAACAGTGAAGTTTTCATCGATAAACCAGCGATAAACCAAAACTATACAGGGAGATGTAAAGTACGGCATTAGGTAGGTATGTTGCCGGATAAACAATTCAGTTACCGGATATCACAATTTCAATAAACTATTTAATAAGAAACCAAATGTACATGGTTTAGGATGCATTTGATTTATAACATCTTAAGGAGAATTACCCTTATCGCCGAACTTGGTGCGCCTTAGAAGTTCGCGTGCACACGCATGGCCGATACAATCGCCCAGCTGTACTAAAAATGAAGGGCATCTACTAGAAAATAACAATCGCGCGGAGACAAAAGGCTAGTTCCAAATCATTGGTGACCTTCCCACTATGCCACCTGTAGACGGGTCGATCATGAGACAATTAACAGTAGAGCCAGTCAAGACGGGTGGCGTCTATTGGAGCTGCTGTTAAAAGTCCCCTGAAGTACGATGTAAATCGAAGTTCCGAACAGTCTTTATTGGCCTTACAAGTAATGATTCGTCAAAATAAATCCAACGCCCATTCTGAATCGGTCTGTTTAAACGGCTGATAAGTCAGCTTATCAGAAGATTAAAAAAATCAGAACTATGGTGGCCAGGGACAGTCCGGGTGAGCCAGCTCATATCCAACCGCGCACGGAGCAGGTCATCTCGGAATTTCGCAGCCCGGCAAAAAAGCTATACACAAATCCTATTGTAGCAGCAGGTGAGGGGTCAGTGTAAGGTCAGGACTAAATACAATCCTACCAGAAGTAGGAGCTCTCTCTTGACAGCGCATTCACAACACAGGACAAGAGTGACCTGATGATCAGACAAAGGTAAGATTGCACCAGCATGAGGACGATACTGTAGCAACCTTGGCGAAACCAGACACACACGATTCGGCGCATCACAAGATCACGTGCCACATCATCCTAAATTTGCGTCAAATCATCGTATGAATATCAGAAACCCCAATTTTATCATCATGGGGAGCCTACCTGCATTGAACGTTTCGGTTAACACTGCGAAAGATAAACGTGTATGGGTAGAGAGCGCGAAGTACAAGGTACGGTGGCCTCCAGCTACTGACTTAATCAAGTCACCGCACACCTCTGCTGGGGATTTGCTTTGAGTAAGTCTAACAATGTGAAGGAAATCGTGCTCATAAAAATAGAGTCAATCCACGTGCAATGCAGTCACCCAATCACCACAGAACAGTGAAGTTTTCATCGATAAACCAGCGATAAACCAAAACTATACAGGGAGATGTAAAGTACGGCATTAGGTAGGTATGTTGCCGGATAAACAATTCAGTTACCGGATATCACAATTTCAATAAACTATTTAATAAGAAACCAAATGTACATGGTTTAGGATGCATTTGATTTATAACATCTTAAGGAGAATTACCCTTATCGCCGAACTTGGTGCGCCTTAGAAGTTCGCGTGCACACGCATGGCCGATACAATCGCCCAGCTGTACTAAAAATGAAGGGCATCTACTAGAAAATAACAATCGCGCGGAGACAAAAGGCTAGTTCCAAATCATTGGTGACCTTCCCACTATGCCACCTGTAGACGGGTCGATCATGAGACAATTAACAGTAGAGCCAGTCAAGACGGGTGGCGTCTATTGGAGCTGCTGTTAAAAGTCCCCTGAAGTACGATGTAAATCGAAGTTCCGAACAGTCTTTATTGGCCTTACAAGTAATGATTCGTCAAAATAAATCCAACGCCCATTCTGAATCGGTCTGTTTAAACGGCTGATAAGTCAGCTTATCAGAAGATTAAAAAAATCAGAACTATGGTGGCCAGGGACAGTCCGGGTGAGCCAGCTCATATCCAACCGCGCACGGAGCAGGTCATCTCGGAATTTCGCAGCCCGGCAAAAAAGCTATACACAAATCCTATTGTAGCAGCAGGTGAGGGGTCAGTGTAAGGTCAGGACTAAATACAATCCTACCAGAAGTAGGAGCTCTCTCTTGACAGCGCATTCACAACACAGGACAAGAGTGACCTGATGATCAGACAAAGGTAAGATTGCACCAGCATGAGGACGATACTGTAGCAACCTTGGCGAAACCAGACACACACGATTCGGCGCATCACAAGATCACGTGCCACATCATCCTAAATTTGCGTCAAATCATCGTATGAATATCAGAAACCCCAATTTTATCATCATGGGGAGCCTACCTGCATTGAACGTTTCGGTTAACACTGCGAAAGATAAACGTGTATGGGTAGAGAGCGCGAAGTACAAGGTACGGTGGCCTCCAGCTACTGACTTAATCAAGTCACCGCACACCTCTGCTGGTTCTACCGATCGCAAGCGCACGAATAGGTTGGCTCTAATATCTTTGCTCAATTATTTAAATATCTACTTAACATTATTAACTTACTTACTTAACATTGCGTAACATTATCAGACTTTTCAATCCCATGTGTAGTTCAATGCCCTCTAGAAGATACCACGCGAATGAATGAACGGAACCCCAATGAACGAAAATTCAACCACTTCTATAAACAACCGTGAATGACAGTAATCGTGGGCATGGATTGGGTGTGTCACACCAGACCACATTAACAACGCGAAAAAAAACGTTACATGGAAATGCAGTCTTTATTCATACAAATGATTAATACAGTGGGAACCCGTATGGAAACAAGAACAATGTACAAAATTCTATGACGGCAGAGATGAATACAGCAGCTTTAAGTGGTGACAAGTGATGAAGTTAAGGAAAGTGCAGTGCGAAATAACATTGTTGTATGATTTTCTCACTGCTCGCCAGTATCGATGTATTTGGAAATGTCGAAACTGAGCACTCGACTAACAAGGCAGTTGTTCTCCTGGAAACATAAACACAAACAATGTTAGAAAGACAAAACACGCAAGAGTATCTGGGCAATTAGGACAGGATAACGCAACTTACAATGTCTGGGTAGATTCCAATCAGACTGTCTGCTCTGCTATAAAACTCTTCCTTTAGTGAGATGACAATGATCTGGGCACGCTGAGTAGCATACTCGCGGATAAAACTGGCGACCTGTTGAAGATGATGGGGGAAAACAAGATTTTACTCATAATCCAAGTGAAAATATATCGAAATATTGGCTGCAGATCAAGTGCCCGTTGATCTGTTCGCCAAGCTCGATACCATCGGTCACCTGCTAGATAACCAGCGGCCAATTTCGTCCATCCGGAGCAGGATGTGAAGCTGGTAATTCATTTTAGTGGGCGAACCGAGTGAATATCTTTTGCGACCTGGCCATATCGGCTCGTTTGTGTTTACAGATAACGGACCTGGACACACTACAGATGTGTTCGTCATATGCTTCAACCTATCGCTCCAACTGAAGTTATTATGAAACTCTACATCTCTTCGGGTTATCTAGCCATCTCCGCTGCTGAAACCAGTCGCGTGACATAATTAAACACCCACTTCCGAACGATAGCTTTCAGAGGTTTCTTGCCTTCAAGTTGTTTGCCGTGAGCACTCGTTCATCGAAGCATACGCAACCATAGGCTTACCATCCGACAGCTATATTGCTAACGCACCCAGTGTTAAGCGGCTCATTTCAATGGCGATTTGAATGAGTGCGCGGAGGTGGAGTAATAGGTCCTTCGCGCTTGACATCATAGATGACTGTGTCTCGCTTTACGCGGCATATGATCTTAAACGACAAAGCGCAGTTGGACAGTATGAGTGAAGGTGAAAACCTGGACCTGAACGGTTAACTGAAGCACACAGTAAGCACGTTCCAGCACATTTTTAGGGTTTTCTATCTGGAGGAAGCAGGCACCCAAGCAGCAACTTGGGTTAGAACAACCGACGAATTACTGTGAACAACTGGCGACTCGTCTACTGGTTTAGTTAGGCTGACATCAAAACGTATGCTATCATGTTACTCAATCTCTACATAAACTATAAACGCATATGGGCACTATCGAGCGACTGGTGGATCCCATGAAAGTGGTCACGACCTGAACAAATCGTAAAAATTTAGTCCATATACCGTTTGTGCCGTTTTGGACTTCATTGGAGGACCACTGTTTTTTGGCACATACATACGTCTACAAGACAAAATGGGCCTCCATTTGCACCAGCATCCATCTATATGAAGAGTATGCCATTAGGTGTACAAACGCCGAACGGAAGTTCTGTTGAGATATTTCCTTGGACATGAAAATAAACAATATTAAATACTTCACTGAGAAGGCGTTAGTAAATAAGTATTCAACATTGAATGAGGAAAATAGCTAATTTTTTATTGATACCGCGCACACATTCTACAATTTCAAAAGGGCTGAGAATGGCCACCTTTACATCAGACTGGTTCTGAGATGAACAACCCTATGATCAGATGATGAAATGGAGCATAAAGGGACGGACTACTAGTGTTTTTGGTACTATTACCTACCAAACTAGGGAGAAGTTGCCCAATGTGATGCAGTTTATCAGGCATTGTTGTGCAACACTTCAAAACAACCATTCATGGCACTTTCAACTTTCTGCGCAACATCGTTTGATCCCAAGTTGTTCGGGAACTTTTTTCACCAGAAAGAAGAGAGGACATTCGACATTGTAACTTGCGCGTTCAGTAGGAAACTCCAGATCCTTTATCCGGGGGGTTAGGGTGGGGGGGGCAGAGTGAGCAACTGACCGTTTCTTCACGGTCTATGCAATTATTGGAAATAATCGCGATATAACAGGCAGGCGTAGTCTGCATACATTGATGGGCTAGATCCACCAACCTGGATGTGAAACACATCAATGTTTTGAAGGTGAGTTCCATGTAGCCCGGTAGTTCGAATAAGTTTTCAAGGTGAGCAACAGCACGAATGGAGTCATTTCTTTGTGAAGGCACACGGAATTTCGAGCCCACGCAAGAAGCCTACTTTTTATTCTGCTCAGCTTGGCATTGGATAGATTTGGAACGCATTTGTCTAGCTTCATAAGGTGTTCGTTGGGAAGAACGGTTATTTCTCCGTGTTTGCTTGCAATTGTCTTGCAAGTCTTTCATTACATTGGTGAAGTGAAATAAACGGGCGGAATGGATCCCAAATAGCCACCTATATGTGGACGCCAGTGGTTGACGGCCTACTCACAATCTCTTCGCGGGTGCACAGTCAATTCTGCTCCTCAGGTCCGCAGACCAGCGAACCTTTCTCCTATCGGCAGTACATTTCCGTTTCGGTCTACTGGTTTCTCGCAGTTTAGCTTAGACGGTTGCAGAACACGGTAACTTTTGATCGAAAGTGGTCGTCTTGTGGGCTAACCAAAGGATGGGGGTGCTCACCACTCCTTATTGCACTTTAAAAGGCTTGTTGTCTATTATGTAGTAGAAATTTCCCCCAAAGAAATGAGCACCACCTCGTGGAAGCAGCATCACTCACCTCAACACAGAAAAGTTATCTTCAAAGAGGTGGTGGTAGCCTGCCTTCAGTACACAGGCTGATCTCCGCAGATGTTTCATTTTATGGGAGGATCGAGGTTTGTGTGAGATCCTACTTTCGTCTGTCCCCAGAACTGAGCAGTCTACTGCGAGAAGAGTGTCTCTAATGTTGAAAAACATGGCTGAAGTTTGAACGAAGGGGGGTATTCGATAGGAAACGTCTGAACATTCAGGATACTGATTGGAGCAACGCGAAATCGACTGCTGGGACACTATCGGGTACCGCCTTTGGAGAATGCTGAGTAGGTTCAGTGAAATAAATGACTCAAAAACAGTCCAGTTACCAATGGCGATAATGCTCCTAATAAGTGTATAAACCTAAGTTTGAGTGCGGGCGTCGGATAAGACAGAAATAGGATGCTCATGGAAAGGGATATCTTCTGACTTCAAGTTATATTCATTTGCTACAGTCGAAGGTGAGTAAAAACAACGGTGGTGGCGGCACCAACCTTGCCAATGTTCGTATTATCCAAGGCTGCGTCAATTTCGTCCAGGACAAAGAACGGGGAAGGATTATACCGATGCATAGCGAAGAGAAGGGCGAGGGCTGCAATCGTTTTCTCTCCGCCAGACAAACTGTCCATTTGTTGGAAACGTTTTCCGGGAGCAACGCACTGGAACTGGATTTCCTCCAAATAAGGCTCCTCTGCATTCGTAGGAAGTAGACTAGCCTGAGCAGATCAAAATAAGCAGGATGATTGTCAGATATTACGCATGAATATGATGGACAAAACGTGTGAACACGAAAATCCTCATGGTATGTTTAACATCTTAATGGGCGTAGGATCGTCAGGTAGCAGAAATATGGCAGCGGGATATGGAAATCGAGCATAATGAGCATTCAACCAGCTGACAAAAAATGGCACAAAAATTTAACCATACGGGTTTTCCGCGGTACATTCTCAGAGAGTAGGATTACTTTGATCTTAAAATATTTATTAATTATAGACATCGTTTCCGGCACTTGATTGATAAAGGCAGCACATTAATACTGAAATGACATAAGTTGACAGAAAAGAATGAAAGCGACTACACAAAACCTCAGGATACCAGTTCGGCCAAATTCCAAGCCTATGGCTCACACGGTCATCTCTGCATTTGACTTAACATACCGTAAAACATGATAAGGCGCCTTGTGAGCGACTACTAATCAAATCTCAGCTGTATTTTTGGAGCTGTGTGGGGAGCAGCGACTCCATTTAGGGACAGAGTTCTATTCCGATTGGGCATCTTGTCCATGCACGGTCTGTCCCTTTTAGCTGGGTCTTACGTGTGATTTCACGTAGTTACCTAACAAGCAGGTGAAACCCTAACTGACGGAAATATGCATGAGCATGTTAAGAAAAGCCCAAAGGATAAAACAGTAATCCAACAACCGGGGCAAAGTGAAAGACAACATGGACTCCTAAGAGCAATATACGAAGCCGAATACATGTAATCAAAAACCACGGAACCCTGTTACCTTTTAGGACGGATATGGACGTGTAGGAGTTAAAAGCATCCCAGAACAGAAGTTATATTATGTTGCAGACACTACTGGAATAACATGCCGACGAAAAATCACATATCATGAAACTAGCTTGCATCCTTTCAGAACGAGATGGATCTAGAGATGAAGAAATGAGAATATTCAGGGTAAGCTATCACTAAGCTCTTTTGTTTCTCCATTTCTTAACGAACTGGTTACGAACTTATGATGAAGGGGCATCAGTAAAAACGATGGTGCTTTGGAACATGAGAGCGTCAAAAGAGACTCAGAACGTCCATATGGTTTTGGGATTAGTGAACAACTGGAACGGTAAGATACCACAGTGAAATGTACAAACCTGAGCACCCGGATTTCGCGACAGGCTCTTGTAAATGGGATCAATGTTGTCGGTGATGGAGAGGAAGCAATTCATGAAAGCATTGTAACGCAACCGCCTAACACGTTCAAATCTGGCTTTTGCGCGCTTTGCTCTTCGCCGTGTGTCCTCGAACTCTGCCTCAGTGGAACGCAGACGTTCTTCCACACTGCCGAGCTTGTCACCAGCTCGCAAATTCGGTGCTTGGATGCGAGAAAGATTGTTCAACATGGAGTCAACTTGATTTTGCAATTCTTCAGCTCTGGTAAAACAAATGAAGTGTATTTGTATTTCGTATTTGTGATGGTGCATATCAATAAGCAGATCAAACACCAGAACTTCTAGCACTGATCGTGGCACAATTCGAAACTCTGTCATATTTAGCTAGATTATTACATCTGAAGCGACTTATCCGCGGCCCGTTTTCAGTCAAAGTACTATACTACCGAGGAAACAATATGTACGTATGAGAGTATGATGAGAAATACAACGCCGCAACATAATGGAGGAGCTTGAACAACTTACTTGCGCGAGACATCCTTATCGTCGGACAGTTGTCTTAGCGGTTTCTCCAACCGCTTGAAGTCTATGGGAAGACGGGCCTCGAGTTCGTAAATTCGGGCCATTTCTTCGCTGCTCGGATCCAAGCTTTCAGGGTCTGCAGATAACTGACTTTCTAATTCAGCGATTGGGCTGGCTCCTGGTTTGAGTGGAATTTCTAGGTCCTCCATCTGTGAGATAATATGACAAAATGAGAGAACTCGCATAACTTACCTTAGCGGACTGTAACAACGAATGTCTCTCTGCCCTTCTCGATTCAAGGCGCGCCTCAGACTGGTTAAGCTCCTTTTGTTGTTTCTGTATGTCTCGTTGCTTAGAAACCAAGCGCCGTTTGACTTCGGACAACTCCATATCTAATTCTTCAGCTCGAAGCTTCAGATCACCTAGTCGAGACTCGAGCTCGGTTTTTCGACGTTCTTCCTGTTCCATTTCTTCTTTGACCTTCTTTTCTTGTTTCTTGCATTTGTCCATCTCAATTTTCTCTGCAGCAACAGTTTCCTCCCAACGTTTTACAGCGCCTGGATTAGAATAGGCAGACAACAGATGGACAGTTATGGCTGACTATATAGTGAAAACTTTGGTCAGTAACTTTCGAATGAGAAATTAATTGAGAAAAGGGTCGCGAACCGGATCACGGGAATCATACTTAGTTCAAGTCGTGAGTTATACCAACTAGGCGCCTCCAATAGGTTCTATATGCTGTCTCCGTTATTCATCAATAAAACATGCCATCTCTTAGGATTTACTGGCTTGATTACGTACACTCGAAATAAGCGGTATGTATGATCACGTATTCTTTCCTCTAAATTGATCTGTGCGGATAAGACTGGCACGAAAGAGAACTCCCGGATAACAGATAAATGTCAGTAGAATGCATATTGAAACTAAAGACCATATGAGCCTCTTGGAAAATTTTCCCAAGACCACTTGACAACAACAAACGCCTGGCAAATCTACAATAAGATGTTATTAGATAAGCCCACTTTGAAAAATTAAAAGCATTATCCGACATACGTGACGGTGTCAAACGCCCATATTGTGTTACTCATTTCCGAAATGAGGACAGACAAACTCAAAAGACAGAACGTGTGTATAATGAACCAGTGTTCAATAACACACCTTCCGTATCCCGTGAACGTTCATAATCAAGCTGGTTGTTTATCCGTTGTAACTGATTCGTGAACTCCAGGCGTTTCCGATCACGTTCACGAGCAACGCGTAATTCTCGATCCTCATATTGCCTAAAACCAAAGAACAACAAAAACACAAGATTAACTCCCTCTCCCTCGTCCAAAGTGAGAGCCTTCCCATTACATACATACAAGATTCGATTTTGTAGAAAACAGTAACACTAGGGAAAAGTCAGTAAACTTCCATCGAAGACTCAAATGTCAAGCAGGAATGATTCACATACTGCTTTGTGCTGTTCACTAGCTATGTCTATAGTGGTGTAATTTTATCCAGCTTCACCATTTGCCAAGAAACACCAGAAGTTGCGCTAGAGAAACACTTGCTCCCGTGTCGATAGCATTTCTCCGTGATTAAGAACCATGCAGTGCAGTGATCGGAAGACTGAGCTGATGTAGTTAGACTACCAGATAGTCAACAAGAAAACTTACCTAGGGCGGAACTTAAGTTGGGTGGTCACTACAGAGTACGTTCTCTCTGAAAGCCCTACCTGCAAAGATCTCATCATCAATGTGTTGAAAAGCAATTCCTTTGAAATAGCATCGTTTATTTAACTCAGCCTAATTTTGTTACATATTGATGAGGTGAACCTTCCGTCAATTGAAACGAAGATCACACAGCTCATACACTCAACTATCCGATGTCCTGACAGATAAGAATGCACCCAGTGTAGATATTAAGGGGACTAGGCGATGGAGTTATTCTCTACTCTAAACAAAAGGAAAGTTACGTGAAATCCACCTGCATGACAGCTACACGATTTTACTCAGAAAACCAAACAGAGAGTTTCGTAACCCGCGCGATACTAATTAGGTGTCGAGCCAGTAGCGAAGCACTCGTAGTTGATCATGTGTTGATAATTCAATTACACCATGTTTTTGCAGTTGGAGATGAAACACGGTAGTCACCCACATAAGTGCGATCAAAATATTTGACTATTTTGGACACTGGTCAAGATCATTTCACATCAGCGATAAATGCTGCGCTTTGATTACCAGAAGGCATCTTGCAGCAGATATTTCTTATTCCGGGGAAAATGACTTGCGTTTAGAAACTAATGCAGGCTACTTGTTAGGAATTCGACCTCCAGCGACCATACGCCTCTCAGTCTGGAATTATATCAAGTACATATTAAAAAAACAGCGCATTCTGGAATGCATTGCGGACAGTAGATGACATTCAATACTCAGATGTCAAATGTTACATAAATCGAAAAGTGAGTTAATTGCACATCACAATGGAAGTGGGCGCGTGTCTGAAAAAACTTGACCGTGAAATGCAGGGAGTCCATTCAAGTACCAGCATGTAGGTCATATTAGAGGGGAGCGCAAGATGAAGGGCTACTAGAGGAAGAGGCTAGGACAGCATTATCCGGAATGAACTGCTCAACCGCCATTGAGCATCGAAGGGAGGTAGCCGACCCTGTTGGTTATACCAGCTTGCCTTGCAACCAGACTAAATAACTACATTAATCAGTGTAGGTCCCATGGAGAATATTCGGCCTGAATGCAAAAACTCTATGCCCAAATTTAGTAAATCTGCCTGCACTTGACATTTGCAGCGTCAACACAAACTTAAAGATCTTGCCTGCTTTAGTTGGCATATTGCCCAGGCAAGACTTTTGAGCCGGCTGTTCAACTGTTGCCTATCGTATCTTACCATATTCCATCCGATGGTGAACCTGAGGCTTTCAACGTTATCCATAATTAAGACGTTATTTCCGTTTAAGCACTTTACACATTGGTCACAACATGCAATGCACCAGGATGATTATCAACGAAACCCACCTAATATTGTCCACCCCAATTTGCACGCAAAAGTCGTGAAAAACCGTATCCTCCACGGTATCCATCTTTGCTTTTTCCGCGTTGACTGAAATTTGCAGTTCCTGCATCTTGGTTTGACATCGAGCAAGGCGTTCCTGTAAGAGGAATAGAAGATAGACAACCCAAGTGAAAACATGGTGAGATGAACAATTAACTTTTACCGTAGAACAGTGAAGTCAAGTTAGGTGTGCTGTAGGCAGCCACGTTGTGGTCGGTGCGGATTAACAACCACTATTGATATGTTTCCCTCCTGTACGCAAATAGGCAGTTAACCAATGGTAACATCTGAAGATTCGCTGAAATTCGGTGCTGGAATTCGAAGTGTTGTCTGACTACTAGCGTTATGGGACCGATTCATGGAAGGTCCGCAGCAATCCTGAAATGTCAGTTAATACGCACTCTCAAATTATGGTCCTCGAAGCACCTCAAAGCAGGACCACCAAATTTGAACGTCCCGACTTAGCGTACTGTGAACTTTCTAAGAAAGCACGGTCCTCTGATAATTCACAGGCAATAGTCGGTGTGCAGGACATGGACAAGATGATTACTTTAGCAACAAGCTTATCCCATGTAACTCCAAAAGGCCCGTAACATTGAACATGGTGGCAACATGTCCTCCATTCACTTCACAGTTGATTTCAGTTACATTTGGATTCGCGTAATTTCGTTTCCTGCTTGTTACAATTCCTTTAGGATAGGACATTTTCTCACGGGCAGAAATGTCTTTCGAAATGTACAGATTGAGTAAGGAATTCTGATGCAGCGATGCCATTCATTCTTTCGATTTTGTGATAACGATGTTTCCTCAGCTTAGTTCTCGGTGCGTATTAATGAAAGTTCTAGGGATTCTTCCACGACTTCGACCTGGAGGTAAGCGTCGGCCAAACCAATCTTCGCAAAACACTTACACCCATTCAGTTTCACGAACAAGTAATTTGGGAGAGGCACAGGGTACTGATGGGTATCCAGTGCAGCATGGAGACCGTTGGAGAAGTCTGCACACAACCGTTAGCTTTCTTCACCAATACGATCGATGCTGCATGAGATCCTCAAGTGGACGTTTCGGAAAGTAGGCTTGTTCGCGGGTACCTCAAGGTGCTGCGTGCGTGACGTTGCAAACCTCATCGATCCAATCCAGCCTCATGACACCAAGTTTGGGGTATGACGTCAGGTAGCACGTGGCTTGTGCAGTCGAGCCATTGAAGGTTATGCAGCAGTCAACCTCATCAGTCAATTGCAGCTTACCGTTAGAAGCGTTACGGGCCCAATATTCAGTCGCTTTCACGTGCAACTTACCAATTCGTTTCCACGTCCGCTCACCAAGCAGTGTGATGTCTGAGCCCGTATCAAGCTGCAAACGAGCTGGAATGTTGCTGATACTAAGTCACCAACTTCAATGAGTAAAATCAACTTTGAATGTCGCCGTTACCGAGTTGGACCGCCATCTGTGAGCTGCAATTTGATGTGCTGGCAGCTGCAGCATCTGAGATCGATACACATCTTCTGTGGTCACGAAGATTGCACCTACAACACTTACGACGCCTAAACCGGCCATAACGAGCAAAATGCCACTCACCATAATGCCATAACTTGTGGGAAGCTTGCTCTGTTTTCGACCGGCCCTGTTACTTAATTTCTGTGGATAGCTGCAAAGAATCAACTACCTAAGTGCGCTACAACGCTATTAGCCGAAAAGCGCACGTAGGCCACCAACTAATCGCATACACATTGAAGCAGATGGAAATTTCACGCATGGCTGGGTCTAATCTAAACTCTTCCCAAAGTGCCCGATCCTGTCTTGACCTATGAAACCGCCCATGCTTCCAAACTGTGTTTTTGATGCTAACCAATATAATTCCAAAAAGTGATTCAATCGGTCGATCCAACTCTGATTACTCTACGCTCCCTCGGCTTTTTACGTAATTCTACGTTTCCCACATTGTAGCGCGAAACCAGGATGGAGGTGTAAACAAAATATAGCTACTAATTTAGTCGCGCATGATAGCAATCCGTCAAGCAAGGTCGAGCGCGAGTAAGTTGATAACCCTCACAAGCTCCGGTGGTGGGCTGAGTCCACGGACCTCTGGTGCCCCGAAATCACCACAACCATTGCCATGCCGCCCATCTTGACATTTCTGAATGCACTTACTTTCGTTGGCGATTTCTATGGTTGCCACCTACCGATAACTCACCACACCAGTTTTCAACTGTCGACCATATCGCGTCGGTCCGTAAATCCAATGGATCAAATACTTCAAAAGGGCGTAAGTGCCGTTGAGCCCATCAGTTCAGTTGAGCATTAGAACTAGCCAGGACTCTTATTTAACCGAGCTCCCAACCTATATCTTCTCGGAGGGTCAGAAAATACAGCTGTTGTACATTTGATGAGCGAGCACCGCACTTGTTTGCCACCTTGCAGTCACAATAGCTCAAATAACGACATAGAATGTGATAGGCCGAGAAAGGTCACCGTAACTAGGCTAGAAACGATCGACTGAAGGACATATTAGTTAGAACACGTAGCATGAAAATGCACATCCTCTCGTGAAACAAGGTAGCATTTGGCCACCGGTGAGCTGTCAGATAAAGTAAGCAGCCAGGCAACGGCTCGAAACTGCAAACGAATGCCCAGCTCATCTCCACGCGCAAACTAACAGTGACAGCTTACATGTAGTTTTAACTAACAGTACAGGTTGCAATTCGAAGAAGAGAATATACTACAACACACCACTATGGTGTGTTGGAATAAACGAACACAACCTACATCATAATAATTCTAGACGAACAGCTCCACATTCAGAGCTATGGTAGTCATAAAGTATGCTGGAGCCGTATACCACTGCTCCGAAGAACATACGTGGTGAAAATGAATCGATGAATCAAACGCTCACTTCGACTTCCTCAAGCTCCCGGGCAATTTGGGTCATCTCCTCTTCGTTCGTGCTTAACAATTTTTCCTCCTGTAAAAATATATTGGCATTCATTTAGTGTAGTAATAACACGGATATATATCTGTACCACAGAGCAAGAACAGTGATGGCCAAATGCACAGGGACGGTTAATGTAGTCATGATTGTGCTCAGTCAAATATATATATATATATACATATACATATACATATATATATATAGAGAGAGAGAAGATGGAGGAGGGAAAGTGCCCCCAATTTTGAGATGTTACCGTATACTAGGTGAACAAGGGACACTTAAATAAGGCGAGCTGTCAGAAACGATGTGGGAACAAATACAAATACGCAGCTGACCACGTGCCCAATCTGTCCGCCTGAACTCAGAAATGCTGCTGTTACTATTGATAACCCTTAAGGATATACTTTTCCGCAAAAAAAACTGCCGAGACGTCGCAACAGCTACAACATGGATTTCCAACAGATTATAATTTTCCGACACAAATACCGGGTACGGAGAAGCGCATGACAGGACGAAACTAACCGGATATGACACAACGTTACAAACACAAGATATATGTATGTATGTATGTATGTATAATGTAGAGTACCTATCCTAGGAGGAGGCCGTGAAAGAGCGTCTTTTCTTAGTTTGACTTTACTTGGTCAGCGAAGACAGCTTCGCAACAACAACAAACCTTCTCCCATCGTCAGCCACATGGCCATTATCACCCAGCCGCACTGAATCTATTCATAAGGTGCGAGTAACACCGGCCGCTAACAACTATACATCCACCATAAAATTAGATTGGCTGCTGCACTTCACTGCTATCAGACTGATGGCACACATAGGGGACCCTGGTGGTGTAAGCAGAGCTATCACTCAACTTAAGAAGTTGACAACCTGATCAGCACAAATACCTGCTGTAAAAATACTGCCATCTCGCAGGTAGAACTGTCGTTTTTTCACTGCTCATCGAACGAAGTGTGCTGTTTCATCGATTCGACCTATTAGGCGATCACGGCGAGCCGCATGCCCACCTTCAGTCACTCATTCGTCCGACCAACAAGAAAATTTCTAACTTCTAATGATGATCAAACTGCAGTGCGACATTACTAGGAAAATGGTGGTCAGTTAGGATCAAGTCTGGAGAACATTGCGATACAATCAAAACGACAATTAAACATGTAAGCCAGCAGCGTGAGCTGACCAATCATGTTCCTGGATAGACTAAGGGTGCATGCCGTAAGAATCTGAGTGGTTGGGATAATAGTATGGGAGAAAGCAACTGAGATTATCAAAGAATTGAGCCAGAAGTTAAAGAAAACGCATTGCCTGCCATACGAGTTTTAGCAACCCAACATTTGTTTCGAATTTCGCCATGCCGAACGTGAAGGATTGTCGGTAAATCCACCGACAATTGGTCGAAGAGTGCAAGGAACTGCATAAAGGATCTGAACGACGGACCTTGAACTGTGGACAAATCGGACTTATTGTACTGACGTACGCCGACTAGAAGCCTATTTGCGAACAGTCAGCCAATATTGGGAGTTAAAAAATTGGATCATTACACGCCTGCGTCGAAGTAGACTCGGAGTGGCACTACTCATTGGGAAGAATACCAAGCCCAGATACTCCGAAAGTCACATAGGGGACAGTGCAGACTATGAGGCACATCAAAATCCTTGGATTAGGGGGAAGGTTTTCAATGTTTGGTTGAAGAATTGGAACAATGGATTGGCGGTTGGGAGCAGGAAAAAGTCATTCATTTTCTTACGCTGAACTGTTCACAATTATGTAAAAATTGAGCATAAAAATTGCTCCATCGCCTTCCAAATACGATCGCGAAGCACCAGAAACTGCGTTGGTTGGGACAAGTGTTGCGTATGCCTACCCATCGTTTGCCAAAGAGAGTGCTCTTTTCCAAGCCCAACTCAGAGTGGCGGATGCAGAGAGGTGGCCAACCCTTGACCTGGCAGAAGGGTATAAAAGAAATCACGAAATGTTTGAGTGCTGTCGGTGCTACTCGCCTTCCAGGATGGGGACCGCGTGATCCTCACTGCGCCTGGTTGGAGACGTTGCAAGATACTGCTGCTAACCAATGCCAGTGGCGATCTTGTTGTCAGTTTCTATTCAGATTGCCTGAATGAGTGTTTGGAGGTGTAGGCACCTCGGTGTGATTGTAGTAACCTAGTACTAAGTTCCTTCCCCGTCCACCTATATTCTTTTCTTCACAATAAAGCCTTCAAATAAATCATGGTTGCACGGCAGCGAAGCATCGGTGTTGAACACTGACGTCATGCTGTCGATGATGATGATGACCATTGGATGTGGGGAAAATCCACAAGGTGAGGATAAATTAAGGGAGGAAATTTGTAAACCCTATACTTTATCCAATGAGTAATGCATTCCGTCAATAAACTTCCCAACAAAGATAAATCACTTTTCAAACGTTATGTTCGGCAAGATAAACCTATTAAAGGTAATAAAGCAGATCACAAGAGCGTGACTGTGACTGTGATCTGGAAAAAGTTATCATTTACACGGAAGAGGAAACAACCGAGGATATCGTTCACACTGTGTGTGATGATTAAGTTACGATTCCAACTGAAAGATCTAGTTCAGATGGTAAATTGCTGACGATTGCACCACAAGCGGGGAGTGAACGAATAAGTGGTATCAGTGCTCCAGAAGGCTCCTCTGAGAGAGAAACGAAGCTCTTCCGGTTTAAGACCAGATCTGCTCCTTCGCAATACCTAAGGGAAATACAGCTTCATTGGAAACTATGAATCGACTGATATACCTCGGAATTCAATGCCGTTTACCAGGGTAAAAAAAAACAAATAACGACTGACCAACACAGTCTGACAACCCACTCGTGTGTATGATTCTTCTATGGGCATTATCCACCCACAAATTTACAGACGCGCATAATGCGCAGATCGATGCGGTTTGCACAACGGACTTGAGGAGATTTCATAGATTGACTAAAAATGAGGAAACCGCTATGTATAAATATCCATTTTGGAAGAGCTAAATTGCAATGAAAGACCCACTTTTCTTGTAAGGTGGACTATTAACGTTGCCTTTCCATATGCTTATACTACATGACGGGTAGAAGTATGTGGGCTCAACAGTAAGATTTACACACCAAAATCAAATTCTGTTCCACGATTCTGTATGGGAATGGGTGTACGTCAGCTACTTTTTCAAAGCATAATACCACGGGAGAGATTCTAAGTAGCCCCATACCTTCTCAACTGAAAAACTGCGTAGTCCTTGAGAAGCATGCTTGGTTGACGAATATTAAAACGACCGACTCAATTGAGTTTCTCGTAAACACCAAGCGCCTGTTTCTATACACGTCCGGATTGCCGTTGAAGTTTGAAATAAGACTGATGAGAATTTGAGAAATAGGCCAATGTGTTAAGCCCAGAGAAAGCCGAAATAGTACTGGTCCGCCCAAGAGTTTCCATCAACTCTGAACGGAAAACTGCTTGCCTAGTGTGAATGTCAGAGCTCGAGATAGCTCAGCGATTGAGGAACGAACTTACTGAACGGAAGGTCTGTGGTTCGAGTCCAACCTCTGTATCTCGACTGTTCTTGTCTAAGCTTGGGCAACCTTACAGTATCTCAACACTCGCGCTTCCTTTCGGTGGCATGACAGCTGTGCACCAAAAGGGTGTTACAGGTGGACGATATGCGAATATTGGGCTAACTGAACTACGGGACGGCACATTCGGTTGAACATCGTCACAAAAGAGTGATTTCATTTGGATCTTATGGGAGCACCAACTTCACATACAAAAAACGTCATCTTTATCAGCCATGGAGGCAGAGTTGTTCCTTACATTCCCGAGGTGCGCTCACAATCGTAGCCTAGAACAGAGGCAAACGTCATAGGATCAACAATTTACTGAATATATTCTACCATAAGTGATTATTATGCGGCCAAATCAGTTCACATAAGAATCAAGTCTTACGGTGCTATCCTTGTCCTTCAGTGTATACTTCAGGCGAGTATCGAGCCCCTTAATCTGCGACTGAATTGTACGCAGTTCCGCTTCTTTGCGTTTCCGCTTCAGCTGCTCCTTCAGTTCTCCTTGTAAGGCGTCCCGTTTAGCGACAAGGGTGCTAATTTGCTTCTCATCCCATCGACGTGCACGTGCCTTTAAGTCACTGTTTGAGGCAAAAGAAGAGAGAAGCACATTACTCAAGGGTTAGAACAACAGCCGTCTTCCGTAAATGGATTAGGAACGGTAGCTAGTTGCTGGAAGTAGAATCAGTCATTTAAGGTTTTGAATCGCTGTGCACCAGAGTGACAGTCTGTGTGCATGATAAATATGACCAAAACATTCATGTGACGAGTTCTCCTGACATTTATTTGCACACTGAACTACTCACTGAATAAGGCCATTGCTACTGGCTGAGACTAGTAGTTCAAACCCAATTACAATTCGCAGATTGCGCACGCACGTGCCTGGATCATCTCCGCTTACAGTGGGTTGCACGTTAGCTGTGCACCCAAAGGAGGCCCGCTCCCGATTTTTTCTGAACTTTACTGAGAAGGTCGAGGATTTTAGGCTCATCAGCCTGGTCCCAATGAGACTGACAAACAGGTACTCATCTACTCGTGAGTACCCAGGTTGCTGCAATCTCTTGCGACACCAAAGTTACTGAGGATTCAGGTGTTAAAGCTCTGGTAAATGAGGAACGCAGATTCGCTTATAGGACAAATGTTTTAAACCCAGCCCTCCTGAACGAAAGTATGATTACTGATGTTCTATCGTACTTCTCCGATAAAAAGAACACCCCTTTTTGAAAAGGACGACGAAACCTGCTGATATTGACTGCAACCCACAGACCCCACGTTCAGAGAACTGGAGTTCAGCTGAGTCTGTGGTCGTTTTACTATCAGTTGATTGTTGGCCGTTTTGATAGTTTACTATCATCAATTCAGTCATCCGAGTCCACACAGAATATCTGAAGAGGTCTTACTTTGAAATGAGCTTTTCACCTACAAATTGTAAAGACAAAAAACTTCCAGTCCCGCCGTAGTACGGCAAACTACATCTACGATGTGAAAAAAGGACTTCCACGAAGTTTAGAGGTCGGTAAAAAAAACCATCTGCACGCATCTGCTTTATGAATTCCCACTTTGATCGAAAGATCCGAACAGTCATCAGACATTTCACTACCGCTGTTTTCGTGTTTCCTAGGTGGCCCGAAACTCGGTACCCAGATTTCTCCGGTCTCTGACCACCGACGTCTCAGGACTATTGTTGGGACCAGCGAAATCGCAATGAGAGGATCAGGAAACAGGCATACGGTGAATTAGACGCTACTTTACCCAATGACTGTATTCAGTACTGACCGAAAACAGTGTTGTTTTCGGAGTGGAGCAATCCTCGAGATGGACAGAATATGACATGGCAGAAGGCAATTGAAGATGCTATGAAACGCTTGGGGGCACATGTTGCTGGATGGGGTCCATGTGACCCATTCTGTGTTTGATTTGAGATACCGAACGATACTGAGGTTGATCGACGTCAGTGGCATTCAAGCTGTCAGTTTTTACCCAGGCTGTCTGGCTGAGTGTTGGAGGTGTAGACACCTCTGACGTGTGTGGTGGGCCATTCATAGGTTTTCCTCATCGCCCCATTTTTCTTCTTTCACCGTCTTATGGTGGCTGCGTGACAGGTTCTGGTGTCTGGCTGAGCATGTAACAAGCTCTCCGAGCGATATCATAGGGATACTCAGAAAAGCGTGAAGTTCCAGGAAGACCAAACCGGAGGAAGCAACCTACAAATTATTTTCTGTTAATGATGAACGAACGAAAAGAACACAATCAAAGTAAGTAATGAAGTGGCAATGTGACTGAATATTGGAAGCTCGTGTGCATTCATTGGTACAGTCGGCTGTTGATCCGTTCGCTGACTGAGACCCCATGAAGCAAACTCGCACGGCGAATGTAACGAGAATGCAAACGTATGTGACGGCCGGAACGAAGCGGAATTGGAAGCGTTGTGAGAATTTCGATAGGAACTAGCCGTAGAATGCCATCAAAATCAATCCTAGAAAGTTGGCAATATGGGTTGATCCTACGACTATTCCTTATCCCTCAATGTTTTAAGCCGGTTGACCGAAACAATATTCTTGGAAATCCCAGATATGATGGCCGCTGCTGCTGGCCGAAAATAGTTCAATTCCATCTGACGGTGATGGAATTGCGGCGAGAAACACGGAAACTTCAACAATTTTGTCACAACCATTGTGCACAGCTATTTGAAAACTGAGTTACATACATCAGAAGTATATAAGTTAAAATTCAATGCCACGCGCTAACCTTGCACCACCGGATATGACACCAGAACGCTGAAACAGAGTACCTTCCAGTGACACCGTCTATATAAAAAGACAGAAAGTATTGTAGTTTATTAGCCGAAAGTCATATGATCGAAAGATTTCACGAAAAGTGAGCATCACTCCATTCTCCCGTGGCCAATTCAACCCGCGACTGTTATCCAGTAGTAGACTTATGGAAGCAGGTCTAATAGTAGCTTTGGTAAGCAGTATAGCGATAGCGATCAAAATAGAAATCAGCAAATGACTAGAAGCTGTGTAACTTTAGGATCCAGACGACATAAGTCACATCAATCTTGAAGTTATAGTGCAGACTTCCGGCAAAACGCAAGCGTGCAACAGAAAACAGCCTGAACAGGATAGCTGCAGCAGCAAATAAAAAACTGCCCACAAATGGCCTAATAACGCGGCAGCATCCACACATCGAGAAAGAACTCTAAAATATATACGGTACAATAAAACAGGATAGTTGGAAAAAACTGGCGATACACACTAAGACCACAAAAACTCAGTCGCCACGGCTTCGCCGGTAGCAGTGGGAGGGGAATATTTTCTGTAGTTAGTAAACAAACCTAGCCTACAGGAATGTTCCTCGAAAAATAACACTTGAGGCAGAAACAAGCGAGACAAAAAGTTAGAGCAACACCTCCATAGCAATGCATTTACTGATCTATTCTGGGAAATTGGCCTCCCAACAGCTCAGCTGCACTTTTCAAGAACCCGGTTACTAATTCAACTGATGAATCTCTATTTGTGTTTCAAAACAGCCACCAAAGTAGTAGACCTTTGCCAAATTGTGCAGTGTAATGTCATGCGGGGTACAAATCAATATGCGATAACGAAATCAAGCTGAGCAGTCCAAAACCCTGCTCTTGATAGCCTGAGAAGTGTGAACCGTTGAAATTTGTCAAGTCGTGACGATGAGCAGAAATGACGATTAACCTAACATCTGGATGTGTAGAAAAAGGTCTGGATACCTCACTCTACTGGTTCATGAGGCTCCACCCTCAAGCACTTGTGGTCAAAAGGTCAACGTTTTGCTTCATCACGGGTACGGGGTAATTTTAAAGCGATTTTTTTTCAGCCAGCAAGTAGGTTAGGGTAAGCTCAGGTTCAGGGTAAATGTGCTTCTAACCAACATCTTTTGTCTGGTTTGCACCGAAATCACTCCAATGAATGCCGGAGGCCTCGAGCTCGGACCGCGTAACGCCAGCTGCTTGGGTTATACAGGTGAATGTTTCCACCACGTGTCCTGCAATCAACAATCCTGGAAGCTGTGATCGGTTGCATGTGTGTTTGTTGGGAGAAAACTTTGAACATACTCAGAAAAATGCGCAATTCTTAAGCTGCTCTTCTGCCGGAGGTGAACTCGTACACCATGAGAGGCATAGACCACAGACCTATCGTGATGGCTAGACTAAAATGCAATCCTGCTGATGATCGAGATAAGCCTTAACCACACAGCCCATTCATTCAAGATTGATTCAATCCCTCTCGAAAAATTCGTAACCACACGGCGCATTTGAAAACATGCCATATGAACATTCCAACAGGAACAGCAAAACTCAGTTCATCCATCATCAAAGCTTCAAAGAAGCAGCGCAATATTCCGAGTAAACATTCACCGAATGTTTATCTCCGTTAATTCAGTGTTTCGTGACAAACAATTTATGCGTTTCAAGGCGAACCCAAGACATCCTCACCAACGACGCTTCCAAACTACGCACACAAAAGCAAGAGACTCGAGATTTAAAGGAAAATAAATGACGAGAACATTCACGACCGATGAAATGTAGTCCAAAATACGTTTTCCAAACGCGAAGTACTCACAAGAAAACAATACAATCAACCAAAAACGCAAACACACGCAGTCGCGTGAAATTCCGACAATTCACACGGGGATCTCCAGAGCAAATCCAATATATCCCGTCAGTCACGCAATGAACGACATCTGCGAACTCGCTCTACGAACGGGATCATATCGCATTACCATCCTCTAGCACACAACTGGCCACATCAAGAAACCCAAACACAAACACAAACCCAATCTAAGCAAACCATAACATCAACCAAAAACAACAACACGACGCACGCAACACGCCGCACGACATCCACATCGGACTCAACACAAGCAAACAACAACAAACACTCAAAACAATAGCACTTCGATGGACAAAACCTAAATCACACTAGACAAACAAACAATCATATATCTATCGAGTAATGTCGCTCACACATGTAGTCGCGTGAAATTCCGACAATTCACACGGGGATCTCCAGAGCAAATCCAATATATCCCGTCAGTCACGCAATGAACGACATCTGCGAACTCGCTCTACGAACGGGATCATATCGCATTACCATCCTCTAGCACACAACTGGCCACATCAAGAAACCCAAACACAAACACAAACCCAATCTAAGCAAACCATAACATCAACCAAAAACAACAACACGACGCACGCAACACGCCGCACGACATCCACATCGGACTCAACACAAGCAAACAACAACAAACACTCAAAACAATAGCACTTCGATGGACAAAACCTAAATCACACTAGACAAACAAACAATCATATATCTATCGAGTAATGTCGCTCACACATGTAGTCGCGTGAAATTCCGACAATTCACACGGGGATCTCCAGAGCAAATCCAATATATCCCGTCAGTCACGCAATGAACGACATCTGCGAACTCGCTCTACGAACGGGATCATATCGCATTACCATCCTCTAGCACACAACTGGCCACATCAAGAAACCCAAACACAAACACAAACCCAATCTAAGCAAACCATAACATCAACCAAAAACAACAACACGACGCACGCAACACGCCGCACGACATCCACATCGGACTCAACACAAGCAAACAACAACAAACACTCAAAACAATAGCACTTCGATGGACAAAACCTAAATCACACTAGACAAACAAACAATCATATATCTATCGAGTAATGTCGCTCACACATGTAGTCGCGTGAAATTCCGACAATTCACACGGGGATCTCCAGAGCAAATCCAATATATCCCGTCAGTCACGCAATGAACGACATCTGCGAACTCGCTCTACGAACGGGATCATATCGCATTACCATCCTCTAGCACACAACTGGCCACATCAAGAAACCCAAACACAAACACAAACCCAATCTAAGCAAACCATAACATCAACCAAAAACAACAACACGACGCACGAGACGAAAGGTCCATATACTGGTTCCGGGAACCCCCGCACACGCTGGCATCGTGGATGAAATGCAGAAATGAAGAGTTCAACCTTCAGCCTTGCAAGTCGCACATGTATATTGGAGTCCGAAAGATAAACTCAGATCAGTGTTGGGCGTTGACGGAAATACCAACCTTGGAGGCTTATGAAGTTATTCGGTAAGTCCGGTACGAGTCACAGTAAGGTGTACAGAGCAAATGAGCACAAATATAACGCAAATAATAAGTTTAACGCGGTGAAGGGACCGCAGGCATAACCTCCTGCGGAGATTTCTCCACAGGGTAGATCTTTCGCAGAACAACACCTGAGCATAAAGATAATCATGAGTAATGTTGACGCACCTTTTTGCGTTCACCAGTCTGATAAGCGACGTAGCGCGCATGCTCCACGGTTTCACATACCAAAGCATTACCGCACGCGAAGGTAAGTGCCTTCTTCACAATTATTGGGTCACACTGGATAACATCGATGACCAAGTGTACATTTGGCGGATCGCTGATTTCTCTGAAAAAAGATAGCGGACATTGTTTATGAACTCAGAGGTCCTCAAGTGGATAGCTATGTTCCGGATGAAATTCTACTCTGTTTTAAGGAGTTCCAGCAAAAGGTCACCTTCAACAGCAAGAACTTTAATTGAACTCTTCGAACCTTTGTGATGCCAACAAAACGAAACTCAACTAACTTGCGTCCAAGTGCTGACAGCTAATGTATATCTGAGGCAGGATTGTAAGTGGAAGAACTTACCGCAGGCGTTCATCAATTGGCTTCACATCGAGAAAATCAAGAGGAAGGAACGTCTCCGGCTCGATTCTTTGATCCTTCATGTACTGAATGCATTCTTTAGCGGTTTTCTCGCTATCGCACACAATTGCATCCATATATTTTCCAAGCACTTTTGTTATGGCAACTTGATAGCGTCGATGTGATGGTTGGCACATTTCCAGCAAGCGCCCATGCTGCAATCATGCAATTTGTCATCAGACAGATAAATGAAGTACAAGAGAAAAACAAACTTAAACTACCGATTGTTATCAAAATTTTCCGAAAACCATCAAATTAATTTCCTTGGTCACCATCAGATTACTTGGGGAAAATCAGTTGCTCCACTCACTGTCATAAGATGTTAAGCAAACAGAGCGCACATAATTGGTGGGGCAATGAAGAAGATAATGAAGCAAACCATGACAAGAACAGGAGCTTACCACACCAGGAAACAATCTTTTTAGGTTTTCAATTAACTCCTGTTTTTTTGCTGCTCGCGAGGATTCGTGTCGCTCAACTTTGGCCTCGCCTAACTGGCAAACAACAGCTTCTAACTCCGTATTGATTTCGTCAATGCGCCTGGTTGCCTGTTCCACTTCTTCCCGAATAGCTTTTTCAGTCTCACGTTGCTCCGTGATTGCACGATTGCTTGATCTGGTTGCATGGAAGAGGAAAGAGAGATAGAGTGGTTCCTCGAGAGCACCGTACCGCATATATTAAACCAGCAGGACCCTCAGGTAGAGAGTTTTGATTTTATCAGTGACATTACGGCAGATTTGCAACGTTCCCGACGGAAAGCAACTGGCAAAATGATGTGAGGTATACAGAGTTTCCGTAGTTTATCTTGTATAGTTGGTAAGACGGCGAGTATTAGATAGGTTCATGCAAAGTACCATATTAATGCTCCCTAGAAAACAACGAAAAGAAATAGCCTAACTGTTAATACAGGAAGATGTTTCTGTCAGGAGAGTTGGTTCCACTGTTTAATCAAACGAATACGGGCAGCGCACCAGAAAATGAGCTACCGCATATTCTACATGCTTCCATTTTTTGCGCTGACCACTATGACTGCAACTCATCCGTCGATGCGTCCCGACTAATGAGATCGGTAACTCGTATTATTTCAGCTTGCTTCCTTCAGCCTGTTATCCACATCCCACCGGTTCCTGTTCGCCACCTGTTTTACTTCTTATTGAGGGAAAAACGGCTTTCGAGGAGAAACAGTTAGAAAAATAATTTACCTGCTGTGCTGTAAACACAATCCCTCTTGACATTTCAGTCAGCTCGCATAAATATGTGATCACTGCCCCAATACTATCTAAGTATCCAACCAGTCTAGCGACGACCGCTGCGCTATGAGGCAATGGAGTTGGTAGAATCAACCCTAGCTATATAGGTATAGGAGAACGAATGACCCCAAAAAAAAGCCTATATTATAGGGGACCTATTGTGTGAGCTGAATTATTTTGTGGGAATGCAAAACATCTGGTCACCCTGATGAACGAATCTAAAACGATCAACTGTATCATTAGCTGAATCAGAATGACAGACTGAGGTCCTTGTGATCACTAAACGGAAACGGTGTTCATTGGTACTAGATTATAAGTATCCTACAGAAGAGGTTCCAAATTTCAAAGAAACGATCTATCGGAAGTATGGTCGTCATTCCAGCGCGCCAGAAGCAAGCGATTTCCTGGTGGTATATATAGAAACTGAAAGCAATCGCTAGCAAGTCAGTTATTGCTTTCACAAAAAAATACCGCTAACATGCGGCATCCGTACACCACCAGTGCAAACAAGTGACTGGTGGGGCCACCACCCTGAACTCTAAGTATAAGGGTTCTCACCTGTCTGGCGTCACGCACAATCTGACCATTACAGTTGGGCATGAAAGCGCGTTTAATCGGGAAACAAGAACAAAAGCAAGCTGTTTCATGGAATGATCGCAGAGCGTGCGCAAGTAGGTTGAATGATTTCAGCAAGCAAGCAAAAACTCACGAATAAATCCAGTCATTACCGCGAGGTTATACACGATCCATTTTGAATGGATGCATATTTGCAATAGTCATCACACGAAACCCAAACCAGACCGAAACTTTGCAGCCCAGTAATTAAATCTATGACCACTATGTACTGCGGCGACTAACCTCGACAAACAACAAATGAATTATGAAACAAAGTCCCCATTCGAGAGGAACTGTTGACAGCTTACGCCAACGCATAAAACCAGAGCAGTATCAACGAAGGGGGAAAGAAGAGACCCGATAAAATCGATCTGAAATGTAAGTCTAGTCGTTGCCGATGATGTTGGTGCAACTCACTCAATGTATTCCATTAGCTTTTGTAAACGTTTCTTATTTTCATTGAGCTCGGTTTCTTTGCGTTTAAGAGAGCTTTCGATCTCATTTTTACGCCGATCAAGGGCATCATACAGATCCTTCTGCTCATTGTATTCACGATTCAAACCATCCAAAACCGCGGAGAGATGAGAAGTTCGCTCAGCAACCTTCTGTTTTAAACGATGATATTCATTTAGCTATAAAGGGTCCGCAGAAACCGTAAAAGGAAAAATGCAAACTTTAGAATCAAGGAATAGCGCCAACCAAACGGATCAGTCGGTTAATCGCGGAAAGATAACAACTCAGCGCAATTGGAGTGAAGAATAAAAGTAGGCATAAGAATGAATGGCGTGCCACTTGTGTGCTAACTTCTCTCATATTTTTTTTTAGAAATTTCTACTTCACATGTCTTTACGGCTGTGAAAAATACAGCCGATAATGTAACTTGTAGCTTCACTGTAAACCAGTAACGAAACAACTGTAAGGCCGACGACTACGATCGCAGTCGTTTACACTAACCTGGATTGTTCCTCTTACTAACCATCTACAACACACCGCCAAAAACTATGCAGAAAAGCTGCTTCAAGACTAATAGGAAAACAGATGCAAATGAACGTTCCGATCAAATTCGCCAATTGGCAAATCGCTGAAACCGTACCCAGCAATGAATGTCCTACCAACTTAAGCGAGAAGTGGCTGACACTGAACTGTGATGCAGCATGTCTCGTTCCCACCTCATAGCAAGTAGAACAAAGGAAGATTTTCCTCAGTAAACAATGTACGCAACTTAGTCGAAATATTGTGCGAATGTTGGAATTCGCGGAGCTGCTTTTCGGGGTGAATCATAGTAGATGAATCTAAAATGACACATGCGTTAGGAGCTATTCTGTGCTCCGTGTGTCAAGCTACCTATTCCGACAAACCTTGTCTGCAGGAAACAGCATAAAACTGCGACCATGTACAGCCAGACGGCAGACATCCGTCTCTCAGATTTCATTACCGTAACACATACTAAGATAGCACGACCATGATCAAGCGTTTATCCTGAAGAATAGAAAGTGGACAGTCAGATTCTGATCAACATCCGAATCGGTGGCTGAGTCAAGCCATCTGAGAGGACGTAGTCACGACATAAAAGAAGTTTAATCATTTACGTGGTTTCGAGGTTGGATACTCAGAATCCAAAAAAATTAGTGTGTGATGTGGCAGATAAATGTAGATGCCAGCATTGTTAGTGACAGCGCCACTGTTAGACAAGCCTGTCAACGACATCCAGACAAGCCGACTTATATTCAAGAACATTAACAGTTTGTAGAAAAATCAAAACTCAAGTTTCGTGGTTATGCAGTGTGTTAAGCGCGCCAAATGAGCACCAAGAGTCAGCTTGAAGAGTCTCAACCTGGATTCCGGAATGGGACCGAAAATTCCGGACCGTTTGCTGTACGGTAAGGACAAGTGTTTGCATCATCCCGGTTAAGATCTTTTGGCAGATTTAAGGGCTCCCCGGTAACCGTACTCTTGTCTATTCCTATTCAAATTTCTTCCCCTAAAATGCAAGCTGAACGTTCGGATCGTATTTGACGGCAGGATCTGCATACACACCGAAACTATCCGACATATTCAAGCGCAAGCTTCAACAAGGCCCATTTAAGAGCCTAACTGACAGAGTGCTTAATGAAGGCCATTCTGCAGGTGTTCTGATCTCTGTGAATAATGTAGAGAGCTTTCCCTCTTTCAGCTCGTCCAGGATCACTTGGGCATCCAATTTACCTCAGATTAGAAAGTAAGTGACATTACGGCCCTTATATGAACACAACACCATAAGTCCGGATGAAGGTACACAACGATTTACATAGAGGAAGGCTACTCCTAAACAAAAGCGCAACCTCGTCTAACGCCCCACAAGAGCGGCGAAAATCCGCCCAATTACTGTCCTAGAACATAGACTGACTCTTGCTCCTCTTGACTCCTCAATTAACAAGAAGAATGAGGACTCAAAGCCAAAAACCTCAAATGTCGAAAGAGATCTAGCCAAGTCCGTTTTTGAGGTCAATCAGCAAACGCATTGCGCAATAAATAAGCAATGACAAAGCAATCGTTCAAGTGTAGCAACCTTTTGTGTGCAGACGAGATGCTGCCAGGTTTTCGAAACATGGATAGGGGTAGTCGAAAAAACGGGGTTGAGTTCAAACGGCGTACACTCGTCACTAGCCTTGGCCACAGAGGCTACATGATAACCTAAGCGGAACTCACTCCACAATCACATTCTGGTTCTGGTTCTCAACCGAACACTTAATTTATCCTAACTTCAAAAACGGAGTGCAAAAATACACTGGTCTGTTCACTTTCCTCGTGCGGTGCGACGAAACACGTTCGAAGTGCGACTATACGGTTCAGGCGACGAGCACGCATGCTAGTTTGTCAAACGAACCAAGAACGTAAGGACTGGTTTCGTAGGACAGTATATAGCTAATCATACCGTGAACCCTAGAATTCTGGAAAACAAGCGCCGTCCTACCCCGACCAATACAACATCCGATTGCCACAGTAATTGGGATGATTGCTATCAGGCTGCGTAGCGCTCCGGGTAAAAGTGCCTGATGCACGCATTACACCTAACTTAGGCTCTTAAAACAAGTGTCCCCGTCACCATCCACCGTCTACGAACACATCCACATCACCAACACGAACACAAAGGTCCCGGTCATTTAATCGGTGACCTGAACCTAGATGTCTAGTGAACGATGACCAATACGGTTAATTTGCGCAATTGGTTTTTGCATCCAGTTTACCTATTTAATTCTAGTTACAACATCTAGGCCTGCGGAAACCAAAACCTTCGATAAAATCAGTTGTATTTTTTTCCAAAATTTTATTCTGTTGTGAAGCCGAGTAAGAGAGCACAAGAAATCCTTATCTTATTCCCATTAAACATCGTCAATAGCCAGTTTTTGATTTCAGTAACCAAAAGATCAAAGCCAAAGATTTAGACTGGGTAGTGTCACAAGTTCCAATGCACCTGATCTTCGTAAAGTGGTGAGCCTAAGTCATTAGGTTTTGACCAAAGTTATTTTAAAGTGTTAAATGACGGGCTTCAAAATAGCAGACGAAAAACTTAAAACCAACGGTTTAGTCAATGTTTGGTTAACGTCTGACAGAATAAGATAAGTCACAACTGTCCCTCACAAAAGACAAACCTGTGTTTCTTCTAGTTCTAGGTTAATGCCCTGTTCCAATGACTTTTTTGTTTGTTGTTGTTCATATTCTCTCTTCAGGGAAGAAATCTTTTCAGATTCCGCTTCAAGCTGATCAATTTCCTGGAGGTGACTGCTGTGCAACTGCTTGGCATTCTCCAGAGATTTTCTGTGAAAAAATGCATTACTGGAAACGAATATACTTGGACTCCTTGTGTTTTTCCGTCACATGTCGTAGAAGCTGTGACACTTTGATGAACTCCGGTCTTCGTTTGCCAATCTTTTGTTCCTGTATACCGCTGTTATCTAAATTTCACGTCGAACTTACACATTTTTTAATTTCTTGCTCAACAGATGACTGGTCGCGATTGACTTTTCCTAATTCACGACGTTTGTCTTTCATTTCTTCCTCAATAGACTGTCGTTGTTCGTGTTCAGAGGCCAACAGTTCTTCACGCTGCTTCAGCTCCTCGCGAACCCGCCTGATTTCCAAATCGTTATAGTAAAGCTTGAACAGATGAAGTTCCGTGCGCTTCAGTGCCTAAAATGCGATAAGAGGCCATCTAACTCAAGCACATAACAGTCAAGGAAATGATAATCTCACGAAAGCACAAGAGGAAAGGAGAAACAGTAACTATTCAGGAAGCAGGCCTCGGGTTAAGTTCTTACAATACCTCCAAAAAATGACAGACCACAAGCATGCTACAATGCCAGCAAATCATGACCAGATCTTCCAAAGTGATCATATCTGTGACTTTGACGATGAATGAGCTAGCTTCTTGAACGGATGGACGATAAGTTTTCGTCAAAAGGTCGTACGGGCAATGTCCCGAGCACAATTCGGACTTAATAGATACGACATACCCCTAGCCATTGCACAATCAGGTATCTGCAAGGTAGAACAGCGAACCAGTGGAGAAGAGTCTCCCACGCTGTTCAACCCATAAGCTGGCCGCATCCACCGAAACCATCAGATACGATCACCGCTAAACACCGATGAGTATTCACCGATGAACTTGGAAAGCAGCCCTATCTTTTATACCACACAGTGTACCTTACCAGAAGACCCCATGTAAATAGGAAAAGCAGTAAAAGCGTGACAACGCAAAGTTGAACAGCCACTATCCTTCAATGCACATCAAACTACCACAGCTATTTCATGATACGTGAATTAAGCAATTAACAGAACTGCGAAGAAAGTTGAATGAAACCAAGTTTATGCGCTTGTGTATAACACGTTCTGTTCCCCCTTCACTTGGTACTGAATCAGAAAGCAAGCATAATATCCACAGGACAGTGGACCAGAAAAAGGTCACATGGGATACACGTTGAAGACCCCAAAAACAGACATATGGAAAGACAGTGGGGTTACAAAAATATCTATCCCAATGAGCTGAGACAATTTTATCTGACGCAGGACTCTAAGAACTATATACGTGAAGCAAAAGAGATGGCCGTAAAGAAATGAAAATCGGATACGACAGCTTCTCAAACATTGTCAGTAATCTCGAAGAGACAGGTGGGTGAGCGGATTTATAACGGATTTGAAGGACCAGGTGGAAAACAATATCAGAAAGTTACTGTTAATTATATTATAATCGCCACTGACGTGGCTCACCGCTTAGGTTGCGCCACTGTGATAACCCTCGTTAAACCTTGAGAATACGCTTGCACAACACGCAGTGTGCGCATACATATTAAGTCGAACGAATAAAATCTTGTCGAAGGATCTCAAGATTCGCCTGAGTAGTCATCATCATTATCCTCAGCATCGGTAGCAGACAGTGTTCCATATTCATGCTTTGCTGTCGTGCAGCCATAATTTGTTTGAAGGCCTTACTGTGAAGAAAAAATGTGAATAGGGAAAGGATTCAGTAGTACTAACCCACCAAAATCACCTCAAAATACCTACACTTCCAAACACCTACTCATAAAATTTGGAGAAACTGCCAACAAGAACGCCAATACATCGACTAGAAACTATACATTGCAGCATCTTACACAATGCACAATGGAGATCGCGCGCACCCAATTCCTGGCAGGCCAGTAACACCGATAACGGAAGTTTTCATAATCTCTACCAAACACCTGACAGTTTGAAGGTTAACCCGATAACGGAAGTTTTCATAATCTATACCAAACACCTGACAGTTTGAAGGTTAACGAGCTCTCTGCTTGCGCCACTTCGAACTGGGCACGAAAAACAGCACCCTCTTTGGCAAATAATGGCTCGGCATGCACAAAACATGGCCAAAACACCGCAGATTCTGGTGTTGTACGATGTCCCCGTTGCACGACCAAAGATTGGCTATCTAGCCATCTCGTTACAAATTATCCAGGACCTCCGAATTGCGCGGGTCTAGTGGGAACATCAGGTTAGCAATCTCGAGATAGGCCAGACGGTTTCCAGGAAGGTTCACTCTCCCTCGATAGACCACACACACTGCACGGGTTACGCTGATTAAGCAATGTGGTTCGTACGCCAGATGACCACGTGCCCTGTAGATCTGTGTTAGCCCGGCCTTACATGAAATGGAGACGACCAAGGAGCCGTCATTCTGTGCCCTGGCAACGAAGCGTGAAAGACCTTGCGAGTCAACTCAGTCGCGTTGGCAAATGCCGTCTCTCAAGATGAGGGCCAGGGGACGAGGCAAACAAAGGGTCAGTGACCCTGAAAGATATAGCTGTGTGGCGCACCAAACGGCACCTTGCATCAAACTACCACCTTCAGTGCATAGCCCTTACTCCCTGTCATACCGGACGAACAGAACCATCGCTTCCGTCGCATGATTTTCATTTCCTTAGTTTCCTTATCCCCGGTGAACCAAGCTGCAACATCTGTAACTAGTGCAACTTGGTGCACGGTTTATGCTCTACAAAAATGAACTGAATTCGTCCCAGTGCCATCCTACCAGGGGAATATATTCCGATATCTCGAATACCGTACCAGCAGAAACATGTGGCGACGTTTGTGCGGGAACTTCAGATGGAAAATATCATAAAGAAAGAAGTCGGGATTCTGTCGACTATCCCGTAAACACTGAATTGATTGATCGTATTTCGCCAAATATCTTTTATCTAACCACAGCGAAAGCGGCCGTTATGAGATGATTTTTATTCTCCCACACCCTGTTCTTTAAACCACTCCTACAAAGTCACTCTCCTCCAACGATGAATCCATTCCGTAGCATCTCCTTACACGCCATTAGACTCTGGAATCCTCCAAGTCGGTGACTACCTTATGATGATTTTCACCTCTTCACGGCTCACGATAACACGTATTTCATCCAGCGGCGCGATATAACTTGTTTCTAAATTGTCGGATTTTCCTTTCACTGGTCTCCGAAAGGGGGTTTAGTTACCAGAAAAATTAGGACAATAATTCTTTCATAAACGTACCAGGTCTTGCTGCAGTTTCCTATAGCGTTCAGCCTCATCGATTTCAAACTTGGCTTCTTTACGCTCCGCGACAATACCCTTCTTTTTGTTCAGGTTTAGAGTAGTGTTTTCTTCCAACATATGCATTTCTAATTTAGCGTTATCGTATTCTTCTTTGAGTTCAGCAGACCTGCAGATAAACGGTTCACACCGAAAATAAACCTACTTGCTGATCTCTTCGAACATCTGACACCTTTCTCGTGCGTTTTTCATGGCAATACTTTCGACAGCACCTTGAAATACTAGGAAATTCTTCACCTTCATGAAAATATGAATCTTCTCAAGAGCCGCGGCGTACTCATCGACTCTAACGGCCTAGAAAAGACATATATGCTACCTGCTGACTTACTGCACCATTAATTCTGTATTCTGAAGTGTTGCCATGAATTACACGACTGAACCTGATCTCTTCACCGTCAGGCATTTCGTAAACGGCTGTCACGGAGGCCGACTTGGAAACAGGCTTTCCCACCACCGATCCATGTATCAAATCCTGAAGAGAATTACGCATATTCTATCAATGCTACATACGTTCAATCGCCGAACGCGGAGATGACGGGTGTTTTCCCCCAAAACAAAACTGATGGCATCCATCAGGTTTGACTTGCCTAAAAGTTGGCTAAAAACCCACCAGAGGTCTTACCTGACCCATTCGGCCCGATGATAGCCGTAAATGTTCGAAACGGACCAATGACTTGTCTTCCTTTATATGACTTGTAATTTTCCAGCTCGATATACTTAAGACGGCCGCAAGCCTCGGCCATCTTACAGCGACGGCTCTCAGCTGTGAACCCAACAAGATTTCGAGCGATGATTGGCGGGCAGCAACATCCAAATCGGGGTCTTGAGGGTCTCAGTGGTTTCTTCACGGATTCACGGACTGATACCCAGGACCGAGGCTTTCGCCCAAGCTTCCCGGGTCGGGTTTGTTCTTGTCCTTTAGCGGACACAGTAGATCAGTGGCCTCCTGGGGATCCAATTTGGACAGCCGATTGTTTGTCTGTAGCGCCTTTGTTGGAGCGTGATTGTTGTAGCGACTGGTAGCTCACAACACTTGCTTCATTTGCTGTTTGCCTGGTCAACAATTCTTCCATAAAGTCTCAAGAGATTCCTACTAAGTAACTAATGAATACCAAGATTCCCACCACAACACCAAAGGTTGATAGTCATTCCAAAACGGTCAGAAAATCCTGGGAATCACACATCTGGCCGCGACAATCAAGCTTGTCCGACAGGTTTGCAAGACAGACTGCTTCCTTTCACTTTGTGAATGGCGTCAGCCCTCGTGATATACTGTGTGAATTTACTTGCTACCAAACTTAATGTATTCTCGCTTTGCAAGTTGCCACTGGGTCGCCCAGACTTCTTGAATCACCGAAACGCGCAACCCGTGTAAATGGCTCAAAAAGACCATCCGCACTAACCAGACCCACACACAACGTATTGCAAGAAGTACACTGTGAGGGAGACCACAGGGGTAACTAGGACCCGAGGCTTACATTTATTTCCTGCACAAGGGAGTACTTTTATAGATGCGGCGGATTTTTCTCGAGGATAGTATACTTACATAAGTTCCGGGTTAATAAATGGCCTTGTGCGTTTTTGGGTAACAGGGTGATTCTACCTACAAAATGGTGGCTAGGCTCAGGTGAATGTGGGAGGCAAGCTTCTCATCAGAGGTGGGCGACAAAGAATATGTAAGCCCTTTTGGTCCCCACCATCGGCTTCAGTAATTATGCAGATACTGAGCCCATAGCAAGCTGCATATATCAGCCGCAACGGGCCTTCGGTACAAACTTACACCAACCCCCTCAAACGAAGTTCCGCTAATAGCTTGAAAAATTAACTGAGCGCTACGTATGCTGCGCACGCAAATATTCTCCACAATGAAAACGCCGGCTTCCAGCAGAACAACAAATTGATGTACAGGAGTGGATGGAAGGGCAAATAGGCAAATGGTGTGCAGAAGCAAACTGAAGTGAGCCGGTGACATATCGCGCTTACAGGTGGGGCAGACCGTGACACTGACTTGAAACATTCCACTCAAGAAGGCATGTGTCCTATCCTGAAAGTGTATGAGGCTTAAGAACCTACCAAAGAGTACCTAGAAAAGGCGAAGACATTGGGCTTCAAGGACAGAGGATCGTTGCTATCTATAGGTTTTCTGGACCTGTTACGAAAAAATCGGTATGTGAGTGATCCATTATCACCTTGTAAGTCCACTTAGGATGGTTGAAATACTAAGCCACATTCCTAATTCGAACACAGTGAGACTGAGAAAATTTTCACCACCTAAATCTTGTGAGCCAGGGCCGGCCGAACTAAAATTCGCAAGCCCATGATTCAGTGATCATTTTCTGGTAACGATCGCCCGAATAGATCGGCCACAACCGACCATGTCCATGTGTAGTTTGATGATGATATGTGCAGGCAATACCCACTGGTGATATAGATAGAGGTATACAGACATTAAATCGTACCCTGATTCCTCTTGGAAATCCATGCAAAAAACTAGGCACCAACATCAGCAGCGCAACGCAATTCACCGACGGAGTGTAGAGCGGGTGATAGGGGCTGATGTGCCGATGGTGATGATGGTGGGTTCTCACGTCAATGATCTTTACAAGCATAGCCATGTAACGAAAAGGCTGGGTATGTCAAATGCGATGCCCTTGAACTGTCACCATCGGCTGTTGTAAGCAGCCTCAATAGTTTGATGTTGTGTTTTACTGTGGATCGCCCACACAAGTACACGTAGTGCGGATGAAAACGGGTGGGTTTGAATCGAAACTTCTGAGGGGCAGAAATGGCAGTTACAGAAATGTGTCCACATCAGAAAAGCTGCGCCAGTAAATTATTTTGCCTGGGTATACCGCCAATGGTAGTTGAAGCAAAGACATTCGGTGAAGCAGAAGGGTTAATAATGTGATGAAAAATTGGTACGCGCTACGTTTGTTTTCTGCTTTGCCCATTTAAAATATATGGTTGTTGTGTTCTGAAGATTATATCAGAACCAGAGCTTGGCGACAGCTTCCCTATACTGAGTCAATCTCACAGACGTAGGAGGGTGTTGGTCAGTTTATTAAGCTCAAAGATGTTAGCTTGAATTAAACAAGGTGGTTGTCCCTAGATGTCTAAAGCCCAGGAAATATACAACAAGGTAGAAGGCCTCTCGAAGGCCCATAGCCCATCGCATTCCTCGTCTGGTAAGAACCTGCCAGAAATACAGTATGGCTAAAACGTTTGTGGAAGAAAGTTTGTCAAGCCGTGTTTCCAATTTGGCTAAAACTAAAAACGCGACCCGGTTAGAACTCATATGCGTACTAGTGTCCATGTTTTGCAGTATGCATTTGGGGCAACTCTTTTCCGAATCAGAGTTCGGCGGTAGCACTGCAGCTTGACACATCTCACTCCCCGGTTAGAAATCATATGCGTACTAGTGTCCATGTTTTGCAGTATGCATTTGGGGCAACTCTTTTCCGAATCAGAGTTCGGCGGTAGCACTGCAGCTTGACACATCTCACTCCCCGGTAATCCTGAGGAGGATCGTTCGGCGAGGCCCTCTTCAACGTTCAGTATTTTGCTAATTGCGGCCCTCCCTAATTGAGCCGGATAGGAAATGCTGGTAATATTCTCAAGTAATTTAGTCCTTCAAAACTGTGTTTCCCCTTTTCTCTGTGGTATATGTCAGGATGGCTATGCCACTTTAGTCAACGGAGAAGAGTATTTGTTGGTCATGCAACACCGTGGGCCATGTATGATTACGTAGTATTCCTCTGTCTTTAGTGTTACTGGGGCCGACTGTTTTATGCAGCCGACACAGTTTGGTCCATTCAAGGGGTATCTGAATAAAAAAAGTTGGTAACATGCCTTCCTTCCTTCAGTAGATGACCTCTCGGGAGGCCATGGGGGTCGAATCCATCACTTAATAACGTATAAACTTTAGGACAATTTGTGCCCAATTTGAAGCTCATAAAATTGGATTTTATATTTCGGCACTATTTATTAGCTTGCAGATGTGCGCAGTAGTTATTACATGGTGCGATAGATCAACGTGCCTCCGGAAGTTGGTAGATATATGGTTTTTCATAATCATGTGTCTGGCCTTGTGAGAGATCCAGAAAAAACTGCACGAAGCATCCTTGGAAGCTTCTGTTTATTAGTTATGCTCATCAAGGAAATGCTACACGGACATCGATTGAGTCGCTATGAATTTAGGGCGCGATGGATTTAAGATGTGGAGCCTGGAGGGTGTTTTCAAAGGAAGTAAACTTGCGGAGCATGCGATTGGTTATTTCAGCTTAAGGCCATTCTTTGTCCAACGAATATGAGTTCTTATTCGCAAAATTGTGGGGGCTGTGTGCAACAGTGATTATTTTTCCTGCTGTATATTGTGGTTTGAAAGATACTGCGTCATGTTTATTATTTCGGTCAGTGAAACGGAGCGCCGAGTTACGGTGGAAGAGGTTTATAATATATCCCGACGGCTCCAGCTTTGTCGAAATGCAACAGGAGCTTAGAAAGTGCCCGTATAGCGATAAGGAGCTTGTGTTAATAACATCAATGTTTGTGTGCATGAGTACCACAAGCGTTAAACACAAGGCAGCCAAAAAGGGACGCCCAGTAGCCCAAGTGGATTATACGCCTACTCGCCGCTTAGCAGCTCGTTCCCTCCTGCTTCTTAAATTCTGATTACCAGAAACCACGTTCTGATCATATAGAATTTGCGGGTTCTGGCAGACTCTTAAACATTTCCCTAAATGAAACATTTCTCTTTTTTATGTCAGGTCGAACCCTAGCGGTAAAAGAGGAGACGTTTACCTGTGTATCCTGTATCTGAGAGATAAACGCTGGTTGGCCCCGTGCAGCAGGTTTATTAAGCAGCGTTGGACTCCCTGGTCGTTTTAATCTTAAAAAGTCAACCATTTCTGCTATGAATTTACTCAGATGTGACCTGAGCGCAGCTAAATGTTCGATAGCTGAATAGCCGTCAGTTTGGGTGGTAAGAGTTCAAATATTTGCAGTGCTGACGTGCTGCTTGTGCCACGAAGTTAAACAAAGGACTGGCATTTGGAAGGAAGCACTTTGAAAAAACACTAAATAATACTGATGCGTGATTATTCAGTGGATAAGCTGAAACAAATTGTAACTCTTGTACATGACATTCAGATTTGCCCTCGACTGGTAGTTTTGTATGGTAGGATAATTGGTTTTCGGGAAGTCCATTTGTGATTATAATAATAATAATCATAATAATAATGTTTATTCCCAACTTGTGGGGAGATGCCGTCAGGCATGATCATAAGGTTACAGTCAGAATAAAGCTATGACTGGTGGGACTAAGTACAGGGGGTTTTGGGTGGGAAAAGAGGACAGCGCCATAGGCGGTGAGCTGTATCCAATGTAAACGTGGTCGTCACTAAACCGGCACGAGCAGGGAAGCTCTTTTGTCGAAGAGAACATCAAGCAAGGTCAGATCGTTAGGATTTGAAGGTGGCGGGCAAAAACAAAGCGAGGGAGGGCAAAACAAGAGGCTTCTTGCCTGAAATATGACAAGAGAAATGTAAGCTGTGGAAAATCAGAAACCAGAACATCAGATCTGGTGAAGCAGCAAAGTTGGCATCATCCAGCCGATCAAATTGAACTGAAGCCAAAAACAACCGCTGAGGCCTCGCGGCCTTGGACTATTGGGCTCGTGGCCAGGGTCACAAAAGCGTAAGTGGGGATGATGAAATGGAGGGACCAGCAAAGCGGGTAAATGGTAGCAGGGATCTCAGAGACATGGTATACAGTTAAACTGTAGTGACTCACTGGTGTCGCTGTTGTGGAGGCGGGCATAATAGTTCCTTTGGAAGAGAGAGATGGTGGCAACACACGAGCCGGAACGCGAACTGTATAGAAAGTTATTGGATTTGGTGGGAAGCACAGTAACACAGAGATGGTTAAATTTCAACCAACAGTTCAGCAGGTTGGAATGAATGTGTCATGGAGTCAGCTGGGGTCGATTGGGGAGTTCGTCGTATTTGCAGTTAATGGAACGAGTGGGCGAGGGCACGGTCGAGAGAAGGAATGGAATAGTTGCGGGAGTGCTATCGAACTGGGTATGGCAGTGCCGTGCCATCATTGGCCTGACATGCTTCAGTTTTTGGACAGCCCCGTAACGGACGTCACATTTTAAGGTGAGTGGGCTGGGGTGTGCAGTTCTTTGGGCAGCGGGATTCATTTCAGGCTGGCCGAGGAAACAAGGTGGAGCGAAGCCGATATGGAATCGCAGGGTTCTTTTGGTCCGTTTTGGGATCCTGTGGTTGAAGATCACCGGCCAGGTGGAGTGGGTAACAGCCAACCAGGTCCTCCAAACCAGGCATTGCCGAAGTTCGAAGCTTGGGAAGATGAGGGGGTGGGATGAAATTAGTAAAGCATGGTGAGTTTGAAAAGACAACAAATGGGGTAATGTGCATTAATATACATTGAAAGAAAAACTTGACGTCTGACGCGATTAGGGTGATGACAAGTGATTGTATGGAATAGGATATAGACTAGCGACCAAGGGGGTGGGTTTGCTAACAAACGATATTAAATTACAAGGGATCTAGTAAAGGCCGATATAAGCATGCAAAGTGGTGGTGTGGAAATCAGATGTATAAGGGCGGACGGGAGTGAACTTTCGAGATAACTGGTTGATCTGTTATTTATTACATGGGTTGGACAGTACCAGGAGAGAAAGCATGTACAAGAGAAATAGTCACCAGTCCCCGAAGCACTGCTATAAGCTTTAATCTGTAAGTGGTGCAATGATGGAGACTTTCATGTCTACCACTGGGAGCGGCAGGTAGATGTGTTCTTTGTTTGGTTGACGGAGTGGGCTTTGGTGCGGTGTAGCCTCTGTTCTGATGAAGGCAGATACAGCTATGCTCGTCGATGTAAGCCATGGGCATTGCAGATTATCTTCAGGCTATTCCAGGTGTTTTTTTTTATTGTTTTTTTTACAGATGAGAGGTCAGTTTTTTTCTTCATCTGTGGTTTATGGCGTTGCCAGATACAAAACTCAACCGAGGCGAGCCCAGCACCAACAGCAACAAACACAAGTCAGCGGTACTTTTTTTTGATTTCCTGAATTTAAAGGCCAGGCTCAGAACCACCGGCGATGGGCGATGCACCCGTGCTACTGGAGGGGTGACGGGTATACGAACGCACCATGGTGCAACGTAACAGAGCGACCCTCCCTGCAGGGCGTACCCGTCCACCACACGAGGTTTTCATCCCTCGTGCATGCTACCAGATCTGCAAGGTGGAAAACCAACCAAGCAGTCATAAATGCGGTTTGTGCATTAAAAAATACTCCAGCTACCAATTTTTTTCTGGTCGGGGGAAAGCAAGGCCAGTAAAGACAGCTCAGTCAATTCGAGCAGACAAACGGCATACAGACGCTGGTAGAGGCAAGTCGCGGAGGAGAAGTGAACTGACAGCTGCCAATGAGACAGTAGGAGTGGAATAGTGATATTCACAGCGATTGCACCATGGCTAAACGGCGTCGGAGCGCTGATGTGAGCTATCACGTCGAGCAGAAGCTTACCGCGATGTTGTGTGAGAGTGTATGGTGCAGTAAATCATCAGATGGATATATATATAGGCGCAGAATGCGCTCTGGTAATGAAGAAAAAAAGCTGACTCTGGTTTGGTTCTTGTCAGTTAGAGTTAGGCTGAGGGCACCAGTCACTAGACAGAGCTGATAGAGTAATCCGGGGTAGGGACTATACTAGAACGAGGTGTAAGATGTCTGGGAAAAAAAGAAAAACAACCAAGCCAGTAACACAGCACATTTAGATCAAGTAGGCATTTAAGTCCTACATTAGCTTAAAGCGAGTCAAGAGGATAGGAAGAAATGATAACAGGATCTTTTACTTGCCCACTAACTGTGTCGTCGCTAAACTCAAACGCGCACTGGACCCGATTCGTAGAGGAGGTCAGGGGGTAGTTGGGTATTAAGTAAGGCGGCAGCAGTTTCACAGGTAAGGAATTTGTCTACGGACTGGGAAAAAGTATGACGATGCGTGATGCTTCGCAGCTGCTCAGGAAGGTTGTTCCAGATGCGAGCGTAATAAACTAGGAAGAAGTAGTGGCGTAGGTTTGTACGAGCTAGGGGACATACTAAGAGGTTGCAGGAGTTACGGAGTCTGTAGTGGGGTTGCGAGTTTATACTTGGTCTGGCCTCTGCTATAAAGGTGTCTTTGTGCAGCAGACGGTGTAAGAGAGTTAGATTCAGCTTTAACCGTCTAAGCCATAGTGGTTCGAGGCCTAGGATTTGGCAGCGGGAACGGTAAGAGAGGGGGTGGGACCGAGGGAACAGCTTTTTCGTGAATGAGCGTTGGACGCTTTCAATTGCAAGTCTGCAACTTTGGGTGTAGAGTGAGGAGAATACGGGACAGAATTCCACGATTGGTCTTACGCATAGCTTGAAAATTGCAACCATCGTGTCTGGAAGGTGACAGGAGCGCAGTACTAAAAAACTGAGCCTGCGTGCTCTGGCAACCTGAAACTGCACTTGGTGGGAAAAGCTAAAAGTACAGGAGTATCTGAGGCCGAGATCTTTGATCTCCGTGGAATGAGTGATAGGATTTCCATTAATTGTGAAAGCGTCAGCCGGGAGTGAGCAGCGACAGGAGGTTATGCAGGATTTTGTGGAGGAGAAGCTTAGGCCAGAGTCGTTTGACCAGCGAGTCAATGAATCTAAGTCTCGCTTAATCTGCTGAAAGGCAAGGGCTTGTGTAGAGGGGGGGAATGTGTACGCGATTTTTATATCGTCCGCGAAGAGGAAAGCCTTACCATGGGATATGGCGCCGAAGACGTCATTGATATACAATAAGAAAAGGACGGGGCCTAGCACGCTTCCTTGGATGACTCCACTAGTGATCGATAGTGGAGATGATTGTATGTCCCCGATTTGCGTTATTTGCGTCCTGTCTGATAAGTAGGAAGCGAACCACTGCAATAAGGTTCCGGTGATGCCAACGGTACTAAGTTTGCGTAGCAGGGAGGCATGGGGGACCTGGTCAAAGGCTTTTTGAATGTCCAGGTAGACTGTTACAATGGAGTATCCAGCGTCGTAGGCTGCTGTGATGGTCTCAAAGAAGTGGAGCTGGCAGCCACTAACGGATCTTTGAGACAGGAACCCATACTGCCGGTTATCTATGGCATTATTAGCCAGGAGGAACTTGGTTAACGGACCTTTGACCAGGCGTTCAAGGGTTCTCATTAGGAGGGAGGTATGGTGGATTCCCCTGTAGTTGGAGGGAGTTTGTCTAGAACCAGATTTGAAATGCGGGTGGATTATAGACTTCTTCCACTGGAGGGGGACGACTCCATTGTATATAGAGTGGGCAAAAAGATTTAGTACAAGGATGCCAATATTTTGGCCGCCTTGTCTCAAGACACGCGGTGGAAGACCGTCGGCCCCTGGCACAACAGAGTCCTTAATCTTCAGGAGAAGGCATGAAACATCAGCTTGGGAGATGGTTACGTTACTGAGAGTCGGGTGGTTACCTTGACCATTAAGAGTTTGAAGAGATGCAGCAGTGAGAAGGGGTTCGGAGTTGGGAGGAATGGGTAGGTAACAGCTGGCGAAGTAAGCGTTCAGATGGTCTGCAATATTGACAGGATCAGTGACGGGGCCACTATCTGTGAAACGTAAACAGGCAATTGGGTGGTTGTTCGGGATACAACGCCTACGGAACAGCCGGCTGAGTGATTTGGGATTAGAAGGGGTTCTGAGGACGGTGCTCTCTTCTCGGCGTTCGAGAGATACCCGCAAGGATTCTCGGTCAGTAGAGAGTTTACTGATAAGAATTAGTAACGAGAAATCCTGAGACTTCCTATATTCTCTGCTAGCCCGGTGTATTTTTGCATCCAAGATTTTCAATAACCTATCGTGGCCGGAGACATTGGAGTGAAAACGTTTTACAGGAGAGACAAGGTGAAGAGCAGTCAATAGGTTTTGGTAAAAGATGTCACAGACGCGGTGGGTATTTGTCGAGAGGAAGAAGTCATCCCAATTCTGGGAGGCCAGCGTGGACGAAAAGGCTTGTAAAATATCCGGGGAGAGGAGATGAAACAGGGATGGACTCAGAGGAACAGTTTGGCCGTAACTGACTGCGTTGCAAGAAACGACGCAGTGATCACTTCCTGGGAAGCAAGGACCAACTGCAGCTGTAGCCAAATGGCCATCGTTGGAAAATATTAGGTCCAGGGTATGTAAGCCACGAGTGGGGCGACGTACGAGTTGGGACCAGCCCTCCACACTAAGTTGGGCGAGCAGCGCGGCATAACGGATGGGGCCGATAGTGGGAGACCAGGAAATATCCGGCAGGTTAAAGTCACCCAGCAGAAATTTAGACGTATGAGGAAGGGCATGCGCAGTGGAGATAATACGGGAAAGGTCGGCAATAGAGTCGGGGGAAGGGGCCGGTGGTAGATAGATACAACCTACTAGTACAGGTCTTTTGGTCCGTTCTGTAGATATCCAGGTAGTCTCCGGAATCCCTTCCAGGGAAGAATCAACAAAGGGAGTTGCACGAAGTTCTGTTTTGGAGTAGATGGCACAGCCGCCGCCTCTTGAGTTTTTCCTATCAGAGCGATGAATATCATAGCCAGGGAGTGAGACGGCCGTGTCAGGAGTTTCATCTGTGAGCCATGTTTCAGTCACGCAGATCACACTTGGTTGAGCAATGGCGCTAATTGCTCGGAGATTATGAATTTTGGGCAGTAAAGAGCGGGCGTTGAACAACATTATTGATAGGCTCGTTGGTGAGTAAACGGTACTGAATAGGAACTTTATAACCTCACTCACGGTGGAGTTTAGTACTGGAGGGACTTGGTAGCTGAAGGTAGGGTAGTATGAAGTAGGGGTCGGAGTCCGGGGAGGAGTTTTTAATATTGGTGGTGGATGGGTGGATAGTTGGTTAAATAGGTCTGGACCCACGGCAGGAGGTGCTGTATCAGGTTCAGTATAGGGTACGGAATGACTCTGGGAGAGTGGCATGCAGTTGAATACAGAGCTGCCGATCGTGTTACCTTCTGCATCGTCAGGTGTGGAGGAGGGTGGGATGTAAAAATGGGTGGTGGCTGTGGAGGGATGGGAGGCTGCCGAAAATGGTGTTCAGGTGGGACAAAAGTTGGTAGGTTTGGTAGCGAAAACGGATGGGGGACGGAGTTGGTCATCGGTCGTTGTGGATATGAGTTTCTTCCTGGCACATGGTGTGTAAAGCTTGAGGTGCCTTTTAAAGGTTGTAGAGGTGGATCCTTGCGAGGCTTCGGAGAAGGCGGGGTAGGTAGCGGTGTAGGTAGCTGCCGAATAGGGATCTCAGGTAGGTAGCATGTAGGTGGCCAGGGGGGCATAGCTTGATAAGGACTAAGGTTTGGTAATGGTGTTTGTAGGCTATAGGCTCTGCCAAGGACAAGGCTAGCATGGGGTGGGAGGCCACAGGTCAGATTTGTAGACGAAGGTCGAAGGTTGGGAGTTCGAGAAGTTTGAACGGGCAGGGGCATTACAGTACCAAGCTTTGGTATTTGCGGATGTGAGGTTTCACCAAGCTTGCGGTTCGTACTTGTCATGTGATTATGGGGAGGCCGGGACAAAGTCCACTTATCTTGTGAAGAACGAGGGGCAAATTCCCGAGGGCGCGTTACGTATTGCGGCGTTGACAATAAATGTTTGAGTCCGAAGGTGTATTTTGGAGGAGGTGGAACGCGGAGAGACAGCAGGTCAGGGGGTCTGTGACGAGCACATGTACCGTCAACGCCTGGTGCGGTCATTGTTTTGGCTGGGAGACGTGCCGCATCAGTCGCTTCAGGACCAGGAGAGAGTTCTAGAGGGCTGATGGGGACATTTGCGGTTTTCACGGATGGTAAAGCAGAAAGTCTATTTGTAGGAGCGGTGGAAGCCTCAGGGTCTGGTAAGGTTATGAAGCAAGAAGCTACTGGATGGTTTGGGGTGGGTTCAGTACTAGGAGAGATCGTAGAGCACTGTGAGTTTAAAGGTACTATGGGAGGGTCAACGTAAGTAATGGTGGTTGATGGCCCAACAGGCTTAGGTACGACAGCATATGAGGGGTCAGATTTTCGGGGGTGCAACTGAGGGTGCGTTGCGTATCGCGGCCTAGGCAATAAATGTTTGAGCCCTAAGGCGTACTTTGGTGGAGGTGGAACGCGGAGAGACAGTAGGTCAGGGGGTCTGCGACGAGAACGAGTGCTGTCGACAATTGGTGTAGTCACTGCTCCGGTTTGGGGACGTACTGCATTGGTCGTTTTAGGACCTGGAGAGAGGTCGACTGGGCTGATGGAGACTTTTGGGGCTTTCATGAGTGGTAAAGCAGAAAGTCCATTTGCAGGAGCGGTGGAGGGTTCAGGGTCTCGCAAGGCTACGAAGCTAGAGAGTGCTGAATAGTTTGGAGTTGGTTCAGTGCTGGGAGTAATCATATGGCACTGAGAGTTTAAGGGGACTACAGGAGCGTCAACGCGTGTACTGGCGGTTGGTGGCGTTACAGGTTTAGGTACGACAGCATATGGGATCGAATTTGCAGTGGCACAGGTGGGCCGAAGGTTTGTGCTGGGACATCTGTGAGCTCCATTCATGGATGCGCCAGGAGTCTTCACGATTGGGGAGTTGATCGCTTTGCTGATCATATGAGTTGGCGAGGTATTTAGGAAAGCGGCAGAGGGATGCGCAGAGGGTGGCAGTTTTTTGGTAAGCTGTCTTTGGATTCGAGTTCGGGCAGCTTTAACTTTTATGGTTCGGAAATTTTCGGTAGAGCAGAGGAGAGCTTGGGATGTTAGCAGACGCAAGGCATCGTTTTCATCCTGGAACTGCAGCATTATTGGGCAGCACATGGATGGTTTTGATTTTCGGAGCCGTTTAGCTGTGCACGTGGCGCCAAGCATGCCACATGCAGTCAGGAGGGCAGTTTTAGTATGTTCAGGAGAAATTCGATCAGGCGTATTGAATATTAGGACCTGACGACGGCATTCAATTCGTTGACAAATCTCAACGGCAATCGTGTCAATAAGAGTCGACGCTTTTTCCAGGGTGGCTGGATCGCATGTCGCGTCAGGGTTTAGAAGACACGCTATAGGTTGTATGTTTTGGAGGAAGGATATTTCATGCTCCATCTTGTGCAAACGTGCTCTAAGATTTTCCAGGTCTTTCAGGACCTGAGATCCTACTGGTGACGGGGAGAGATGAGTGTTGCCCGGTTGAGGAGGCAAATATATGTCAGTTAGTATTACTGAACAATCTGAGGTTGCTTGGAGTGCAGTATTTACCGACTTCGAAAGGTGAGGGGGTTGGGAGCTGGGTCGTCTGGCTGTGAGGCGCTTCTTGGAACGTACTGGGGGGATAGATGATGGGGATTCGGGGTCTAGCAACCGCTTTGAGGAGGAAGACGGGAGCGGCGTCATAGTGAGGTACTTCGGAGCAGGTTGAACGAATATTTGATTTAAGGGAATACGGATGAGAGGGCACTACAGTAGTAGGGAAGTTCTCAATAGTATTGCAAGGGTCTCAGTTAATCCTAGCCACCTATACGAGCTGGTAGATTAGATAATAATAGGGCTTTGGGAGTGTGTGACAGTGGCAGTAGATCGACATGGACGATTATGCCGATGAGGACTGAACGTGTTCGACGGACTGGAAGCTGACACTAATGAGACTAGGCCTAATGAAGGGGGAGAGCCAATAGCCTCTGTGATCGTGGCTAGTTTGGGAACTACCGTGAATAAATAGTTAGCTAGTATAGAAAATAAGTAAAAACCTATGGATGGGCTAGAATCCAAAAAAAATTTCTACAACACCTGACCTTGAAATTTCAGTTTCGCGGTCCGGCTATCCTTAATGGATAACGATGTGGATTCGATATATTTTCTTTTTCGGAGTTTAAAGATGAATAACTAGCGCTTGTTCTGCCTGTGGCACTGCAACGAGGTCAGAAAGATAAATTAATTACCGACCTGCCGACGGCGAAACGGCCCTAGAGATGATTGGCGAGGTCACATTTACCAACAGTTGGCAAGAAAATTGGGGTCTACCAACATTAGTTTCCGCTGGGGCTGATCAGTTCAAAGACTGGGAGAGCTGGCTAAGAAGCAATCTCACGAGGATGACGAAGAGTTTGATAGCTGCAGAAGTTTCTGTCATGAGGAAAACGTCAATGACTCGTAGATATGCTTCGATAAGTAGTTTTTTATGGTTGCAACTTCCAGGTTGCGTATCTGAAAACGAAAACAAAAAGAACTGGGTGTACTCGCCTGTGATGATGGGTTTTCGGGACTTAGTAAAAATAAGGGTTTGCAACAGAACGAGTGGATGGCACAAATAGCTACCAAGTAGACGATTTTGGAGGGAGAGTGATCGACATGGACTCCCAAATTAGTAGTGAGAAAGATAGGGTTTGGCTCGCATGAGTGTTTAAATCAATGTAGAAAAAAGGAGGGGAAGAGATCTCCATTTGTTAATTGTTTTACCTGCTTCAGAAGAAATTGACACTTAGGCCAAGGAAGTAGATTGTTAGGGACCAGGGAAAATTTGTTCAGGTTGCACAGGATGAAAAATATGTGCGTGCATCGTGCAACTTTGCGGCCTGTGATATTCCTTGAAAAAAGCGTTATACCACAGAAGTCCTCTGGCTTGGGCTAAACATTTTGGCTTTTTAAGCTGTGCGCACTATAGAATAAGAAGAGATGCGTTTCAACCAATGCAATATGCATGCCAAAATTTCGGGCAGCGCGAAATGACCTAAAGCTGTAGGTTAAATCTCTTAGGATAGAGTGTGAAAGGCCACTTGTCCTCTTAACTATATGGTAAATTATCCTTAAAGTAGGAAGCCTGTAAATTATCCATGGAAAATTATTCGGGGTGAAAGAGAGAAGACAAGGATGTGGTTCATGACCGATACTTTGGAATTTCATAATCGGGAGGCCCCTCGCGATCCAAAAAATGCGGTCACCGATGACTGATGATGATAGAAAATACGAGGAGCACTGCACCATAACTTCAGATCGGGTAACGCCATACGGTCGCATGGTTCATCCTCAACATTATCCACAGCTCCGCTACCGTGCAAACATAATTTAATGGAAGCGTTGTTGGGAAGAAACGAAATAAAGTGGACGGGGAAGAGACTGGTTGATAGCTCATTACAAACATTCCGAGAAGTCTACACATCCAGATACTCATTGAAGCAAACTGGAGAGAAACTGACATCAATAAGGTCATTGATATTGATTGGCGGCCATATCTCGTGTTCACGCGGTACCCTGAAAGGTGAGTAACCTCGACCGCACACAGACTTTTTTCTCGTTCGTAACCCTCCTCAACGCTTCCATTACTCTGAGTTGAGCAGAGAATGGTTTAAGCTGGGCACAATGTATGGCTTAACCAACGAAACTCTTGATGCTGGACGCGATCTTTGAAGGAAGTTTCAATTGCACATCCCCATTACAGTGTTACGGATATGCTGACATTAGCCCACACTAGCTATGGTTCCAAGAAAACTTTAGTCGAAGAACTCAATACTTTATAATCCCATTGTTTTAACCAGCCAAGTTTCATAACCATACAACAAAGCAGCTCGCACTGTAGCCTGATACGCACGTCCTCTGAGATTCAGGGTTGTACCGCTCTGAACGTAGCCTCGCATATTCGTGGGCTGACCGCACGTGTCACGTCACAGTCAGAAAAAATACAACTTTCAAGATAAGTAAAACGCTCCACAAAGTTCAGTGTCTCCTCCTTGATTGTAAATGGTGGGTTCAGTGACCGCATTTCGGCGAGGATAACTTTATACTTCGTTAATACCGGGCGCATGTCAATGAACGAGGTGGTTTCCCCCATTCCATCCGGAAACACCTATGCCTCCTCCCCTCGAAGGCGAGAACGCTGCTGTTTGCATTTTCTAAACATCAAAGTCCTTCGTAGTAGATGTTTGAACATCTGGAACAACTGCGACCGACGCTTTTGGGCTTGAGTTCATGAAAACTGGCAACGTCAAGTAAGTTGTCGAAACGGACATGATATGCAAATGCTTCCATTTTTGGCCATGTGGACACCGTGTGCCTCTTTGCTGTGGATCCTCATAGTGTGTAACCAACTTGTTATTTAGCCTGGTTTAGGCTAGAAAATGTTGCAGGAGATTCCGTGGTTCATAGACAATGTAAGCTAGGTCCTCTCAGCTGTTAAGTCACCCATCAATGAGCGTTTGGACCAGCCCCCTGTATGACCTGTGAGACGGCACGCTCCGTGCACCTTGCAATTCCGGATTGTTTTGAGTGCTGATCAGCTTTTATGGCATTTAGAGGGTCATTTATAACGTGCCAGGCTGACAGCTTGGTACCAGGTTACCCAGGTGGGTCGTGTGACGAATTTCCCAAAGCCGGTTATATTACTTGGCCCTACCTGCCCTTTTGGGGTTGAAGCTGAAAAAAAGATAAGCAATAAAAAATTTAAGAGGAGCAAAGTGCTTAACTCATCCCGGCCAGTGGTTGTGGAATGCTTTGGACAAAATCAGCGGGCCAGCGCTCCTGTTAGATTTACTAAATCGCAATTTCTGAATCCTGCCGTCCTCATGGCGGGACGACAAAAGTTGGGCTGTCAAACACGGACTTCACAGAGTCCGCACCACGATTGTTCTTAATACGATGACGTCTCAGACGAAGCTTTGCACTTCTTCTGACAGCATGATAGTAAAGCAATAAACCGCTTTGCAAAGATGGTCAGTATCATTATGTTTAAGGAACGAAAAATAAAGCCGTACGAACGTAAGAGTGGAATAGTAACGGTCAACACAAAAAACACGAAATTCGGTTCCCGTGTAGTTGGAAGCTACCGCCGGTGTATGGCTCGGCTGCGTCAGGATGATTCGGTCCAATATAAGTAAAACGTCGTTTTAAACCTTGTCCTACTCAAGAAGTTGTTGCCCCAACTCGGTCCCCGAACCGGTGCTCCCAATCCACAGCAAAGTTGGTTTCGCATTTCCCTGGTTAAAAATTTGCGATAGAATTCTTTCGCTGTTCAGTCTATTGACAGAATTCACACGTGTCATTTGTTAAATTTTTTCACCCTAACACAACCTGTACGTGATATCTCTGTCAGTTTGCACTCACTTTCTGCGGTGCACCCAGCTCAATCATGAACAAAATCAATTCAGGCTGCTCCCTACGGCGATAAATGGACCACAACAGATGTGGCAAAATGCGGTCCGTCGAATGTAAGGCGTGGTATGCAATGCCTTATGTGCAAGGACTGGTGGCACTTTAAGAGTACGGGTTTACAGGGCGACCAGATAAGCCAACTAGCTAACCCTGCTGACCCTTTTGTCTGCACCAGCTGTCTCTGCGTTAAGGGTGTAATGCATTCCACAACTAATAGAGGAGCAACCATAAACGAAGCCAAGCCCCTAATTGCTAAATCGGAAGCGTCAGTGTGAATGTCCCGCTTTAATCTGGATACTCGACGCAAAACTAGCGCTTCTTTTAGAGCTCTGGAGGACATAAACGCAAAGAAAACAGCGCCCTGGGTGAAAGCTGATAATGATTTCTTCCCTGAACGAGTACCCTGTGTTATCCATCTCAAGTCCACTGGCTGCAAATAAGGTATTTCAGCTATCTGAAAGACCGCCACTGCGTCCCTAATGGATAGGCGCATGAGAGAGTAGACTGCTCATCTGGGGGCCTTCTCCAGAAAAATCATTCCGACGAAGCAGACACAGTCTCCTCTTTGTAGTGTCCTCACAAAGCCTGACCACGAAACGTTTCATGCAGATTGGTTACGCCAGAAGGGAAGCAAGCAAACACTGGGACTTCTCGCCATTCTTTTCTCCCCATCGGCCATGCAGACGTTATTGGGGCAGACTATCAGCATTCGAAAGGCCTACCCAATGGGCAGGCGCGAAAGATGGGCCACAGCAGTTCTACGGGAAAGGTGCGAACAGGCTTTCGCTTGGCGCCACTTCGACCGACCCAAAATTTATGGCCAAGCCCACGGTAGTTATGGCCCCTTGTGCCCCTCGAGGCACACCGACGAAACTGGTCGCGACTCCGGATTGCGGTTTTTACTCAAACAGCGCATTTCCCCGACTACCAAAGGCAGCGATGCTAGGGAGGAGGCAAGCCTCTCGTGGAAGCAGCGCCCGAGGTACGTAAAGCTACTTCCGTAACAAACGATAGAGGCGCAGCGGTGAACTCCACACCCGAGTCACAAGTGCTGAGCTGGACTGGGTCAGACGGGCGGAGACAAGTGGCGAAGCCTACCAACAAATCAATCATGAGTGTTGACCTCAGCACTGGGGAATGCTGCGAGAACTCTTCAACCACTGAGAAGGTGAAGCTGTCAATCCCCAGCTTCACTCCATCAAAAGTGGCCTCTTCGATTGTCGCTTAGAAATCCGACAGCCAAAGCCGCAAACCTGACAACATCGAACCTTAAAAAACCTTTGTACACCAAGTTGTCCACGCTGATCGCGGGTGACTCGGGAGTCCACACAAACACAAAAGAAAGTCCACTGCAGTCAAACGAACCACATGAGCTTCGCCAAATCAGAAAACTGCTGACTAACTCCAAGGTGGAATCCTCTGCGAAGACGGGCCTCATGGGATCACCACAAAAAGACATACCTCTTGGTGCCGCCTCCCAACACTCAGGGCCTTACAGAGACACCTTATCAATCAAAGTGCGCCAAAATGTTCAAGAAACCAAACAGACGTATGTTTCTCCCAAATCCTTGAACAAAAGCAATTCTAGTCCTCCAAAAGACGGCATTCAAACAGCCACACTTAGCAGTGGTTGACATTTTTACCCTCGATGAGAAAAGTTAAAAGTTAAAAGGCCCACGGAAACCGGCTCCCCACGGGGCGAAGGAAATCCTCCAAATGGAAAGCAGCCAACAAGGCAGGAAGCAGGCGAGCATGCCGCAGTGACTCTTTCAGAATCTTGGCCTCAAACTCGACGTACAGCCACTAAATCTGCAAACCTCTCTAGTGGCACATCTCTCGGCTCCGCACCTTCGATGGCAGGGGGGATAGTGTTGACATTCTTGTCCACAAACGGCCTCATCCAATGCGACAAACTGTGCGACATTGAAAATCAGTTTTCCTTGAACATCTGTCCATACTCACACTCACAGAGACCTGGCCCACACCTGGCTCTGACGCGGAGATATCGATTGACGACTACCCTGTTTCTCGAACTGGCTCAAAACGAGGGAGGGCTGGTGGGGTTGCTTTATACTTACATGTGGCCCAGCCCATCCCGAGTGTCAGTTCCGATACCACGCCTTGAAGTAGGCTCGACCTACACTTCTTTAGCGTCAGCCTCCACTAAAGTCCCCAAAAAATTTCCGTTTTGGGGCGACCACTGTTTCTGATCTACATCAATGACATTCCAGATGTTCTTGCAAGTCCATGTCTACTTTGAATGAACGACTTCAACTCCTGACGTTCTAACGCCAGTGCCATCCAAATGAATGCAGACCCCACAAAGCAGTATTCGTCGGACTGACGCTTTCCTCTGAATGACGAAAAGTGCATCCACATATCATTCGAAAGAGACACACCGAATGCCTTTGTCATGCATGGTGAGGAGGAACCAAAAGACATCACGAGGATAGATGCCAAAAGGATTTGGGTATCTGGCTCTCTTCAAACATGTCTTTCTCTCTGCATCATGAGAAATCAGCCCAAAAAGCATTCACTGTTCTACAGATGATTCCGCGTACCCTCTCCCGTAATATTCGGGACTTCCAAATACTACATAGGGCTTACGTCAGGCTGCTTTTTGAATATGTCAACCAAGTTGTCTACTCAGGAAGCACGAAGGACGTAACCCTCATTGAGCATCCCCAGCGAACTGCCGGCATTAAACCCTAGACCCTTGGACTATGAAATGCGTCTCGTGGTGCTTGACCCCTTTTCCCTGAAATATCGTCGAATCCAAAGAGACCTACATCTTACCTACGCCCTGTTCGAACAAGGTTTGGCCAACAGGTTTTTCACCGTTGGCCCAGCAAACACACGGTGGGGACATGGTGAGAAGACTTTCAAGCTCAGGGCGCACACATTCATCAGGCAAGATTTTTCTCATTTGTGGTAGTTGGTGCGTGGAATAACATTCCTCCGACAGCTGTCCATTCTCCATCTAGAACCCAGTTGAAAGCACCTTTAGACACTTGTATGCGAGTCCTTGCGCTGGAAAGCCTACTGCCCCGTGCTTAGAGCAGTCCTACACCCTTTTTTAACTTGTGTCTTTCAGGTGAACGGAAGCCGTTGAACGACAATAACAAAACCGACCCGGGAAGCTTCGGTGAAAGCCTCGATCCTGTGAATCGATCCGTGAATCCATGACCCTGGTTTTCCTCAGGAGAAAAACCAACAGAATATAGCAATCAGGAAAAAATAAATGAAAAACACAGACTGGGCCGCATTTACAGATTTTCTTTGGTTTTGCAATGTTCTGGAAATACTCCGTTCCCTGGACGCGTTACTGATGATCGGCAGGCAGCGGTCACCGGAAGACGATTGGCTGTGCGGTCAATAGTTTCCACCAACCAGAGCTAAGCTTAGTGCTGGACAGACAAGCCGCCCGATCTTTGGGCCAGTCACATGGGAGATGGGTTCCGTGGGCCACACACCCCCTGATTGGGCTGTTAGACGGTTTAGGTTCAGGATGCCAGCTAACGACCCTCGTTACGTCTGTCGATTTAGCTTAGAATTCAGGGGTTCACTTGCTGCCGTCCCACTTACTTGCGGATCCTGTTTGTCCGGCGTTGCGTTCGCAATTAAGGACCAAGCTTAGTTTCCGACGGAGGCTGAAGGAGTTTCCGCAGTAAAACCAAGAGAAATGCTTCCAGATGCACCTCTGGGCTAAAATCGCTCATTTCGAGTATGCGACTTACAGATTTTGGCTAGATATCATCTGGATAACGTATCCACCTTACCGGACAAGCATGAATCTCATTCAGCACTTTGCCACGCCAGCGAATGATGTACCTCTGTATCCGATTAAAGCGCCTGCTATTGTTTTTGCAACAAATCTGTGGGCCCCGACCGAATGTGCAGTCGCGCCACGTTGCTGGTCAAATTGTTCCCTAGTAACTTACTGAAATGTCTTAGTTAACTTTTCATTGACCGGGTGTTAGTATGCATTGTTCTAAGTTTCCGTCGGAGCAGTGTCGCTTCTGGTAACACTGCGTCAGGTGAATTCAGGTCCCGGAGCGCTCGATGTCAGCAGGAAGTTTCGCAAGTTCGCCTCTGTCGTTCCCTCCCATTCATAATTCGGATGTACCTGCATTAGTGTGTCCATGAATCATTCCCATGGCCACTTGACTGGGTACAACGGTCACGAACAGATATGGTAATATGGACGGATACCGTTGCTCCAACTCTGTAAGTGCTACTGTGGAAAACTAACTGCCGTCGTCAGATACAGTAGTCTTCGGATCTCCAACGCGATGGAATAATCGTCTTAGTTCCCGGACTTCGGTTGCCGTTACTGAACCGCTAACTGGAAGGGCTTAAGGTCACTTATTTTAGTACCGACTGCCACCACAAAGTGTTGGCCACCGAGTGGAACTGTGTGCTCGACGACAATGCGGGTTCATTTGATTTCGGCAACTGCTGCAGGCGAGTTTTCATGAACGACTTAGCTGCTTCGCCACGCCGCAAGGAACATGTGGGAATATGCTTTGTCTATAAATCTGCCAGCAGACGATAAACTTGATACCAGTTAGGGGCTTTTATTTTTTCCGTCTCCGAAAGCTCTTTGTGAAGCTCACCGCGGCGTGCTACAGCTATGGATAGCGTCTTCTAAAAAACGCAAACCTAGCCACTGGTGGGCCGTCACGCTGATGAAATAGGGCCCAAAATCTACACGCACATGTAGGTGCCCACTGACTGCGATAAAATCGTTCACCTGTAGCACCCTTTCGGTGCCTAGCTGCCATGCCACCCGAAGGAGGCACGAGGGCTGGGATACTGCCAGGTTGCCCAAGTCTAGACAGGGGAAGTCGAGAGGCAGAAGTGGGGTTCGAACCACGGACCTTCCGGTCAGTAAATTCGCGCTCTAACCACTTGAGCCATCTCGTCGCCGACTGACTGCGATGGTACTTGTTGTCTCACGGCAGAACAGGATCATGGTCAGTAGCCTGACAGATTATGTCAGCTGTCAGTTGGGGTGCGAACTTCTTCCGACGCCAAACGGTTTGCTTCTAGCTACAAGACAGTTGTAGCGACCGTGGTGTACTCCATTTCCGGCCTCCTTGCATTGATGAGACGCGGCTGTGTATCGTCATCTCAGAAGCCGATGATGGACTGCTATTTAGCCTTGTAGTCGTATCTCAAAAGCAGTGGCCCATTGTTGGAGGCGTTTGGCGATTTCCTGCTTCCAGGCAAACTCAACGAGAAACAGTTTGTGATCATTCACCAAGGTTAAATGGCGGTCACGGGGCATTGTAGGAACTTCTTGAAGGCAAACTATACAGCCAAAGCTCACCCTCTGGTTGTAATTGAGTTCTGATAGCATCAGGGATCTGGCCGCGCGGAAAATCGAATCTGAGAGCTGCCAAAGAATGCATACAAAATCATTCAGTCACCGGCATAATTATAAGCATTCAATGCGACGACAATTTCTATTCACAAATGCAGCAGTTGGCGAGGAGCACATTGGAGCTCAGTATGGATTTGGTAAAGTCAAAGATGCTTTGACGTGTTTCCGATTTTCTCGACTTGTGGGCTTTAGCAGGTTGCTGGCTCAATGGGTCTAGGGAGCAGCGGACTGCTGGAATAAGCTGGCTACAGTGGCTAATAAGTAACCTATAGTAATAGTAGTTCGGTTGTAGCCTTTCGGTGCATAGCTTCCGTGCCACCCGAAGACAGCACGAGGGCTGATATACTGCCAAGTTGCCCAAGTCCAGAGCCGCCTAGATGCAGAGGTCGGGTTCAGACCACAAACCCGTCGTTCAGTGATTTCGCCCATTGACCACTGGGCTATCTCGAGATGATAAGGTAGAGGAACTATATAGATTTCATGTCTGCAGGTGCCGCTATGCGTTTGATGATGTCGATGTTCCCCAGATCTGGTCTGCGGTCCTGTTTCTCAGTGGTACACAATGATGCACGAACAGACTGGACGTTCCTGCGATCTGATGGTTTATGTACCTCTATGACCCATTGAACCGTACTGGGTGGTGTCTGCGCAACACCGGTGATTAGAAGTCTGATCAATACAGTCTTCTGGCCCTCCGGGTTGGTCGTTGAAACATCTGTGGCGACCTGTTCTATGAAAATGGTCATGCACTTGCATTTTCCGCCAAACACTGTTGCCTTGTGGTGGGGATTTTGAGCCAAAGCCTCTGGTCAAGGACCACAATCGTTCTCTTCTCTAGGTGTGAACGCCCTTGGAGTATTCCAGCCCACGTACAACCATGCTACTCACAACTAGCAATAGTCTCATACCATATCGGCCAACGCCTGGATTCGTCAGCCTTAGCGCGTTACTTGCTGCATATAGCAGAGCGGATAGGCGAAAACACGCTACTGCTGACGCCTCACTTGCAGTTTCACGAATTACCTCTTCTATCCTACCTCACTCCAATTTGCACACGCTGTCTGCAGTTCAAGCACTAGGACTGACCGCTTTGTCCGCGGTGTATCCCTCATCTTCAGCTTGTTTGTTTTATCCAGCTGTAGCACCCTTTCGGTGCCTAGCTGCCATTCCACCCAGAGGAAGCACGAGGGCTGGGATACTGCCAGGTTGCCCAAGCCTAGACTGGGGAACTCGAGAGGCAGAGGTCGGGTTCGAACCACGGACATTCCGATAAGTAAATTCGCGTTCCAACCACTTGGACCATCTGCAGCTTATGTACCTCCCACTTCAGTAACAACCCTAAAGTATGTTTTCAAACCCCGAAAGCCGTCTAGTTGGCTGCCTTCAATGTGCGCACACTAAAGCAAGTGGGACAACAAGTGGCTCTTGTCGTACACTGGATTCCCTCTGCATTGGTGTATGCTGCCTGCCAGAAACAAGGACGCGGGACTTAAGTACTGTAATCTAACTGACTGTCCCCTCGCTTTCTTACAGATTTCGGCTGCCCACCTCTGTTGATGCAGAGGCCGCTGCAGCTGGATATGCTAGGATGGGTATTGTATTGAGTAACCTAGCGGAAGCGTTTCTGCTTGACTGGATATCCGTTGCTATCCGCCTCTGTGCGGTTCGTTTGGCAACGTCTATGGGAGAAGTGAGGTCCATCGCACCTTGTTTATTGTGTCTGCTTACGCCCCAACTGACTGTAGCTCTGAATCTGCTAAGGACAGTTTCTGTGACGCTCTAGGCGCCCTTCTACAGAGGGCTAAAACCTCAGATATCGTTATGGTTGCTGGTGATATGAACGCCCAGGTAGGTCTACTAAGCGCTGCTGAGGCCCGATTGGGTGGTCGTCCTGGTTTGGACACGAGAGTGTCGAGAAAGTGGGATCCATCGCACACTGTTTATTATATCTGCTTACGGGCTGTAGCTTTGAATCTGCCAAAGACAGTCTATGACGCTCCACGTGCTCTTTTACAATGGGAGAAAGGCTCAGATATCGCTGTGGGAGTGGGGTGGGGCGGTGATACGAACGCTCAAGTAGGTAGACCAAGCGCCGCTAAGGCCCGACTGCACACAAGACCCACGGACAACGGAGATCGCCAGTTTCAAGTGTGTGCCGATCACAGACTATTTCTTTGTAGTACCAATTTTCGGAACAGCAGAAATCGCTTGACATGGTGGCGCCCACCAATGAACCAGCCCCGAATCCAAATAGACCACTTTGCTGTCATTTTTCGGTGGCGAGGGTCAATCACTGCTTGCCGCTCCTTCTAGAACACCAGCGTGGAAGCTGGTGGTCCCAGAAATCAAACGAAACTATCAGAACCAGCTCCTCGAACGCCTGCCGAACGGTCCGATTTCAGATACAAATGGCCACTGAGAAAAATTATCCACAGCGCTACTCAGAGTCGGAGCTTCTGTTTGCGGTACAACCCAGCAAACCTCATCCAAACACTGGATCTCTGATAGGTCCGTGGCTTTGTTGGAGGCCCGGCTACAGATTCCTCTTGGCCGCGACTACAGCTCATCCTGGCGCATCATCCGATGCCAGATGTAAGTGAATGTCGGTGCAAACCGGGAAGCTTGGTGGACTCAAAAGACCGGAGAAATGGAAGGTGCGAAAAATGCTGGAAACAGTCAAGGCGCTGCCACAATTCGTCGGTTCTGTGACCGCTGACGATTAGGTCGTTCAAGTAAGCGGCGAGGCCGGGGCATCCTTCAGCATCGTATCCATGGTTTGTTGAAGTGTGGCTGTTGCTGTTTTGGCACCAAACTTTATTCACGTATACTGGAACAGACTGCGGTTCTTACTGCTCGTCAAACGCTATCAGGATTCCTCCACCACATTGATCCCCAATTAGACCCCAGCGAAAGCAGCCTTTGCAAAACATTCGTCCTCAATATGTTTGACAAATCAGTCACCTGAGGAGGCAGAAGGCGCTGAGATGTGTACAGTGCAGCATTAAAACCTGTGGAGAACTCTGAACAAAAGCAGTTGGCCCCGTCATCCTTATTGAGTGCAACAATGGGTTCCGCTCACGCTGAGTACTTCATCCGTTGGAGAATAAAAACATTCTCGCCTGATACCGACTGGAAGCTGTCACCTTGCGGTGGTGGCGGGACTTCAGCGCTGCCGTGATCCTTCTGGCTATACTGGTTAGAACTCAGCTTCTCAAACTTCAACCATGACAGGAAGGCCAACGGAGAGCAAACCGACAAAGAACATTCCCCGTAACACGAGAAATCGTATTACGAGGCGGTCTGGAGGTGAAGTTGTACTGTTTTCTGTGATAGGAGTATGCAGGCAGTGAGGCATTTCCTCCAGGCGACCAACATGTGCATATTTATGGAAGCAACGATGCTGTCCTCCCCCGAGAAAAAGCCGACCATAAAAACCGCACATCGACCGCTCAATGGTTGACTGTGACTGCCTGCGCACTATTCAAAAGCATTCGGAATACTTTTGAAACCAAATAGTCTGATGCTGCCCAAAAGTCACCTGCTGTACACAGCCGCATTAGCAGTCAGGCAGTTACGCCTTACTTTCTGCGCTCTCGGATCAGTCCAACCCCTTGCAGCCAAGTTTGTCAGGCTATTGGAACATTTGCTCCGGGAAGGACCTCTAAAAAACCTAAAGCCACTACCTAGCGGTTCAGAGTTTTGAGTCAGAGGCTAGAGGGAAGGTCCCCAAGCAAAACCCTACGTTCAACCACTACCTGAATCTGCGTCAGCTATGCCATATCCAGGAACGTTCGATCGTTCCACTCACATTTCTTCCTCAAGTCGCTTCTACGAAACCATCGTGCTGAACTGCCCAACTGAGCTGTTCGACTTTCTACCCTTTTCTCTTTTAGCCCGAACTACTACACTTGAACTCCTCTTTGCCATTATACTTCGGTTTCCTCGTGATTTCCACCTTTTTGAGACTTGATTTAACAGCCTCCGTTGAGGTTCATTCTTCCATTTGATTAAATACTATTTCCTTTAAGTTAATTTTATCTTTCCTCGTGATCGTCTTTCTATTTAACTTAATTATTTGCACGACTACTCTGGTTTTGGGGATATATTCCCTTTGCAAACGCTCTGATTTGCAGTGGTTGAGTCTGTTGATCAAGAGGGTAGTTAGGCTCAAGTATGTCTTGTGTAGTATACTATTTTTTGCACTTGAATATACACGAATCATTCTCCTTTCAGGGCGTACATTCTTCCTGAATTTTACTTGACCTGGTTCACTTATTGATGCATCCGTTTGTGAGATTACGATAGTCTTCTTCAGGTCTATCATATTTTATGTCGCAACAAGGTGAAGATTATTCAATTACTGTACTGTTTACACCATTAGTGTCGGCGAAGGGATCAACAGTCTCGTTTCATGACGTCTCCTACGAGGTTTCTTTGCGCAAGTTTCCATGGAGCTGTCCTGCACATCTACCAGTTCTTTCCAACCTGAAGTGAGTTCTATGTACTCTGGAAACCAGATTTTTCGTCCACCAAGTGAGATTACCCGTTCTTTGTGAAAGACAGGTGTGACAGCTAGCTCACGTCGCGTCGGGTTTTCAGTTCTATATGGAACACAGAATAGGTCTGTGACTGCCCAGTCGAATATATAGCGGAGCTAGGACCCGAGGATCACTGTTTATCACTGAACATACTGGTGTGGAAATGCAAAGTGAGACGCGACGGACGAAAAGTAGTCATCATCATCATCATCATCGACAGCATGACATCAGTGTTGAACACCGATGCTTCGCTGCCGTACAACCATGATTTATTTGAAAGCCTTATTGTGAAGAAAAAGAATAAAGATGGATGGGGAGGGGACTTATCGCTGTCTTACTACATTCATTCCGAGGTGCCTACACCTCCAAACACTCATTCAGGCAATCTGGATAGAAACTGACAACAAGATCGCCACTGACATCGGTTGGCAGCCAACGAAAAGTAGTAAAAAGAACGCAGAAAATATGGAAACAACTCCGCAACACAACGAGAGCTCTATTTTGTGCCGTTATGAGGATTTGACAGATAGTTTAATCACTACAGTCGCATCCAAGAAATGAACGTTTCAGCCGAAATGATCCATACAGGATCATTCCTGAGCATATGCTCAGGAATAATTAAAATTTGAATATGTTCTCATTGCAGGATGGATCATTTTCCTGGGTATATAAACTGATGTTTTTAATATGTTCTGGAACAGCCTCAACTGAGTAATCCCAGACTGACTGAGTGTTACCCTAAGGCCCAAAGTAAAAACATTTCCGCAAACTTTGTTCACTGGTCAAACTTTGTCATTCATCCCTGGTCACTGGGGTGATTTTTCCCCGTATATGTGATGTGGAATCATTGTGGGTCGATTTGCCGCTTTCCTGGCACCAGGTTGTGGAAGGTTGCCAAAATGCCATCCTCACAGTGCATTGATGATTTCGACTAGACGAGATAAGGCGGTTTTTCTGTTGACGATCCCTGGTGACGTTTCATGACACTTACCGGCTATCGCTTCCGAATACATCTGTAATTCACTGTGACTTCGATCACTATATGCTTTGTCCACTTATTGGCTGAAGCTTGGTCCTTCCAGCTGGGCCATGGGAACGTTCCGCTTACCTGATCTTCCATTTATCAGCATCATCATTATCAGCTGTAGGAATCGCGTACTTGTCGTACAGTGGTCATAGCTGCCACAGTTTCGTTCACCGATGATTTGGGAAGGTTGGGTAGGTAGCTGCGCATTGGACGCGGGAGCTGACAATTGATGCGTAAATACAGGGTTGTCACTGGAACTTTAATTGAAGAGATTGGGAGGGAAGCTATGCATTGAAGATAATAGCTTGGATACACGAGTGCCATTGAGGACGCGACTGAGCCATGTCTGACAATGCCTTTAATCATTGGTGTGTTCCGTCTCCGGGTGCCCATCCAGGAAGACGGCAATGATCAGCGCAACTGAGTTTACTGGTAGTGCCTTTCATACTTCGCTGATAAGTCACTGTTCGACCTCCCCTGGTTCGTTTCCACCCATGGTTGTGCGAAAAGAGACCTTCGAAGAGGTTGGTCGACTGGTATACAAGCGCATGACCAGGCCAGCGCGATTTATTCAGTGTTCTCAGTTCGTCTGTCGAGGGTGAGTTCTTCCAAAAACCATTCGACGTATTTCAGTATTGCCGATTCAGTGTTTTCATCAGACTCGGGCAATGCTCCGAAGGTATCGATGTTCAAACACTGAAACCCCAGGTAGACAAACTGGTCTACTACCCGAATCGGCTCACCCCCAAGCAGCAGTTTAGGGTTCTAGCCCACCCAGTCTTGTAGTAGCACTTTACACTTTGCAGGTGTTAAGCGTATGCCAAACCGTGAGGGAGAATTATTTAGGTTATTTGATATTTTTTGTATTACCACAGCGTCAGACTCAAGAACACCTATGTCGTCTGTATACTCAATATCTGTCAGCTGACGCCTCGGAAGAACTTCGACCCTGCAGGCATTAGAAGCTGATAGTGAGTCTTCCATAATCATATCAGTGACGAAGTTGATGATGAAAGGTGAAAGAGGACAGCCCTGTCTGACACCACTTGATGTGGTGAACTCAGAAGAGATCTTCCCGTAGACCTTCACACGCCCGCGGGAGTTGGTGTGCAGCGCCTTAGGGAGTCAGTAATTTATTCGGGACACCTTTGCTTCATAGACGCTGCCACAGTGCCTGGCGATCCACAGAGTCAGAAGCAACCCCCAAGTCAAGGAGCTGGTTGCTGGATGCGGTGTCGCTGTTCCAAGATCTGTCGGAGGTTGAAGATTTGATTCGATGCTTCCTCTTTCAGGATGCAACCCAGCTTGGTTTTCACAGATCTATCTCTTCCTGTGTTCAGTCAACATTCGAAGGATAAGGCCAGAGAGCACCTTCGATGCCACAGCTACCAGCCTGATGCCACGATGATTTTCACACAGCGTCCGCGTATCCTTTTTGAGGATAGGAATGACTGTCGACATGCCCCATTCTGCAGGCACTTTCTCTTTGTTCCATATCGCACCAATAAGCTTTGTTAGATGGGTCACCAGGGATTCTCCGCCTCCTTTGAAGAGGACTGGATACAGACGGTGCGGTCCTGGTGCCTTCTCACGTCTCAGTATGGATATTTAATACTTTATTTTTTTCCGACGGGCGATTAAGGTTTACATCTCATTTGCCAGTGTGCATTATCTCCACAGGCTGCGTTGCAGGAGCCAGCTAAGTGTTTGATCCATCTCTCTAGTCGACATTTTTGCGAGCGAATTAATTAGCCACCTTTTTCACTTATCGTTTTACCGACCGTTGCTTTCCTAGGACCAGTCGATCGTATCAGTTGATGTAAGACAGGGCTGTTTCCGGTATCAAAAGCCTTCTCTACCTTCCGAGCTTTCGGTGTCCACCAGAGCTCTCGGTCTTTCCTTAGACTCTTCGCTATTTGACGTTTGAGGAATTTGCTTGCGCCATCGTATTCCTTGTCTGCTGATATGGATTTCCTAGCATTAATCTCGACGACATCCAGTGGTCTTGTGGTCGAATCGGATAAGTCGTACAGACAGCACTTAACGCTGTTGGCATAACTCTTTTCACATTTTTCCATGCTTCATCCACTTACTCACTACCAGTACCGTATTGGTTCATTGTGGGAAGTTGTTTAGATAGCTTAGATCGATACTGTCTAGCTCTTCGAAGACGGTGGACTTGCACGTTTCTTGATGACTTGTGAGGGCTTGAGGGAAGACGTAACGTCATGCGTGCACGCACCATGGCGTGAGAGGAATCAAGTTGTGCGGCCAAGAAGGAATGGCAGTCTTGAACCGCAGCTCTCCCCCGGTGGCTGATGGTCACGTGATGCAAATGGACCCACGGTTGATTTGCAGTTGGTGACCGCCAAATTGCGCGATGCGAACGTTTGTGCTGAAAGTCCGTACTATCCAGAAATAGTTGATGATCAGCACACACCTGGAGGAGTCGCTTTCCGTTGTCTGTTCTGCCAGCATCGACTCCGAATCGATCGGACAAATGTGATTCCAATGAGCTCAGACGACTCAATTGGACATTCATGTCTCCCGCAAGTATCACAATATCAGTGCTTCTTGCTTGACAAATGAGCCTTGATAACTGTCGATGGAAAGTATCCTTTTCAGCATGAGAACTGCAGTCCGTTAGAGCGTAAACCGACACTACAAACAAGCACCGCTTTTTTATGTCGCGAGTCATCGAGCTTGATTGACCTGGATAACCGGACAGCGCAAAAACGACTGTTCACTGGGATCCAGTTCAGCAAAGCGCGTTCAGCTTTGGGATTGAGTGCAACACCCACACCATACATTCCACGAGTCACCGCTTCTGGATCACCGGACACATGGAGGGAGAAATGCACCGGCGGTCACGGTCAACAGTTGGGCGATCGGAGTCTGCGGGTTTTAGGGCCGACCTTTTTTAACCTGTTCTTCCTCGGGGGAACGCAGCATTGCTGCTTCCCTGAATATGGATAGGCTGGTCACCTGGTGGAAACACCTTACTGCCTTCACATTCCCATCACAGCGGACAGGATGACTTTACCCCCAGACCGCCTCGTAGCACGATTACTCGTAGTACGGGGTCTCGGTGCTCTCGGTGTGACTGCTCCCCTTTGGTCTTCCTGGTATGTTTGCATCTTGGGGAACGAAGTTTTAGTCAATATAGCCCGCGGGATCATTGCAGCACTCAAGCCCGACCACCACGTCAAGGTGGCAGCTTTAGGTCGGGCCTTCCATTTATGATAACTGTTGGGTCGATAACGATCAGCCAGTCTGTAATTAGCTTGTTTGTTAGTATCCATCTACCGTATTCCATAAAGGGAGTGCGAGGTTGAATACAAGATAAGCCTTACCCAGCAAGGAGAAAAAGATTGTCGTGGTGTAAATTTGACTCGCTTTCTGCACAGTCCTATTATTGGGTTGTCGCAGTTACTTTCTTGATCTGACTGTGTAGTGCATTCACCTTGGATTTGGTCATCGGGCAGCCAACTGGGAGGCTGTTGAGTGATGGCGTTGAGAACTTCTGTCAGTGAATCTCGAAGTCTCATTGGTCCTAACAAGGGCGAGCTTTTGTGCACCAACATTAACGTTTTTCGTGATGAATATTCGCCGTGACCCCTGTGGAATCCCTGCTACTGAAGGGATTTCACATTGGCTTGCTGAAGCCAATCCATTTAAGGAAGCGTTCCGTCCTATGGGTGGCTAATCTGATTAATACCATTGTGTGGGAATCCACGCAGGGATCCATCGCTACTCCACATGGAACGAATGGGATTTGTTGGCATAAGCTTTCGGCTTTTGGAGCCGCTTAAGCGTCACTATGTCAGTTAAACATATGATTGTGCTACTTGTGTTTTAATTCCGTATTTTCCTCTTTTGCTATCAGTGGGATAATGCTGCCTGGGATGAATGCAATTATGGGACCCACAGGATGTGGCAAATCATCGTGAGTTTTCAGTCCTTTGGAGCTTTCTGACGTGTTATCACTAAATGCTCACTGCACTCGCTAGAATGTGTGCTGTTAATAACTAGAACCCCTTGAGTGACCCCCCGACCGCCATATAATTCCCTAAACTTTCGTTCGGTTGGTGTTGTCTAACAGTTAAATTTTAGTTAAATCCAAGCCAACATTCAGGTGCAGATTCAAGGTATGCGTAATTCGAAGTTAGTCGAATTCCTATTTACTCCGCGTGTACATGTTTTCATAAGGTTATTGAAATAGCAGGTGTTAGGCGGCCCGTAGGTTATAGGTATGTGCGCATTGTTAATGAGGACCGGTGACCTATCCAGTAACAAGAACACACTACAGTGATCGATTTATCCGGCGACCATCCCTGTAACGACTGCCTTTCTGATGCGAGTGTTGTACACGTTAATCGCAAGAGCTAAGCTATTGGGTGCGTCGAAAAATGATCAATTCTCCAACGAGCCTGGGTTTACCTGTTTTTAGTTATGCGGCCAATCATCATCATATAACCCGTGTACCAGTCGTACGACTGTTCCACCTGGTACAGTTGTTTTCCCACTAATTAGGAATGGTTTTGAATGAGACAACTTGGAGGTGGTGGCTCAAAACGCTGAAGTGTAGGTTGGAGTATGTCGATGGAAACGTTGAGCTATGGATTGAAAGCAGCAGCTCAGATACAGCAACGTCATCTTGCACACTACTGGACCACACCATTTAGCCCGTCTAGTCATTGATATGGCCTTTTTCGGAATCCATGTCAAATTAGGCGACAGTTGCGAATGCATTCGCCTCTATGATTCTAATGTTTCGCCCTCTTGGATCGTTCCCACCCTTGAACCATATCCACCTTTTGCAACGTAGACGGTTATCTATCACTCCCTGCACGTCATCAAGCTAGCCCGATCGGTGAGGCTTCTTCGGCTCATCCATGGGACGCGAGTCCCTTCTCCCGAAAACGACTAATCCAGTGTTCCCACCAGAAGTGGCCGTGCTATGGAGGCGCTGAAGTCGAAGCATTGTACGGCAGCGAAGCATCAGTGTTGGACACTGATGTTGTGCTGTCGATGATAATGATGATGATGATGAAAGCTTTTTATTTGTTTTTTTTTTATCTTTGTGGTCTCTGTCTTTGACAGACAGATTGGTGTCGCGTCAGTGTCGTGGCTGTTCGTAGGTTGACAAGCTGTGCTGGTTTTGCCTACTTGAAAGACAACCTCATCTTTGGACATAACACCGGAAGAGATGCAGTCCTGGGAACATAACGATTCCACAAGCATATCAATAAGAAAGTGAAAGAGAATAGTCTCGCTTGACAACCCTTGGTAAGGCCTACTATGAACCTTTACTCGGCCGCGGGACTCGGCGTACGGCACTTTTGGTAGAGTCAGGATCTTGGTTGAAGCTTCACTGCTCGACAGACATTGCCACAAAAACCGATGCTCGACAACAGCCTCAGAGTAAAAAAGGCGAGGATTTTGATCGTTGGTATCAGTGACACTGCTCTATTATTTTTCAGAGGGCGAAGATGGATATCAGATTGCTTTCTAGAGTTCATCTTTCTCGGAGTCCGATCATTCTGCACATGGTAAAATCAAGTATAACATTGAATTTTACATTTACCAGGTTGATGTCACGATAGTTTTCACTATTTTGAATATTGGAATCACGATATACACGCCCCACTCCAGGGGCATTTTTTCTTCGTTCCATCTACGACGAAGAATTTTAGGCAGATGAACTTCAAGAGCTGCTCGGTTTTTTCCAGTCGGATAGGATGCGACCTAGTTGCGTCTCGTAGCCTTTCGAATTTCAGGAGGGATAGTTCTTTTTTATTTAATTTTCTGCTGGACGGTTTATGTCCTCATACCACTCAAGTGAGTCGATTGTTTTTAGGGACCTCATTTCTGGAAGTCAGCTGGATTGTTTTTAACTTGCTTAGCCCATCCCCACGGATGACGTTTATGTGAATACAATGCTGAGGCATATCTTTCGTTGATTATTTCGCTGATGATATCCTTCCTCTGACCAGTCGGTCCAAGCAGTTGATACAGAGTACAAGTATTTCCGATGGCGAAAGACTTTTCGATCTCCTGAACTTAAGCTTATCACCAGAACTGTTCATGTTTCCTCTCACTCTTCAGTATTTCATGTTCCAATGACGCACGGATAACCTCATGGTCATTCTTGGCAGATACGAATTTTCTGGCGTCCATCAAAATCCCTGATCTCGACGATATCCAGTGTTCGTTTTCGTCATGTCAATTTGGGACGCTGTAAGCGTGCCTTCATGCATCATCCAAGTGATCGTAATCTGAATTCTGCTGAGTGTTTGAGTTTTCAGCTACTCTAGACCGATAGTGTTGTTGCAGGCAGGGTATGTGGATGATAAGCGGAAGCAGTAGCGCTCCGCTCAATCCCAGCAACTCCAAGCGCAGTTGTACTCCGTTATCTTTTGTATTCAACCACCAGGTCTCACCTACAAATGAACTATACGGTTTGCGAGCGACGGTTATTGTACCTGCTGCAACGTACAGTGGTAAACCAACGATTCACCTATCAGTGAACTAGGATTCGACAATTGCTATGCGTCAAGTTCGCAAATGTGAACATAATTATTGGAGAGATATGCATATTCCAATGAATGATTTACCGTACACAGTTGGGTGAATATTTGCTCAGCAGTCAATGGGTGCTCACGATCACGTTCCTATCTTTTGCGAGTGAAGTCACATATTCTCTCTCCCCATATATATATACATATATATATATATATAACGTAAGTATGGGGCATGATTGAATGCACGTGTGCCACAATAAGAGGAAATAAGAAGTGAGAATAGCACGTTTGCAAGCCCCTTGTTAGTTCGGTTGAGAAATCATGACATTTGCGCCACTTGCTCCAATTCCGAACCATTCCGGAAGGTGTTATAAACCAAGTACGGTCATCCTGTTTCAGCCTCCATCCAGGAGGTCCGGATGAACCAACACAGGCTAATATAGTGGTCAGTGCTCTGTAAGCTGACCTTCCGGTAATAGTTCCCAAACCAAACCGGCGCTCAAAAACGAGGCACATCGATGACTTGGTGTCTTTTGGACGTGTTCTAGGCGTTGCATTTGATGTTGCGTCACTGTTAACTTCGTAGAGCAAGAATGTTATCCACTGTCGAGCACTGTTTGACGAACCCTTCCGTTGCTAAAAGGTTGCTCCTAGCATACGTGAATGATTCGGTGGCTTATTTTACCTTTGAAACCGGCACTGCTTGAGCAGCTTTCTTTTTGCCGTGAATACATCAAGTGATAAGGTTTTCCGAAAACCTCATTTTTCATGTTGAATTTTCACAAAATAAACTGTACATTTGGCTGTGAATTACTGGATTCTGGTTAAAGGCGAGAGTTTGTTGGGAGTGCATAATGTTGGATAGTGAAGATGTTCGATTACTTGATCAGGCTGCGCGCAAGATAGGCGCACCACTTATCAAGGCGTATTTTTCGGTTTTCTCTTTAACCTTAAAGCTGTAGAATTCGATACGGGTTCATGGTGGTCTGTGATTGATTGTGCCACTGGTGTTAAACTCGAGGTTCTTGTGTATTCAGCATGATGGTAATTAATACCTAGTAAAGTTTACATAAGCTCGCCGCAGAGATACCACCATTCCAAACCCAATGGCAAAAATTCCGCGAGTGGAAAGACACGATATGACAACACCAACTTAGGGGACTTACAGCCAATTTTGCATTGGAGAATCGCAAAGTCAGATGATACGCACAGCTAAATGGGTTCCCAGCTGCACAATTTCCGTGAGCTAAGCGACGAAAGACGACACTCATCGGTCATTCAGCCATCCGCCTATTCGGAACTCCTATGACTTCTTACTTTACAGCGCCCTGCTATTTTCACACATAAATCTACTCGGTCCTTTGTCCCTGAACTACTGACTGTATTCCCAACCGTTATCAAAACAGCCTTAATGGGCTTGCTCCGTTAATTTCGTTCTATAGGTCAGTGTTGATGGTTCTGTTCACTTGTTCCATAAATCATATGTTTCACTTTTGTTCCGCGAGTTCGATGCAGTTTTACCTGGACCATTTAGTTGAGATGTGGTCCGTACTTGATTGAGTCAATTTTATGAGCAAAATGTGCATATCATGCACTTCACATTGAATAAGTGGGGCATTTCTTGCTGAGATTTCGGAATTGCTTTGCTTATTGAAAGTATCTTGTGTAAATCTTTATGTTCACCTTTCAAACTTGCTAACCTGACCTCCTAACTCTCTCTTATTGCGATCAGTAAGACGTACTATCTTTAACGAATATCACAGGCGCACACACTCAAAGTCCTGTTGAACAAACTAGGTACGTAACGCGCTGATCGTCATCGGCATTGGTAATTACGGTTTTTAAAAAGATACCATGACTACGCAGATTACCATGATAACCTTTATTCTCTGGAGTGTTGATGGATGTGCAGGCGGTTTCGGAACCTTTGATCGTTTTGTCGCGAAATCATGTGTATATTTCTTTTGACTAGGGTTGTAATCCCTTTCTTCCTCTTGTTTGTAGTACTGGTAATAATAATAATACTAATAATGTCTCCCAAGCTTGCTAGATGTCCTGGCCGGACGCAAAAATCCCCAGCAACTTTCTGGCTACGTTTTACTGGACGGAGAACGCCTTCGAGCCAACGTTCATCGCCATCTTTGTGGATACGTTGTACAGGTACCAGGTTCACTGATTTACTTGAAGCAGCTTAACCACAGCTTTTTGTGTTCATGCATTTAGTTTCCATTGTGGCCACTTGTTTTTTCCGTGTGTCGTTTTGTTCAAGAATGAACACTTTGTATCTGTTAGCAATTTGTGCGTCTCCTGTCGAGGTTTCGAGTCTGTATCTATCTGTATCGATCTATCCACTAGTAGTCACAGCTCATTCCGTTTGCAATCATTTTACCGGGTGTGCTCGGCTCACCCCCAAATCTCTTCCGTTCGCATACCTTACTCCTTCTGGTCAACGATCCTCCCTGTAACTAACCCTACCGCCAACACAACCACATGCCTTCGCACGGCTTATACAGAGATTACGTCATTCTTCCCCCACAAAACGACCATCCCTACTCCTGTACAGGGAAAACCGACGGAACTGAACAAAGTCACTCATGTATGCGGGAAAATTTCCGTAATTCGGATTTAGTTATGACAATCGACAGTTCCAAATCATAGGTATCCACTCCATTATTCCATTATTTCTGAATCCTAACAATCATTTTGTAGTAAGTTAACAGAACTATCTTTCCAAGATAAACGTTACGGACATTCACACAGGTTGCCTAATATTGTTTTAGCAATGTCAAGTTTTTAATCGGGACGGTCCAGTTCATATTTACTGAATTCTCGCGTCATCTGCGTGCTGAATTCGTTGACCTGAGCTAACATATTACGGAGTGGTTGCTAAACTTGGTTTCATTGATATACGGTTAAACGCCCTTTATCTTAGACGTCGTTGCAAACTCATCATTTATCGTCCGCATTTGGTTGACTGTGGTGTGTGCATATCAGACAGAGGGCGAGATGCCTCAGTGGTTAGATCACTTATTTACTGATCGGAAGGTTTTTGATTCGAACCCGACCTTTGCACCTCGACTTCCCTTGCCTAGACTTGGGCAACTTGGCAATATCCCAGCCATCGTGCTTCCCTCGGGTGGCATGGCAGCTAGATACCGAAAGGGTGCTACAGCTGAACATTCGCCGAAAACCTTTGAAGTACTGTTCAGCTGTTTTATTCTGAATATTAATCCCACTTGTTGTTGGCCACAAAGTTGAACCATGATTTCCTTGAAATTGCTTCGATCTAAAAAGGCAAAGATTAACATTGTGAATATTTTATTGAGCCTTGGATGGCTTTATCTCGTTAGGTTTATGCAACCCTCATTTATGGTCAATGTAAAAATGGTAAGGGTGTTTCAAGGTTAAATTTAAGGCTCAGAACCTTTTTCTATGGTGAGAACTTTCGAAAGACTTTGTACCTCTTCGCACTCAGAGTAAAGTCTACCGCTACTGTGAACCTCAGTCGATGCAAGAATTATGTGCCGAAGACGTCCTTTACTAAATGATGGAGGTGGGAACTTTATCGTTTATTTTTGAAGAGCATGGTCATAGACATAAAAAGTGAATGCAAGCGATGAATGCGAAAGGGTTACAGGAGAATATGAGATAAAAGACAGAAATGTCTCATACGAATTCATGCCACTAACAGTTCCAGTCAGATAAGATGAATCCCAACCTACGTGAGAATTTTGGTATGGAAACATGCGTGTAAAGTCTAACAACCGAAGAAAGGACTGAATGCTCTTCAAGGCGCGGTAACGGTAAGCACAGTCAAGACTCGCACATCAGGCACAAAGTGTCCGTCATACTGGGTCTGTGAGATTCAGTGGCAAGAATGTACACTCAACGCCATGTGCCACGCATAAAAGTGTCGTACGTATGCAGAGAGCCCACAATGGCGAGCAAACGCAAGTCACTGACTTTGACCTTAGGAAGTCCCGGTCCAATAACAGCTTTGGAGGATTGGGGAAAGCAGATCCCTCGATAAGAGATGATCATCGGTTGGTGGACCAAAAAGTCGACATCACGACCAATTGCACGTAGGACCGAGATTATGGTGAGGGAAAATTCATCAGTACCATACTTCTGCTTTTTCTCATTCCATACGGCCACTCCGCGCCCATCCGAGACTATTCTGACGTCTGTTACAGTTGCTCAACGCTCCCGAACGGCGATCGGGTCATTTTAACTACTTTAAAATGGCTGCTGGATTTGTTGTGAAGGTTTGTCGACATTCGTCGTCACTTCACCCTGATCTAGTCACCTTACCGAAAATCAACCTTGATGTTATGACGAAGGTGAACTATGTGTAATTGTGACGTGGACAACGTCTCTAGTAGTTCAGCTAGTAGGACACGCGGGGTTACTCGATTCCAGTCTGAGCTATTTGCCTTTCCGTTCAAACTATGAGAGCTTAACAGTGAAGTAGGACACTCTACTCCCAATTCACCGTAGCAGCTAATGAGCCTGTACCTAATATAGTACCACAATTTGTCAGCGGTAAAGGGTGCGCTTCAATCAACACATCTTTTCTATGGGGTGCACTTTCTTTCCCCCACAGGATAACATAGCCGTGGATACACTTACCGTTCGCGAGAACATTGCGTTCTCTGCTGCTTTACGTCTACCGCGGAAGCTGACCTCGGAAGAACGAAGGGCAAAAGTTGATGAAGTAATCGAGGAGTTGGGACTAACATCGGTTGCTGACCGGTTGGTAAGTTTAGCGTTCACATGCTTCGTAGGAACACTGACTGTACAGACAGATTCGACTTGCGTTTGCGTCATTTTTTGGTTTGGAACTTGAACACCTTGCGCTTTTTGCCATTCTGTCTCTGTTTTTCGAGGATCTTAGACGTAATCTATATTCCACAGCCAGCAAGATAATCTGATACAGTATCCCTTCATAGGAAAATATGTTACCAAAATTGATTTGGAAGCCTATCTTGGTCGCCCACTGAGTGTTCAGTGAACGTAAATTGACATCTGTCTTTATACACATCCTTTATTCACCGATCACTTATGGCTTGATCCTCATTTTCAATTACACAGCAATAGCAAATACTGTTGCCTGGGTGCCACACCGTCATGGGGATGAGGTTTCGAAGGAGAAAGGTAAAAAGTGAAGAATTATTTAAAACCTGTGCAGACTTGATAGTCGATGGCCGTAACGAGGTGCGGAATCAGCAGCGAAATGGGTAAATACAACTTCTCCCGAATTGAATGGACGACATTGTTGGGTCAGTACCCATTAACGATTGTTTGTTGGATCCTGATAGTAGAAGTATTTTGATATTTGGCGAAATTCACTCATTGGAAAAGTACTTTGGTGTTAAGAGAGACCCAACCGAACTACAGGCTGAAAGTCCCGTTTGGACATCGGTAAGTAGGCGTATTCCTTGTATTATGAGACGATCACTCCATAACCTGAAGAGCACCCTGAGTGAATGTTAGTGTTGCAGCTTTCTCTGGACTTATGCATTCTAATAGTTTCCTGTGTGTAATTACATTTGTTAACGACAAGTAACTGAAGAAGCAACCGGTCTGCCGACTCCTTTGAAACACCTTTTTTACTGCTTTATTCCATAATCTGACAATTAAACTAAATCTGCAGTATTGCAGCAAGGAAATATTGGCAGGATTTTCTACAAACGAGAGGTGGACAAGTTTACTTGAGGCCCTGCTGAAAATAGGGTGTGTATTGGGCTTTAACCCAATCACATGATAGGATAAAGTTTAGTGCTTGTAAAATGGCCTAGATTGGCATTATTTCTTGTTTTTTTGTATCTTCGCGACCTACCATTCTTTTTCTCGCAGCCCAAAGGCCTGAATCAGGCTCCTGTTTCTTATGTGTAATTGGTCAAGTCTACTATGACCGTTCACTTTTCATTTGAGAACTGCAGCATAATTCTACACAGCTGTCAGTTTTCTCTCATTTTTTTTCACACAGTTTTCTCCTCTAAATAGACTACCGTTCAGAAGTTATCACCTGCGTGTTGGTCCTTGAACGTTCCCTCAAAGCGAAGTTCTCAGAATTGACCACCTCTCGGGGTGATCACCGTTTGTAGACAACTGTAATTCCAGACAGATCAACTTTTCAGCTTACATGAGCGATTGGTTGACGCCACTTCCACACAAAGTCACTACCTGACAAGGATAAAATACAAGACATCAAGCAGAGAACTAGTGTGGTTGCAGATCACGATGCAAGATTCGGATGATTATCTGAACATCATAAAAGAGGGATTGGAATGCAACAGTGGAATTGTGGTTTTCCGAAAATTTGTATGTCTCAATATTAGGCATACTTTTTTTCTTGTTTAGCTTGGCACAGCCTATGTGCGGGGCGTTTCTGGAGGAGAAAGGAAAAGAACGTGTATCGGAATCGAGCTGGTCAAGAATCCACTTGTACTGTATTTGGACGAACCAACTACCGGTTTGGATGCGTATACAGCGGGTTCCGTGATGAAAACACTCAGACGGTATGTGTCCATCTGGTTTTTCCCTAGCTATCCCGGTTCCCGCGGATCGACATCGCGGGTAGCAAACACATTGGCTCATTTTGTGCCACGTTCTACATAATCACATGTGATAAAGTACGATTACGGTGCCGTGTGCGCTTCGATGCGACTAGACTGAATACCGAGACTGTTAAAATCATCCTGCGGGTGTCACTATGCAGTTGCTTAAAAAGGTCTCCTGTTCCTATTACTCATTATGCCCCACGTGCAACATATTACAGTAGACCTTTTCGCTAGCCGAACTGTTTGCGGCGACTCTCCCTAGTACGAACGTGGGGCCGTGCATCTTAGCCGCAAGGGAGAATGTCACCCTTCCGTACCATGACCGAATTCAGTTGTTTTTCATCTCTTCAGAGGGGTCGATTTTCCAACAATCAAGGCTGTCCTGGCGTTGTTAAAATAGATTCTGCTTAAGGGTGCATTTCGGCAGAAATGTGTGTTCCCCAACTGCGGTCTGTATTCCCGGTACAGGGTTCGTCTCTGATATCTTCATTCTGAATGAAAATTCCTAAATCAGGTTGTTTTGGGGCTACGTTCCAAACGTACTGTCAGACGAACCTCGGTTTCTGGTGTTACTCTGTTTTGATAGAAAGTCTCCTTTGCGGTATTTCCCTTAACTTTTGTGGTAGCCTTAATTACCAAGGCAAAGTTGGGGTGAATATTCTGAAGCGCCTGGAGAGAATTGTCATAGTCGGCACACGGAGAGGACGACGAAGGGAAGAAGAGCGTTACAAGCGGGAGATTCGGCTGGATTCAGTTGAGTCACCTGATAAAACAGGTTGGTCCCAGAGGTTAGGATATTTCTTTAGGTTTAGGTGCCTTGTCACCTTGCTCTTCCCAGGCGCACATCGCCTCGCAATTTAATTAAACCACTTACTTTTAATGTCTGAACAGGATCCAGATTTAGATACGTGACGCTGTCCGCACATTCCAAAGTACTGAAGTCTCCTGTCGGCAACACTCATCTTTTGAGTGCTCCCTTCATTTTTATTTTCATTCCAAAGTCGGTGTCTTGTCGAGCCTTGCAATGAATAATTGACCGCAAAGAACCAACTTCAGTTGAATCTCTCAGTTATTTTATCTAGTGAGTGCTCCTGCGTCGCAGAAATGCCTCAGTATATTGAAAAATTTACGTCTTATCTCTTTGTCGTTCTTATTATTGAATCAGCAACCATCAACGAAAACTACCGCCTCATTCGCGCTCGTACACACGTTCTTGTAAGATAGGGTGCAAAGCAAAGCAAATAGTCGCAGTATAGTGACATCCACCACTTCTTTTTCTGCACGCCAACTCCCGAACCTGTCGTACCGGCTGTCCACGTGGACCTTTTGTTTGTCCGGATGGGTGATCCTTCTCAATCCACTTCTTGCTATTTGATTACCAGTTTCCTCCAGCCCATTCTATCTTTTCATTCTATCCTTTTACTTAAAGCTTGGCTGATTGTGGACGAACCATTGTGTTTTCCATTCACCAACCGAAGTATTCAATCTATCGCTTGTTCGATCGGCTCACGCTTCTTTGCAACGGTAAAATGGTCTACCACGGTCCGTCTGGACAAGTCCCAATTCAGTACTTTCGCAGACTAGGTGAGTGTTCGAACTATTCGTAGCGGCATTTATCCTAGCTTACTGTATTCATCCACTTCCCTGGGTATGTGTTATCGAATTGCTATGAATGTCAGTCATAGTGCAATATTTTCATTCAGTCCACTCGTCATTTCGTTCACACGTCATTCCTATGAAAACGATCGGGACGTTTGGGGTTGTCTACCTGAGTATTTTCGCACACACATTTCACTAGTTCTATGCTGCCACACTACCTATAATGGATTTCGCTCTTTGCAGGCGAGATAAGTTTATTATAGCACCTGAAAATTTCACGAGCGGTGTGTGATTCTCGAGTATGTCGGTTGACTTTTTACAAAAAGGTCTCTATACGAACTAACAAAGTATTTCTGTAAGACAGAGAGTGTTTGATACACTCTAGTACTTATCATACTCTTTTGTGTGGTGCTTGTTACGGCACATCGCAAGACATCATAGAAGACACATATGCACTTCATTAATTGATTGATCATACAATAGGTACGCTCACGTGATATGCTTAATCTTGCATAGTGTATCAGTGAGCACCGAATGTGTGACAGTAACAGGCTTCCCAGGTTTAGGTGCAGTGGGTGTCAGAACATTCTTTACCCTAGACCAACTGTCATTGTAGTAAAATGACATTTTGCAAATAGAGAAACGTAAATTTACTAGGTACGATAGTTGGAAATTTCGGGCCTCACAATTTATGGGTTCAAGTTGTGCCCCAGGTTCCATAAAGCTCCATATTGGGTTGAAGCGGCTTAACTGTTGTTCTAGACTATCTTTTGATCAAGATTAATTCATTGCGGTACAGCTTTCTAGCTTGTAATGCTTTCAATTTGACCTTTCCTTTGGACACCTAAATACCACTCTTTGAAATTTAAACTACGCTTCAGAAGGCCGATAGTTCTTAATACATCCTCTCTCTGACCTGTGATTCCTATACCTTACTCAGTATCGACGAGGTGAACGAGAAGCAAGCAGTTCTCTTGCGTTCATTTCAACATAACCCATGCATGCTTAGCTCAGACGTTCACTTAAGCGCACGGAAAAGTTCGTCACGAGCTGTCGTATACATGTACTTCCGTACCTAAAAACAATTGTGTAAATTCACTGAATGGTTTCAACATTCAACCCAGGGTGTTCGCTACTGCCTTCAATGTCTTCCGAACGTTTTAAGTAAAAATCACCGAATGCTGCTATTCATAGGCAGTTATCCGATCGGCTTCATTTGCAACCGCAAATCTCATTGCGCTGACTCCCCACGATAGTTCATCTGGCATAACTCGAGATTACAAGTTCGAATCGGGATCCCCTTTTTAACTCACCTACGCATTATTATCAACTCTCGAATACTGGAACGTCCTGCCTCAGACATGAACCCACTAGTTGCTCTGAAGTAGATATGACAGTCCGATGTATGTCTCGGCGTCCATCATGTCTGCCTGAGCGACGATGCGCTGTTCCGTTTGATGCAGTTTGCCGGCACGCGATCAGTTCTGACACTGCCAGTCCTGAGTGTTAGGAGTCACGTGGCAGTGTATGCACCATCTTTTTCTTGGACTAAGCTGATCATCTCTTAATTAAAGTTATCTTCAAACTTGAGGGATTCTGATAAATACGCCGTGATCACGACTTCATTGGTATCATAATTCACATCTTACGTGTTTGCCATAAAATTTTCGGATCTAGGTGGTCCACCCAGACTAGATTCTGCGTCAAATTCGTTAAGAATTCGGTTGCGTGGGGAAAGTGCTTCTAGCTTTCCACGGTCTTCACAGAGAACCTAACTGCCATGGTGTGAACTTCAACTCCTAGAATGTACAGCTGGAGATTAGATGTGGTTGGTTCAACACGCTTTTCGTCATTATTTAATACTCTCCAGGTGGATGCAACAGAATTGACTGCTTGGTGTTCAACATCAAGGTTAATATCCTTAATCTAAACGCCCTGAGGCTGCAGTCCTCAATTCCGCTCATGTCATATGTGGCTCCCGACCAAAAGCTCTCACCTTGCCGTGGTGGTCGGGCTTCTGTGCTGCAATGATCCCGCGGGCGATACTGGCTGGAACTCAGTTCCTAAAGGTTCAACCATGCCAGGAAGGCCAACGGGGAGCAGCCCGACGAAGAACAGCAAGTCCCCGTACTGCGAGTAATCGTATTACGAGGCGGTCTGGAGGTAAAGTCGTACTGTCCTCTGCGATAGCAGTGTGAAGGCAGTAAGGCGTTTCCCCCAGGCGACCAGCATCTCCATATTTATGGAAGCAGCGATGCTGCCTTCCCCCGAGGAAGGACGGGTTAGAAAAGGTCGGCCCTAAAAACCGCACACTCCGATCGCCCAACGGTTGACCGTGACCGCCGGCGCATTATCCACTACGGTCGAAATAGTTTTAAAACCAAAGAGTCCGGTGCTGCTCAAAAGGCACCTGCTGTGCGCAGCCGCATCAGGAGTGAGACAGTAATGCCCTACTCCCTGCGCCCTCGGGCCAGGCCGGCCCCCTACAGCCAAGTAGGTCAGACTATTGAGTCATTGGCTCCGGGAAGGGTCCCCCAAGAAAACCCTAACAACCGCTGTCTCGCGGTCCAGACTCTTGAGTCAGAGGCTAGGGGCAGGGTCCCCGAGCAAAACCCTACACCCTCCCACTGCCTTGTGGGTCAGACTTTTGAGTCAAAGGCTCAAGGTGGGGTACCTCAACTCAACCCCCTTCTTCGGCCTGGGCAACCGGGAAGTATCATTTGCCCTTGCAGCTCTTCGCTCACCGGCCTTCCCCCACACTCCCTCCCAACCCATCGTACAATGCAGGGCAATCAACCCATCTGCCAATCCCCTAGCCACTGTTGTGAGTCTCAACCATCGCCCAGAGAAATAAACCAAAATAATCACTTACTAACTCCAAAAGATCTGATCCACGTTGCAGCCTTTAATGTCCGTACTCTATGTCAAATTGGGCAACAGGCATCCCTTGCTGAAACCTTACTTTCCCTCTCTATCGATGTATGTTGTGTCTCCGAAACACGAATACAAGACTCCACTTCGGTCGTGCTTCTCAAGCCGCTTAGGGCGAACCCAGATGTCCCACATTTCACTCTTCGGACATCCGGTGATCCTGACGCAATGGCTCGTGGTATCTACGGTGTGGGAGTTGCACTCAGCCCCAAGGCTGAAAGCGCCTTACTGGACTGGATCCCAGTAAACAGTCGCCTTTGCGCTGTGCGGCTGTCTGGCTCAATTAAGATTAACGCAGGTCGATGCGGTAAACGGTGTTTGTTTGTCGTATCAGCATACGCCCCAACAGACAGCAGTTCTGAGAATGAGAAGGACGAGTTTTATCAAGATCTGTCACGACTGCTTCGGTCGGCAAGAAGGACGGATATAGTAATCCTGGCGGGTGATATGAATGCCCAAGTTGGACGGCTAAGTCCGGAAGAAGCACAGTTGGGTGGTAGATTTGGAGTCGATGCTGTGCGTACGGATAATGGAGAGCGGCTTCTTCAGTTGTGTGCAGATCATCGTCTGTTCCTGGCCAGTACGAACTTCCAACACAAACGCTCACACCGAGTTACTTGGAGGCCACCTACCACAAGACAGCCGTGGACTCAATTGGACCATATGGCTATCAGTTACCGATGGAGAGCCTCAGTTAAGGACTGTCGTTCCTTCTGGGGTACGCAACTTGACTCTGATCACGCCATCGTGCGAGCCCGCTTATCACTTCGTTTCCCGCCAGCACTACGCGTGCCGAAAGAGGGCAGCTCCGTTCATCAACTCCGACAAGTTTCAGTAGCTGAAGAGTATCGAGCTGATCTGGCTAGAAAGCTGCTGGAAACGCACAGTCATGTGGACGATGAAGATTGCTTGGAGGATGGATGGAGGCGAGTTAAAGAAGCAATGCTCTCAGCTTTCAGAACTGCTTGTCCAGCCCATCTGATTCGACTCAATGAACACTGGATATCTTCGAGATCAGCAGATCTTATTGCTGCCAGAAAGTCCATACCAGCAACTAGCGACTATGATGGCGCACGCAGATCCCTCAAACGCCGGATAATCAGGAGCTTGAAGAATGACAGAGAACGCTGGTGGATTTCGAAGGCCCAGGAAATGGAGAAGGCCTTTGCTGCAGGCAACAGCCGCGCCCTGTTTCAACTGATTCGATCAACGGGTCAAAAGAAGGCAGGTGTCAGTGAGACAATATGCGAAAAAGACGGAACAACAATTCACTCCCTCAATCGCCGTCTTGAGCGGTGGGCTGAGCACTTCCAAGAACAGTTCACCTGGTCCCCTTCAACACAACCACTGGAAGAACCAAGCAGGCCCGAATGGAACATTGACACCAACCCACCATCAGCAACCGAAATCCAGCGTGAGATTTCAATTCTGAAGCGCGACAAGGCACCTGGCCCGGATGGTCTACACCCCGCGCTCTTCAAAGAAGGTGGCGAGGTCCTGGTGAACAGTCTGACAACCATACTGCAGAAGATTTGGAACGAAAACAGAATACCAGCCGAATGGAGCTCCTCGACCGTCATCCCAGTTTTCAAAAAGGGAGCAAGAACGTCATGTGAAAACCATCGTGGTATCAGTCTGGTATCCGTCGCATCTAAGGTACTCTCTGGCATTATTTTGCGCAGGTTGATGGATTATCGCGAGAGACAGACTCGTGAGAATCAAGCTGGGTTTCGCCCCGGTCGAGGATGCATCGACCATATCTTCACCTTGAGACAAATTCTTGAACAGCGCCACTCCTTCAGACGTCCCACGTTGGTCGTTTTTCTGGATTTGAAAGCTGCCTTTGATTCTGTCGATCGTCAGCAACTTTGGCAGTGTCTGGCGATCAAAGGTGTCCCTTCCAAATTTCTATCTCTTATCAAGGCACTGTATGCGGACTCCTGTGGGCGCGTACGAGTATACGGGAAGCTCTCGCCTGAGTTCACCACGTCCAGTGGTGTAAGACAAGGCTGTCCTCTTTCCCCTTTCCTTTTCAACTTTGTTATTGACATGCTGCTTGAAATTTCTCTGCCTGCCTCTGAAACCTCGGGAGTCGAAATGCTCCCGGGACGTTCCCTCGCAGACATTGAGTATGCGGACGATATTGCTCTCCTTGGTTCAGACCCTTCCGAAATGCAAATGATCTTAAATAACCTAACTAACTCTGCCGCACGGTTTGGCATGCGCTTCACACCCGCAAAGTGTAAAGTGCTGCTACAAGACTGGGTGGGATCAAACCCGCACCTCATGCTTGCAGGTGAGCCAATCGACGTGGTAGATAAATTTGTTTACCTGGGCAGCTGTATAAGTTCCGGTGGACTGGCTGGAGATGAGATCATTTCTCGAATCGGAAAGGCCAGGGCAGCTTTTGCCAACCTCCGACACCTGTGGCGCCGACGTGACGTGAGCTTGTCTGTCAAGGGAAGAGTTTACAGTGCGGTGGTTCGATCCATACTGCTTTATGGATCAGAGACGTGGCCCCTACGTGCAGAGGACGTACGGAAGATGTCAGTGTTTGATCATCGATGTCTCCGCAGCATTGGTCAGGTCTGGTGGGAACATCGGATTAGTAATGCTGAGGTACGTCAGTTGGTCTTAGGAAGAAGGAACTCTCCCGCGATAGATGAATTACTCACGCTTCATAGGTTGCGCTGGTTGGGACATGTACTCCGCATGCCAGAAGACCGTCTGCCCCGCAGAGCTCTTTTCGCCCAGCCCTGTGCTGAGTGGAAGCGACCGAGAGGTGGACAGTGTATGACCTGGCAACGAAGTACGAAAGCGCTAACCAGTAAACTTAGTCGGGCGGGCAACTGCCGCCTCCCTGGATGGGGAACCCGTGACTCAAATCACCAGTGGTTAACGACACTGGTAGAAATGGCCCAATCGCGCAGTCGGTGGCGCTCGTGCATCAAAGTTATCGCCTTCAGTGCGTAGCTACTCAATTTCCGAACAAACCGAACATAACTTCGCCTCTAAGGCTTCGTTGTACGTCCCACATTCCCGTTTTCCGGTGATCGAAACTGTAGCAGCTGGAACCAATTTGCCTATGGTACACGGTTTGTAGCTGATAAATTGATTGAATTGATTGATGTCATATGTGGCTGAAGTGGTTAACTTGAGTCACGATCTTGTAAACTTACGAATGACTAACTGTTTTTTTCACAAGTACAGCGCTGTTCTCATATAAGAAACACTGTCGGAGATAAGCAAAAGCGTTTCTATCTTGCAACTCCCCACTCGCTTCGGTAATGCATCGGAATATTGGTGGCTCGGGCATGTTTACTGTTGGTTACTCAGGTGACTGTTAATCTGTTCGCTGAACCTGGCAATCAAATTGCTAGTAACTGCAAGTTACTTGTCGAGCTCGATGAATAGATCAAGAGAATTGCGTTTTCTTAAATAACAAGACTTGCCATCATCAACGTCAACACATTTTTTATCCGCGTCATTTAGCGAGCGTAGCATCTTGTACGGGCGACACATTTCCATCTTTTCATGGAATTCCGTTTCGCATTTCAATGTCAAAAACTGACTCGTTGTCTTTCTGTTCAACGAATTGCAGGTTACGTTATTGAAGGCTACAACAATCCAGCCGATTTCTTGATGGATACGCTGCATGGCGAAGTGGCCGCTAGCAGCTCGGACGAGGACAGTCGTGAATCGCCTCATGCAGGTATGGGTCACATCACTACGTTCTGCGTAACGACACATTTACACCTTGACGCTCACGCGGAACTTGTTCACCCCCCTCCACAAACCAGCATCCAGGAAACCGCTTTTGAAGGTGCCGAACAGCGATGATCTTGGAAATCTCTTATGTAACACGAACCGGAGCCTTTACCGCAGGGTGGGATATTTTCAACAGCAGTTTAGCTACTCTCGTGCCTCTTAACATATGTCCTTCATTTGATCGACTCAATTTCTCAAGTAATCTGTGAGTTTAGAATGCTGTTCAGTTTCCTAGATCGTGCTGTAGGGCTAGGTGTGCTTCCGCCATCGTTATTTGAGGAGGATGTTGAGTCCTTATTTTCCTGCGGCAGGATTGATCGTTTCAACAACATTATGCATACCACCGACCTACGAAAGCAGTTTTCGTCGTATTTCAACATGCCCTCAATGTGGCTGATAGACTGTCCCGTCTGCTTGTACTTACCTAAAGGAAAATGTTGGTTATGCCCTTCATTCCTCTGCTTATGGAAGCGTTAGGGCTTACCATGAACTCTTAAAACTAGTGGGTTTCATCAAGTCTCTACTCTCCCCCGTTCATTTCTCTTATCGGTGCAACCAAAGGATGCACATGTCAGAAGAACTGAACCTTGATATCGAAGTAGCATTTGAAAAATGTTCCGTTGTTTAGCACTCTTGTATGTACACAACCTACTCTAATGACTGTCAAAAGTATTCCCTTGTTTTGGTTTGCGTATGAGGCTTCCAAACGTAAAGCCACTTCAGGATTCCCATGTATCCCCTTGGAACTTCAACCCGAGTATTATAAGTCTGCTTATTGTTTTGCGGACGCATGAACCGTTTATGTATTGTGGAAGTTGATTTCAATACACGTCTTATCAGGACACACAATATTTACTAATGTTGTGTACTGCAAGCGGTGATGCAACTTCTATGTCGGCTCTTGGCTTCCTATCAAAGGGCACGGTAGCTCGAGACAGCCCTTCATGTAAACAAAGGGAGATTATTACAACTGTATTTATAGGGTCATCACAGAATGTTCCACAAGGTCGTGCTAGAATCTTCGTGAAGGGGCGAGAGGCACCGAGCTGTAATGCTCGATCCTGGTTGGCTGACATTCTGACAAAACAGGGCATTCCTCCGTTTAGTCTGTAAGCCACACGTGACACATCCGTCGAATCGACGTGATGGGTTTTTAAAAGCGGCTGGTCTCCGGACAGCCAGTCTACGCCATTTTTAAGGGGACGAGAGGCACCGAGCTGTAATGCTCGATCCTGGTTGGCTGACATTCTGACAAAACAGGGCATTCCTCCGTTTAGTCTGTAAGCCACACGTGACACATCCGTCGAATCGACGTGATGGGTTTTTAAAAGCGGCTGGTCTCCGGACAGCCAGTCTACGCCATTTTTAGCGTCGCTAATGTATTTTGCTGAAGCCAAAGAACTGTGTCTACAAAACAGCTGTGAAACGTGGCCGCTCCCATATCTCCAGATGCCTCCGCAGAATAGAAGGCTCTACCTGATTGCGTTTTTTTCGCAATAAACTGGTTCGTAGGTGAGTGCTCAGTGCTGAGTGAGAGTTCCTCCGACAAAGCTTATCAGGTTTGTGTTTGAGATGCCTAACCACCCGTTGTCAGAAGAAGCCTCATTTTCCACTCCGTACACTGGGTAATTGACGTTCCTCCTTGAAATGTTGTAGCCATGGAAATCAACAGCCAATCTCCAACTGACCTTGTCGCCCGGTTCGTGGACCTTTGGATCCGTTCTGAATTGTATCGAAGGTGAGTAACTCATCTTGTTTAGTTACCATCTCACTTGGTCATTGTTGATCCGTTTTAGGAGATGATGCCTGCGTATTTTGATTCCCACAAATCGCTGTGATTTTTTCGCGGATAGCTTTTGTGCTGGCGCAAACGGTGAAAAGCAGTTGCGCTCATTTTCCGACATCACTGAATTCGGAAATCCTCGAATCCCTTTGAACTGCATCTACCCACATGGATTTAATGTCATAGTTATGCCACGCGAACAGTAGAATTGCAACAACATGGAAAGCTACCATAATTATTCTCGGTATAATCAACACTTGTCGGTCGAAGGTATAAGCAATCTCTTTGGGTGCCGGGGTTGTCAGCTTCGAATGTGGCTCTCTTGAATGTTGTTTTCATGCTACTGATGACGAGATGATTCAGAAATGGTGACAGTAATATTATTTTCTGTTCAGTTTCTCATTTTTAAGTTCCTCACAATCTAACCCGCTGGGCTTTCTGAAGTTTAGTTTCCTTTGGTATTCAAATGTTCCTTTTTTTCAAAATTTCGAGTACGAGCTATCTGCTGACAATTTTTTTCTTAGTAACTGGGTTGTTTGCGTGAGCGAATTGCATACTATCCTCCTTTGAATCACTTTCCCCGTGAACTGATGCCGTTACTTTGGTCCATCTCCAACGAAAGGGAAGCACACGACTGGAGTTTGGCTGTTATTTTTTTTGCGCCAGGTGTCAGGCCATGGTGACAGAAATTGCTCGAAGGTACGAAGCCCGACTTCTCGATGCGCATGCAGTGGATTCATCTACCGGACACACTGGCCACAATCGGAAGACGTTCGATCGTATTTCGTCTGCAGGTGGCCATCGACGAGGTTCCACTGAATCAGCTTGTGGACCACTTGCTGTTGCTGACTCCGCATCAGACGCTAGTTCGAAGTAGGTTTTCACCCCAGTGGCATGACTTATTTTCTGTCTTAGCCTCCTTCATTTCTTTCGGAAATACACTCTGTTGTCTGAGGCACCGGGGTCCTTTGGCTACAGAATCGTGCCCTCCAGGTTTTAGGCTACTACCTATGGCTGAATAAGTTCAGGCGAATTATTGAGTTTTGGTTCACGAGTTGGTTAATTCGGTGGAATTCCTGGTCACTGCTAGGATTTTTTCGAGACATCAGTCGCACGAATCACTCCATTGTTTGTCCTTCGGTCAACTAGTCGTTCGTTTTGTTCCTTAAACTTAGAGCCACCACGCTCAAACTGGGGCGTCTGGGGCTGTCTTTTTCGGCGCTCAATCCAGATTGAACGGAAGCTAGTGATTTTAACCAAAAGTAGAGTGAGGTGTTTTCACCAATCGCATAAGTATTGCGTCTGGTAAGCGCCTCGTTGTACGGCACTGTGTGTTGGTCCTACAGTGGAGCGTTTATTGGACAGAACACGCGAACTCTGCCCCTCTTTGCTGACTCTTCGGAACCACGGGTTCATCTCAAGTGCAGTCGCTTTGCACCTAGCTGAAGCCGTTCATATAACAGATAATGTTCGGGCCTCCCCCATCAGCTGCCGTATGCCTATCAGCCGATCCCAATCTGAAAATCAGGCTGTCATCTACAGCTCAGGAAATCGCAATCTCTTCCCGGAATCCTGACCCTTGCACTCAAGGGGGTTCATCCAAGCTTTGAAGTTACGCCTGCCTACAGTCTTTCTAGTACCCCTTTGGGTTTCTGACAGTGGCCTGACGCATTAAATTTTGAGCCTTCTGTTCCGTCCTTTGTAGGTAATTTAGTGGACTACAGTCGTTATTTAACTTGCGACGTATTAGCCAGATAATGCATCGTATAAAACAGATCTTGTTTCCTACACTGCTTCTTCTAACGCCTTCTGCGAAACTACTCGATCATTGTTTCTCCGAAACTATGGTGGGTGTTAAACCACAACATAAACTACTCATAGAGTTGCTGGAAACTTCGCCAGCCCACCATCGACCGTGTATGTTATGTAGCTAATTGGAGGTATTAACTGATTACTTATTGTTCCTATTCCTCTAACTAATCAGGGCCCTAACTGCCTAAAGGCACCTAGATCTGTAAATGTTCCGGCCAAATGTAAAGAGTCTTGCGCACCGTTTGTTACCTAGAGATAAACGGAAGTTACGGTATAAATCTGATCCATGCACATACACTTTCAAATGGCAACACTAGGAGAAATACAAATCCTTGCGACCGTAGATGTTTTTTCGGCTTTTTTACGATCCTTTAACATCCTACGAAATCCATTAAACCCATTTCATCCTTGTGTTCCATAGCCACATTTCAGATTCGCGCATGAATAGCGCAGTAGGCTTTTCCTCTGGAAAGCTCTCACGCCCAGAAACAGTTTCCGACAGAGCCGTTCGAGTTGCACCTGATTTGCCGGACAAGCCAAAGTCTTCTCACTCACGTATACGAACACAGTACTTGGACTCTATGAGTACATCCGGGGAGGACAGACACATGCTCGAACGACAACATTCCCTACAAAATGTCTCACCCAGTGCGACTGATGAAGAAATACCTAAAAATCTGGGGCTTCCATCCTACCGTCGCCGCCGTCATTACAAGCGCTTTCGTTGCGGTTCCGGTTGTTCTGTTAGAAAAGATAATCTGCCAGAATCCTCTGTGAACCATCGCTTCAAAGATAGTCCATATTCTGCCTCCTTTTGCCGACAGCTAGTACTGCTGATTCGCCGTCAATGCCTAAGCATGCTCAGGTAAGTCGCTTTACCAATATTTTTGGATGAGTTTGCTAGCCCATTTATGCTGTTTGGTCGATGAATATTTTGTTATATATATATATTTGTTTCTGAAGAACTTACTGACTATCAACCTTCTCAAAATAGTTGGATCGAGCGTACGCCTTTTTTTATCCAACCTCTGCCTAGTCTCGTCTGAATAAAAATCGTTCAGCTGTAACACCCTTCCGGTGCCTAGCTGCCATGCCGCCCGAAGGAAGCACGAGGGCTGAGATACTGCCAGGTTGCCCAAGCCTAGACAGGGGAAGTCGAGAGGCAGAGGTCGGGTTCGAACCACGGACCTTCCGGTCAGTCTGAATAGTCGTCTGAATAGTCCTATTCTTAACCAGTTCTGGTTATCACTGCATTCGAGTTTTGCTGTCCTAGGAGCATATCCTTGACCGTACCGAGACTTTAAATCCGAGCATCTCACGTCTAACTCAAGCACACGTTGGGCACACCTGAATCATAACCGAAACAGACAAACGTTTCCACACCGAAGCAGTGTGCGTTGTTTGCCCCACTCCCCAAACAACAATCCAGTAACTTTTATGGTTGTATCGGTCGACTGGTCGGTATTCCGGATGCATTTTGATCACTTGACCTGATTCCCCACACGAACGTGTTTTAGTTCCTAATCGTGGGTTCTGTTTGTTAAATGGATCATTTTTTTTTACCTCAATTAACTTCACCTTGAGAGCAGTGGAATTAACAATGTGGTACTGCTCAGAAACCGATTCCATCAACTCTCAAGTCGAAGTTGATTGGATTAAAATTAGGAATGTTCCTTTGGTGGATTTCTTCTTATTAGGCATGGATTGATCAGAATATCCTCTCGACGATTTGGGAAGCGCCGTTAATTAAAAAATCCCAGTAACGATCTAAATAAAAACTAGTGTCACAAGGGAACTGTCAAGTGGTCGAAGATGCTGACAAGTGACTTCCAAATTGTTAATTTTCCATCGAATATAATTTTACCATTTTCACATGAAGTATTGTTCGAGTATATGTTGATTTTTAGATGAAAACAAGGTAAAATCTGCTACTGAATCCTTAGGGTAACAAATGAGTGGAAAAGCTAATTTGTCAGCTGCGCAGTGTCCCAGCTGGTGCGCGTAGGTGTGCAGTCTTTCCGTGTCACCGTTACCTGTTACCGGATCTAGTCAAATGGTCTACAGGATGTCCAACAGTCGTCTGACCATCCCTGCCTCCACTGATACTGTCGCCATTCTCATTAGCCCGTTGTACTGCTTAGGTATTCGTGCGACACATTTAAGTAATGTTTTATTGAAAACACCTGAGGTTGCACACAGTCACTGTTCCTTACAGAACAGAAGCAGACAACAAAACCAGCCAGTTCTTTCCTTCATCCTGCCACACTATTGTTAATTTGCGCTTAACAAACTGCAACGCTGTTCTATCGTCCTTCTAGTAGATCTGAATTGGAGAAGGTTCTTTTTTGTTAAGACACACACCACACTCAAACAGCTTTTGATTGTCGCTCCTGCACCCCTCAGTCGCGCCTTCAGACTGTAAAATTATTGGCAATTTCTATGCTACTGTGAATGCGCAAAGTAATATGTGTATGGTAGAATAACTCAGAGTTAAAATGCCGAAATCGACTGCTCGACATGTCGGGTGTTGTTCACGAGTGGGATAATCAGAACCATGAAAAGCAAAGGGAAAGAGGTCAGACCGACAGTTACCATCATAAAGACGTGACTTGGTTGGTTAAGGAGATATGCCCGATTTTGTGGTTTGAGTCTAAACCCAACACACCTAGCGTCTCGCTGGTTTGATCATTGATAAGCCCTGACTAGACAGCTGACGTCGTCAGACCTCCTTTTCGGTTTACCCTTGCAGATTTTGTGTGCCTCCAAAGTATATATATATATATGTATATATCGGAATTCCTGTTTCAGTTGGTTGAGTCTGATAAAATAGAACCTCTGGTTCTCTGCTAGGGTTCCCAGAGCTGTGGCCAGATCTCTTCCTAGGTTTTCGTAGTGAGATGCGTTTTTAGGCGGAAAGCGAGCATGTCACCTCAGTCGCCTATAGGGTTTCCCTGTGGAAACAGCATTGTAATTTTGCGCACTCTCATTTTGATCTGTGAATGTGGGATCCTCAGGTGTGATGGTGTACGTGCATCAACCGAAGCAGCTGTATGTCCATATCAGCCGTCTAGTCCATAATTAAACCAGCTGGATGCGTGATATCTTGGGTTCAGTCTCAAGCCGCAAAATCGGGCATATCTCCTTGATCAAGCAACTCACGTCTTTATGGTGGTAAATGTCGACTTGACTTCTTTCCCCTTGCTTTCCGTCCTTCTGACTATTCCATTCCTGGAGATCACCCGCGGTGCTCCAAAATTCCGTATGTTATCGTTGTTTTTCCATCATAATCCAACCAAAATAAATACCCTATGGGACCGTAAATCTTTCTGACTTCGTTTGCACCGAATTCGGCGCGTCTTCTCACTATGCGTATCCGCAAGAACGCCTAGTGGGATTATCCCGTCCGCCGCCGCTCACTATATCTAAATGTTGGCTGTAGACTGCATTGTCTGAAATTCATTTTATACAATACGGAACGTGCAGTCGCCTGCTAGTGTTTCTGACGGATGTACATTCCTGAGAAACACCAGTTTGTTTGTTTCTGCTAGACGATACAGACAAAATACCGTATTTCTTTGAAACTGGTGAATTGTTCCATTAGCGGATTTTGTTGGACATAACGAAAACGTAGAGGAGTTAGAAAAGAGTACATCGACAGATCGAATCAGCACGGTATCTTGTGTGCACTCTCCAAGAAAATTGGTGCATTATTCGCGTGCATATTTGAATAACATTGTTGTGATTTAGTATCCGCGGAATAGTACTACATTGGGTTGTTTAAATGCCTCTTTGCATACTTCATCTCATTTTAGTCCTTCGTGTACTGTCCGACAAATAAATTCCGTTATTAAATTCGCCATAATTCGACGTCTGGATGTCACAGAAATTTATGAGGAAGAAGACTCGTGTAGGGGCTTCAGGATCCTTGTGCTTTGCGAAGGCGTTTGTTACACATGTTGCCCCGTTGGTGGTGAAGATTTAATCCCTTAGTACCAATGGATGTTAATACAGTAGTCCTCCAAGGAAAACTACAATCAGCAGAAGCAAACTCTGTAGCCTTCACAGTACTGTCCTTCGTTAGCCACTACTTATTTTCCGAACTTCGAGGGTCAGTTTTTTGCAGCGGCGTTTCACCTTATTTTTATGGTTTTGTTTGCTAATGCGGTACTCTCCCATGATTGACCCACCCACCGAGAGGATGTTCTCATAGACAGGCCACCTCAGCTATCCAAGGCATCCACGAACTAGTGCGCGTTCTTTCAAGAAATGTCAGAACCCTTTTAAACTGTGGTGGTTCAACTTGAAGATATTAATGTATACACATTTTCCTCCCTTCCTACTACTGATCGGGGAGTTCTCTTCTTGAGTTACACTCACAAATCCTATAGTGAGCAGGTTGAGGGTTCAAAAGTCATCGTCTGAGCTACTGTACCCAGTATTAATGGTATGTAACATGAATTCCATCGTGCTAACTGCGTAATTTGTAGAGTTGTGTTTAGTGCACTCATTTTTGACAGGATAAGAGACTTTTTTGGCGTCTCGACAATTACAAATTTCAGTAGAACTACTTTAAACTACTGATAAACAGCATTATGAAGTTACATCTACAGCGCCCAGCCATACAGCATCCGGCCATTAAGCTACTGAAACTGAAGCTAGGTGGTAGTGTGAACAAGGAAGAACCCCACTGCTCCACGTATTGACCGCAAGACATACTCGTGAACCACCTTTTTCATATCCCCGGAAATATTGTATGTATATAACTACATTTTGGCTTAGCCCAGAGTTGTCTTATTGACAGTCCCATTAACGGCAAAACAGTTTTTTCTGATTTCTTTTAATTGTCCTCTGTCTCCGCTTCATCATAACTGGCAAATGTTATTGTAAAAGTTTTCTATCCACATCTTATGGTTTCACAATTCCTAATCCGGTCGAATTCGAGAAGTTGATTTGTTCCACTTTTTTTCACCCATCCACAGGGATTACCATTCAATGTTTTCCCACTTTCTCATACAATTCATTATCGCCGTATTTTTCGGTACGATTTACTACGATTTGGACAAAAGTGCTGAATCAGGAATACAAAACAGAACCGGGTTATTTTTCTTCACTTGCATTCAACTTCTGTTCATTAACGGCTCACTGGTTGATGCGTTTCTCAGAGATCGTCTTATATTCCGGTAAGTGATATACCTATATCTTTTGGTTGGGGCTAGCTGTGGAGAATGTCTTCCTCGATTTGTAATGGTATTCTTTTTTTCTTGGAGACTTCGACACTTGGTCAACACAATGTACAAGTCCTTCTAGCAAGGAACTACAATAGAGGTACAGAGATGCAGTACAACTCCACAACCCGGGCTCCATCTTCACCGTGCTGTTTTTGATCTGAGCAACTGGCTGCTTCCTAAAAACTCCCCACAAAAGCTGTACACTTTTGGACTACAGTAAAAGTCCCAAACCAGAGAGGACTTGTGGAAAAAGTAGATCTTAAAGTAGTAGATTACTTGATGCTCAGAAACAACCTAATCCGAACGCTATGATGAGTGAACAGTGACAAGTTGTGCAATACACCCGACGTGCACGTTTAACAACGGCGCAGATAACCAGACTGACGAAGTTAATTCTCATGAAAAGAGCACTAGTTCATAACCCTGTGGTATTGTGTTTATCCTGGAAGAAAATAACTTAAGCAGGTCGCATATATTTGGCTTGTGTGTTCGTATGTTTCAACTATCGCACCAAACTTTATCCGGGTTGCATGGCGCATCGTTCGTCTGCGCAATCATGAAACGGGCTGTCTAAGGTAAACTTTTGCGCTTGCATATGAAACTGTTTGGTCTCAAACGATTCCATTTGTAAGTTTTGTCGGAAGTTTTTGCAGTGATCGGTACAAATAGACAGCTTTTTCCTCACCTTTTTGTGTCAGAACGCTCCGACATTTTTCGTATAATTTCTAAATTGATTTCGGGAGGTGACCCAGCCGAAGAATGACCCGGAATGTATTGAATTTTTGGTATGAAGTCCAAAGCATCCCAATGCTCCTGGACGTCCAAGTTTTATGTAGTGCTCTGTTTCTGTTCTTGTTGGGACACCTAAACATTTGCTTCTGGTAATCTCACTAAATTTAACGAGACATCTTATGCAGATTGTTGGGACTTATTAACATGAAAATGATCTGGTCCATGCAATTTTTTTCGTCTGAAACTCTTAGTTTTTCGTGCATATATGAAGAATGGATTTTGGTTTCGTTTGTCCGTCTAATGTTTCAGCTTAGTAAACTGACTCCGTAGGTGATAAAAGTGTCTCTTAAAAAGTTGCCAGTTTTATTAAACTTTCAAAGGTTAAGACGGTTGACAGATGGTTCCAAAGGTTAAAACAGTCGAGAGGTAGTGTGGAACGTCTTGGCATTTTTTGTCAATTCCGTGTACGATTGTTTAGGTCCGGGAATACGTGAAAACAAATAAAATCATTCCAGACTCTGTGATCGCAGCTCGTAGTTACCAAAAGTGAGTTAGATGGCTTGAGAATTAAAGGAAATCCGTTTATTTTGACAACAGGGGAAGTTTATGGACCTTCAGGGAATGGATCCTTCGAACTTCAAACGGGTTAAACAACTCAGTTTAACTACTTTATTCTTGCCTTTGCTCATTTCTTCTATCCTATTGTCTTATGCAGGCGAGTCAACTGCAAATGAGACTAAGAGTATCCGGTTGTGGTCAAACTTCGTTCAATTTCAACTCTACATTTTGCTCATTCCTAATGGATAGTGTATTCTAATTCAGAAGGTCTCGCTAGTAGATCCCAGACGTTTCGCTGGGATTTAAGTCCAGTTCAACTTCTTGACACTAAGAGGTGGTGGGCACATTTCGGTGAAACGGGCTGTGTGAATTACTGCTTTTTCCTTCGTGAAAGAGCGATCTTACCCGGTTTCTTGGACAGTCACCGAATGGCGGCAGAAGGACTCATCAGACTAGATTGTGTGAAAACAACTTCTATGAGACCCGAAAATGGACGTGGCCCATGGTCTTGCCCGAGAGAAACTACTTCCGTCGGACGAACAGTAGAGTATCCTCGTATCGCCTAGGATATTCAGCGCTGATTGACCGTAACCAGAACGAACGTTTTTTTCGGAGGGCGGGGGAAGGGGAGGCTGACCAACCAACGTAATCACGGTAGGATGTGTGGTGGGACTAGAGCATGAATACCAGGAAGGCTTCTCCTGTGGGTGGTAGGTATTAGGGGTCAAAGGCCTGTGCTTGGTAAGTGTGTGTCACCTCGGAGGCAGTTCATAGTCTACATTTAGTTTGAAACTTGTGCTAACTACCCCTGGTACATCGGTTTCGCATGTGAAAGTCCTGCTTGTGGTTCAAATTCCAAAGTGAAGTAAGACATTTTAGTTAGTTGATTCGTAGAATAACCGTCAGCTAGTTGACTTTTTTCGTGGTTGATGAGCTTATGACCATGAGTACGCGACACGATCGCCCTATCGAGCCATGTAATGGCGCTTTATTGTCTGTGGTCGTGAACCCATCGGTTTGGTGCGTGGAAATTTGCAAGCGAAGTCCAAAGGTATAGTCGTGATGTTTCGCATCATTCTGGATAGCTCAGCTCCCGTCATTGGTCTTTGGTCTGTGTTTTACCTAATTGGGCTCCTTATTCATCATTTAAATTAGTTTGGGGGTAAATTAATGGCCAATAGGACGAGTGTAGATACGACATTTTGCTTTTTACTCGCCTTTCTGTGCACGAAATCAGTTTTTGGATTAAATGGGCGTTATTCCTGGTTTATTCTGTTTCTTATTGCATGTTGTTTACCCTTGCATCTACTGTGTTCTGTCTAATATATACTCCTCCAGACATGAAACCTCTGCCGGATTTTATCGCATTTCCACGTACTTCTTCGCAAAAATCATCACCGAGGTGCTTCCAGTTAAGGCGTTTCCTGCCTTCCTATTCTTACCCATCACCTACATCCTTGCCGGGTTACGACACACATGGAGAGCCTTTTTCTTTTGGGAATTAACAGTTACTTTGCTCACAATCTCTGCATCGGGTGTTGCGTTTTCAGTCAGCACAATGGTCACGGACGTCCGATTGGGTTCCATGCTTCTGTCAATGTTTTTTGTACTTATGATGGTGAGTTTCTCGATCATTATCCCCTTTTGAGCTGAGTTCATATTTCTATCATTCAGGGCTTTTTCAGTCACCTTACTTGCGTAGCTGAGCCTTCATGCTTCTGCCGTTGAACTAGTGACCCTCGCCTAAGCAGGCAATGAACCCCAATGAGGGAACAGCTGCAATTTTGCCAAGTGTTTTGTAATGAGGATCCTTGTTGCAAACGATAACCTAGCAAGAAATACATCTTGCATAGAAGGATTGTCCGCTGCGTAGCGATTCATTGATTTGAGCTCCATCAAACTTTCCACTCATGTGATACATATGGGAACAAAAATGATAGAACATGCCAGAACAGTTTACTTCAGAACACTAATTCCGGAGTCTGTCGTTCCCAGAAGACAATTATCGTTGGTACTCGACCTTTTTTCCTTACAGCGGTTTCTTTAATTGCCGCCTATTTTAAAATATCCGATGAATCTTGTGTATCTACAACGTGGTTGTCTAGAGCGTTAGAATTTCTGTGGCTGGGCATCATCCTGATTACAGCCTTCGTTGATGTTGCCTGTGCGAACCAACTGTGTTCTGCCGCGACGATCTTATTGGGCACAACACTGGAACGACGACCCGCGGCCGCACCGGATGGGTCTCCGTGACTCCATCCAAATCTGTGTCCACAAGCGTACTGTCTTCCGCTACTGCTAGCCCAGAACCGCTAGAGTATGTATATGTCTACAATAGTAGTCGGCAGTCGTTCAGCTGTAGCAACCTTCGTTGCCTATCTGCCATGCCACCCGAAGGAAGCATGAGGACTGAGATACTGATAGGCTGCCCAAGCTCAAGCAGTAGAGATACCACGGTCGGGTTCGAACGACTGAACTTCCGGTCAGTAAGTTCGCACGTTAACCACTGAGCTACCTGGAACTCCGTAAGTCTCCAGTGATCGGTATCACCTTTGAAGAACGAATGCTTTGACGAACAGCTCGGTTCCGAATGTTTCGATTGCAAGATGTGGGTCGTATTCAAAGAGCGGTTCTTTTGAGGAGTGAAAGCTTGAAGAAATTCCTGTGGGCCAAGAAGCTCTCAGGTGAAAATATGTTTAAGCACATGTTTGTAATACACCAAGTATCCTCACCAAATTAGCTCGAAGTGTATGTACTCAAAAACTGTAGGTACACGTCGGATAGTGTATTACACATCGTCGCCTTGCCACCCGTCGTTTCGGCAACTAAGAGAAATTGAACCCAATTGCTCTTTTCTCATCATTCCCCACATTGCACTCATTGTCAATCTGAAAGCTGAACAACTCAGGCACATTGTTCTTTCGATATCCGAACTCCAAAAGGGATCGGTCAGGAAGCCGCTCTGGCAAGAATGCCCCCCGCATATGAAGGCTAATGAGTGTTCTTTCATCGAAAATCAAAAGCCTTTAAGGCATCAGTCAGTCCTTCCAACGCAAATTTGGACTAACTCTGAGTGTGCCAATAGAGCATAGGAAACGCAGCCCGTGAACCTCATGTTGGAGTGCGAAAGAATAGGAAACGCTGCGTTTCGAAGAGTTTCGTCATGATTGATTTGCAGGCAAGAATACTGCCAACCACGGTATAAAATGTCCCAAACATTTGGGATTATTCCAGGTTTATTCCTCAAATGCGTCTGGAATTACGGCATTTCAGTGCATACTTCATTTGATTGGCTCAGTGGAACGACTAACGCAACGAACCCTTCATTCTTTTACATAGTCGCCCAGTATTTCTTAAATTTCGGGTGCTGTTGCAGTTACAATCCTTATTCAGATAACCTTGATTGCACCATGGAGTCTTAAGGAACGATTGCCTCCAGTTGAACAGCAGCTCTGTACTTCCGAGACGTCGTTCCACTGTGTATAGTGTTCCTCTTACTCGGATGGACAAACCCGATTCTGAGTGAAAAAGGAAATCCTCTTGATTCGCCGGGAGTTGGTCGGAACGGCACGCTGAACTAAACCAAGCCTTTTCTTTCCTTTACTGAATAGGTTGTATTGTCACACCTGTTTATGCTTCCTCATCTTAAATCTTTATTCTCCTGCCTTTGCATCTCATTCCAGATCACTGGTGGTTTCCTCATCAACGTGCTTTCTTTAGCGCCGTGGTTCAGTTGGCTGCGCTATCTATCTGTTCTTCGCCTTGCTATGAACGTGCTTATGATCAACGAACTAGTGGGCCTGGAATTCTGCCCTTCAAACGATACTCTACACCATACTTTCTCCTCAGACACCAGTGGGTTTCCTTATGATCGCTTGAGTTCAAGCACTGCCGTGGGGTTGACCAATATGTCCAGTACCACTATTACTCCCGTTTCTGCAGCACTTCCGTGGTAAGCACTCTTTGTCTCACGTTTTCTCGTCACACATGTTCCTAGCTGGTGCGCTAGGAACAGTGCTATTCAGTGGCGATCGGGTTTAACACACAATTTTGGCCCTTCTCATCGAGTTCACAGCTGACTCTGATGTCATGCTTTAGTACGACAGTGAACAAAGTCCATTTTCTTGAATATGGCATTACGCAGCCCTTCCGAACAATTACATTGCAAACTGTTTTCATGAACTTGCGTCGCTTTTTTACTTTTCTGCGTTCCATTTCCACAGAATATTTCCATGCTTACTGACGCCTAAATCAATGTAACATAGCGTTCCCTTGGACTAGCATGTGTTTAGCGTTAGTGAAATGCTGGTGCTTTTTTTACTGTCATGCCAGATATACTAACTTGTCAGCATTTAGTCATTGTCTCTTTGTGATGTGCTATATTCCTAAAAAGTAAACTTCATTAGGGTTGTCTTCTAATTGATGAATAATCTGTCGTATTTCGTTTTTGTAGGCCTGGTGCACCTGTTTTAGATCCATTATTTGTGCTAAGATCACATGTATCGAACGAAGCTTAAGGCTGTGAACCAAAGCCTGACTGATCAAAGTTTCGACGTGTTGGGAACCTAAAAACGCATATTTTAAGTGCTCCATATCTTTTGTTTGCAATGAAACTTTATTCCATCGAGCTGTCTCGAACTAGGTCGTATCCCAAACGCGCTCCCCTAATGTTCTGACGATAGCTTGGGTTAAATTATGTGGAATAGGCCACAACTTCTGAGGAAGTGACCTTTTCTTTCGGTAGCATTGTTTTCTTTACTTCTTCCACTAATTGCAGAAAACAGTTAGCTGTGCATTGTAACTTCCTGTCTTAAAAGACAACTGGTGAACAAATCGTTTCCGGGATCTCGTCCACAGATCAGTACTAACCTAATGGTTACATAATCAAAACAGTAGAAATTATGCAGTATAACTCGACAAACACTCAACTGACTGGTTGATTAGATGGTCCGTTGATTGGACACCGCAGCGTCTGCAGGCTAACGGGTGTGTTAGGTGATACATTTTTCAGGACCAAGGCAGGTTAAGGCACAAAACTTTCCTGGTGACACAGGGCTGGACTACGTAGGTACATTGCAATAGCGTCAGTCGCTGCGGAGAAACGCCTTTTGATTGACTGTGGCAGCCTGCACCTAACCCTGTAGATGATTCGGGGCGCTTCGATATCTTTTGACAGAATAGTATGTGTCAACTAAGTATGAGACGACCACGCTTCTGATTGACCTGGTGACTTCACGGATAAACCAGGAAGAGTATGTTCTCGTACTCAGCGAAATACACTCATTTGTATACCAATTTGATTTTGACGGAGACTCGCTTGGAACTCAGTTGAATCTCTCGTTTATGATGTTTCGGGGACTGCATCTACTAGGTGAGCCCCAAGAAGGTCGAAACCGGTCGTCGGCTGTCGAAGAAAACAACCTTATGAGTAGCGTATTATGTTCTCGTAGTGTTGTTCTTACATGCTGCCATCCCTACGGAGGCGTTTCGAGTCATTTACCGAACCCCTTACAGGCTGTGTGCGAACATGATAACGTCCTCTGGCAAAAGCATCTTCGACTTTGGTTCCCATAGTTCATTGTCGTGATTTACGAGTATTCTACTCAGTATACGATAGTATACAATAACCAGATTTCAGGGCTTTCCGAATACCCTCTAGTAAGCCTATTTTGCCCAACAGCGAGGCAAGTTGTGTAGCAATCAATGCGGAACCAAATAACTTCAAAAGGATTGAGGGCGAAGGACGCCCTATCCTGGGAACCAACCAAGCGTACATGGAAGACTTTCTTTATTTTCCACTGTTTGTTTCCCAGAGAGCAAGTGCGACGCTAACCTCCACATCAAATGCATCCAACCGAGCAATCTTTTTCTGTTTTTCTTGTTATTTGTGGTGACAGTGTCCGGTGACCTGAAGGAATTATTTTCTAACAAACTCCTTTAGGTGAACTCTGTTTCCAGCTAGGTCTTGCAGGAAACATCTGCAACGTACGACTCTAAGATAGACCACTTTCAGAGAGATCACGATTTTGAAAGTCCTGAACTGTGCAAGTAATTTTCACAAACGAATGCATTTAGAAAACATTAGATCACTTAATCTTTCAGATCAGACAACGTCGCTACTTTTGGAGTTGTTCGCTGTTCAATGGGATCACTGTAAATATTGTTTTTATTTTCTTATTCTCACGAAGAAACCTATCAAGTCACCCATGCTCTTTTTCTCTTCCGTTGATAGTATTTTAGGTGAACAGTATTTGGAAACACAGGCGATCGAATACGATGGAGCAATGGCTGTTTGGCGAAATGAGATAGGCATCATTGGAATATTTCTCTTGGCTCTACTCAATGGCTATGTGTATCTGCGAATGATGCGGAAGTACACGTAACAACTGAATTTCTAATCTTTGAGTTTCCTAATCCTCGTGGACAGAAAGTTTTCAAGTTCGAACATGATGAACTAACCATATCCCACAGCTAAGTGCTTTGATTTTACACTGTCTTCGATACCAGCGAATCTCAATTCGGCGAATTCGCCTTTTATAACATTGTGTTCAGCGCTTTCCAGATATGAACGATGCTCTGCTCACATTTCTTCAGTTGTGATATCCGCAAATATTCACTGCCTGCATGACATTAGTCTCTTCTTCACTTCTCGTGTACTATTTTTTCTTGTTTTGTATATGACCTGGACAGACAGATCTGATCATATCGGTGATTCACTAACTGGACTTCCCAAATTTATAGCTTAGCATAATATAGTTTTGGGTGGTTGTGAATGACCTATCTTCAGATTCTTTTCTGGATCTCCACACCTCAGTGTGGAGATGGTTGGGCTCCCATGGTATCTTAGTGCTGTTCATCATCCGTCAGCTGTGCTCCATATTCTTGTTTCGTCTCAAGTTCTGTTTCCGTGATCGATTTGCAGCTGAGTTTTGTCCACATCTCGCAGAGATACCAACAGATAGGTAATAACCTGTCCAAGTAAACGCTCCCTAAAAAATCTCAGCTGACTTTGGCATGCAGCTCATTAGGAACTCAAAGGATTAGCACCTGAGCGGAAACCAAAATATGACTAAATACCCTGTCAACTCCGCAAATTCAGATACGCAAATCAGCTGCACTTTCATTGTTGTCTTCCAAGTGAAAAGAGTTAGTCTTGAAGTAACAACCCCCAGCACTATTATGAAACCACAGAAAGAATATGCCGATGGTTTTATCGTTTTTCTTCACTTCAAATAAGTTCAGCCGTCTCATTTACTGGATTTCGCCCCAGTTATCTCGTTAATGAGCTTTAGGAGACGTTTGTCTTGCAAAGTTTCCAGATGTTTGGCGCCAGGGAGTTCGGTGAGAGCGACATTAGGCCATTTGTTGCATATCTGAAGACTGCGGAGGTTCACCGTCCCATCCCCATTTCCGTACACGTGAGTGGGGATTTGATCGGGAAACGGCTTGCGAAATATGCCCTGCGGTAAGTATACCAATTTCTCCAGTGTTTGTAACTGAGTCCCATAGATACAGTACACATTCTCCACATTTGTTGGTCCTTTGAGATAGTCAGATTGTTTGGGATTGTGAAGCCACATGTCATAGCCTGTTTGGAAAAGTTGAACGAAAAGTCATTTGTTGGAGGGTCGCAGAAACAGTTCCTATTTGCCAACACTTTGATAAAAGTGGTTGGTCTATACCGTCAATTGGAAAATGTTTGGGACCGATGGAGTAGTCATCGTTTCAGAGTGGTTTGGTAAACAATCGGTGGATTTGTTGCTGGGCAAGTGAGTAAGTTACCAGGTTGATCGGGTTGTAAGGCAGTCAGGGAACCAATTCATAAGATTTGTTATGATTGTTATGATTTGTTATAATTTCCCTTTGAAACACAGATAAATCGACGTTTCAAAGCCTGTTCAAATCTGGACATGCTTCTGCACGATTTTTCCAACCCCCTATATGCTGAACTACAAAAATGTCTTTTCAAGCGCCCCTTAATATAAAAATAATCGTTCGGCTGAAATACCCTTTCGGTGCCTAGCTGCCGTACAACCCCTATGATTGATGTCTGTTGTGTGTGCTGAATGCATCGGTCACACCAATTCAATGACTTAATGATCCCAACTTCCTGGTTAGGCTGTTGATTGAGGCAGGTTATCTCCATTCTCTTATGTCCACGTGACGAAGTGCATTCAAATAAACCTTCGTTCATCAGATAAAAAGTTGAAGCCCCTGTGTAGAATCCATTTTCTGCTGAATGATACCTTGTATTTGGTAGGCAGCGTAATTTCGATGGTGAACGTAACGTGGAACGAAGTTCCTACTGGGAACTGCGGATGATTAGAAAAACGGGAGTCACTGATAGACAGTTGCTTTCAGGTCAGTGAGAAATTCGTGCGCCGATAGAACCCATAGTACAAGGTTAAGATTGTACAAGTGTTTGTTACAAGTATGTACCATAGTCCATGAGCTGTTAGGGATGTGTCCACAATCAGCGGTAGAGAAAAATGTTACCTAGTAACCTAGATTTCACACTCGGAGTTTTGTGGGTGCAACCGGGCAGGAACTCAACGTAGCCTGGTGATTGAAGTTGATACGGAGGAAGAATACTTAGGGAGCAGTTATCAGTTTGACCATATTGATGTGTTCGTGAGAAAACAACTTGAAACTCCAACTACTATGCGCTTTGCCAAACATCAGCACGTACTCAAAAACGACGGTGTCTGTTTCACCCACACAGAAACATAAAATGAAAGCTAACACAAATCGAACCAGCTTACCTTGTGGAAACCCAATGTCGGTAAACAGTTGTTGCACGTCGTTGGCAGTATAATTTCTTTCCGGTGTGGTAATTATCGGTTCGTTTACCGGCCAAAACCTTGGATCCGGAAGGAGAAATCCAACTGAAGGCATTGTCCGGAAGAGATTACGCAGTTTAAATGGACTGGGAATGTGTACAGGAAATGCCTCTCCTGGCAAGATGATAAATTGGGAAACGGTTCCGGAATTCGTGTGATCGGAGAAGAATTCGTTTGGAAATACTTAATAGAAAAAATGTATTGTTCAAATCCGGGATAGATGAAAGCCGGTCTTTCCAAATCTGTTCTAGTTGAGGGTGATTTTACTCCAATCAAATAATAGTAACAATAATTCGCAACACTGGATGGGTCTTTTCAGGTTGAGAACTCAATGTAATTCGCCGATGTTTCCCAGAGTCGCAGGGGTCTCACGAAATATACATTGGATAAGTGCATTCTGTGCTCCCAGTTGATAACTCGATCCTTATCATTCCCACAGCTCGTCTCACTCTACGAGAAGCTGCGGGTACACCGAAGTTTCTGCGTTCATCTCCAAATCCTTAAGCCTAGGAAGCGTGACAATGTGACTAACACAAGACGTTGACAAGTTGTCATCAGCCGAGCTAGAGTGAACATCGTTGGAATGAGGAGAAATTCCACAGAGATATGGTGAAGTGATATATGCCTCGGAACCAAGATGGTACCAACCACGTAGATTAGTGTTGATCTTACGTCTGCCGTATTTTGGCTGCTCGACAACTGAGCATCTGATTCAGTTTACAACCCGCGGGAATTTACTCATGTACACTTCCAAATAAAATTTTGTGCGACATTTACATCATTTTTGTGTTCGGTTCCTGCTTCAACTTGTTGCAAGCAACCGTCTGAAATCCAATTCGGATGGCACACTGGGATCAATTTTCCAGCAGTAAGGGAGCTAAGAATGTTTGCCAACCGATTTCGAAGGTGCAGATGTTCCGAACTCAAGCTTCAAGGGTAACTCGTTTTCACCGTCCTACGGTTAAATTTTTAGTAATCACCACCTTATGATGTATCAAACTAATTTCTAAATAGCAGTTCGTCGCAACAGGGTTAAGTAAAACGGCGCGAGACTTTCTCAGCTATGATTTTTTCATTTGATGTGTATTCATACGATCCCCCTCGCTTTCGTAATTGATTAATAGTGTGTCTGCACGCACTAAATTACGAAAGTATAAGGGCGTGACAAAATAGACTGATCCAAGTGTCTGCGGAGTCAATTTTGCCCCACTGGCCTGTGCAAACGTTGACACCCTTACAATGTACCAACCACATGTGCTACTAAGATGACATTACGTTTACACCATTATACTGATCCCCAAAATAAACTCTGTTGATCGAAACATTTGTTCGGTGAGAGGGAAACAATCCACGAAACCCACCACTTGTGAGTGCATTTGCGGCCTTCACAGTCCCACCGAAAGGACCACTGATAGAAACGAATGCTTTGATGTACTTTGATTTCCAAGCAGCCGTTTGAAGTTTTAGGAACTCAAGTGAGTAAATAGTTCCTAGACTGTGCGCAATAAGCACAATCTTTCGCTGCTTGTTCAGTTCATATGTCTCCTCCACCAGTTGCTTAATCCTGTGCAGCACCTGTTGGTTCTCAGCTAGAGTAATTATTACGGATTCTTCTGGGAATCTTACTTGGTGTTCTTCGAAAATCGTATGGCGTTCCACGAACACTGACATTTCGTATGAAGAATGGGTCTTTTGTGAGTTCTTCCACGATCGCGCTGAATTCAGCACCAATAATATATTCATCCTCATCCAGATGTTCAATGGTATACGTGTCACCCCATCCAGGAACAATAATTTCTACATCCGCTTTGTCGATAGTCTTCTGAGTGTTTTCGTCATACTGAAGGCTTTAAGAATTTCCGATGCCCGTTAGTTGATTGCACTTACCTGAGCAGCTGAATCAGTCGACTTATATCAAAAATATGTCTGAAGTTCAGCCACAGACGATGCATGCTTCCTGAAGGATCGTTTTTATCACGATAATATATTCTACTGCCACCAAGTCCAGGAACCAAAACAACGGGAAACTTTTCACCACTGTTGATTTTGTCACGGCTTACGGCTGCATCGCACAGGAAAGTGAAGAAGCAGGTAGTTGCCATCACTATCAGTGCATAGTAGAGTACCGAGTCCATTGTGTTTCGCGGCATATTGGCAGAATGTGCTGGAAAATTTTTGCTGCATTCCTCGGTATATAAATCGTTCTGTTGAATGTGAACTTTGTGTAAGGTAAGTGACCTTCATCCCTGAGCCGGTGTAACAGCGTGAACAAACTGGATTACGTAAAGCTCAAGCCAGCCAGATGTTCAAAACCCTGTGCGAATCAGCTGTCGTATCATGCACACTACGCAGTTTGACAAGTTGAAATTTGACCGCAGCAGATGTTATCGGGTCTCGATACAATCGAAACTAATTGCCTTTAATCCATGCACAACAAACTCCATTGTTCGACTCCGCCTTGCCATTCATTCCGTGTAGAATAGTGGTGATTCACTGTTTGGGTAACGAACTGTGTATCAGCTTACAACGGCCATACATCCAAACCATCTGGAGCGAAAATAATGCCATTAACTCGTCAGCGACCTTGTGAGTAGCTTCCTTTATGAAAATATACTGTGATATCTCGAATATTGTACCAACTGAAACATGAGGCGGCTTGTGTACAGCACATTCAGTTGAAGAACATCATAAACGAGAGATTCGCTTGAATCTCACGTGAAAACCAAATTTGTTTGCAAATAAGTGTAATTGTCGCCAGAGATGTTTTCTTGTTCACAGATTGCAGTCTCCGACCAATCACTTCTCAGTGTCCTGCTCATTGTGCCCGCTTTTGAGTCAATCATTGGTAAGAAATTAGGTATTGAGTTCGTCCCATATTTTCTTCGTCTACGGACGACTGAAATTGTGCTTGACTTAGTACAGTCCGTTTTCTTTATTCTGGTCTTCGAGAGAAATGCAGTCATATCAGGTACCTGATCGAGTTTCAGGGTGAATACCAATGCCTGATGCAAGCCTTCACATGCATGCAGTCATCTTAGAGCAGGCTTCTTTTTAATCAGGTGAAGGGTAAATGAAGTCCTTTCAAAAGCCAGAAATCCAAAATTGGTTGACAAACTAGTTGACCATCCGTGTCCACAGACTATAGATCAGTACTGAGGTCAGGAATCTCCTATTTGCTTCTGTTCCGAAGTGCCTTTAATATGTACACGGAATTTCATCATCCACTCGGTTGGGCACCCGTACCGCAAAAATCGGTACCAAGACTGCGGTCAATTCTTCTCACAAGGTACGGACCCAAGAATTAACCCAAAGCTTGTCTCAAGTCTTGGCCTTGTAGAACGGAAAAGTTCAAGACTTTTAAAAGTAGTACCATCATGGCCAGATCTGAAGACCAGGTTTCAGTAGTCCGTTAGGCGAAAATAAAATTATACTTTTCGAGCAAAATGAACCCAGTTACTCATCCATTCCCCCATTCATTCCAAAGGTTATGACAAACGTTGAGAAGAGGAAAGTGAGAGTATTCCAGCTACACCAAGACTTAAGCCATGTGTACCCGCAACCAACCAGCATCCCTGCTTTTATCACTATCAGGCCCAAAAGACGGGTCGAAAATACAGAAGAGAGAGGTTGCATTGTTAAAGCACTGGTACTTGTGGGGTTGTTCTGGCCTAAACAGGCTATGGAAGCTGTGTCTTATTGTCAAGTCAGCATGTACGCAGATAGCATCTTGTATAATAGTATTGTTACGCGCTTCGAAATAGGATCTGGTGATTGCCTTTGAACGAGAAAATGTGGCAAGTAGCGCGCCGTCTGTGGCGTATGATTATGTGTCCAATTCACACAGTAGCAATGGAGCTTGACAAAGCAAAAGATGGCAAAGTACGGTATCAGAAATAGGGTTTTTTGCAGGTACTGATTTTGTGCTCCAATGGATCTGGTCGGAGAACAAACTTATCGGGCTTTTAGCATGGGCCGAATAACTTGATATCTGAAAATAGCACAAACGACCAGATTTGCTTTTAGCTGTCCCTGCCATCGTAGACACATTACTATTCAATACACACCGGTGTATTACTGTATTTACACACCTAGTCGCTGTAGCACTTTTCAACTTGTAGACCAGAATTTTCTCTAGACTACGTGGATGTGCAAGATATCAAAACCCATAGAAAGTGGAATGGCGGTAATAGATGACGTTGGTCGTTCCAGTAGTAAGACTCTCAGATGTGAGGTTAGCTGATAGCAATCGGCGCAGCAAGTGTTGTCCTTACCTTTCTCTGAGAGTTAACTAGCAAGGTGCAGATCCCAGAATAACTTCGACTGGTTCTGTCAAGTGCTTATCAGTCAGGCGAAACTAAAATCAGGACAACCTACAGATCGGTTTTCATTCGTTCACTTGGATCTCCTTCCTACGGGACAAGGAAAGGGTTAACTTTCTGCGATTTTATCGTCTATGTATTTGGGTCTCTTCGTCGAGATCAAGCAACAAAGGATATCCAGTTTGATTGAGTTAAAAGCAATCGCATCCAGTGATTCAATAAGGTTTATTTACTAATGAAGACAAAGTTGTTTGCACCTGGAATTACCTTAGGATTCTAACAAGTACGCAAACCGAATGTCATTTACATTAAATCTGTGCACAGGCGTAGAGGTTGATGTTCCTTTACTTCAAGAATTTTGTTCCATCGCAACAATGGATGACAATGAGAGACAACTACCTCGAGGAGACGATTTTTTCTTGACTAATGTGTGCTCCACTGAGAGGTTCGGAAAGCTTTTGCATCCAAAGACTACCCGTTGAATATCTCCCCTGTGGTGATTTTCTATTGATCAAAAGCCATCCGCAAAGACAAAATTAAAGAGAGGGTCATTTATTCATGGTGATTCAACCAATAGAAATTCTCCACTTGGGTCTGTGATCAAGATGTCCACTCTCCGGTGACGCTGTATTACAATAAATGTCGTGGCTCAGTCAGGGGGTAGTATGGGGAAGTTTTCACATTTCCATCCAGTTATCATCCTGTAAATGAAATCAACATACGCTAAAAAGTCCCGGAAATAAAAGGCTTCTCGTCTGAAAAGCATCACCATCATTTTTTTGATTTTGAGAGATTTTTTCTCGAACTTTAAGCCCTTAGTTTTTAGAAATTATATACTTAATGCCTCAACCCCAGACAGGAAATATTGAACTGAAACATTGCTACTGATATCGAGCAAGATCCAACAGGACTTTGGTCAACTAAAGGTAGCCATTTGCGTTTGCATCCGTAGGGTTCAAATTACGGAAGACAGACAAAAAAGCTACTTTCCGAGCTCCTATTGAATTTTGCAACCATACTCGATTAGATCGCCTGAGGCTGAATATTGTGTGAGTATTATTCAGGAAAACTATTGTAGTTTTTGGTGTTAGACCCACTGAGTTTTCTAATTGTACTCCTTCAGCATTTCCTCTCTCGCTAGAGAACAGTCGAACGGATTGACCGCTAGAGCTAACATAGTCCGAAAGGATAATTCGGTGCTTACAAGGCTCAGGCCCAGCCGACTCTCTCATTGTGGATGCCTTTCGGTTTGGTGACGATAAGTTTTCGAGCCACCTTCCTAGCTAAGCGAACAGATCAACAGCTACCTGATCAAGAGCCAGTGTAACTTAAGTCTACTCCTACCTTCCTCCCCAGTCCTGGGATGCCTTTTCCATTGCAAAAATATCTGTCAGATCTCATCTGATCTACGGATTACAAATGTAGACAGCGCTTCGACGGTGGTTAAGTTCAGAGACATTCCACTGGACTCATTCCTTCCCTGAAAGTCATAGCTTATGACGTGATAAATGAAGGTTTGTAGTACTTCTCGATTAAATACAGGCAGTTGAGGGGAACACTAAATGAAACATTCGAGGCAATGGAAGTAATTATCCTGTGAGTAGGCGCCAACTATTGACCAGAAATTCATTCAACTTTGATAAAGTAGGGCATTTTACAAATGATACAACACTACTTCTACAACAGGGCAGCTGGCTCTTCAAATAAGCTACCTGAGAGTACTGCAGAGCAAGAACTTCACAGACTGAAACTTTAAGCCCGACCAATAACGGCCACTAGCTCTCCTCAACTCAGTCTGAGAGGATGATTTCAAACCCATGTTTGGGATGCCAAATGTTTGTCTCAGTTAAAATTAGTGGGAATTTTCTTACTGTTATTCTTCCGCAGCTCTTTTCCCTTTGGCAACTTTGAGCTGATATACTATCACGTTTTATATTTTACTGCACTCTTTTTAATTAATGAATGACGGTTGATGGCGGAGTGATGTTGACGCATCAGAGAGAAGTGCTGGCACATGCCTGAGCGTAATGCGCGAACGGTATGAGTTCACACATAAAAACGGTAACATGGGTACTATTAATACATATTAATTGAATGTTGCAACACACGGAGATCTTTCCTGAATTATGTGCAAGAAAGTGAACAATACTTGGCCACGCCTTGGCAATCGGGATTGTTTACCGGACATTATTGATCAGAGCCCGAATTTGACCGGACAGTTGCGATTCTGGACACGAATGCTGTCGTAAACGCTCCTCATAATTTCCGTTGATAGGATTTCTAATCTCTTATGAGCAGCAGTGTGTGCCCTGGAAAATATTGCGCTTGCATTTCCAGCTACCCCACAACAGTTCCGAAAAACTAGTAACAAAAGTTATTTTCACATCGTTTCCAGCAAATTTTCTTTGATTTCTGCCACCAGTATGTTGAACAAGAAGCTAGAAAGTTTTAGGGGCATGTAATTGATTTGTTTCTACACTTTTAGTCTTGGAAGTACTGATGACAAACCGCAGTATGTAATTTCATTAAGTCTAATTCAGCCAGGGTAAAATACGGCTGTTCGCTGTTTGGCGCATTTTTATCTGCTTACTTAATCGTAACTAGAGAGCCGAAACGGTGTGATGTACATCCATTCGAATTCAAGTATGTTTGTTAATCAGTCTTGATATGTTTTTTAAAAAAATGCGACGTAAGAATTAGCGTAATTTATTCATTTGCTAGTTAATTTGCTTTCTAGGAGCGATTCATGAGGGGTTTACTTGTATCCTACGATGAAAACATGTCAGTTTTCATATAAGTGCACTTCTCGAAGGGTGAAAAACTTGGGCTCAAGTAGAAAATAAAGTTGAGGGAAACAGACCTTCAAGAAGGACGAGACTGTTCGCGGGATGTTGAGGCATTTTCAGCAACCTTACTGAAAGTGTACCTCTTCAAGGTAGCATAAAAGTGCGATATATTGAAACATAAAACAGCAATATTTCTTTAATCAGTGTCCCTCAATGAATGTAATATTCAATTCTTTATGCTACCGGTTACACTCAGATTCAGTTGCTTCGATGGCATTCCTTTCAAGTGATGCAATTTATTTTCGTACAACCTACTTGTCGCCCTGATAGTAGTTAAAGTTATACGCTGCATTGGAACCTCGCATCATCACGTCGATGTCAACATAGTCATTTTCATGAAATGTCAAATGTTGACTTTTCTATCATATACCGGTAATTCACCATCTTTTTTCATAGCATTACTTCCGACGTTTAAACAAGAGTAAGTTTTAGTTGGGTTGACTTTGGTGATCGAAAAGATGATGAGACGAATACTGAAAGGTGTTCAAAGCCCCGGCGTTCATATAACTGTAAGAAAAATCTTGTTGATGTGGAATATACAGACAACATCGTTCTCATCTTCGAAGAGGAAAATGCGAAGGGGCTTTCGGATGAACTGAACAAGGTCATCATTTGGGCATGTGCTTTGTACTCACAGTGTAATGTCATTATCCTGAACAAGCAGTCACTGCTTGCACAATTCACAATCCAGAAAGGGGTACTCGAGTTTGCGAATCGTTTTACGTACTTTCGAAGTTGTATTGGTTCTAGACGTAATACGCTATTCACAATGTTGCTGAAAATTCTTCGACAACCCACGACCGCTTTCGCCCTTCTTGGAGCTCATCAGGTAGACGCAGTCCCCGGAATATCATAATCGAGAGATTCAGCTGGGTTCCAGGCGAGTCTCCCGCAAAACCAAATTGGTATGGAAATGCATGTTTTTCGCTAGGTAAGTTTTACTGCTTCCAAAGAAGTAACTGTTAAAAACTTGTAGTAAGTTTGTAGTTAAGCTCATGATTACGTGAGACAGCAATCAAAAGTTTGCGAATGTTTGCCTTGCTAGTCATGGTCAGGTGTATCGCCTGGGTAAAACGAACAGTGCGTTGGTGCACACTAGACTAGTGATTATGCATAGAAGCGTCCCCTTTCGGCTCTACATCATAGGATTAGTGTCATGCCCAAGCCTAAAATTTATGATCTTTCACCATGATTAAATGCTCTCTAAGAATAACCATAAAACGTCCGTTAAACTGGAGGGTTTGCATTGAAAGAATTCACACGTGTACTTGCAGCAGCTAGGTAGAAAAGGTTTGTACCCCTGACCTTATTTTTATGTCAATACTAGTTCTGCATCAGAAAAGCTGGAGACGCTACTGTGTGATATCCTTTCTGATAAGCTGATGATTTTATGAGCTACTGACGTCGAAATGTTCGTCACTGAGAGGCAGGATGGTGCCGGCAAATAAAAATAATGGTAGATTTATCATGGGTTATACCTAAGATATCAAAACATTTTCAGAGCAAATCTGGCAGATCCCATTGGAGAATACCAAGTTCTAATGGGATGATATCGTAGCACAGGTAAATAACAGATCCGTAGATTCGCAGAAACACCGGAAGTTAACCACGTGTTGTTATAGCCTTTCCTTTTGGAGATAAAAGTGCACATGTCTAATACACCAACTCTAGCAGGTCAAAAGTTTGGCAGAAACTTTCTACACATTTGTCTTTGTTTAGTGATATCTCATACGAAATTCATTTTCTCGTGTTTTGGACAAAACTATTTAAATGTCCCGTGAAATAATACTGAATGAAATCTTAGGAAAACCATGAATTTGATCATTGCTACTACAAAAAAGAAGCTTAGACAATAGTCATGTTACCAAATAACAAGTGTATGCGTTACCGCATCAAAGAATTCTGCTTATCTTATAAAACCTACTGATCACAACAACATTACCGAGACACTGTCTGTAACCCCAAAGGCGAATAATACTGAACCAGACCGATAAGGTTAGAAGACAAGCCTTAGGTTAGGAATAAGCGGCACTCAAATCCCAATGGTGACGCTACATTGGATCATGGTATAAGCGATGCGGTCTGTCAACGGAATGGCGTATTAATTATGGGACCAAAGGTAATCATGTTTGGCTTTCACAAGGTTTCAATAATACTTCGTGAATGTTAAAGTAGTTTATGAAGGAAAAAAGTCTCTGGTGCTGTACACCAAAAAACAAACCGACCAGTATTATGCAGTTGGATAGCAGGCCAATAAACACTGACCAGAGGGTCATCGACTAAACTTGAGCAGTGCAAAATGAGTGAAGCATCAGTTGAATGCGAATCAAAATGACAAGATAATGGCAGATTAAGCAAGTAGCTGAGTAACTGGGTGAATCCCTGGATTTAAAATTCCGAGTAACCTAAGAAGATCAAAGTTGTACCATAGCCGAATTGAGAAACTGTGTAAAAATTTACGTCGTGCATGAGCACTGTCCTTACATTAATACACCATATTTCACTCCAAGGTAAAATCAGAATTAATCACGAGAATGCTGAACTAGTACTTTGTTCATCATCCAAGCAGTAGTTCATTCTACACGCTGTTACACCCAATGGTTTTAGTGTCCTCACAGGTTAACGTCAAAATCCACAAGTCATGTGTCTTGCAGAAGACTCAAGCTGATACAGCAATGTCAATAAAGTCCTCTCTCAGCCAGTGGTTGCACCCAATAGCGTTACGGTAATACAAGCGCACTCTTCGGTTATCTGCTCATCAGTCGACAAGGAAACTGTGGGGAAACCTAATAGAAAACTCCAAATGTGCAGGAAATCGCGTTTATCCTTTGGTAGTTGAGCAGCAGATTATGGATATTTCGTAACACAACGAATAGACTAGCGGTGGTGACTTAACCGCAGATACGCTGTAATGGCGGATGAGGTGACTTCCACACACAAAATTGAGTGACATCGGGTGTCACACAACCAGTGAACCAGCAAAAATATTTCATTCCCATTATTACGGAAGATTGTTTGGTGAAGTGGGCTTGACTCTACATAGGCATTACTGTTATTTGTACAACACATATCGAGATAATTTTGGACATCCGTGGGGGTCTTTGTTCGAGCACCAGGATAATCATTTAGCCTTCATCAAAAATAGGTTTCAAAAGGTTATCATTAGTTTGTTGCTAGTTGTTCAACGGGCTGTTAAACAGCACTATGCTGATGGAAAAAAGTCTCATCAAAACAGCAGTATGGTTTAGAACAGTAGGAAGAAACGCCAAATCGAACTTTATTCATGGTTATTGGCGATTCAACCGTACTTCGTAGCGAATTCATAACCACGAAAGCACCTAGGTAACCAATCTGGATTTTTTATCAATGAGACGTGTTTCTTCTGTGTGACTAACCTTTAAAAGTGACCCATCTTAATCAGACACTAACTAGCTAACTTCTTAGTTGACTATTTCGGGAAGTTCCAAGTTGACCATTTTTACACGGTGATCTACACATGAAGTGAAACAGACCAAACATTAGGACTGACATGTCTTTGATTAGTCTCCTTTGAATGTGAGGGGACACGATAAATAATCGGTAGTCAGAAAATGTGTTTGAAGTGCTGCAAGCAACCTGAGTAAATTTCTTCTGAAAGTGCCAATAACTGTTTACATTTCAAGGCTGCACGTGTGGAAAGTTCGTTCTGAGTTAATAAAACTTTTAACTCCATTGTCCCTGCAAGTGCCGGTCAACGGTGCCGGCTCCGCTATCATAAATTTCAATCTACTAACGTTGATTAGCCGTTTGTGTTGTCTCTAACACTTAGTGGAGGTGCCCACAGACGCTTGTAACAATAATTCTTCAGCGTGACTCTCGATGATCTTCCATATCTTTAGATTGGGCCCAGTCTATCTGGTTGATATAGAGCGTAGACGACCTAAGACCCGGTAGGGTGCCTTATTTACTTCTGCGGTTACAAGCCACTCGCGTGCAAAAGCCTTAGTAATCCTGACATTCCATCTTCTCTGGCGGATAGAGGTGTTCATCAATTAGTGTAGCAATCCATCTATTCACGGATATCCTTTAGCATTATGGCGTGGTCAACACGTTTGAGTGTTTTACTGGGTCCGGTTTGCTGGTATTGTCCCTATGAGTGGTTGGTCGTGAGCCTACTTAAGCTAGTACAGCACTTATAAACCTTTATTTTTTTCCTGATTAGTATCCGCTTTTTCTCGCACTAGTGTGCAAATTTTTTTCAATAAACTACACACACAAGCCCCCTTTTTGGGCTCGACGGGAGCTTGCTCTTCTGCCGAGTGACCGCTGCTGCGACTGCTTTTTGAAATACCAAAAAAAATAGAACTATCTCTTCGTGCTGTGCTGGTTCAACGGACTGCGGACCTCTTGAAAACTGGTAGTCAAGTTTTCGTTTACTTGTTCATCTTGTGACTTATCTCTGACTGATCCCAACAGTTTGTCCTGTTCACTAAAGACTCCTCAGGGTCGTTAACCAGTCCTATTTTTAAAGATTCATCGGTGCTCAACGACTCGTTGGGATAAGCTCCTGCTCGATGCAATAATTGCTTGTAGTACCTGGGTATATAGTTTTAAGCCGTACAAAGGTCCGCGCTCCGTGAATCCCGATATCGTGTGACGACAGTCACAAACTTCCTTAGGGTGTGTAGAATGTTCTGCATCTGATAACGTTAGAATTTGTCCATCTCAACAAACCGGTGTCAACAAGAAACCACTGAAATATATAGCCGCACTAGCTTTGTCACTTGTTAAACTTTGGACGCCAAGTGTGAGGTAGCTCTAGAGAAATTATTCTTGATTTACCTTGAATGTTCGGTCCTGCATTCCTGTCGCTGATTATACAGCTCATTTGACACCTTCAATGGTGAACCACCGCCCTCCACCTTTCAGTTAATAGCACTGAAGGATGCCGTGCACCATACCACACTGAACAAATCCAAAAAATCCTTATCGGGTTGCCTCAATGAATGAAAAACGCCGAGGAGTAGCTGCATCGCCACACTACATCATCAGCCAGAGACAGAACATGCATATATGGGTAGCCGGATTCAACAGCCGGATTCAGTCAACACTAAAGTCGACCGAATTTCTCCCCGGCGGTCCTTAACCTGACTAGTTTACAATGCAACCTTTAAGTTGCGGAAAACTTCGAAAAGCACCTACCAAATAAACGTAAGTTTGTCACCTGCTGTTTTGCAATCTGGTACATTCAGCTTTGGTTAAAAATTGGCAATTTTAGCTATATCCCTTATGAGCCCATGAAGACAAATTCTTCATTAAGCAATTTCATTATCTTCGGTGATGATTAAGATACCTCGGTTCGGCCCCAATTTCCACATAGCTTGGGAAACCATTCATACCTTGTTTAGCATTTCTCCTCAGTTTTTCGTTCTGTTAAAAATTGTAGGCACCTTCTTCTTCCGTAGCTGTCTTTAATTTTATTCCACTGTCTGACAAATTTAAGCTGTTTTGGGGTCTCTATTACCCAGCCAAAATCGGAGTAATTTCCTGCACTGAGGAGGGTTGATTCATGTACAAGTCGAGCCCAAGCAAAGACTGGTGGAGACATGTCACATAACCCACACCCAATGGAGGCTGTGGTATAAAATATGGATCCGCAAGATGGCGAACGCATTCGTGCTACAGCAGTTGCGGTGCTCCGTGCTACTCTGGGTGTTTATCCTGCCGAGGCCTACAAGGAAGTTGTTGGTTCGTATCCGTTCCACATCCTTGGCGACTTCCAGATCAAGCTGGTTTTTCTAGCGTCAAGCATGGACAAGTTTCCTCATTCTGAAAGGTATATTTGGAGAACTAGTTATAACAAAGAAGTTGGTCGAAATATCCACTCACCACGATTTTTACTAGATGCAGTACGCTTGCATCCGCAACAGAGAAACTCTTGTAAACAAAAGTGGGTACCTGATAAACTTTCTTATTTTCTATGCTGTATACCTATGTTTAAGTGGATTTCAGACAATCCGCATTGATGTGCCTAGTGTATGGTGAGGAGAGCGGTGGGTTAGGCGTATCGAAGGCGAATATGCAACGTCCCCACATCACATTTGAACAGCTACGTTTTTTATTACGCTAGCCGTGGACTAACAGCAGGACAGCAGTCAGATTTTCCCACTGATGAAAACCTCCCGTTCCAACAGTTGAATTCATCAGGCAGCCGACAGAAGTTGTACTTACTGATTATGACACAAGAAATATGAGTAGCCTTCCAGTAGATTATAGTTGATCAAACGCTCAGTTGGTACTTGCGACCCCTTGTGGTTAGCGCGGCACTCCGAAACTAACCTATTAAACTTTCCAGGTTCCTAGCTCAAAGAACCGAAGGGCATTCTGCATGCATGATGAAGTAGTGCTGTTTGAATCGACCGCACAATGCATATGAGCACCGTATCATCTCAGGCGTGTAGTGGTAATAGACTATCATAGCAAGGTTTCAAAGTATGTAGTACGGATTAGAGAACATGAAACCGTTGAATCGTACGAATTTGTCCGTTGGAATTTTTGTAAAACGATGCCCGAGGTAAGAAAGTTGAGAACCGTCATCTGCAACGGGCATGCAGCATATACGGCCGCAGTAGGGAAACACAATCCTTGAGTAGGTTTCGAAAGTCCCATCATCCTGAAGAAAAAATTCATCAGAGTAAAGATGGCTGCGAGGTATGTTGCGGGAAAATATTACCGATTCCGGCCACGAGAGACGACTTGTTCATGCTGCCAAAAGTATAAAATTAAAATCTATAGGCAAGTTGAGAGGGTACAGCATGACTATCGCATTGGTTGCTCGTTGCTCATCATGCCACAAATGCTGCGCTGTTGAGTAATAATAATAACTTTTATTCCCAACTGGTGGGTGGCATACTGTCGGGCATGAACATAAGGTTACAGTCAGAATGAAAGCTTGACTGGTGAGGTTTGTGAGTACAATGGATTGCGCGGAAAATAGGCAGTATCACAAACAGTGGGCATTACCGATATAGGCGTTGTCATCCTTAAACCGGCACGGTCGGGGAAGCACGGCTGATACTGCTTATTTTGGGTGGAATATCACGTTGAAGCAAGATCATATCGTTAGATATTTCACTTTGACCAATCGGAATTTCAGCTGGTGCATGATTCACATGTCTCTGCTGAGTGGTCGCTCACTAGAAGTAAACCGAAATTAATTTCGCGGAAACCTTGTGGTTTTCGAATTTCTCTGAGAGTTAGTCCAGTAACAAGTTCCAGCAAACTATTGCTAATAGTATTTTGTTTAAGTGAGCAAAATTTCAAGGTCATCGAAAGCCGCACACTAGCATGCGATTACATGTTTACGAGACGAAGTACGGACTCAAATGTAAAAACACTGCAGTGTTTGAATGGGATATGAAATCTGCAGAATATCTAATCCAACTTCCAACCAAATTTCTAGTTGAATAACGTTTGCATGAGTTATACTGGTTGGGGGAAACAAAATAGCTTAAGTTGTTTAGCGAACCTAGGCACAATACTGTTTCTTGAAGGACTTGCCTTGAGTACGGTATAACAGTGTAAAACAACACGATTCACTATGCAGTAGTGATGCGAGTATGCACCTTCGTGGATAATCCCACTCTCATATATGCACAACTGCGGAGTTTTGTAGCTTTCTCTTGCTCCACTTATAGCATTACTTATTTTGTCAATCCCATAAGCTTGTTTGTTTGAGTACGAAAAACTTCAAAAACACGCATTTGTACAATTTCACGCAATACAAACATGGTCAGGCCGGCCAACTCCCGCAGCTGGTTTCGTTCGCGCTCACAGTGGTCATCCGCGAGTTTCATGTGTTAACTCTGGTATCAAAACATTTCAGCCTATTGTTGGATCTTATTATATGTGAGAACTGTTCAACAGAGGACCCCCTGGACGACCGTGAATGAATTATTATTTATTCCCTGACCTGGGCCAACGGCGAACTATTTCAAATAGAACGATGCTTAGTGAGTCTGACCTCTTTATCATTGTATACTCAATTTAGCGTTATTACTTTTATTTCTTTGCCGCACACTCCTGGTAAAATAGCTTTTGAGTAGACAGACCACTACACAACCAAGTAATAGGTAAGCATAATATTCAGATATCCGCATGTAATTTTCCCACTCGGAACAATGACACCACACAAGTGGCATATGTCATAAAGCGCAACGAATCTGTCGGAAGATAGGGCTAGCCAGTGCTCTCATTCATGATAATCGTACACGTTGTCGTTTACTTTGGTTCATTAACGCAACTTCTAGGCCGATTTCAACGCATAATGCTGGCTCTGAGGCCTCAGGTTTGCAGGATTACCTAGTCGCAAGGCCAACGAAATCCCCACATTCTCGTAACCGCATGCACTGCCGTTCACAGTGACTACATACAGCAGCTACCAGGTCCGTACCCGTGCGTGAAGCTGGTTATGATGCCTCAACTATGAATGCCAGTCTAATCCAGCGACCGACGATGGTCCTTCATACTCATATATGTTTTTCGTCTGTCCCATGCCTGCGAAATACACAACCACTTTTGGTAAATTGTTTTTACCTATTTGTTGCATCGGTATATACGTGACGGTTGGTCACTCCAGTTCTCATTTTCCAGAAACCATTTACACTGGACAGTATTTCTGAAAGAAAGTTCTAGTCATCTACACATCTCAGGTAAAATTACTATTATGAGGCAAACTTATTACTTCCTCATTATTTCCACTGTCGATAGTGAAGGTTTCGTGTGTACACCGATTTCGCGATGTCAAAGTGCCGTAATCGTTCGCATTACTGGACGCAGCGAAGTTCACAATAAAGGGGGTGCGTACAGGGCAGTCCTAGGATCGAGTGATTCTCAGAATTCAAAGACATCTGCTCTTCCCAACCCGGCTTCATGGATGATTACATCACGAGCCATAAACTCAAGGGTGCATTATTGGGCTAATGAAGTTCCTTATATTCACAAGTGTCTGGAGCGGTATGCGTCCACCGTAAATCACCATCCCCTACTATCCCTACAAAAATTCGATCATTATGTTTTTAAATCAAAAGGTGTCACCTCACCAAGGTATTCGGAAATTGCTTTCACTCTTAGCTGCCTGCCATTACAAGCCGCAGTTTACTGACAGCAAAGAACCACACCACGCCTTCGATGGTCTTAAGAATACATCTGATCTACGTCGGCCAATCCTAATTATCCTGACATCCCCCAACTGACTCATCCAAAGTGTTCATCTACGGGGCCGTCCACAGACCCATTTACGACTTTGCGATGATGGAAAAGCGACTGCTATACCCACTCTAATGGCCTTCCCGTAGTACAACGTACATCCATTATTTTCCCCGCCGGACATGGTACATGCGCTCAAAACACCGTCTCACTCCACTAAATTCGTTTCAAAAACTTGAAGCACCGGGCAAACCCATCATACTCTCTGCTTGCTCCTTCCAGACCCCGACTAATTGCTCCAACGTCGCTAGCAAAGAGTCAGGATACCGGTGAAGATGAAACCTTGTCATGCGCTCAATATAGCGTGTGGTGACCATCCCAAAATGTTCACAAAACTTAATAGCTGTGACGAATTCCTTGACTCTGTTTGGCGCGACGCCCGCAGGAAATATTTTCCCACTTTAAGACTGTTCCATTACGGTTTTGTGAGAAAATTGGCGCAACCGTTAATCGTGTGCTCATTTAGAGTACTTCCATGAGAAAAAAGTGAAAAAGGCATCAACTTCTTCCCGTCTTTACAGAGCCACCTAACTGAGCAATGGGAGTAAATGAGAACAAATCCCGCGCCCCAAGTATACATTGAGTAGGCTCAAGCAAGTGTTTGTAAATCTTCGACTGTCTGGGGAGTCTTTAAGTTTTTGAATAAATATCATCGGATGGTGAAGCGTTATGGAAAAGTCTCCCCCGGTCAAACTACGGTTTAAGAGAAAGCTTGGGGTGTGCTCCTCAGAATCGGTCTCCGAGTGAAACCACTTCAGATGCTTTCAAAATGCTTGCCCACACGAATGAATGGTGGAGGTTCTGTGATTCGGAAATTTATAATACTTATCAGGATCGCGGATTATAAATATGCCCAGCTTCTCAAATCCACATACACAGACGTGGCTGCGGCGTTTTTCAAAAGAGTAAATATGGAACAGGTCAAGCGAAGCTATTTATGAGGCTGTCGAATGAGGAGAAAGTCACGTCACGCTTGAGGGTTATACTGGCTTTTACTGGAAAGTTGAGGAGTTGGTAAAGCACAAGGCCGTTGAAAATCCGGATGCCTAGATTTTTGTGTCGCCGACAGAGGAAATGACGATAAGATTGATGTCATTGGACGATGCCATCTGATGAAGATGTGGTTAGAAATTCACAAGCACTGTCACTGATAAAGAGAGGGTTGAAATGTGTTACCCCTGGGCAGTCTGTCGGGCATTCAGTTCACTGTATTATGTCTGCGAATCGTCGGCAAACAGTGGTGCTGCGCATTTTGTGGTAGAAGAAAATGTGTGAGATTGGCAAATGCACTGATTAGAAGATGCTTTATGAAGTCCTCGAGGTGCCTCATCGCAAAGCGCTTTAAGGAGTAAGATAGAAGGTCAGAGAATCGGGCCTCGGAACCCCGTTTGATGAGGGAAGATGATGAATACATCAGGATGCTAGTGATTGAAGGTTCCTTGTTCTGAATGCGACCTGTGTGTTATCACATCATGAGCGTTTGAGAATTAAAAATATCGATCTAAGTAATATAATACAATAATATTATATAATAATATATTTGACACCAACTTGGATTCAGCGGCAGTAACGACAATTCGCTATGTTTGCTAAAGTCATTGTAGCCTCGAGCACCAATTTCCCCTGTTTCCAACTTTTACAGGTGATGACTTAACGTTGGAATATGTAGTTTCATATACATGGTTCCGCTTAAAGGCCATCCACTATGTTTGTGGTGTGTGAGGTTGTGTTGTCAGCTTAGCATGGGCTGCTGGCTAGGTAAATGTGAAATTCACTGTCACGGGAGAAGTTGGGTTCCACTTTCGGGGGGCTTCCCTGATAACTCCGGGAAATATTAAGAATACCAGTGAGCCAAAGACGATACCCTACACTGAACCTCTGCTCGTGAGTGGAAGAAGCTGGGTTCAACCTTCTGCTGACTTCTGCTGAGTGTTCCGGTCCGCCGTAACGCAGCCCCCCGTCTTGTGATGGGGAAGCACTTTCTATGTGTTAAACTGCATTTAAAAGGTCTCCAAAATAGTGCAAAACTCTTTGCTGATGCTTTCGTGCCTCGCACAGTACTTTCTGCACTGTTCCTTGTTCATTGGTTCAGTGCCAAACACGGACGACCCTGATTCCAACCCGATTAAGTGTGCTGCAAGTGTTGGGGGAAACCTAAAAGTTTTTAGGCTTTGATTTGATAATTACCGATTCCTGAGTGATCTAATTTTATTCTTTCATTGCAGTCTGCGTGCATGGAAGATTTCTAAAGCAAATCAGCTCGAGTTGTCGGTGAACGTGCGCCATGGATGAATAGTTGAATGAAGTCAGTGCTGCCAACGAAACTTCTGAAAGCATGTGTACAGCGTACAACGGGGCTCTTGAAGAAGTGAAAGAGCGCAGTAAATTTTGGAACCGGAAATCTGAACAAAGAGCCTAAGATTCTTGTTTAACTAGCTCCCAAAGGTCAAACATCTAGAGACTTACATACTATCCTTGTTGAGTAGCAAATCCACGCTGTTTTGGCAAGAAACTTGCGGTTGGTTGCCTAAACTCGTATCCCCTCCGTTTGAGCCCATTCAGGTTGCAGAGCACGCAGAGAAAATGGATGGAAGTACGATTGCAAAGTGGGCAATATCACCCAGGTTATGCGATGCCTGGACAAGCTTTAGGCTCATCAGATTGGTCGGTTCCATTCGTTGACCCTATATCACTTGATGGTTAACTTGTTCCAGCCATTGCCACCATTCTACGTCGACCACTGGATCGTTTCCCGAGCAGATTGGTACTCTCTCATGAATTCCATCTTGAAGGCCGAGGACAAAAAACCTTATTTAGTGTCGACTACCCAGTCGGGCTCCGAGCACTTTGCGCTTCGCGAGAAAACCAGGAGATGGTACTGCAAAATGAGTTGAAGCGCCGTGTGAGTGTCCGACCAGCGTGAACCCGTACACAACAGATCCAGTTTTACGGACCTGCCCGCAACTAGCGAGGACCAGGCCAGGTTGGTTGAACAACGCCGTCCGGTTGGTGCTTTATTTGTAGAATTTAGAAAATCGTCCCACATAGGGAGCCACAAAACCCTCTAATGAGTGAACAGAGGGATAAGTTTCCAATGACCCCGTTTTACTGGGGCTTACATTGTGACTGACCGTCATTACGGCATCAGGTTGGCTGAATGCATTCTGGACTGATGCGTGCGGAAAGCATGGCGCCAAGGGGATTGTCAATGAAACTCATCTTTCGGGACCAATATAGGTTGCATGTTTCAAACATGTGGTGGAAATGCGCAGGGCCATCCTGTAATTTTGCACCCTGCCTTCAGACGTTTTATACTGAAGAAAGAGGTTAGGCAGCGAAATTTGACTTACTAATAAACCCAGTGGTGCGATACCGAGCCACAACGCGCTCGCAGCAGCCAACCGGTTTTGTAATCGGAATTCAAGGTGTTTGTTCCAAACATCACTGGTCATTACGATCCTAAGATAAGTTAGTGCAATAGCAGGATTACAGGTATGTGTTTCTGAATAGTGCATAGTTCGCATCTGTTATTCTACGAGCCAGGGAAACTGCGCGTGAGACCGCAGCCCACGTGGATCAAATCACTCCGGCAATTGCCCTCCGACAAAGAGGGGTACCAGCTTGAAAGGTACGAAATGAAGCAAGACGAACCAGAGTTGTTCTGTCCGTCCATAGGATAGTAAAATAATCAGGCAGCCTACCTGGGAAGATTGCAGTGACGCCAACGTTCAAGACTTCTGCGATTTTTCTCGAAGCACATTCGTTTAACACATCCCGCCCCAGGCTAGGCCAGGCCTGGACTGAGGATTTTGTTGCGTTGGTCAAGCTTCACGGATGCAACGTTCCTACTAACCAAGTTGAATACAGTCTGTCTTTGAATCTTGAACCGCACCAGATAAGCCCATTTGGTGGAGCCCGAAAAATGAATCAAGGCTTTGCACCTCGAGTAATCATATTACGAGATATTTTGCGATGAATCGTTTCGCAAGTTATTACAACATTGTGGGCAAAGTTGGATGCATCCAAGATGCGGTCAACATACTCATATTTAGCGAACTACACTCATTTTAATACCAATTTGGTTTTGACGCGAAACTCGCCTGGAGCCCAACTGAATCTCTCGTTTATTTGTAAGCCACTGAATGTGCTGCACCAGGCCACCTCATGTTTCAAATGGACGATATCTGAGATATCGCGATACATGTATAGCGTAATGCGTCACTCAAAAGGGTACCGCCAAAGTTAAATTGGTACGCAAATGAGTGTATTACGCTAAGTTCATGTAAGGTATAACACAGAGCCGATGGAAAATTGGGGATGGTCCTACCTGATGAGCCCCAAGAAGGGCGGAGTCGGTCGTGGGCTGTGGAAGAGTTTTCAGCAACGCCACAATTAGTTTATTACGTATAACCATATTTAGAATTTTTCGGGAGGATCGGACCAAAAAAGGTTGGCCTTTGAGCTCACAAGATCGTATCGCCCAAGTTTGGTCATGAAAACCAGAAGTTTATTGAACACGATGAAATAACTGTGATGGTTCCTGTACCGATTTAAAGACAACAGGTTTGTGGTGGTACCAAGGGTCAGACGCCCGGGTATCGACTTCCAGACCCTCGCGCCCGGTCAGCCCCCTTCAGAAAATGGGTGGGCATTTATGCACTGGACTCATGAAAAGTTCTTCTTCGCCTCAATGTTTGGGCTTTGGGCCAGGGGCATGGCCCGGGATCCTCCAGAATACTTCACCCGCCCGTTGCCCTATGGACCAGATATTTGAGTCAGTCTTCGGAAGGTTTATACCAACGAAACGGCCCTCGGGTTGGGTAACCGAAAATTATAATTAGCAGTCAAAATTTGGGTTTCACTGACCAGTCCCACAAGCTCGACTAAAAACGTCTAGCAAACTGATCTATTAACCTCTAACTACTGCTGCGTAGAGAGTTTCCGCCTAAAAGTATAAACTAGTGATACCTTCACTCCAAGCAAGCTGTCCCTCATTACCGCTAATGATGTCTACATTACGTGTCAAGTTGAGCAGAACATATCCGTTATGCAGGCTTCTTTTTGGTATTCGAAAACATCTAAATGGCTCTGATTTAATCATACAACACGAACCGCCCGGGACTTGACTTTCCGAGATTTTATTGATCCCTGGGCAAGGATTCTATATCTGGGTTGCACTGCAGTGTTGGCGCTGTTCGGTCCGAATGGGATCAGTGGGTCTCACGCGGCAAACAGCATTTAGTTGTCTGTCAGCATACACGCTGCGATAGATTGCAGCTACGAGGTTGAGATTCTATCCGGAGTTTTCACGGCTTCATCCGCCAACGAGAGGTACAGTCATGGTACTTATGGCTGGTGATAAAATTGTCCAGGAAAACACACCAGTGCAAAAACCCGGCAGTTTCGGCGGCCAACTCCTAGTATGCTCATCACACAGACGACGAAGGACGACATCATCAGTTATGTGATGACACTTTACTTGTTCCTGGCCCACACAATCTTTCAGCAAACTGCCTATACCGCGTTCCCGGGAGACAATCATCAATTCGGTCGTTAAATCCGTTGGTAGATGTAGGGAGTTTCGCTGCAAAAACAGTTAATTTTGGAGTATACACCTTGGCATTCAACATGTCGTTTTGAGGGCACGTATATAATTTCCATCGCTTCCAGGACCACAGCGGTTTTGCAAGGTCATCCGTGTCTGCACTTGCGGTGTGACGAAAACCCACTAATACCGGGCCGATTTGTCTAGAAAACTTGGCGAACTAGACAGATAAATACAACACTTGTTTAGGGCGGGGTTGGAAAAAAGGTGGAGTGGTTAATGCCCACAGCTCTTTGGCCCGTCTGTCCGAGTTCACTCGCGTGCCACTGATCGTTATTACTATTACTGTCGTCAGCACTGGACGATCGGCGGGTCTCATTGATGTTGGGAAGATAATGCTAACAACGACTGATCGTGACTCAGCGCGCCAACCCCGCAAACACCGAATGTTGAAGAGCTTGAGAGTAGCCAGACAGTGTTGTCTGATAAGGAGGGCTCTAGAAATGGGGAAGCGTTTGCAACAGGAAATTATCCACTGCATTCCGGTTATTCCGATGTACAGGTATCAGTGGTAGGATCTGCGAGAGGTGGGGCTTCGGCTCATGAGCGTCTTCTAGAAAGGCGGACTGGATGCAGTGGAGAACATTTCAGCTAGTCTTCATTAACATACCACCGGCGGAATCGCTCGAAACTGAATGGGAAGAAGACACCTGTTCCGCATTGGCAACTAGAACCAAGCGGGAAATTTTATTGCCTGAGGACATGAAGGTAATTGATCGAGTGTAATGTGGAACCATGCATCTAGGCCGCCAGGCTGCCATTGGTCATGCGACTGCAAGCCCCCAGCAGTCTAACATTAAAGCAAATGGTCTGAAAACCGGGCCACTAACCCATCCTTTGCTCAGCTGTGCATTGATTGGTTGAAATTACTGTCCCAACAGCCAGTAACACTCCAGTAACCGCTGATTGAAGGTTGCCTTTGGCACGTCTGTCGCGGCTGCGAATTTCCGGTGCGTCGGTTGCATGCACTTCGAGTACTTTTACTTGGTTTTGTAGTATGCACGCAATGGAAGCACCGGAGGACATTGGTTCTCCGAAAGTGAGGGTTCACGGCAATTTCTGTGGATGGAAGACAAAGAGAGCTCATGAGCCGAATCCCAGTAAACAACATTTACCAATACTTACATATAAATCAACCTAAATGACAGGCACTGTGTGCTGCGGCTTAGACGTTTAATACGCCGATTACCTTTGCTGGTTGTTCTGTTGAACTTAGTTTCGGAGGTTCAGACAGAACCGAGAGGCATCTTTTACCCGGACGATTTGCATCCTGCGCACTCCAGAGTTTGGTGGCCCGCTTGTAGTAAGCCTGACGGCTTAACTGCAAAACATATGGGGTGGAAACAAAACGGAACCCTTCGGTGGTGGTTCGGGGATTCGGAAAGGGTTAGTCCTACATATTAATCTACACGTCCCGTGAAGGACTAACACCACGGGTGGATAAGCGTCGTTCCTTTCTCACTCATAATCCGTGGTCAGCTTTCACAATTCACCCTGCGGGCTAGCGTAGACGGAAGCCAAAAGTTCGGGAGCCTTTGCGTTCATACCCTTGTGCAAACCTGCCGAACCTACTGGACCTCTTACACCATTGGGTCGTCAATCTGGTCGCCATAGCTTCTCTGGTATTATCTTACCCAGGCTGATCCTTCTTCAGGAGAGTCGCTCGTGAGAATCAACTATGGTGTCGCCCCGTCTGAGATATATTATTATATATTATATTATCGATATTATCTCCACCTTGCAGCAGTTGCTGTGCCACTTGCTCCGATGGGCGACACTGGTTGGTTTCCATAACCTACATCGAGTTTGGCACCATTGACCATCAGAAACTGTCAGTATCTGTCAGTGACTCTAATAAGGGCCGTATATGCCTCCTGCGACTTGTGGCAAGGTTCCGCCTGAGTTCAAAATATCCAGTAGTTTTAACTAGGGAAGTCCTTTGTCGTCCTGACTATTTCGCTCTTCTTGAACCAGACCTTTTAGACATGTGAACTATTTTAACTGGCGTGCGTTTGCACCTGCAAGTTTTAGTATGTGAAATGGTGGAATCAAACCCAAACCTCAAGCTTACAAATTGGCCGGCCGATTTAGTTGAGAAGCTCGTGTATGTGGGCAGCTGCATCGGTCTCGGCGAACTGGCCAGGGATGAAATCATTTCCGGAATCCAGAAGGCCCAGGCGAAATTTTTCAAACACCGGTACATGTGGCATTGACATAATGTCAGTTGGGCTTCCAACTGTAGGATGTACATTGCTTCCATTCGGTCTGTCCTTCCCTATGGATCAGGGATGTGGTCACTGCATTTAGAAGCCCTTAAAATGCTTTGTGAGGCATTGCGTTTGTTTGGTGGGAACATCATATCAGTACTGCTAAGGTACGCCTAGTGGATTTCGGCCAAGGCCACTTTTCCTCAGTGGATCAGCTGTTCACAATCCATAGGTCACACCGGTTAGGCCAGGTACTTTATATGTCAGGGGACCGATTTCCTCGCATAGTCCTGTTCGTCTGTCAAGTGTCGGATGGACGATCCGAGGGTGATCGATTCGTGCAGCGTAAAAAGATCGTTCAGCTGTAACATCATTTCGGTGCCTAGCTGCCATGCTACCCGAAGTAAGAATGAAAGCTCTTACCAGTCAACTCGATGGTGTTGGTAACTCCCGTCTGTTTGAATGAGGACGCCGGTGCGAGGCAAATCAATGGTTAGTGACCCTGAGAGATGGCCATATCACGCATTCAACAGTGATTCTGCATCAAAGCGATTGCTTTCACCTCGTAGGTTTCTATTCCTGTCATACCGGACAAATTCACTTGGCGGTCGTCTCTACCATGTGGCTCTCGTCCCCTTATTTTCCCCATCCACGATGAACGAAACCATAGCAACTGGATGCACTCTACTTCGGTACACAGTTGTACCTGAATAACTGACTAGCTGGCTGATGACGCGCTTCAGTCCTTGATTGTCGATTCTCTTGGAATACACAGGTTGGTTCAGGTCATATCATCGTCTCATTAAAGTTTCCAATAAAGCCCTGAAATGAGCTTCCCACTCATCAGTAACTGTTTGTGAGCCAGAAGTTTGGCAAACACTAAAAATCACTGTGCGATGCATTACGAGCGGCTTCCCTGGAAAATTTGTCGTACCTGGGATCAGGCAACCACAGCTATACATGACGCCCGAAGTTCTGTTTTTGATGTTTCCAAGTACCCACACGGAGCCAGTAGATCTCACAATGGTCTCTATCACTCCTTGGTGCGAGACGCTACTGCGAAGAGACTGGAGTCTGTCGTGGTTTGGCGGTTTGTGTACCTGTATAACCCGCTGAGCTATGCTGGTTTCCTTCATTCACAAAGCTTCCCATACCAGGTTGGCCGGCGAACAGAGGTCTGACGATCAGTCTCTTGGTCCTCCATTTTGAGGGTTGTAACAGACACGGCAGATTGTTCCTTCTAATTCTTACTATTGTAGCAGTAGTCCAGCACCCATCCGCTACCTTGTATTTAGGGTTGAAGAACCTAGTCGTCATCATGTCTAAGTGTAGGCATCATGACAACTATGAACGTCACAACTAAAAATACTTTCATGCCTTTTCGGCCGTCACCTTGCTGCATGATCTAGGACGGGTAAGCGAAAACGCGCTACTGCGGATTCATCCCATGTTGCACTTTTACGTATTTTCTCCTAATCTACCCCATCGTGAGGAGAATACCCTCTGCAAGTCCTTTGCACTAGGACTGATCGCTTTGTTCGCCTTGCATCGCGCTCAGCTGCATCTTCTGTGCGTCCGACGTGACTAACAGCAGTTTCGAAACCTCGAAAGCTGGTCATAGCTGCATTAAGTGTCCGCACACGGAAGCAACCAGGACAACAGGCGCCATTGCTCGTGCACTGTATTCCCTGTGCAATATGTGCTGTCTGTTAGAAAAAAAGAATACAGGACACAAGTGCTATTATTGAACGGCATTTTCGTCACCAACATTTACAGCGACACCAGATGATAACGCTGGCGCCTCACTCACATCAATGTCAATTTGTAATTCATAGTTGTACGTGGGCTGGGATGCTGCCGGGCTCCCGTACCCAGACAAAAAGACAGTTATGGTCCCCAGCCAGAGCCTTTCACACAAAAGCTTGTCTGCATGGCAGCGGTCTGCCGCGAAGAGACTGAACCTTACCGTGGTGTGGCGGTTTGTGTACCTCGGCGACCCACTGAGCTATACTGGGGGATGTCCGCGTGACACTCACAGAGTCTCTCATACCAGGTTGGTCCATGGGTAGAGGTCTGACGAACACAGTCTCCTGGCCCTCCAGGTTGGGGGTTGGAACATTTGTGGCGACGTGTTTCGTAAAAATGGTACTTGCATGTACTTGCATTCCCAGCCCAACACCGCTGCCTTGCGGTTAGGCTTTTGAGCCAAAGGCTTTGGTTGAGGACCCTAATCGTCCTCCTCCCTGTCCACCTGTGTTTTCAAACCCCGAAAGCCTGTCTACTTAGCCACCTTTAATGTTCGTTCACTGAAGCAAGCAGGTCAACAGGTGGCTCTTGCTCGTACGCTGGATTCCCTCAGCATTGATGTATGTTGTCTGTCAGAAACAAGGACGCAGGACGCAAGTACCGTAATCGAACTGACTGCCCCCTCGCTCTCTTCCAGGTTCCGGCTGCGCACCTCTGGTGATGCAGAGGCCGCTGCAGCTGGATACGCTGGGGTGGGTATTGTACTGAGTGAACGAGCGGAAGCGTCTCTGCTTGATTGGATACCCGTTGATAGTCGCCTCTGTGCGGTTCGTTTGGCAACATCTGTGAGAGAATCTAGAGGAAGTGAGGTCCATCATACCTTGTTTATTGTGTCTGCTTACGCCCCAACTGACTGTAGCTCTGAATCTGCCAAGGACAGTTTCTATGACGCTCTAGGTACCCTTCTAAAGCATGTTAAAACCTCAGATATAGTTGTGGTTGCTGGTGATATGAACGCCCAGGTAGGTAGACTGAGCGCTGCTGAGGCCCGATTGGGTGGTCGTCTTGGTTTGGACACGAGACGCACGGAAAACGGAGACCGCTTACTTCAGATGTGTCCCGATCACAGAATGTTCCTTTGCAGTACGAATTTCCGGAACAGCGGAAATCGCTTGACAACGTGGTGCCCACCAACAAACCAGCGACGAACCCAAATAGACCACATCGCCGTGAGTTATCGGTGGCGAGGGTCGATCACCGCTTGCCGCTCCTTCTGGAACACCAGCGTGGACTCCGACCATGCACTTGTACGCTGCTGCTTTTCATTGCGCTTTTCAGGTGTACGCAAAACGCGCACACCTCGCTTAGCCATTGAGAAGCTAGTGGATCCAGAAATCAAACGAAACTATCAAAACCAACTCGTCGAATGCCTGCCGGACGGTACGGTGTCGGATATAAACGGCCACTGGGAAAAGATATCCAAAGCGCTACTCAAGGTTGGAACGTCTGTTTGCGGTACAACCCAGCCAACCTCTTTCAAACACTGGATCTCTGATAGGACCGTGTCTTTGCTGGAGACCCGGCGACAGATTCCCCCTGGCCGCCACCACAACTCCACCCGACGCATCATCCGACGCCAAGTGAAACTGAGTGTCCGTGCAGACCGAGAAGCGTGGTGGACCCGAAAGGCCCAAGAAATGGAAGATGCAAAGAATGCTGGAAATGTGCGCAGGCTGTTCCATTTGATTCGTTCGACTGGTCCTCGAAAACCTCTTGTCAGCGAAACAATCAGAGACCAAAATGGCTCCCTGATATGCAATAAAGCAGAACGTCTGGACCGCTGGGCACAGTACTTTGAACAGCAATTCAGCTGGCCACCTGCTACCTCCAATCAAGAGACCTGGCCTTCAACAGAAAGCTGGACCGTAAATATGGAGTCGCCTTCGGTCTCAGAAGTGTCCGAGTGTATTTCTCTACTCAAGCGTCATCGTGCTGCTGGTCCTGACGACCTTCCACCTGCTCTTTTCAAGGATGGCGGTGGGCTCCTCAGCCAGTGCCTGTCTAGACTATTTGGGTCTATCTGGGAGAAAGAGACCGTCCCAGACAACTGGGGTGAATCGATAGTAGTGCCCATTTTCAAAAAGGGTACTCGCAGTGAATGTAGCAACCACAGAGGTGTTAGTTTGACTCCTGTTGTGACAAGGCTTCTGGCGTCATTGATTCTTCGTCGTCTTACGATGGCACGCGAAACCTTGACTCGTGAGAATCAAGCGGGATTTCGACCGGGTAGAGGCTGCATTGACCACATCTTCACACTCCGTCAGGTGTTAGAGCAACGCCACATGTACAGACGACCCACAATCTTGGTGTTCCTTGACTTCAAGGGTGCGTTTGATTCTGTCGATCGGTCAGTGCTGTTAAATATACTTGCTCAACAGGGTATGCCCCAGAAGTTTGTAAACATAATCCGATCCCTATATTCACATACTTCTGGGCGGGTGAGAGTGTATGGCGAGCTCTCCAAAAGCTTCCCTACAAAAAGTGGTGTCAGACAAGGATGTCCACTCTCTCCATTCTTGTTCAACTTCGTCATTGATGAAATAATGAGGCGAACGCTGGAAGGTCTTCAAAACCCCGGTGTTCAAATCGTTGCTGGTGAGAGCCTTGTCGATCTGGAGTACGCAGATGATATCGCCCTCATCTTTGAAGACGAAAGTGAAGCACAAGCCCTGTTGAACAGACTGACCACCATCATACCATCTTTTGGCATGCGCCTTGCACCTTCAAAGTGCAAAGTCATGCTTCAGAACGTGCAGTCTCCGGACATATCCCTTAAAATTCAAGGAGAATCACTGGAGATTGTGGAAAACTTTACATACCTCGGTAGTTGTATTAGCTCTGACGGAAGTGTGTCTGATGAAGTCAGTGCAAGAATCTCAAAGGCTCGAATCACGTTTGCTAATTTGCGTCACTTGTGGCGTCAAAAAGGCATCTCACTAGATCTTAAGGGTCGTGTGTACCAGGCTACAGTAAGGGCTGTATTGTTGTATGGGTGCGAGACATGGCCTCTACGGACAGATGATGTGAGGCGTCTCCAGGTTTTCGACCACCGATGCCTCAGAAGCGTGGCTGGTTTTGGATGGCGTCAGCGTGTTAGTCACGAGGTGATTAGAAAACGGGTATTTGGTTGTGCTGCAGGTACATCAATTGGGGAAATCATCCAGCACCACCGACTAAGATGGCTCGGTCATGTACTACGCATGCCGAAACACCGTCTACCGAGGCGAGTGTTGTTCTTCGTGCCTCCTTCAGACTGGCGCAAACCGCGAGGTGGACAGCGCATGACTTGGCAGAAAGGCGTGAAAGAGATCACGAAGAGTTTAGGTGTTGTTGGTGCTGTACGCCTTCCAGGATGGGGTCCCCGTGACCCCGCCTGTGCTTGGCTGGAGACGTTGCAAGAAATGGCGGCTAATCGATGTCAGTGGCGTTCATGCTGTCAGTTTCTTTCCAGATTGTCTGATTGAGCGGTTGGAGGTGTAGGCACCTCAGAATGCTTGACATAGGCCAGCACTAGGTCCCCTCCCTCATCCACTCTTTTCCTCTTCTTTTCACTCTAGGGCTTTTTATATATAATTATATATAAAAAGCCCTAGAGTGAAAAGAAGAGAAATGTTGATGTTCCACCTCCCAACCGGGAGGACCAGGAGACTGCTTCGGTTAAATATCTGCCCATTGATCAACCTTCTGAGTGTCACACATGCACTCCCCATCATAGCTCAGTGGGTTGTGGAGGTATATAAGCCGTCAGACCAGCTGCTCTCTTCCGGCCTCCGGATTCTCATCTCGGGTGACAAAGAGCCTGTTGCATCCATATACACGGAGGTGGTGATTGTATTGGTCCATGAGCGGAGACGTCTCTGCTTGATTTGATATCCGTTGATATTCGCTTGTGTGCGGTCGTTTGGTAAATTTTGTGGAAGGATCTCGGGAAAGAGGCGCGTCCTTCCCAGTTTATTGTATGTTTATGCGGCAACGGGCCGCAGCTCTGAATCTGTCTGTGACAGTTTCTATGACACTCCAGGTGCTCTTTAACAGCGGACTAAAATCTCAGACATCGTTGCTTTCTGGTGGTTCGAATGCTCAGGTACGTAGGCTTAGCGCTGCTGAGGCCCGATTGGGTTTTGGTCTTGGGTTGGACACGAGACGCACGGGCAAAGGAGAGCGCCTGTTGCATTCTTGTGCTGGTCACTGACTGTTCCGTCGCAGTAATGATAAATAAAAATGATTCAGCTGTAGCATCCTTTCGGTGCCTAGCTGCCACGCCACCCGCTGGGAGCACGAGGGCCGAGATACTGACAGGTTGACCAAGCCTATATAGAAGTGATCGACATGCAGAGGTTCGAACCACGGGACTTGCGGTCAGTAGGTTCGCGCCTTAACCACTTGGCCATCTCGAGTCAGGCGGTACAAACTTCTGGAACAGCGGAGATCGTATGACCACGTGGGTGTATTATCGAACCAGCCGTAAATCCAAATAGACCAGTTAGTTACCAGTTGCGAGAACCGATCACTGCCTGCCGCTTCTTCCGGAATACCTGCTACGGTTGCTGCTTTTCATTGAGCTTTTCATGCGCACATCACACTGAGTCATTTAGAGGCTTGTGGACCCTAAAATCAAACACGTCTACCACGAGACATCCAAAACCCTACTCACTACCGTATCTTCTACCTGCGACCTAACCCATCCAAACACTGGGTCAATGGTAAGGTCGCGATTTTGCTGGAGGCCTGGTGATAGATTCCTTTTGGACGCAATCACTGCTGAACTCGATGCATTATGCGGCACCAAGTAGAACTAAGTGTCAGCGCAGACCGGGAAGTTTGGTGGATCCGAGAGGCCGAATGAATGGAGGAAGCGAAGAAGACTAGAAACGTCCGCAGGTTATTCTACTTGATTCTTTCGATTGGTCCTAGGAAACCTGTTGTCACTGAAGACATCAAGGATCATAATGGCTCACCGATATCCAGCAAAGGACGTTTGGACGGCTGGACAGAATATTTCCAACAGCACTTAGTTGGCTACCTCCAACTTGTAGTCCAAATTATCGGTCTTTGGCAGAAACATGGACTGTGAATATGGAGTGCCCTTCAGTCTCAAATGTCCGGATGTATATCTTCACTCAAAGGTCATCGTGCTCCTGGTCAGCACGATCTTCAGCTTGTTCCGTTCAGGCTTGGCGGTGAATTCCTCAGCCAGTGCCCATTTAGCCTATTTCATCTATCTTGGAGAAAGAGAACGCCCTAGAAAACGGGGGTGAACCGATACTAATGCCCATCTTCAAAAAGGATACTCGCAGTGGACGTAGTAACCAAAGAGGTGTCAGCTTGATTCCTTTGTAATAAGGCTTTTGGTTTCACTGATTCTTGTTCGGCTCGCGAGACCTTGACCCGTGAGTATCGAGTGGGATTTCAACGGGGTAGAAGCTGCGAATACCACATCTTCATACTCCGTCAGGTGCTAGAGCAACGCCATATATTCAGACGATCCACAATCTTTTTGTCCCTTGACTTCATACGTATGTTCGATTCTATCGATTGGTCAGTGCCGTTAACCACACTTGCTTAACAGGTTATACTCCGGAAGGTTATGAACATACTCTGGTCCCCATATTCACATACTTCGGGGAGTGTGAGACTGTATGGTGCGCTGTTCAAAAGCTTCCCTGCAAAAATTGGTGTTCAAAAAGATTTTCACTCTCTTAATTTCTGCTCAACCAACGCTGGAGGGTTTTCAAAAACCCCGGTGTTCATGCCGTTGCTAGTGAAAACCCTTTCCGTCTGGAGCACACAGATAACGTTTTCCTGATTTTTACGGATGAAGGACAAGCACAAGCTCCGTTAAATAAACCGATCGCCATCATACCACTTTCGGCATGCTCCTTACATTCACAAAGTGCAAAGTCATGCTTCAGAAAGTACGGTCTGAGTCCGCTTTCTGCCATTCAAGGAGAAGCACTGGAGGTTGTGGATGTTGTATGTCACTGTCCCTCAAGGGATGGGTGTACTTTAAAGACTATTGTTATATGGTTGTGATACATGGCCTCCGCGAACGTATGGAGGAGGCGCCTTCAGGTTTTTGACCACTGATGTCTCAGAAGCTTTGTTGTGTCATATCAAGTCATCAGGCTCCTAATGAGGTAATCAGAAAACGTTTTTGTTTGTGCAGCATGTACTTCAGTCGTACTTCATCCGGCAACATCAACTGCCCTGGTTTGGCCATGTCGTACACATGCCGAAAAGTCGTCTAGGGACACAAGTGTTGTTCTTCGTGCCTCCAGTTTGCGCCATGAGAATGACGCAAACCGCGACGTGGACAAGTTGTGTCTAGTGCGAAGGATATGAAGAGTGATGAGTTTAGGTGTTGCTGGTGCGGTCCGTTTTCCAGGATGTTTGCCTCTTGACCCCTCCTGTGCTTGTCTGGAGACGTTGCAAGAAGTTACGGTTAGCCAGTTTCACTGGAGTTGGTGGTCAGTTTCTTTCCAAATTGTGACAACGTTTGGAAGCCTATGAATCTCAGAATGCTCAGATTGTTTAGGACGAAACAGCATCGGCAACTAAGGTCTAATGCCTGATCGCATTATTCGGCTTATGTGTTACGTGAGTTACCATTCATGGGAAACAGCAATACAGAGGTCGCGTGGTCCTGCCGAACACAATTCAATATGTCAAAGGTTGTTGTCAGTTTGTCGTACGCATTCGGTTGTCTGGATGTACTGGAGTAGTGTGCCATGAGGGTATTTGCGTACCCCTCGGTAACACCCTTGGTTGCGAGATAAGTCAAGTCAAGCGTGTAAACGAGAGATACCACCACCGAAAGCAGGCGCCGGTTTTCCTCATAAAAGTATCAGGACTGTGGGCCTTTGATACAAATGTTGCACATCAGTCAGTCTGAGAAGTGTGAATGTGTGTGTGATACAATCAGCTTGTTGCTAGCGAATTCTGTTATTCCCTCGCCTTTTCAGTTTGCGTAGAATCACACACTAACCAGGCATTTATAGCCTAGACAACTGCGGTTTTCGCTTGAACACTTCGGTTCATTAAAAGAGCACATTACCAGGGCCACTCCTTGGGGGACGACCGCAGCATTCTCCATTGGCCATAACCCCGGGATAAGCCAAGCACCCATTTCTTTTTGGTGGTCTTCCTTTGGATAAGTTCCAGCGAATTTCCAAGGTGTTTTGTTTCTTCCATAACGATATACTGTACGTTTCAGCTCGAACATGTTGAATCCGGGGGTAGATACTATGGCTGCCAGTGAATTGGAGCGGATGGCAACATCACATTTTCGGTGTGAATTGGCTTGTTTCCTTGTATCCGTGGCTGTCATACACACAGGTAATTGAGTTTCTTTTAAGTGAGTGGCTCAGTCTCTGTTCTTCTTTCAGACTAGTGGCTTAAAGATAGCCGTTACGGGAAACCTTGGATTGTACCTATAATCGGCCTTTGATTAAAAATTACCTCCTGATGAGCTTATCTTTTCAAACCTATGTCGCTTTACACTTACTTCCATGGAGAGCATAATTCTCCCGCAAACCTAATTCCAGTTTACTAGTTGTTTTTGTTCTCTCGACTGCTGTGAACAACGAGAAGGAATGGACGTCACATTCTCGCCTTCATCCAACCCTAAGACGTATTACGCCGTCATCTGCTATTTCGTATTGCACCTTGTAGTAACGGTAATGCCTCACCTCAGTTCTCGTCTGATCTCCTTAAGCTAGCGTTTTCAGCAAAAGAACCATCAAGTGTGCATAAAGTGTATTAAACGCTCAAAACCAGGTCAAAAACGCATGTACAGCGCGTCGTATTTAAAATATGTGCGGTGACAACGTTCTGGAAATTCGGTCGCCTTCTGGACGTTCCACTTGCAACTGGCATTCAGTGGATACTAAATCATGATCGGCTGTTGAGTTCATACCTGCGGCCAACCAAAACTCGTCTTGATGCGGAACCGGCACATGGCCCGATTTCCTGGCCAGTGAAGTGCGGGTTGGGTGTCTTGGGCTCAGCAACTCCTAACTGCGAACGCCAAAGGCTCAGGATTCTGCCTAACATGTGTCGAGTTCTTTTAGCGAGACGTAACAATCTACGTGACCCATTAATTTGTGCTGGGTATGCCTGTCTGACATTTAATCACGCATACGATGGTTGATCAATGGGTTGATATCACCCGAGAAATGTATGTTGGAAGCTAGCGTCGTCTTCACTAAATGCGTTCAACAATAGTCAGATAGGAATTTGCCCTATCATGACTGTTCGTGAAGCTCCGCTTGATGTCACTGCATCCTCAATGGGTGTTAGCTCCACTGAGATATTCATTTCAACCGAATACTTTCCCTCTTGGAAGTACAGTGGTTCCCCTTTTGCAAAGAGTTCATTACATAAGACAGCGATTTTACCATGGGCCCATTTTTAACACTGAATCCTCTTCAGAGATAATAGTGATCCCGATCGATAGACTTAGCTGATCGTACCTAATTGGGATATTTTGCCACCCGAATTTTTCAAACACCATGCACATGACAAAACTGTTCAGCTGTAACACACCCTTTCGGTGCCTAGCTGCCATGCCACCCGAAGGAAGCACGAGGGCTGGGATACTGCCAGGTTGCCCAAGCCTAGACTGGGGAAGTCGAGAGGCATAGGTCGGGTTCGAACCGCGGACCTTCCGGTCAGCAGATTCGCGCTGTAACCACTTGAGCTTTCTCGCCCAAACATGACAGCGGCATCAAGAACTCTGGTCGCTTCATAAAGAATAAAAGAATGAGACCCTATGTAACCTGGTTTTGCCTGACTAAATCAACCCAGAAACTCAACTGAGTTGCGATGTTAATAATCTCCTGTTTTAGGGACAACTCATGATGATCAATAAGCGGTGCTATTAAGCATTGGGATGCTGGCGCTGAACACCTATGCCTCCAACCTCCATTCGTGAGCGCTCTCCGCCCACGCAAGCCAGGTTTGCGGATCGATTGAGATTGAGCACTGATTAATAAACAACAGGTCAAAAAGCAATTAACTCTGGTCTTTACTTTCGTAATTTAGTGACAAGAGTGAGTCGTCGAAGTTATTGTACGTTCATGCAAATGTACTAGTTCAGTTTGTAGGTGATGTTTATTGGTATAAAACAATAAATACAAATGGGCCGACTCAGCCGTTGCGGTATCGTTCAGTGCTACCCAATGCATTTGATTACTTGTGCTGCATTGGTTTCGGTGAAGTACATCCTTGTCCAGCCATCTAAATGTGTTAATTAAAGTTTTGAAACCACAGCGAAGCCAACCTGGGTCTGTTCGAGAATGTACTAGACCTTCATTGTCACGTAGATCAAGCTGCCTTTAGAGAAATTTGTCCGCACGATAGTGATTATGATCGGTTCACTCGGTGTTCTGCGTAAGAGAGAATAGTTGTAGTACGGAAAATCCGGAGTTGTATTGTTTACTGGGATATCTGACTACCGGAACGCTGCTGTTTTCCCAGCCGTTTACTGGAAAGGTTTTAGAGTTTATAACTCCTAATCCGAAGAGTTTCGAACGGTGCATACTCCATTGAATTTTATATGGCCTCGTTAATTAGGTCGTTGTGACTGCTTAGATGGTGTGGATCATAACTTGGAGGGGATAGCTTCAGCAATGAATGACACCTGAAACTCGATGTAATGTTTGCAATCATGTACACGGAAACCAGACCTCAGAACTCATTTTCACCGATTGATGCGAGACGTAGGATCTTCACACTTTTTTTGTAAGGACTTGGAAATCCCGCAGGGCATGATACGTAAAGAATCCCAGCGGCAATCATTCCGTCACTTTCTTATTGAACTGCCTGGCCAGGCTCTTCTGTCGTTTTGACCTGGACTTATGTTTCGGTAAAGTTTACGGAGGATACTAAGCGAGTCATGCTGATGAAGTCTTACTCCGACATGACGCCCATGTTTATGCTTCACTGCTATATGAGTGTTCTTCCTGACGGCATTATGTTCTTTTCTGCTAGATCCCCACCCATCATTTCCTTTCTTTGCTTCACTAGGACGTTCTTTTCTCATGGCTGTGTGGTGCCAGTACTGTTGTGTTGCTGTCACTGGCGTGATGGTTGTGATATCTGTTCATGTGAGCTTTTTGTGATGGAAGCGATTGGATCCATTGGTTCATATTAGCCTTCGTACGCTAGATAGAATCCACTTGCTGACTGTTCGTCGAACTCAGTGTGCTTCAAAGGAAACCGTTGACCAAAAATTGATGCGGCGGATTGAACTGGACAAAAATTCCAAGTTACCAGACAACTAAAAAGTTCTATAACGGTTGACTAAAATTATGCGTCTACTCGAGGCCGAAGGTGCCGACGGCTAGCCTCATTCTAGACTGTTTCTGCAATTGCTCAATAAGTGTTGAAGCATTTCCACCCTTTTTACCATCCTTGGTGTAACCGAATAATAAAGCTCAACTGAGCCACACGGGGGATGACTATGTGGTAAGCTGCCTGAGCAAGTCCAAATGTCCAGCCTGATTTGCTTGATGTTCAGAAGTTGCGTCTAGCTTATTTTCACTGTTAACCATCAATACGTATCATCGCATATCTTGAATTTCCGACTGCTGTCAGAAGGTTAGAGACGTCGTCGAGTCTCGAGAAGCAGATAATAATACGAAGTTCCTAACAAACTCTTATCCTATCTTAAGCGGAGGATATAATCTGGTATGAGCCCTTATGCTACCGAACTTCGAGCATTCAACTTTTCCGGAGCAGCCCTGTTGCGCATAACAAGCATTATTTGTCCCCGGTTTACAATAGTAATTTTTCTTCAAGGCATGAAATGGATAGAATCAAAATGATGGAACGTTTCAGTAGACAGTGCTCGTAAAAAAGTCGGAGAAATCATTGATTGGATCCGGTCCAACGCTGCAGATGAAAATATAAAATATCAGGCGGAAATAACACAGTCGACTTTAATATCGTGGGGTTCAACTGGTAGTTCATCAATAATTTGTTCTTCAAATGCCAAGGAAAGCAAAACTGGATAGTGAAGATGTGACGAGCGGGACTTTATACGATACCAGGATAGGTAACGATCGTAGTACCCACCACCGCGACCAAGTCGATCACCAAGCCGAGTAAATGCCAGACCAGGAACAATCAGCAGATCTAGACCACCTAAAAAAACGTAGATGTCAAATGATTCAGTTTGTGGTTATACTTCCAACTTGGAAAACTGCAGGCATTCGTAAAGGAGGGATATATTGAGAGATTGCTTCGAATATTACCGGTGCCAATCTTAATCGTAACAGTGTTTAGAAAGAATTCCCGTGACACCAACAGGACTCGTATTCCGCTATAATCTAGGACTACATCGCGTGGCCTTGTGGTTCCCGCTGCGAAGTTACATGATGAGTCGACACCACGTCGTATCGCGCAAGTGAGTTGGTTACCCATACTCTGAGAGGCCACAAAGGTGTCAACGTACAGTGGGTGCATGACCGCAATCCTGAGGGAATATAGTGGAGAATGTCAAATCAATCCAGTCACATCTTCCGGCTGTGACACCCTTTCGGTCTCTAGCTTTCATCCACCTCATGGAGATCATGGACAAGTAAAATCTGTCATTCCCCAAGGCAAAACAGAAACAACTTTAAATTCAGGAGATTACTTTGAACTATTGACTTTTCTGACAGACGCTGGCCACTTACTCCGCGACAAAAATTCACCAGCCGAATGATTATGCAGTGAAACCGCAGAGTAGGCAATGAGTACATTAGGAGAGCCCTGAGAGTGCCTTCTTTTCGGTAACGACTACTACGATAGCGATTTGCTCCTTTCCAGAGAACTATTCTGCAAGAATAACTCGAAAAACATCTTACTCATTAAGAATTTCGTACCTTCTTCGATGGCTTGGTCTGCGATTTGATCCCATCCGGTGGGTGGAGGAGGCTCGCGGATATTCCATCGATTTAGGGGCCATTGTTCCATTTGTCTGACGCTGCTCAAACGCCGCATACACATACCGGATGCGTTACCCTGAAGGTTGTTTACACTTTGGTACTCTTGAGAAAGCAGCTGAGGAACGAAAATCCCCCTCCCGCCTGCCAGTGCCTCTTGGATAATTTTCTCGGTATTCGGTTCTTTCGGAAGGTTCAAATAAATTCCCATATTCCGCGATTTTTGGTATTCTGGGGAAGACAGCAACTGGAAAATATGTGAACAAAACAAGGGTTTCGTTTAAGACAGCAAGACGTGAGCTTTTCCGCGAGTTGGATTCCTTGCAGTGTATTGTCTGTCTACAGGCAGTGTTCTGCCCTTGAGCGATCACATCTAGTAAGCAACTTTGGAGGTGATCCATAAGATGGGAGTTAGTAACTCTATTAGTATTTTAACTGTCCAGTAATCTGGTATTTGTCATAAACATCAAATATGTTTTCGTTCTTACTCGAGTAAGGATTGGTTTCAATCAGATATTCACTGTAAAACCTCTGCTTTGTGAGCTGCAGCAATTTTCAGTTTTAAGTCTTACAGAACAATAAAACCTTGCCTGCCTAGCAGCCTTAGACTGCACTATGTCCCTATTTCCTACTTTGAACGGGGTATTCGACAATCCGTGTGACTGATTTTTTGTTACTCATCCACAAGACCTTATTTTTGTGCTCCATCCGGTATAATTCGATTGATCTAACCTCAATGAACAAACCGGAACGGTCGCGATCGAGGCATCATTTTTGTCAACACAGCGTTAAATTTATGAAGCCTCATGGGAAATTGATAAGGACGCAGTAACAGACATACACCTGCCAACTACAACCTTTGACGAACCTGGTGTTCTAGGAGTCCCGGTAGACGGGCATGTATCATTGCAGAAAGTGTACATGTGGTTGCTACGCTTATGTTCTAGAGATATCTAACCGTTCGTACGTCAAGCTACACGTGTCGAGACGCTGACTTACAGATTCCAAACTAAACAGGGGAAGGCGGAGTCGAATGAATGATGGCGACGCTCGTGACGGATTTGTGACGTTGATCGCTCCGTGATTTCTGTTGAAATTCAAAGCTCATGAGTGTTTCACAATACCTTACCGGTGACCATAACGATATCACGTCATGCGCTACACTCGGAATGCCTGGTCGCTTGTAGGACCACATATATACCACCACACACATATACCTCGTTGGGAGATTCACTATGACGGATATATTGGCCGACATTTCGTCGGCTGTACAGCGAAATCGATGGTCATAGATGGCTTACGAGTGTGGGTCATGAGTCAGTAATATTGCCAATCTATGCTGAAAAGCCCAGAAGCATTGTACAGCTGTTTCAAACTTAATGGATGAAACGTGTGTATGCAACTTCGTTATCTTAGCGCTATTTCTTATGCGCATTGCCCCTATATCCTCATGCCATCATACGAGTAACATGTGATAAGAATAATTCCAGGCTTTCAAACGGCTACCTGGTAAGCTACACAACACGAGTATGGCCCACAGTAACCGGTCTTCTTATCCGTCACGGTGTGATTAACGTGTATCCAAGTTGTCATTTCAACTTAACACATTACCATAGTGACAGTTTTTCCGTTGGTATGGGGAAGATAGGCGAGCCCATGTGATGAGGAGTTGAAAGAGGACCGTAACAATGGAATAAAGATCGAAGACCGGCAGGTTTGCAAGATGCTGCACTCGTTCGATACGGTCTGGAAATAACATTTTACACGAGTAACGAAGAATTACTGGGCGGTTGAAAGAATGCAATTTATGCATCATTGAAATCGTTAAGCATGGTAGCGATTACCGATTCAAATGCCAGAACATACTTGCTCTGTAAGTCGTTGGGACTTGGAGGTGATAAGCTCTTGAGACATAGCTTGAAGAGCATTTTTCATACGTTGGCGAAGTATCTTCTTCCCTGCAGCGATCGCCTGCAATGTTTTTGAGTAATTAAGTGCAACTAGACCAACAGACATGGAGCGAAAAACAAAATTGAACAACGGGTTAGAAGGTGAATGTGTACTTGGATACATAAAACGTTATTTTGTCATGAAAGCAGAGCAAGAACGCCTTGCATGGCAGATTTCCTTTTCTTCGCTTTTTGGGGAGGAGTTTTGATACAAGGAGACTCCGTTTTGTACACCGCTATTTGTTCTTTCTTTTTCTTCTTTTTCAGTGACCTACAGTCAACAAGGTAGAAAACAATATACACGCTCATATACCTGCTACTCGGAACCACGTTTAGATGACGTTGTGGTGTTTTCAAGGGGTCGCTGGATAATGGAAAGAACGAGAAAAATAGAACAGAATTGGATAGTAAGAAAGGCGATATAAAAAGAGATTTCTAACGGCTATTTCAAAATTCACTCAGAGGTCGGTAAATCGCATTCGGCATGTTCTGTACGGGACAGAATTAACAGTACTCAAACGGAATCCGCTCGCACTCTGAGAGTAAGGCGAAGTGTATACTGCATGTGGCCATACTGGTCGGGCGGTAACATTGTTGAAAATTCAACCAGACTGTTGTACATCTCTCCAGAGTTCCTATTAAGACAATCAACCAAACGTGGTGACTTGAATCAGTGCGCTGGTCCGCGATGGGTGGATTGATCCCTATCAGTTGCGTAAAGGTATCCATTTCGTAGAGTTCACAAGCTGCCAGCCTATTAGAGGTTAACGATCAGTATAGGTTGATGCCCATAATCCTAGTGGTACGTAAACTGTCCACAAAAGAAGACCACTTTTTCACCGTGACGTTATCGTGCAAGCAACCAGTTTAAGATTAAAAGCTGTTTCATCCTTGTTTGGAATCGTTAACAACGTGCCGTCTCGTGAATATAAGGAGGTCCGAACCCACAACCGTTAGGTTAGTAGTTGGAAGTCTCCCTCGAAAAAAGGTCACTTCTAAGTCCAGTTTATATCAAACATTCCTCACCAGATTTCTATAGGATTCCTCATAGAGATGCAGTCTCTACCAACTAAGAGAGTATGTGATCTTTTTCACTGAGCAGCATTTTTACCTCCTGATGGAAATCAACGAATCTCATGATGTAAATAAAACCAAAAAACCATCCCTTTTAAGAGACAGCAATTTTGAACGATGGAAGGAAACACATTGATGGCCGCTAGACTGTTCAAAATCCGGTCAAGCGGGTTGAACAAGTTCGAATTCAAGTCCATGATCCTATCTGCAATAAAAGGCAGGTGTTTATTTCAATCTCACTTTGTAAGACACTCAACTAGATATCCTCCTCAGTATGACTCGTTCGGCTCCTCGGTTCGGGCACTGGTTAGCATGTTAACGCAGATTTTTGCGGTGTATTAATGCACCACTTGCTGGATTCAGTGAACGGTGTCTTTTATGCTAGTAAAGACAATACGCACAACTAATCTCTCGGGTCACGTTGAACTTCAAATGCACTATTTTTCTGTGATTTTAAGGCCAGCGTACATTTACCAAAGCTGTACGTGGAGAGTTAGGTGAAACTTGTGTTACAAACTATGGTAGTGGTCGTGTGTATTCCGGACTACGTAAACCTGACGGGTGAGAACTATTTTACGGGTGTTTTTGGATAGTCTAAGAGTAGGTTGGTTATTGTCACCGGTTGATATCGATTGTAGAGTAGGACACCTGTTGCGTGAATGAAGATTCTGACGAGGATGCTCTACGAAACGAGATCGGCAAAAGCAAGCAACCACAGATGACTTGAGTAGACTCTACTCGGACCATAAGGTAAACCAAACAGTCTGCTTTGAAACAACAGCTGAGGCTTTTAGTACATTAAGTAGGGGTTGCGTCACGTTGAGGTCAATAGTTAAAAGTAAAGAAAGGACTACCGAATACTTTCAAAGGAACTAAGTTCCGAAAGTTCTCACAGTCCATTGTGCAGTTTTACCACAACCTAGAATACTAATATTGAAGCCTATACATTACGTCCAAAGGGAGTCCTTTGCCATTCAGCCAAAGCTGGTCGATCGAATTTAAAATGAAACCGCAGGAAGGCAGACATCCCAGTAATGGGATGCACATCACGTGATCTGGCGAAACCCAGGTTAGAACTTCAAAATCGCATCACCATCTACAAGGTTAGAACGGTTTTAGAAGATTGATACTACTTTGACAAGCACATTCACTTGCACACCTAGTTGGGTTTCATGGAAAACTCGTCTGAATACCAGCTAAATCTCGTATTTGTGATATATATATATATATATATATATCCTCCGACTAGTGATACGAACTGAACTGGGTCATCTAGTCAACTTGGATAGCTCCACTACTTAACTGAATCGATGGAGGTTGGGTTTCTACCGGTTGCTTTTGAGATTCTTACGTTTAAGGGTTTTGTTTCCTGAGTGGGTGTAGCTATCGACCCACTACTTTAATAGTCGTAGGTTAACTTAGACAACAAATCGAACATTTGCACAGAGGGTCGATTAGTATGGCTTTTAAGCCCGAAGATGCAGGGTCTGCATCTTGTCTTACAGTATCAATCTAGTAAGTAGCTGTGATATGACCCGCATCAGCAGTGTAACGACGTATTGGTCAGCTAAAATGGAACATCCATTGTATTGATATACCCTGCTTTGTAAATTCAAGTAAAAAAATCGGCACAAATGTTCACCTACTGTCTTCGACATTTTTGAGGCACGGTAGTAGTTAATTTCTGATGTTAGTGTTAACTGTCAGAAATCGCAGACTCGACTGGTTCGCAGGCCAGACCTGAAAACTGTTTTTCTTTTCGAAAACGTTACTGTGACGATGAAGCACCTAACTCATTAACCAACAAGCTGCCATAGCTTGGATGATAGATGGAGGGAGGTGCTAGATACCGCGGCACAAACCCGGGTTCGGCTGCTTGCTTTATCATCACGCACATCATAATGGAGGCATAATAAGGGCAACAAAGTAAACTGCAACCACACAAATGAGATTGCCATAATGTTGACGACGTCAACATGATACCGTGATGAATGTCGGAACGTTTGGAGAGACCGAATTGCTTCCACTATTCAAATATGCATATTAAGATAATTGAATACAGCTCTACAATAGGTTAGAAAATTTTAAAATATAAAAATTAGGTAGAATAATAGTGAAAAAAACCAGGGCGTACTTATCCACGAATTCCACAGAGCAAGCAACTTACGCGGAATAGTCTGATGGATGAAAATCTGGCACGAGCTGCTTACAACCACAATGTCGGCATTCAACGTACTACAAAGCGTCAGGAAGAACGATAGAATCTACCTGGTTAACACCGTGTCGTTTATGCCCATGCGTCCGTTTTCTTTTTTTCACAAAGATACGTTTGTCCGTAGGTTCGGAGCGCCGGAAGCAAGCGATACATACTTGCTGGCAACATGCCGCGCCTTGGGAAAAGATTGATGGCAGATGTCGTGAAAATGCGAAGAACACGCACACGAGGAGAACAGCCTAGAATCCAGTACAATTTATGCAAAGCGTTCGATTACAATACGCAACTGGCCAAAAACAACTCGGATCCACTTATTTCAATTAAATCAGCCATTCCGAGACGCCACGATGAACCTTTCTATCGCGAAAATTTATGATAACTAACTAGTAGCTTATTTCCTAATTCGGATGTCACGATGTTTACATTGATCATATTGGCGATGGGCAAACATCCACAAACGAAAACCGGTGGTATTGCCAGGGCTCGGTGGGTTCTTGTAGGATCAGTTTGTCTCTAATAAAAAGCCATATATATTCAATGGCGTCGCTGTGTCAAACGCTGGTATGACTAAATCTTCAAAAAAGTCACCGGTCATGGAGTATAGCGCTAGGCTGGAATGCTGTGGTGTTGGGTTTGTAGGATCGGCTGCTTTTGTTCCCGGAATGAGTTTGTCCACTGAGCTGTCAACAAGTTATTTTAACCGACCTATGACTTATGAAGTTTCACTTCATTTGCGACCGGGCGATACTTTGGGGATCACCGACAAACTTAACTACCGAGTGAACTGAATAGCATAAATGGTTGCCGGCGATCCGAAGAGCGTACAAACTCTAGTCTTGTTCATCGGCTGCCGTGGAGAGTGGACTATGTGCTTCGACCAGGTGATGTGTATGTCCGGATCTTCAAACGAAAACCGCACGTGCAGCCCCCCGGCGTGGGTAGCCAGGCAGTAGCATAGCCCTCAAAAAGATCGAGAACGTATCCAACGCCACCACTAACAGATTTCGCTGTCTGATTACGTAAAACACCATTTTTCTGAATACTGTTGCTACTCATACATTTCCGTTTTCTACCAGATCCCCAGCTCCCACCGTACCACGACTGCTGGTACAAATAACCGGACCTTCTCGGCTCCCATTAGTAACTCTTCATAGCGCACCGTCTGTTACTGCTGCTTTACATTCAAATACTCTATTCAACCTGGGACCAGTCACTGTCTGTACTGGATAACAAGCAGCCCTAACGTTATTGTCTGCGTACGTTGCTTACAAGAAACCCGAACTTAGGACTCCACTCGCATCATCAGGCTGAATTATCCGTCTGATTCGGTGGCGGAGGGATGCTTCATTTCCCTCTATCTGAAGACTCGACAATATCAAAGTTTGGCGTCATAGGTGTTGAGATAGTTTCTAATGATGGGGCCGAGGCAGCACCGTTGGACTTATTTTCCATCGATAAAAAAACTTGGGTCATGCAGTGGGAACGAACCCGGAATGCCGAGCATCACTTCCTTGCGATACGTCGTTAAGTTCAAACTAACTGTCCGCCGAATAAGATCAGAGACGATTCTTCCCGATGTCTGAATGATCTGCTCCAAAAGCCTCGTCGAACAGAAATAGTTATCCTGTCCAGGGGTCCGAATGCACGAGTCGGACGCCTGCAACAGATTCAGATGCCATCTGAAGGCCGTTCGGTTTTTCGTAACAATCACTGAGATGACGGGAGACGAGTTTGAGTTTGTGGTCGGATCACCAGTACATGCACATAGCCGTTGCCGCTCTGTTACTTGACGCCCTCATTTCACAAGTTATCCTGGACAGTAAATGCCCATAGTACGATTAAATACGGGTGTAGATGTGGCGTACAGGATTGTCGCCCATAGCCAACGACTTGGTTAGCTAGTTGTGGTCCAATCCACTGTGTTTCTGTGTACTCTCTTTGATCAATGGAAGCCTGCAGTTTAAAACTGCCAAACATGACACATGTTCCCCTTGAAACACGAATTGAACATTAATTTACGGAGGCACCAAGGAACGTTGTGGTCATATCGTGCCTCCTTTCTGTAAGCCCGGAAATCACTGCAGCTCATTCATGTCACCGGCAAGAAACGACTAGGTGGTAGCAATCAAGCCCTAATCCCAGACACCACCAAGGGCGATGGGTAGAGTATGTCGCCTAGCGGTTTAGTGAATTTCTGTGCCAAAAGGCCTACCTAGTGTTATTGTGGAAGCTCATGGCCTCACTAGATCCTTTAAACAAATAGGTCGGAAAAAAACTGCAAGTCCTAAAAAGCAACAGTGTCTGACCAGGACAGTTAATCTCCGTGCACCTTTAGGGATGGTACTAAACTGAGAGCAGCAGAGCTGCCCACTGTAGTACCTGGCATGACGTCAGCTTACGCCTATGTTCGGAGTCTCTAGTGTGGTTGCTCTGTCTCTCAATCTCTCGCTGAAATCACGACCGGTGATATCTCTCACAATATATTGTAAGGGAAGCCTAGAGGAAGCCCTGAGTTTATTCTCCATTTAGATCAGATCAGAACACTTTTTAACTGTTTTCACTCAGAGTCTACCACTGCGTGCCTCATTTGCTCGTGATAGATGTGGCCTACTGGGCACGGGGGACGGAAGTGAAGGCCAAGCTAATAATTGTGGGTAAAACTGGGCTTCCTGGATGTAGTTTAGAACATTCTTATTGCCACTTGTTAGAAATGTTTAAGAATATGGTTCTGGAAGGAATGTCCCAACAGTTGTTGTCATGATCGACGATTCTGGTGGACTTAAAAGACCAAAAATATATTAAACTGCATGCTAGCAAAGATACGAAAGATTTTCCTTTTCTGTACACGCTTCCCGTAGGGCGATTATGTCCTACATGCCATCATTCTTTCGAAACCAGCCTTAGTTCTGTGGTACAGTATGTAACTAATGGAAATACTCCCGAAGAAGCAAGACTTTATTGGCCTATGGGGAGCTACGTATAGTTAACAGGTGCATGGACAAAAAAGGTGAAAGTCATCGCGATGAAAAACGAACAGGAGATTCAAACTTGGGACGACGGTGACGTTACCCATTGGTCGGTTGGTACAAGTATGAAGGAAATTTGGATGGACCGAACAAGCAAGCCAGCCGTTCTAAAGAAGAGCCTTAACGTAGGGTACTACTACCTTGGGTTGAATAATCAACTTCCAGTTCAGAAGACATCCTAGTGAAGACAACAATAGGTCCGGATGACCCAGTGGATAAAATCGTGGGCCTCATTCCGCCGAACGGGAATCCTAACATGGATACCACCATTGCCACCAGCATCGTCTTGGAATGCTGTTTTCTTGACAGAACTCGCTAACCATAAGGTGGTTGAAAACTCTTCGACAGCCCACGACCCGTTTCGCGCTTATTGGAACTCAATAGGTAGGCACAGTCTACAAATTTTCCGTCAACATCTGCCTGAACACCACTTGAGGAATATTATAAGCAAGAGAATCAGCTGGGAATAGGTTGAGTCTATCGTTGGCACCAATTAAATTTGCAAATGAGTGTATTTTACCGACATAAAAGATAATTTGCTGCACACTTTGACGATATCCGGCAATTTCAGCTAAATTTGCGGATTGCCAACCTTTCCAGGTCGGTGAGCAAAACATTTCAGTCGAGCGGCTACGCATTCAGACCATGCCCGTGTTACCAATCACTGATTCCAGTTTGATGGTCCCTGTCTGGAGAGGCGAAAGTTAACAACGCGACTGAGTATACTGTTGCAGTCTGCAAACTTTACTGCCCCCAGACTGTCTTCACTTAGCACATGGGTGTGCGAGAAGGCTATGCGAGACATTGGTATCCCGATATGTAAGATGGGCAGGGTGTGATTGATCCGTTCGGTTTGAGAGTGATCCACAAACCATGATCTAGGGAGAAGTGGGTTAAGGCGTGAAGGTACAAGCTGATTCCAATCCCAATAGCTGGCAGGATTCCGGGAAAAGGCCTTTGGGTGTCTGATATAAGCAGGACTGGAAGTGTTGGAGAGGATGGCATCCAAGTGAAACTCAAACAAAGCTGTTTCTTAAGATATGTTTCAAGCCGAAAGTGCTGTCCAAGAACCGTTCCAGAGCTCAGCTGGGTCGACAATCAAAATAGTGGAGTCTTTTGCTCCGGTGTGAATGACTGCTAATCGAAGCAGGTTTGCCGATTAATAGTGGTACGTCGCGCCAAATTAAATAAGTGAGGTTATTCGACAAATATGTGACAATGTGTGACAAATATGACAAATGAGTGACTAACGCACGTCCGGGCTAGCTTAGTTGCGCACGTTTGAAACCGAGTAACTTATGTTAGAAATCAAGAAAGAGCGTAAATACGAAAGGCCATTGCAGAGAATAAGAAGGTAGTCAATGCGATTTCACACTGATGAATGACCTTGTGTGTGTGTAGGCAGGTTGAGGACATCATATAAAGATAGTGAGTACATCCGTTGTGTGAGCAACGGTGTGATTGTACATTCCAGGATAAATCTAACAGCTTGAAAAGCTTTCCAAAGATACCAAATAGTTTGTTCAGAAGAAACTCACTTTGTGAAACGCTTCCGACTTTGGAAAAGTCGTTTAAAGTTCTGCAGAATACAGGGCAGAAATAACTTCATACCGATTGAAATTTCTTGATACAGCGGTAAAACCAGCAGCATTAACAACCTTTTGCATAAACTTGATCGATTGCGCCAAGAATCGATTCTTCTCGTCCGGATCCATTTTTCTGGAATTACAACGATATACATGTGAAATGTCCACAGATACATGCTATCCACAGCCAGAAAACAGACAAGTAGAACGAAGAGCTACGCTGACGGTTGATAAGAAAGCCAAAATAGCGCTTAGTGCTCAGGTGGGTCGTTTCCATCAAACAGCGTTCTTCGTAGGATGGGCTATGTGTATCCAAGGCAGAAAAGCGTTCATACCAAACGTTTTCACCCCTAAAACAAGCTCAGTGGACTCTGCTTATCCGAAACAACACATCAATGGTGTGAATAAACGCAAAATTGTCCTCCTTAGAACAAGTCACCTGATTTTGCTATCTAATTCAGGTACAAGACTGGGACATGACCCACCATGTCCCTAAGGAAAACAGAAGAAGCGTGTCTAACTATGTTCCCGGAGAATCATGTGGATTCCAGTCAAAGACGAAAAAATCCAGTTTAATCGTGTCATGGTTTGCTATTCACCAAATTTTCGCTATTAAGCGGTTAGGATGAAAAGTAACGCTTTCTGTGGTGGATAACGGTTGGATGTTCATACTATATGTCCAAAGCACCTTAGCCTAACAAGTTTTATTTGACGCAGGTCGTTAACTATTGGCCACATTTTGGTAATGTGTGCACTGACTTCCTATGCCACAACGCGCTTAAGCAGCTACCGAAGTATTTAAATCAATAAATGGTCTGAATCTCTCCAACTTGAGCTTCTAGAAACAAGGGGGATGAGGAGCCGAAAACAGGACCTTGCACATCAAAGGTACAAAACATACACCGAAGCAAGGGAGTACTTCCGACATTCTACTGAGAACAAGCCGCGAAATGACGATAACCGAATCGCGGAACGATGTCGTTTGGATCGACCAAATCAGCCAAACCCTCTCACCATGAAATAAGACAACTACGGTCATAGGCCTAAAAATATGTCAGATGCCTTAATATACGGCTCTGGCCACCGTATGGCATAACAGACTGTTCCGGCAGAAGCGAAGACAATGGTACTTGAGGGGCCGATCCATATGCTAGACAAGTACAACAATAAAGAGTAAAATGAACACCTATTCTTTGCGAAATACAAGCATTTGTATACCAATTTGGTTTTAGCCAACTGAAACATGAGGCGACCTGTTGCAGCACATTCGATATATATATATATATATATATATAGTGTAAAGACTCAATACACTGCTCACAAGTTTGCTAAAAACTCTTCGACGGCCCATGACCGGTTTCGTCCTTCTTGGGGCTCATCAGGTAGGCTCACTCCCCGAGCTTTCGTCAACCTTATATCCTACTTGAACACAAAATGGGCTGATTTCCGTCAAATACACTCATTTGCATTCCAATTTGATTTTGATGAGGAAATCACCTGGAACCCAGCTGATATTTCTTATACCTCAAGAAGGGCGACACCGGTCGTGGCCTGTCGAAGAGTTTTCAGCAACTTCGTAAGTAGTTTCCTTCACGAATATATACTGCGATAGCTCGAATGTCATACCGACTGAAACATGAGGCGGCCTTTGTGCAGAACATTCGGTTGAAAAATATCATAAACGAGGAATGCAGTTGAGTCTCCTGTGAAAGCCAAGTTGATATCCAAGTGAATGTATTTGTCAAAATGAGTCCAGTTTGGGTTCAAGTATAACATAAGGTTGACGGAAACTCGGGGACTGCGCCTACCTGATGAGCCCCAAGAGAAACTATCGTGGGTTGTCGAAGTTTTCAGCAATCTTATTTGTAGTGCATTACGTCTAACCATCTGCTATTCTTGATTTCAGTTGTACTTTGCAACACACGTGTTCTGCACAAGAAAGTAAACTCAGTCTGCCTTCAGTCTCATCTCCTTCGGTGCTGTTTCCAACTCGGACGAAACTCTCCTGAACGGGCTTTTCGATCTATCTGTAGCTTCCAAATCATATTCTATCCCAATGTCTTCGTTTTAAGTGGTGTGACGCAGAGAACAACGCCCTACTGACAACTTACGGGTACTGGTAAAGAAATAGTTGCTTCATAGAATACCCAGTGATATTTAATGCGCCTTAGGCAGGTTGAGTGATTCAACTGGGGTTCAAATGAGTCTCCTTTAAAAAATTAATGTGCAAATGGATGTATTTCGTGAACTGCACTCAATTTGGGTCCAATTAGAAGGTTGACGCAAACTCGGGGGCTGCAGTTAGCTGAGAGTCCAAAGAAAAGCGAAATTGGTCGTGGGATATCGAAGTTTTCGACAACCTAATGAGTAGTGTTCCGTCAACAAAAAATAATACGATATCTCGAATATCGTACCAAATAAAACATGAATACACATATCAATAGGCGTAACAACAAGCAAGCTCTGTACTGGAAGCCGCCACATACTTGTCGTCATTTGACAAAAGGGCCGAAATTGAAGTTTCACTATCCCTACGCAGCACAAATACCTAAGGCAGTGTCAATCGGGGTCTCCCGCAAATGGATACATTGGGCGATTTCTGACCATGTCTGTATCCTTCGCCAACTGAAATCAGCAATTGAGCTCTCGGAAGTGGCAACTCAAGCAGTCACTTTACAAGGTACCCTTCTTTCCTAGCTTCAGGCTTTGTATGTCCAAGATCTAGCTCTCTCTGATTCTCTCTGCCGATGCGAGTTTGTTGATAACATTGACTGGTTGTGACCATTGGGTTTCAGCACACATAAGACCGAGTTGGAAGGGGTTGTTAATCCTGAGGACGTTTTTTCTTACAGCTTCATAATGGTAAGATGCTATTTTTCCCCTCAATTCGGACGTGCGCAAACAAGACCTCGATGGCAGCCTGCTGCTCAGTTGTCTTGCAAGACCTACTTACATGGGATACCTGGATTCATCCTATTCAGGGAGTTCAACTGATCGCAGACGTTCAAACAGCGTTACCAAATTCATTTGGCTTTCTCTTCATGCTCTCGAACTTATTAATCAATTCGTTGGTGTGTGCTCTTCACTATACATACCGTTACCCTATCACATTCCCTAAACTTTTTAAGAAAGCTTACTGCCTTATACTTTGGTCATTAAAACGCCTCCCAGTGCAGTGAAAATTCAGAGGCTCCCAGTCAACAACGTAGTCGACAAGCTTGCCGTAAGCTTACTTAGAGAATCTCATCAAATAAACAAAGCCCTGTTTTATTTCGGGAGCTTCTTGAATGCAGCATACGGGAACTACCATGTGTCGGAGTTTCTCTGGTCACCCACAGCCTGACTCATTGCGTGATGGGCACCTATCACGCCTCTTCGTACAAAATACTTTTTTGGTCAAGATTTTTACTGCTTCAGCGCTGGAATTTGAGTGCCGTGTCTAGCCGTTCCACTGGAGCGTAAATATAGACCGCCACGACTGCAGTGTCTATTCTTCTTGTCGGTTGAGACGTTTCTTCAGCTTTAGAACAGCACGCTGTCAACGCAACACATAGACAGTCGAGTGCGAGTTGCACCGCTCTCAACTAAGCCAGACTATCGACCTCCGCCGCGGCCCTTGCTCACTGGATTCCAGTTTAACAAGGCAATCTTGGGCCGGGAGAGACTCCAAGGCCACTGCGTCAGGATCCCCACATGCCCGAAGGGTGGAATTCAGAATACATGCTAAGCGGTATGACCTGCATGACCGAGCTGGAATCATGCAAGTGCCTCTCGGAGACGCTAGCTGGGTGGACAGAAATGGAGGGCGAGAACTCGAAAGGTGATGTCGGCCGCTCACTTTGACAGAAAGCTGAAACGTAGATCGGACCTTTTGTGTTTAGTAATGGATAATTCCAGCTTATTGTGCCGTGTTCTGGACATAAAACAGCTGAGTGAGCCGCAATGGAATAGTTGGGCGGACTAAACAGAAGCTGCAAGGACAAATGATGTTTCAATGGCGGTCACAGTAAACCGCTGTGGAAATCGGAGTGTGCGTGCTTTAGGGCCGATCTCTCTGACCAGTTCCTCCTCAGGGAAGTCGGCAACGATTCTTCCAGAAGTGTTAAAATGCTGTTTGTCTAGAAGAAACACCTAACTGACTACTCATTCTTAATGAGAGGAGAAAATAGTACGACCTCAACCCTCAAACCGTCTCATAACACCTTTACTTGTAAAGCCAAGAAGTCAAGAAGTGCGTGACCAAGCCATTTTAACCAAAGCAAAGAAATCCCAGTGACTCAATAAATAGTGAGCACGAATTCTGCTCCGGATGCGAATTTCTCACAGGAATGCAGCAGGACCCATAAAACTAAGTTCAAGCTGATAGTCTACATTCATTCATTCATCATCTGCAAGCACGGAATATTTGAGGTGGCTTCTTGTCCGTCCACATATTTCAAGTTAATCAAACACCTTAATTACACTCTCAACCAAAAGCTTCGACATAGACTACCTAAGATTCAAGTAACACTTCAGGAATTGAGCACTCAACAGTTATCGATTTCTCAGGAAACCACTTTCAGTTTCACACCTATTAAGAGTCACAGCTGAGTTTGTTGTGAATCAGGAGCTCAGACGCATTCAAGGAAAATTCATTATCCTGTTGGAGAATATACCTTAGAAGCGGGAATCGTCGACGTGAAAGAGTAAACAGATAATCACCAAAACGACTGTAAGCTGCCTTACTCGCTTTGGGTTTATCTTACTTGCGGGCTCGGCAACATATCACACCATAGCAATCCCACAGCATCGAAGTTACTGGACAATCCCAGCAGCCTTTAAACACACTTTCAATTTCTCTGGAAAACTAATATTCAGCGCAAGATTCCAAGAATTAGGACAAATGGTCAAGAAAAAATGAAAACATGACATTTTCCTCCAGAAAGGATGTATTTTGGCCCTTTTGAAAGAACAAACGAACCAACTCCAAGTAAACCTATGAACACAGAATCAGTCGTTGCTTTGCCAGCTGATATGACTGCAAGGGGTTGTACACAGTACGATCACCGTGCCGGGAGAGGTATATCACATGTGTGCTTTAACTAGGTATGCGATATCTGAGTCATGCCTTTAAAGATTAAAGAACGGGGAAGTGCCGGAATAAAGCATAGTAACAAGGTAAAGAGAGAAGGAACAACACAACGATAAGTGAGTAATCTCATCCATCTACAACGGCTTGTACGTGACCTTGTAGCGTCCAGAGACGTTTCCGATTGGCTGCTGCCTTTGTTTGCAGCAAACGGTGCAGATAACGTACTGAAAAGGTTAACAAATGGGGCACTGGGAGTGAAGTGATTCAAGGTGCATGCAAAAAGTGTTTGCGATTCTAATCCGGCAGCATTGAAATTAACTTATGAATGGACAAGCCCAGTTTGGATTCTTTCAAATTGTTCTGTGCAAACAGACACCGGTAGGTATGAGATTCTTCAGGATTTTTAAACGCAATATACCCTTCGAATAAAGCAAAGCGCCCAGACAACCCAGTAAGTAATTTCCTAGACTTCCGTTTCCACGAACCAGGTTTGAATCCCTGCATGGCCCACTCAGGACGGCTGCCAAAACCCATCTTAAAATAGGTTACACGTGTTATTTCATCAACAGAAGAGGTAAAAGGCGTTTTAAAAAGACTTTGCATTAAGAATAACGCGTAGGCTTATTTAACTACACGTCCAACTTCCTTGAGGCTTGCTATCAAGAAATTGTAAAAAAAATATTGCCTAAAAGAACGAATTGTAATCGTTTTCGGAAAGGTTTGGTAACAATCGGTAGATTTATCTAAATCTACCGATTGTTACCAAACCTTTCCGAAAACGATTACAATTCGTTCTTTTAGGCAATATTTTTGTAATGTTCTTAGGACCATCTGGCGTTTCTCAACGTTACTAATCCGATGTCCCCACCAGACCCGACAAACGCCTCCCAGACACCAATGGTGAAACACTGACATCTTTCATTTCCTCTGCATGTGGGCCACGTCTCTGACCCATAAAGCAGCATGGATCGCACCGCCGTAGTGTAAACTTTACCCTTGTGCTCACGAACCACTCTACCGTCTGCGGTTTCGTGAAATACGCACGCTTATCAACTAGAGAGAGTTCATACATAAGTTTGACAGCTGCAGATGTCAATGGTTTCACTGGAGGAACAAACTGATGACATGCATAGTTAGGACGAGATCTAGTAAGAATAACGGACGTCCTCTGCCACGATGTGCTTACAACTAGGCGTTTCATAGCGCTAGTCGGATTAGGTACAACAGATACCCGTGGGCGATCTCGGATCTTCTCCACCGTTGAGCAACCATGCAGCCTAATTTTTCAACTAACCATTAGCTATCTCAGTACTCGATTGTCGATTAGTCTAAAATAAGCAAGTTGAATCGTATCGTGCTCTCATCCGGTCTAGCTTTCTATAAAGTCTCTCGGTTACACTTGAAAAATGTCAGGACTTCTAAAAGTGTTCTAGACGAGGAATGAAATGGGGCCTCCTGGAAAAACCATGGTAATTCGGAATAGACAGTCGCCGCCAAATGCTACACTGAAAGTTCAGCACCTAGTGTTTTCGAGCGCACATACGGTAACAAATCGATCTAAGAACTTGCAGGTGGTTGCAGCATTTGCAGAGTTTACGTGCTCAACAATCTTATTTGAATATCCTTCTGTCTGTCCTGGCGCAATCATTTTGGTGAGTAGACACCAAAGAGGGGAAGAGCTGGACTCGAGTTTTGCTCGAGTTACAGTTCATAAATAACGCATGTACACGGTCATGCCGGGGTTTTTAACTCCGGACTTCTGACACGCGAGGCGGTCGTGTTACCACCACTTCACTAGCACATGCTGGACACACCAGAAATATTATCACTTCTGAACAGGCGGGCGTGTTCACGCCCAAGTGGTGTGAACAGCTTTATCTGGCGCCTCGAAATACGATCCAGTAACTGGCTTGCTTGTGTTGACCAAGTGACCCGCCTGTCAGGACTTCCCAGTCCGGCGGCGACATGGACGCCTGAAACCTGAAAGACCGAAGAATGGTTGCTGGCAAGACGCTGCATTCTTCGGAACAAGCATAGTTCAGCTAGACGGCCTACCATAAGTCAGCCGCAAATCCTGTGTTTACGAAGACAAAGCGGAGGTAAAATGTTAATTAAACGGAGGATATTACAGCAGCAGGGAAGCCGTCTCACGTACTCCACAAAATAGGACTCAAGGGAAGGTTTGTTGGTGGTGAGTTATTTAATGATATTATTGTGAAAGTAATATACATATTTCTGACGAAACTCCTCTGGCCCTTATATCCGTCTTTTATTCGAATCGCTCAACTTTGACTGTTGTCAGTGCGTTCAGAACTGTCTCAGTTAATGAATCATTACCACTATGCCATCGTACCTCGAAACGCCACCACACTGGCAAACCAAAGGAGTTTCCAGCGGCGCTGTTAGGTGTTTCTGTTCTACGTTCACTTCATTTTTTTAACGAAAACGAGTCAACCAATCAATCTTTGTAACTCTACTCTAAAAAGACGAAACGATTGTTTTCAAAGCAGTAGATGTACCTTTCATATTGTGGTGTGGCATCTGAGCACCAATATTTACTACGGGAGCGCTTCTCTCGATGATGGAGACTATGGTGATAATGACAATAATAACGATAATAATAATAATAATAATAATAATAATAATAATCGCGCAAACCACGTGAACGTCGGTGGATTGCCCTCCTTTGTCGCACTTGAAGCCCATCACGGCGTCAGACGGGTGAAGTAAGGCTAGGCAGCGAAGTCGATACCTCGTGGCGATGTAAACGCAATTTGCCTCGTAGTGTCAAAATCAAGCATTATCATCCATTTCCAGGATAATTCGCCTGTTAAACACACTTCCGTTCGTTCAGCACGGTGGATTTTTGTGAAAAATGTTAGGTAACGGTCGGCTCCTGCTTCAGGAGGCAATTTTTGGTGATTTTCTCCTTCGCTAACGCCTTTCCTACTTGAGAACTGGAATTATACTGCAGTAAGAAAGGTTTTACAAAGAAAAGGCCTCTTACAGAGAAAAAAGAGGCTAACTCAGATAAAGCCATCTACCTAAAAACTAATCCACAGGCCATTGAGACGATGCCACTTTATTTCAACGTTTCATTAACTCGAAAATCCGAAGAAAAAACGTAACAGGATAGAGGAAGATAGGGTCAGTGCACGAATGGCTGTTCACAAGAAACGAGTGAAAAAGACTGTCGCATGATTCAAACACCGGGAGGGAAAAAGAGGGCAGACCCACAATGAGGTTTGGTTCTTTTTCCCAGTGCAACCCCTTATTTCTCTCCATCTCGGTCGAAAACCACACACGGATGGGCCGATGGACTGAGGCCTACTAAACACCATTCCAAAGAAATCTCCGTACCTCCAGTAGCCAGTAGCTGACAATACGGTGCGAATGGTTACCGGCGCAGCGGACAGAAGTACCCGTCTTCTACGATCACACGAAAATTAATAGGACCAAGGGCCGAACAAATTGACCTGCGGTAATAAAACCGAACCAACCGTCATCCACTCACCTGATATTGGTAGGACATAGGCGCATTTGGAAATGTCGCGCAGCTAAATTACGAATACTAAGACCACGTCCTTAAGTACGTCCGCGATCATTTTCTCGCTTTAAAGCAGTAAACATAAGTCAAATTTACTTACAGAGGTGAAGCATCTTCACATCTGTGTCGACGTTGGTGTTTCTGCTTCTGATGAGCATGATGAACGTGGCCGTTTTTAGCCGCCTCATTGATCAACTGTCAAACTAGTCAGTTTTCCGTTTAAAAGAACAATTTCTCAAAGTAAACGAACAGACGCAGAGAAGCAATTTCCATCTGTCCACTATCCTAGTTTCCCTACTTCCATAAAGGATGACAAACATCAGTAGCGTAGCCAAATTCCAAGGTCAGATTTATTGAGCGACTATCAGTAACTATTCTAATGGAACCATACGATGCGAACTGAGAGGCAACTGCAGTAAATAACCGAAGCCTCAACAATGCCGAAAGACACTGACATGTGTTGGTCAACACCACCAGCATTGGACATATATCGATGGTTGAAAGGCAATAACAAATGATTATGAACCCAAAACTGTGGATTCACGAGCGATTCAAGAGTAGAGATTTAAAAGTCTGTAGGTTTTTTTTAATGATTATTCCCACCACAAGTATTGCAGAGGTCTCCTTCAAAAACTCTTCAGTTATTCTAAACTTGTCTGATTACAGCGCCTCGCATTCACCATCCAACTGTCGCCATCTTCAATTATTGCAGTGTCGCACCCAACCCCATCAGCTTTACGGATTTCCTTGAATGTAAATTCAATTTTCTTTTTAGAAACCGGCGACGGTGAAGCTAGATGATACAATGAAGAATCCAAGCTTTGGAGGAACCACCGTGCAGTCTACGTATAAACTGGGAAAAGAAATGGACGCCATACGGAGTATCCTCGTGAAGGGGTGACTAAAAGCGGCACTATGGACAACAACCTTTGAAAATGTTCCGTTTTGACGGTCGTCTTCGTTCTGCTTGTGAACCAAGGTATCTTGTACGCACCATATTAACTAGTTTTATATCACTTTTTGTTGGATTCAAGTCTCTCATACAACTCGATCCACCTCCATAGCTCACTTCAACGATATCAGGTTCCGTTAACTTATGTATAATTTTGTTTTGCAAGCTGTTTTTTGTGTTCGAAAACCAACTCTGGTGCTGATGCAACATTGAAACCGTTATCGAACGTCCTGTTAGAACAAAAATAGTCTGAAAAGACATTCGTTAACAGCTAACTATCCCAAGGACCTCAGAAAACTTGCACTAGTTAGAACGAACAAGATTCGAATTCACCAAGGTGTGAATTTCATTGCCTTTCCTAGAAATGTCAGTCTGATAACATAAAGCTTGTTATGTAAACCAGCCAAGAACCGACGTACTCCTGTGCAAACGGTATATTACACACCGGTTTTGCAGATATTCAAATCAGTGACCGTATCACCTGTATCTAAAACCTTAATACTGGAGTTTTTCACTACAATGGTTTCTAGTATAAACGCACATGTGTTGACACAAAGGATTTTTTGAAACACACGACGTAGCAAGCGGACGCCGACCGCAGACCGACAACCGTTCATTTCTTCACTTCGTTTATACTGAGTTCTGCCGCATCGATTGTAATGCAGGCGACCAGAATGAAGCAAAACGACAGCATCCTTGCATTCGAGCTCCTTCTTCTCCATGCCGGTCAAACTCAAAGGTTTTCCTATGCAGGGTGGAGTGTACCTTAGAATTTAACCTCCGATAGTTGAGGAACTATGTTAAAAACACTCACTACCCATGATGCGACCGGTAAAGGATGCAGTGCAGTGGAGTGGACTCGGTGGTGCGATGTATTTTTTGCACCTTTATGGAAAAATCAGTGTACATTTCAAAAAGAGGAACCGGTACAGATACCCTAAGAAGATCCGAACCCGTGTTACGCACTGAACCAGGCAAACTTCAAAAACAACTATTCCAAATGAATGAAATTTAAAGCAATTCATTTTAAAAGGAACTGCAGTGGGTCAGGAGTGATATATATGCAAAGACTGGTACTGCAACCGCGTATGCAAATGAGAGGATTACATTCTACATTGGATAGTACGGCCCAATCATCAGTTGTGAATCGGTTTCTGCTGACAACGGTGAACCCTCTTGACGAAAACTTTTCGATAGCCCACTACGGGTGCCACCCTGATTAGGGCTCATCAAGCAGGCATTGCCCTCCGATTTCCATCAGATTTATTTCTAACTAGAACGCTAAACTGTACGCCATTGTAGTTCTACACTCATCGTAAATTAACGTGGTGTCGAAGGGAGATTCAACACAGTATCAGCTGAATGTTTTACTTGTAACAATCGATTTTCCAATAAATTAAAAAAGGTGAACACGAAACATACTTCGATATTTTTAACATCGTTACAACCAAAACATGATGCGCTTATTGCGCAACATGTTCAGCTTGAGATATTTGACGTTACGCAGCATACAGAAACGACACTGTGGATTCAATTCTCTGTTATCACACAAACTACGAACAAGGTCAGATGGTTAAATAGTAGTGATGCATTCTTTCTTCTAGGCGTGATTCAGTGTCCGGTCTTCCAAGGTTATACATGTCAGCGTCAAGAATACTTCAATGGCCCTGTCCCTATTGTATGCCTTTTCGGTCAGTAGCCAGTAAGGCGTACCAAACTACAAGTCAAGAAACGTCATGCATTAAAGCGAACGAATGCATTTGGTCAGGGGACAGAGGGAGGCTCATTTGGGCGACGGGTTAAGCCAATCGAATAAACCACGGCATTGTAAGGGAGGAAATCCCAACTTAATCATAGGTGACTGACGCTGAATAAAAAAAACTGCGTTTTTCTAACTTTGACTGGAAGGACTAAGACAGTAGTTTGATTAAGAGATTTTTTGGAATTTGATAAACCCAAACTCTCCTTCTAGTTTTGATACACTCGTGTTCAACGTGTATGAAGTTGCTTCTTTACGTTCGGTGAGGGAATGGGAATCTGGGGAACCAATTTGTAAACACGTGCTGGGTCACAAGATCGAGCCACTTGCCGGTCCAGCATCCAGGCCATCCATGATTGGTCGAAAGTTGGACCCGAGATCCAATCATGTTACAATATCCGCTGAATGCCGGTTGCCATTGGTGCGGTTAGGTGTCTGAATTTCCAATGTTGTCGCCGTATACGCTTTGAATACGACGCGCTGTACCTATGTTTTCGGGCGGTTAACACACATTTTGCACCCTTGATAGTCCTGCTGAAAACGCTAGCTTGGGAGGATCAGACAGGAAGCTGATCTGAGGCACCAACATTACGACGCGTCAGATGACTTAGTATTGACTAGCTTCTCAGGCAAAGACTTCTCCGATTACAGTGGTTGATTGATGATCAACGAAATTTCGAAACTTCCCGCTTACGATAGTGCTTGCAGAAACAGATCGATTCTAAAATTATTTAGACTGCAGGAGAGTGTGCTAACCCCGCACGCACTGCTTTAAACACGAACGCGGTCTACTCAGTCTGGTTAAGTATGTCCCAAACATGCGTCAAAATCTTATGAAAAACTGCAGGGACGATTTCCAAAGAAAACTAGGAGATAGACAAGCGACAATGGCATGCCCCCGAGAAAGGTCGCATCAATAAAATAAGAGTAGAACAAGAGGCTCTAATAGCCGGTAACTTTGGTAGCAACAAAATCCTGCTGCGCGACCTCATTTAAAGATGCATGCACGTCAAAAACGAAACACCTAGGTTTCCAGAACAAGAGGAGTACAGCGCCAGAAAGTGCATTTGCGAACATCCGCATCGAAAGTATCGAACACCCGTTGAAAGAGAGCGAAAAGTACGACAGCTAGAGCGCTCGTATCCCAAGAAAGGACAAAATGAAAGGCAGGATGACAGCCAGCTATATGTTCTACAATTTTACCCACCTAAGTATTGCTACCATCGAGGAGCACATTATTGTCGCGTTTTGCTTTGAACGACCGATTATCTACTCAAGTTGTATTATTCAAAGCATTACGGAGTGCTCTACACTGAATTTGGCCCGCGTCGCAGCTGTGCGACCTGTTGGGTTGTGAGATACCACAAGTCGCTAGAGGCTCCTGACTCAGGATCATTGAGGAGGTGATCAACATCGGATCACGTGAGGTTGGCTGCCTGTTTGAGGAACAGTGGCCCTATATGCTGTTCAGCAGCAATTCATTCATACTAGTAGTGAATCGAGTGATTGCGTGTGGAGGTACGCGATGCCCATTGCTGATTATTCCTCGCAATGATGAAGGGGCTGTAAAGTGTCTCTCGACTTTTCAACAGACTGGTTTTAATTTTTAAGACAAAATATCGACTGAAACTTCAAAACACTCCCACACACCCCAAACAAGCAGCTAGTTGTGGGGAATGCATGGCGTCAAGGTCACGAAATATGGGCTGATGTCGGGAGATGACTTTCTTTGTGGGAACAAATCACATTAAACGGTCACTTATGACCAAATATACGAAAGTTTCTATTAAGCTTCCGTCTCGTAAGTGAAGTCAATCTATGCTTCTCGGCTTTTTGGTATAGACCGATTTTAACTACTGGACGGAAGCTCAATTTCGAAAACCTCCAGCCCCCCTCAGGCTATCGACATAGGAAATCTAGTATATGTAAACAGGAAAGAGCGCCCTAAGGGTATTATCTGCATGCGATAGCATGCAGTACATAGGATGTGATCAAGAAGAAGCCTGACAAAAACTGCAGAACCATGGAGGCAGCAAAAAAGTAATTGAACTTACCCAACAACGTTTCCACAGTAGCAATATGATGACGCACAGGACGCAGATCGACAACAGGACATACTCGATCGGGACGGATGGCACGTTGAACACACTTTGACTAACTAAAACCGGAAAAAATATGACAAGCTTAGGTATTAAAAATTAATAACCGGAGCCAGATTAGCAAGACAAACAAGTAGATTGTTTAAAAGGTTGAACACCTAAAAGCTTAGAAAAAAGCGGCCAGACAATGGAAAGCTCAGTCGTACGAGTAAGTGTAGCGTTGTACTGGGTGCAGTAGTTTAGGTGGATGAGGCACCAATTCTAATGTAAAGTAGCGCCGATGAAAAGGAGACAAAATGTTAGTAGCAATAAATATTTATTTGCAAATTAAGAGAGGAACTCAACAGAGTCAACTGAAACGTTTATGATATTCTCCGACTGAATGTACTGCACGAAGGCCACCTCATTCTTCAGTTGGTACTATATTAGAGGTACCTAGGAACGATTTTTGACGCAGTACACCATATATCAGGCTGCTGAATGTTTTCCGGGAGCCCGCCACCAGTTTCAGCCCTCTTAAGGCACACCATGTAGACGTAGATCCCGAATTTCCATCAACCTTATGTCCTACTTGAACATCCAACTGTACGCGACTGACAAAATACATTCATTTGCAAAATAATTTGGCGTCCAACTAGAACATAAGGCTGGTGGGAACTCCGAGACTCCGCCTACCTGGTGGGCCCCAAGACAGGCGAAACCAGGATTGGTCTTCAGAAAATATATTAATACTGTCGTAGCACATAATACTGTTTGTTTCCTCGTGTTGACCTTTTAGAACATGCACAAAGAAATATAAAATAATAATATAATAATAATATAATGATAGTAGTAATATAATAATATATATAATAATATATAATATGATAATAATAAAATATAATTAAAAAAATTCAGAAATATAGAGTATGAATGGTATGCCAGAGGACAGAGACCGAGAGAAACTTTTTCAAAATTGTGGCACCTTTTGTCGATTATTCAATTGGATATCATTCCTCATGAAACTGAGCTGTGAGAACAGCGTGTGCGTATTAATCCGACGGCTGCAGCCGCTTCACGTTTACAGCTCCACCAACATAAACATACACCTATATCAAACTCCATTACTTACTTTCGTTTTCGGGATCGGAGGTTTAAACTCAAAAAGATAGGCTAACGAGAACGAGATGAAAACTTCAGATGTTGTTACTCAGGTCTTGTAATTCCCAATAATTAATTTGGTATTTAATTATCTCGAATATCGTAGCAACTGGAACATGAGGCGGCCTGGTGCAGCACATTCAGTTGCCTGAAAACACCACAAACGGGAGATTCAGCTGGGTTCCAGGTGAGTCTCTTGCAAAAACCAAATTGATTTGCAAATGAGTGTATTTCTCGAAAAACAGTCCAATTTGGGTTCAAGTAGAACATAAGCTTGACGGAAACTCGGGGACTGCGCCTACCTGATCAGCCCCAAGAAGGGCGAAACCGGTCGTGGGCTGTCGAAGAATTTTCAGCAACCTTATGAGTAGTGCATTACGTATGTACATAAAACTCAGTACTTATAGAAAAGTCGTCTACGAGCTCCATCAAGTCTTCCTGCATTAGTTCAGGAACATCATCCACCCCATTGATTGGTGCTTAAATACCCATATTTGTACATCGGAAATTGCCCTGCAAACAGAAAATAAACCCATCCAACAATTGACTAACGTGGTTGCTTCCCTAGTGTATGCATGTCCTGGTGCTAATTAATTTCCACTTTAAAAGATGTTAAATTCTCATGTTCAACTGTTTTCTTCAAGAATAGATCACGGAAGTTCGACTCCAGTGACAAAGAATGCAGTAATCACCCACAAAACAGAATTTCGTGGGAGGATTGCCGACTTCTCTTGAGAATGACTTTCTTTCTGAGGGCGAGGAGATACACTAACTTATGATTGAAAAAAAGCTCACGTGATGAATAAGGTAGCTGCTGAAAAGTGAGTGAGAAACTACACAGGGACATTACGAAGAAGCTGCTTGTGCCAACGGGATCCAATACACCAAGATTAGAATATCTACTGTGTTATGGGCAATGCGATTGTCTCGTGCAGTAAGGCAACCGTGCATATGGAGGACTGAGGAGCCGAGTATCGTAAGAATGCATAGTTGTGTGTATTTCTATACAACGATGTGGAATATTCACATTCAACAGAAGTACACAAGCAAGACTGCCAAGATAAGTGTATCGACCAACGGGAACAAAGTTAGACTTCGCAAAGATAAAAAAGTTTCAAGCTAAAAAGCTCTTCATGTGGAAAATGTATTAGAGATAGTCAGTACGCCCAGCAAAGCCTACAGATTCTGGAAGAAAATCAAATCATCGTTCAGCTGTGTAATCCTTTCGGTGCCTAGCCGTCATACCAACGGAAGGAGGCACGAGGGCTAGGATACTGCCAGGTTGCCTTCGCCTAGACAGTAGCAGCCGAGACGCTGAGGCCGGGTTCAAACCACGGACCTTCCCGTCCATAAGCTGGCGTCTTAACCACTGAGCTGTCTCGAGCCCTCCGGAAGGAAAGAACTGCTCTTGATGTATCGAGCTACTGTCGGACAGACCAACATCAGAATAAAAAGACATCCACATTTCCTTTGTGAGATCAATTAATAAGGCGCTGCGAAACCCCCTGGAATCGGGGGCAAATTCAAATGAAAGCACTGGGGTCACAGAAGACAGGGGTCGTACAACTAGGTTAGAACATGCCACACAAGATTACCAGTCCTGAATACATCAACGAGAAAGACGCAACTACTTTAGCACAACGAATAATGTTACTATTAGGGGACAAAACGAAATGACATTCATTTGTTTCCAATGCCAATATACAACGAACTACAGGGGTTGTATGAAACAATGGTCGTCGAACGAATCTTTTAAAATTCTTAGTGGCTGATCGGCTCACTGTCTCACTCACATACGAGATCACACTACTATCCTTAGAGAGAGTGTCTGCAAAAAGACGCCTCCAAGAGGGACCTGCACACTAAAAGTTGAAAAATATTTTCTGGGTAAAGGCCAGCTGCTAATGAAGACTATTCATTGGGAGTAATTCCAGGACGCACATACTAGGGCGTTGAATGTGTGCAAGCTAACAAATCACACGTTTCGGACAGATCACCGTGCATGGCGAGTTGATAATGCCTACGGAAGCTACTGACGCACATTGATCATACCGGGTTTCCCGCCAAAGCTCTCCAAAAATCATGAAGTGAACTGTGTTGTGTCATTCCGAAAAGCTGGCGGTTAGCGAAACGGGACCCCAACTAGTCGTTCATAATCCGTACTGACTGAACTGTTGATTCCTCGCTCTTCGAATACTAAGGCAGGACGACCGCGTATACTTTTGTCCTGTCGATACTTACGGAGGGTTTTCTGCATATAAGCTGGGAACGTTAGAGTATAGAACAAGCAACCAATTTACAGTTGGAAGTTTGGGTGCCACTACAATTCGGGTGAGAGTCTCTACCTTCAGCCGAGGGATTAGAACTTTACAAAAAGGCGTCGGTTTCGAAAGACATCGGGATATCCACCAACCTACTCTCGTGTGACAGGCGATGATGTAATCTGAGCTGAAAGTATGCGTGGACTCGGTTCATTAGACAGAAATGGGAGTAAGATGTAGCTGTGCAGGAAAACCAAATGGTAGACGAAATACGCTGAGACCCGCAAGTAACCTTTGCCCATTTGGTTCCCTAGATGTCCCATACCGTAGTGGTCTAATAAGGACATCAACTTAATGCAATAATACCGAATGCCCTCACGTTCATTTCCCTTCATTGTACTTTGATCTATTCTATTTTTCGAGGAACATGTCATAATTGTAGTGAGTAAAGGATAACTCTGGAAAAAGAACTATTTTAAACAACCATGAGGGGATCATCTTCTGGTTGAGGGACTTTCACCATATCTACTGGGTAATTCTGCAAAGGTTTGTGCACAGTGAATTTTTAATTGTTTGACTGACGTGTCCAAGAATCACCACCTTATGTGCAGTTTAATTCAACCCATCTAGGAAGTGAAGTTATCGCTCATTACTGGGAACCACTCCCAAGGTCAATGTTGCCATCGCGCTGCAACAGAGCTAAACAGCAAATTACATTTCCGGTAGACTGCACAGTAGGCCAATGTTAGGGAACGAACACACGGCTATCCCTCGAGGGATGGCCCATCTTCGGGGAATCCTGCCTGACGGGGAACAGTGGCATGGATAAGCGAGAGCATTCTCACTGGGGAGATGCATTTTCGATGTCGCCAGAAATTGGTTACGTTAAACTCGTAGTGTCAAGCCCATATTCCGCATGACAACGGCGAAATGGTAAGGGTTAAGAACAGGCAGAGGTGTTCGTGTGCATTGACAATAAGTCTTAATAATCTGAGTTAGGACTAATGCACGGTAAAGTGATTTAATCACGCTAAAACAGACAGGAAAAGGGTTTGTTTGTTAACACAGAATTGTAGAAAAAGGAGACCATGCAAAGCATTATGAACGGAAGTCATTAAGTATGAGATATCCACCTTGAAGTAGGCAAGTGAACATCGTAAACAGCAGACCTTTTAGACCTATGCAACCAGTAACAGGTAGACAAACGAGGTGGAGAAGATTACAAGTGTTGAGTAACCCAGTTTACGTGCAAAGAGGGGCGCGTGCTGAGTACTGAAAAAGTCAATACTAAGTCAATTACGTTCAAGATATTGGTGTCATTTTAAGTAAGCATACAGTACACCCACAACTCCGCAGAAACAATTCCACACCTTGAAAGAAAAAGTGTATTCACCTGGACATTCGAGGTAACGAACCATAACACCTGGCAGTTAAACCAAGGGCTGAGGTCGACTCAACTCACAGATAATCTGCCATCCTTTAAAGCGCGGATGTGTTATCTGCCAAAATTTTGAGTGGATACACGCGGTACATGTTAAGGGTCATGGATAGCAGTGAAAACACGCTTCAGTAATTTGAATTGTCCACGATCAAATCTGCAGGGAAAGTTGAGTGAATATTAATGCGACCAAAATGGGGGAGATACCAACTACTTCCAAAACGTTCCCCCCTTCCGATCGTCACAAGGCCGGGGGCATGATCTCTTATAAATTGTATTCTGCTTTGGGTGGACAACCCGTTCGCTTCTCTGCAAGGACGCTGACGGGAGTAGTCTAATCTCTCGCAGTAAAAAAACAGACAGTCTTTGAATCAGTTTCTTTAAAGAGTCCGCCCGTAGAAGCCTCAATGCATTCGAGTTGTACACCAGGTACGAACCACTATCAGTGGTACTTCAGCAGTTGGTTCACAAGTAGTCGTTCTTCCGCTGACGACAAACATGAAAAAGGTATATTACAAGAGAAGAAAGCAGCGAAAAACCACTCGATCAAAACTTTGGATTTATTCTTAAACAAGCACAAAAATAATGGATAATAAGGTAGGCCGCGTACCGCCTTGGTGTGAAAGAACAGGCACGTGTAAATAGACTCCTAACATCCATCCGTGGCGTCAGCTGAATTTTAGACCCAAACATAAAACTTGTAAAAGGCTAAGCTGATACGCAATAGGTTTGGTTGACAAATAGAACTAGAGGCAAAAATTACAGTTCTTACTTTCGGGATCGTCTTCAGCGCGTCGAACCGATTCGATGGTTGCTTTGGGTAGTTTGGATAACTGTGAGTTAGGCACGTCAAGGTTTTTGAGATTATTTTTTTCCGGTTCACCGCCTACATCATCTTCATCCGAGGGACCAGGTTCACGAACATTATCGTCGGACATTTGATTGGCGGGAGACTTTTGCTTGGCTTTAGCTGCTTCAATCGCTAAACCTAATGATGACAACACCTTTTCAGTAGGCCAGTTCTCTTTAACTCGGGTTTCCAGGTTTCCAGAAGCCTTAGATAAGTGTGTCATACCTTGAAGGTTATCATTTGAGAAAGAATCTTCAGGTGCCTGATAGGACTCGCTATGTTCACCTGACTTCCATTCGGTATTTTTAACAGGCTCTTTAAGCGCCCGGCTAGATTTTACACCTAGCACTTTAGAAGACCCGTCGGTTTCTGTCAGACTCGTAGCATTCTTACCCGAAAGAAGTTTTGTGGGAATAGGCTTGGTATTTGGTGTCCCAACATCAGAGTTATTTATACCTGGCTGCAGTAGCAGTTCGTTTGGTACACCATTCGGTTTGTTGTCCACGGACTGATTCCATAGCTCTTTACCACCCAGCAAACCCACAGGAATTTGGCCGTCGGGTCGTTCCACTGGCTCCGCACCCAACTTCCGAATATGTTTCTGAGGTTCCATTTCGTGAGACAGGTAGTTATCGTGTAGACCTGTTCCCTGAGTTGTGTTACCGGCGATAACAACATCTGAGAGTGAAACCGAACCATTTAGTGAACTGGCCTGAACACCAGTGTTCGAGAGTGATTGGCTTGATTGCATTTTGGATTCATCCTTACGTCGTTCTTGACCACTAGCTCTCAAATACACACTTCTGTGATCATCGTTTGGAACTGGCAGCCGCGTATCACCGACGACGGGGGCTGGCACATTTGCATTTGGTCGAGCTTCTGTGAGAGGCAGAACTTGACTACCTTCCGTGTTATATTGAATTGGATTGACTGGTAAAGGTGAAGCAGCTTGGAAGAAGTAAACGATCGCATAGACTGAAAAATAAGTTATTTTAGAAAGTCGAACTAAGGTTCTTGATAACAAAATCTACATCTGATAAAGAGAATTTGGTGATCAAACGGGTTGCGTCTGGGAACTCTACACGATGGTTGCAAACTAAAGCACAAGCAATGTGGCTGTGAAAAATATAGGCAAATGAATGTAGTATCAAGTTGCTGAGCTAGAATTATGTATGGAAGACTTTTGTTCCCTTTGGGAGGATTTTAAACAAAGCAGCATCAACTGCCTACAATGCGATGTAAGCAACTTTACAAATGTATTTTTCCCAACCTCTGAAACCGGAATTCAAACCAGTTGCGTGTGACAAATGCCTACGCGATTCATTCTAATCATCATAATCGACAATGTCAGTGTTGAACGGCGTTGCTTCACCACAATATTTGGTGGCGACATTTGGACATTTTCGACTGACTAGGATTTAGGAGTTCCTTGTCGAACAAGGATGGTGACGGAATCCGAGTATGCAAACAGACGTTCTCCACTGTCCAGCTATTACTCATCCAACCAGTGAAAAAAGGACATGGAAGAGGCAAGAGGGTGACGAGTTCCCGGCAGGAAGTGTCCCAAATTCACATTTGTTCTATTATAAAACTGCACCAGTAGGTAGGCTTGCGAAAAGCTACCTGGAAGAACTTGTTCGAGAATTAACAAACCTACTGAATGTTTGTGATGGCAGTTGTCTACATAGGCGGTCAGTATCCTTAATACCGACCAAAAAGTGGACCAAGTGGCAGACCCAAGATTTCACACACGACTTATGTTGTGTGGCTTACCACAGTCAAAGTAAGACGTTCGAGAGGATATTTATGGACTGTTGTGGATTAGCCTGAACAAACACACTTCGGACGTAACCCTATCAGCTAACAAGATACAACCATCGATGTCACGGATTCGAGACTGCTGGGATTTCCCTAATGGTATTCACAATCCACCTATTGCATACACAGGTACCTTTAGAATTATGTCTATTCAATTCGAACACCGGTGGATCGGTTGTTTTGTCTGATGAAGCACGTGATGTGAACCGAAATATACTCAGCTTAATCAGTCTAAGGTACTTAAAGTCAAATCGCTCAGGCGTGGCGCCGGCTAGTATATGGTTGTCAAGTAGGCCATACAAAACCTAAAAAGTTCGGATGCAACACATCTGATTACACTTGTAATAAAGCTCGTGGGTAACAAGTCAGGTTGCAGGCTGCCCAGGGTGTCGAAGGAAGCTTTTTTAGCCCAGATCTTTATCTCGTGGTCACTGTAGGCTGCACAACACTAGATGGTGCGTACAAGGATGTTAGAACAGCTAGCACAAACATTATGGTCATGAAGGAACGCACCTGTAATATACAACATGGCGAACATTGCAAGCCAGTGGGTGGAAAGGTTTCACATAAATAATACGAGCTGAAATCACAGAAAGATGTAATTTTGAGAGACTAAAGATGGTGAGTCCATGTTGTTTAGCCAACAAGATTTACGAACCCTATTTGCGCTTGCAGAAATTTGATATGGACTGTGTACAGCAAAATACTATAACAACGACCTTCCACCAGTGAAGTTCGCAAGAATTAAGGAGCCTGGAAACGTCAGTTTGTGTAAGCGTTAACAGAAGCAGTAAAGATGTCTGGGTGGGTTTTGACCATAAACCAGTTAGCTAGATCACCTTTTAACCGTTTGTTACCTGATAATTTGGGAATTTAGAGGTGAGGAAATTACAAGTAGGTCGTATCATGTTTTCACCAGCCTGGAACAGACTGAAGGGAAAAGTTCGGTCTGACAACGAGGGCCGGCCGCCAGAAAAGTGGCTGATTTCGCAACCACAAGCTACACAGAACATTGTCCATGGTAGAAACGGTAGACATAATAGAACAGCCACGTCTCGTCGACGTGCATGAGACTTTAAGTTGTTATTCAACGGCTGGTTATCGCTGTGACTAATAGCTTCAAATTGTACACCGTCCAATAGGAGGAGCGCCACTCCATACATGTGAGCAATGCTGACACATTGGATGAACCTGGGCTTCGAAAAGTAAACAAAGTGCGACACAAACGAGAAAAGTTTTGCGAACCGAAAAGCTGTTTTTTCGATGACTCTTAAGGCCAGTCGATTTCGGTGATCGTACGAAAGCAGGATTGATATACCGGGAGAAAAACGAATGATGACTGAGTTTGCTGGAGGTGAATAGTCGGGGGTTGACAATCGAAGATCAGTGTACATACAATTAAATTCGGATGGGTTTAAATTCAGTCGATTCGCTGATCGACACTTTGAGTTATGGGAGTTAAAGCTGTCAGGGGAGGTGTAAGTCGTTACGCGTTGTCACAGGTGAGAAGAAAATGCGTGGTAGTCAACTGCGAACGCACAAAAGGATAGGAGGCCGCAAGATTGGTAGTACACGATCTTGAGATGGGGCATATGAATCAAAACGGGACAAATAGTACAAAGCACCATAAAATTTGGTGTAACTGAGACCCACCGAATCACTAGTTGCATGTACTCCCGACAGGACGATACCGCGAGATCAGTTGAACCCTCGAACCCATCCACTTATTCCTAATTAGTATTTCACTATTTCTTTCTTGGCGCGTTATTTTTACCCTATCAATTACCCATTGCTCTCAGGACATCTATCCAATTTGGCAGTGTTCCGGACGCACCAGCACTCGCATGCAGCCAATGGTGACGATTAAATAAGTCACAAGCAGTTAGACCCGGGAGGCCTCTTGATATATGGTTCAAAAAGTAACCTTTAAGGTTTCCGTGTGTGACACTTCCAGACGACGGTCAGTAGCCAATTGCAAGACACATAAATGGGTATTCGGACCCGGGTCGTCAGGAAGCAAACCCTAGACGTTACCCACTGGTCTGGGGCCTTAGAATATGTGGACAGTTGACGCTGTAATAGTCACAGTTCACCCGACATCTGGTGTTCATCGGTGTGAAAATTTCAAAACTGTAAACAAGTGTTCTAGCCGAGGACATCTTGTCCTATCAAAAATCAGCTTACCCAGATGGCACACACAATAACACCAAGAACGAATCCTTGTGAGGAAGGCATTACACCAGTGGCCTTTTGAAGATGAATAGTTGGGTCGCTTTATCTAGCTTTGTTTTGACTGACCTACAATACCCGGACTTCATCTGACACATAGGAGACCTTTTAGGGAAGTATGTCACTCAAAACTACAAAACTGCATAAATCGTGTAACCTAGTATGACCCAATTGCGACAATGGCTGCAAGACGGGACTACAGAGACCTTGTCTACCTCATCAGGGAAGTACATCGCCGTCGCAGAAGGTGCGCAGCAAGACCATTATGTACGAAACCCCCCAGGAAGATTCAGTTTCCATAGGAGCTACAAGCAGCAGGCAAAGGAGATGAAAATCTCCAAATATTTCGAAAGGCACAAAGTGGACGAAATTGCCAGACAGGCAAGTGGAAGAAAACAAATCCCGAAACATGTACGTAAGTCTTGGCTCTACATATTGCTCCGGAAAGGTGAGTGAGTGTCGAATGATGCAAATAATTACTATTGATCAGGCCAGCGAGTTTTGACGCATACGAACTAATTCCGGAAGCAAAAAACGATTAACAATGAAGAGTAGGCGGAACTTGCCCCCAAACCCCTTACCATTGAACAAACTTACCGTAGCAACGCTTTGGGACCGGAAAGGCTGAAAAACTGCCCAAGATACACAGTTACACACCAAAAGACCAGAGGTACGTGCAGTACATTTGCTATGTATACATAGCCCTTCAGCCTCCGTAAGACATAAGTTTGACGCCACAAATGAATAGAATCGACAAATGCTGCTATGCTGATGCGTGCAATAGCATCTATCACAGCACACAAAAAATATGCAAAATAAATAATAAATTGTTCGGCTGTAGCACCCTTTCAGTGTGTAGTTACCATGCCACCCGAAGGAAGCACGAGGGTTGGGACACTGCCACGTTGACTAAGCCTAGACGGAAGAAGTCGAGATGTAGAGGTTGGGTTCGAACCACAGACGTTCCGGTCGGTAAATTGGCGCTCTAACCACTAAGCCATCACAGTAAACTTACACGATGAAAATAACAAAGTATATGACAAAACTTCCAGGGGTATTTCTCTTTGTCCAGGTATATTAGAGGGAGACAAAGTCCTCTCTGAAGTAAGGAAGCAGCGACTGAGTCGGAGGTAAATCTGGTGCTACTCAAATATTTGGTGTGAAAAAGCTGCGGCCAATGAACCTTCCACCAGATCGATATCCTTGAGATTCTCGAGATTGTGCCTTGCGTGCCGGAGTTAGACGTCGCAGTATCAAGGAAGTCACTAGCTGCCATATGACAAGAGTGAGCTTTAGACTTCTACAGTTGGGACGGTTGTTTCGGGTAGCTTTTTGGAATGGAGCTACAATGACTGCTTGGTTTTAGCCTTCCGGAAAGCGTTCTTGTCAAAACAGAGCAGGGATTCCCCACCGCCTTTGATTAATGCTGTAAAAGTCTGTTTGGCCCAGTGACGCGTCTCAAGGCAGAACTGTGCACAAATATTTCATCATCATCAAAGACAGCAACATCAGTGTTGACACTGATGCTTCACTGCCGTACAACCATAAAGCTCGTCTAATTTCATATGCATATATATATAATTATATATTAAAAGCCCTAGAGTGAAAAGAAGAGAAAAAGAGTGGATGAGGGAGGGGACCTTGTGCTGGCCTATGTCAAGCGTTCTGAGGTGCCTACACCTCCAACCGCTCAATCAGAGACAAATATTTAGCTGAGGATGGATCAAAACTGACGGTCGATGGTATATCGATCGCTCCTGTCTAGGCTTGGACAACCTGGCAGTATCTAGGTCGTCGTGCTTCCTTCGAGTGGCATTGCAGCTAGGCATCGAAAGGGTGCTACAGCTGAACCATTATTTATTATGGCTCAACTGGATCGAGTCGAGTGGGAGATACTGTCTCAGTGACAGTTACAACTATACTCCTGTCGGAAAAATCCAACCCTACAGTCTAAACACACAATGGATTTTTAAGATCCTCCGACTATTCAAAAAAACAGGGCTTATCCCGTGCTGTTCCGCGCATTCGCCGAAACAGGTTCCGGACTGTTTCCACTGCTTCAATTTCCCGAGCTCCCTGTTTCAGGTGCCGCCCAACTGTTTGTCTTACCAAATAATATCTGTCACGAAAAGATAACCATATCGCGATGTAATGGTTTGTACACCTCCTTACGATAGTAGGTGAAGAAGGGGCAGGAGAACAGAAAGACGATTCCAGTCGGGGAGGGGCTGTTTGGAGCATATCTTCACACTCTGTCAAGCCTCACAGCAATGGCATGCACACCCTACAGTCTTGGTGGCCCTTGACTTCCAGAGTGCGCTCGATTCTGTCGACCGGATTGTATTTTTCAACGCACCTGCGCAAGAGGGTATGCCGTAGAAGTTCGCGAAAACAATGTGCCATTTGTATTCACATTCTTATGTGTGCGAATGTATGGAGCTTCCCTAAAAGGTGGTGTCCTCTCTCCATTTTTGTTTACTCTCATCATCGATGAGGCAATAAGGTGGACACTGGAAGGAATACAAAGCCCGGTGTTCAGATATCTCCGAGCGAGAACCTGGAATATGCAACCAATGTTCTCATCTTTGAAAGGGAACAAGTGCAGGCAATAGTTTAAAAGCTAGCCAAGGTAATCCTGTCCTTGGCGCTCAGAAAGTGAAAAATCACGATACGAGATATGCAAGTGGAACATTCCTCTGAGGACTCAAGCAGTGACATCGGAAGATTTGAAACATCTTATATAGTTCGAAAGCTGCATTATCTCTGACAGTCATGTGACAGACGAAGTCAAAGTAACAATCACAAAGACCACAAATAAATTTGCGCCTCTGGTGCCACCAAAAAGGTATATCGCTGGGTCTCAAAATACGAGTATATCAGACCACAGTGCGGGCTGCATTATTGTATGCCTGTGGGTGCAGAACCCGAAAAACCTTTAGTCTTTGACCACCGGCGTCTCAGAAGTATAACTGGCGTGGGCTAAAACCAACGAGTTCGGGATCAGGTAATCAGGCGACGGCATTTTGGCGATGCGGATCGTAATTTACTCACGGAATGCATCCAGCATTGCATGCTAAGGTGGTTTGGGTATGTGCTACGCATGCGGGCTACCGTCCACCGAGAACTAGATTGTTTTCAATACATAATTTAGAGTGACGGAAACAAAGAGGATGACAGAATGTGACAAGGAATGAGGGATGTTGAAAAAACAGGTTATGCGTAAACTGAAGCCAGCTGAATTGGCTCACTTCTAGACATAAAACCATCGAGTGACACACAGCATATAGTAAACGGATGAAACGAGTTAAAGGCCCATTTACAGCGCATCATATTAAAGGTGCACGTGACAACAACATGAAAATCCGGACTTCTCCGAACGCGGCGTTTGCAACTGACACTCAGCGGAGTCTGAAACGCTATTGGCTATTGAGTCCGCATTTTCGACAAATCAGGGCTCACTTTAATTCCGGGAAGCCAGCGGTCTGATACTGTTTCAGTTGGGCTTATTAGCCGTTGCAACGCTTGACTGCAAGCGGTAAAGCTTCCTTCGTGTAAGGTTCTATCAAGCAATGCTACGGGTGGTCTAGGTTCAGTTCACTTCATCTGCTGCGAACCAGGTCCCAAAGATACTTTGGCTACAGCCCCTACATTTTCGGTCACAGGATAGAGGAGAACATGGAGCGGCCAATTACTGGAAGTGACGGCACGATCAGTACGTTCGTAGTGTACATTAATTTGTAGGGAAAAAACTGGGCGGCTACGCACTGAAGGTGGTAGCTTTGATTCAGGAGCATCACTGGCTACGCGACTGAGCCATGTCTGCCGCTACCATCAAACATTTGGCAATGTACACTTCGATCAACCCTGCACACACGCCCATTTAACCTTACTTCAAACGCCACCACTCCTCGCCATCGAAGGCGACGTCAACGACTTCCTTATTAGAACGATTAGCTCGCTGGTGAAATTACCAATAATCTCAACAATATACAGAAACGTTTTAGAGGAAACAGATTTGTTGAACACCTTCGCCACCACCTCAAACTTGCCTCGGTTTCAGCATATATCCTGGAGAATCCTCCTATGTATCCCAAACTTCAAGCACGGTGAAGAAAAAAATTCTGTTTGTCTAAGCTAACAACAGAGGCCCACTAAAAACGCCTCTGACGCAATTCGTTTCGCAAAGCTTGTACCTACTTCCTTAGGCTGCAAATTGCGCCAAAATAGGGTCACCTACTCGATCATACATGCAAAATGACCAAGTGCCCCACACTTTTTTTCTTAGCTGCTAATTCTTCTAGACGCACAAATTCCAAATTAAATTAGCACATCTTTCTGCAAAGCAAGTAATATCAGAAAACCATCGATATTCTCAGTCGTGTTGCTGTTCACCGTTGCCCCAACTTGTAACTCATCCTCCTCTGTCCCTTCCTCATCCATTTTCTGAATGAGTGTCCTAAAAACCGTCTTTGATGGCTTTCAAAACCCCCCTTTGCCTCAGAACTCTCCAGTTCACGATAATCCCAGCCGCTGGAATACTTGTCAGGAAAACCGATTGGTTAAGCGAGCTAGCAACGAGAGCATGTACACCTCAATCTGGGTTTTCGAAACGTCTTCTAACCAGCTGCTCTTCCTACCCAGCTTCATGGACTGTTATGCAAAAACCTATGAACTTGGTGGCTCATTGTTAAGCTAACACACGTCCCTCATATATGGCCACACCCGTTCTAATCGACCGCATATCTTTATTCCTTATTGCCATCACCTGAAGGTTGAGCAAGATTTTTAAATGGGAGAGTGTCACCTCACTTGTGAATTGTACTTGAAAACTGTAGCCTCTCTTGGCTGCCGACTATTCTGGGCAACATTTTACCTTGTATCCTTGCGCTCTATAGTAAACTTTTAATCCCCTTTCGAATTTTGCGTCCACAATATATATATGGTTGTATTATTTCCTTGTATGGATGACACGAACGAACCACACTGCGCCCTCGATGGACCCTAGGATCTCATTGTCTCGTACTGATATTAGTTTCCCAAAATTCTTACGCCAATCTTACCCATAACCAGTCTGAAGGCTTACTCGCGGTTTAGCATGTCCCTAACATTTCCCGACCAAGCTTGTTACATTAGCTCACGAGAGCATCTCAATCAGCTGAATTTGTGCCAAACCTCCAATGAATTGGACATCCTGTTGTAAATGAAACATCAAACCATCAGCATTTTCCAAGGAATCAGTTATCCGGTAAAGGTAGAACCCCACCGGGCACCCGATACGGCGTGATAATAAAACCACCAAATTGCTAGTCGCGAAAGATCACTTGGCTTTGCCTAACAGAGCGCCTATCACAAAGACGGGATAGTTTTCCATAGGACAGTCGCGACTGGCTTCCCTGCTTTTAGTTTGCGTGGACAAATTTGACGTATTTGTTTTTCAGATACACCCTCAAAATATTTTCCAATCAAATACAGGGGGGCAACTCGTGAACAAACTGACTTCTCAGAAGAAATTTCTGCCATATTCCCGGATACATAATGCTGAGCATTCGCTCACTAGAGGTAAACCCAAATTATTTTGGACGAACCTATGGAGTTTTCGAAGTTGTGATCCTTATGGGAGTTAGTTTGATCCGTCTACACGTTCTGCACGTTCACTGTAGTGTTGAAAGTGTACTTGATGCACTTTAGAGTATTGATGATAGTATAATAGTACTGGTCTCCATTTTCCGATATTCACAACTAGTCAGCAGATAGTACAGCGTTACGAAAAAACTGCATGTTAAGCAACAATACAGAAATGTCTTTCCCATTGGAAATAATCTCGCTCGTTAAATGGAGTGCGTCACCAAGCTCAATTGCACTGGTTGAAAATAAGGCCAACCATTGCCGGTCATTATAACAGCGCGCGCTATCGCCTAACTGGCTAATGTTTGTAACTGCTAGGGCTATGCCTAGGTGCGGCGTTGATTGAGACCTCAGCTATACACGGTAACCTGATCCAATGGCCAACGACGGCCCATAATACTCACACTTGAAGGGTTGTCGCTTATCTTGGCAACTTCCACTAAACACCAATTCAGTATATAGGCGGGCCGATAAAAATGAGGCATCAACTATGCCTGATGTTCCAGTCTTACGGCCAAAGACGGCTCATCATACTCATATCTGCATTCAATATCGCCACCCTTGACTATTTATCGTGACTGCTGGGCAAGTGTCTAAATGCGGCGTTCATTATGAAAACTCAGCTATGCACGGTAACCTAATGCCGTGGCAAACGACGGCCGATCGTGCTCACATATTACGCGTTGTCGCCTGTCTTCGCTACTTATAGTAAACACCGAGCCAGTACTTATGCGGCCCGATGGATATGAGGCCTCATTTATGTGTGACAGACTAACCATCCAACGCTCAACCGCAGTACAAGTCTCACAACTAGGGGCTGTTTTCTGGATAACCGATCAGCTTTTTGCTATTTCAGGCCATTCTGGGACTCTATTCCGTGTTTTATAGGAGTTTTGGCCTCATCCAACTCATCGTTCATGTGAACTATTGCAACTCATCTTCACTTTCGAAATCGTGTCCACAATATCCGAATAGTTGGGAGATCCCGCCCACAGGTATCCAGCCTTACTGGCCCTCTCGGACCAACCAAATGCACCTTCTGTGCTGGACGCATTCTTCAATGTAGGTCCCCGGTGCGCAGCCAAATAATCGCTTTCTAATTGTCCCGCTACAGGATCGGCGAATTCGACGCACACGAGCTGTTGTTCTGAGATGTCCTGAGGACATCTTGTTTCCACTGCTCAAACAAACAGCCTCACAGCTATGCAACAAAACGGCCCGTACTGCAGCCTGATGCATACATTTCTTGCTATTCAGGAATATACTACTTTGACGCCATAGGTGTTTTAAGTAGGCAAACGCGAACCGAGACTTGAAGATTCGTGCGTTGACCTCATCCGTCACACTATAAACAAGGACGGATACAGCTCCGAATGCACGTAAAACGCTCCGCAAATTCGTGCGTCTGTCCTTGAAGCATAAATGACGCGTGTCAGTGACTAAATGTTCAGGAGCACGAACTTACACTTTATGGGTGCAAAGGAATGGAGAAAGTCGGCACCACTGACGGACACTACTTTGCGTACAGAAGATTTCTGAGAGGACTCTATATCCCTTAGTACCATTTACACCCTCCTGTCAACGACGATGCCGAAGACTCCCCTGTTAACAACTCTCACTTTAACTACGTGCCCTCTCCTTAAAGATATTCCTACCGTCTGCTGAACCTCATAATCCGCCTTCTGCAATGGAGGAAATGAAAAATTGAAATGAAAGCAACTTCTGTCGGACGCTTGTGCTACCGGCCTGGGCCCGCCCTGACTGAAGCAAATATCCATGGCAATCATTCCGTGAATTAAAAAAATCATTGCTAATAGGGCAGAAGATGCCAGCGGAGGCTCACCAAACGCACGCGGTGTGAGGCCTTAAGGACAACTCGTCTTAAAATCCCTCTGCGCTTTTCTTTGGACCGTAACGGCGCCATTCTCAGGTCACCTCATCACACAACCACGCAACGCCACCAGAAGACTTTTTCTATAGAGGTCACGAATGGCAGCTCCATTTTGAGTTTGCGCGGCCATAGAAGTGGTAATTATTGCCCAAGCAGTCTGGAGATTATTTCCAAATCCAATGAAGAAGAAAGCGCGTGAGGAAACCAGCTGTTCCACAAACTTTTCCACCATCCCTACGTTGACCATACGCGAAGCTATTAGCAGCCATCAAACTATGAATTCCCCGCACATGGTGGACCTCGAGTATGTTTAGACAACCTGGCGGATTGTAATTGTTCGACCAAATATAATCAAATACTAAAACTTTATTTTACAGATTCCTTCCTTCAAACTAGGGTTTCAGAGAAATTTGGGATGTGCATCCAAGTGTCGGCTGCAGAGCCACCTCAGCCAATAAAAATATGAAATCCGCGCCCATAGTTGATCTCGGGTAAGGTCAAAAATATTTCGAAAAATTTGGGACAGTTCAAAACGATTTTGAGTTTTCGAATAAATATTGTCAAATGCTTAACTTGTACGTGACAATGTTCTCCGGAAAATCTACTGTTTCAGAAAACTCATCGTGGTTTTCAAAGAATCCGCGATTGAATTAAAAACATTCCGCTAGGATTTGAAAGGGGCGGGGAAAAACAAAACGCGGGCAATTCTAACCGACGGATTCCTGCTGTGCCCATGGATAGAAACTTCAAACTGCAGAAAACAATAAACCAAAACAAGGATTATGGAGAGCTAAGACGTTTTAAGTGATCATACGGGCCAGTGTGGATTAAGACTAAAAAGCCTTGTTATGGGTGCATGGTCATAAACATTTAAGTTACTCATTTAGGTTTGAGGAAAGCATAAGTAAGAATGAAAATAATAATGTTTATTTCAGACCGGTGAGTGGCATACCATCAGGCATGATCATACTTGTACAGGCAGAATAAATGCATGAGTAACCATGATTAGTGGGTACCCGGGGTTGCGCAGGAATGGAGCACTCACACATATTATGTGTATTGTCCAGCGCAGATGCGGTCATGTACAATCTGGCACAATCCAATGCGGCACACATCGAGGACAGAGAACCATGATTATCAGGGTTTTTCTATCTTTTGAGGAATTATCAAGCCGAAGCAAGTTCACACCGTCAAAATTTGAGGATGGCGGCAACAACACAGTGGGAAAATCAAAACCAAGCTGTACTGCCTAGCCCGTGGCGAGAAAACTGGAAGTTGCGGAATATGAGGAACCAGAACAACGGATCTGGTGAAGCATCAATGGTACACTGGTTTGGCCTTTCACGTTGAACCGAAACCAAAAGCATTACTCAGGCTCCGTGGCCTTATATGTTTGGATTTATGACCAAGGTCTCAAAAAGCGTATGTGAGGATTACGAAGTGAAGAAATTCGCAATACGGATAAATGGTAGCTGGAACTTTGGTATCGCTGTGTACATCACTGTACATCACTGTGTGCTGTATAATTCACTGGTGTCGTTGTTGGAGTGGAGTGGGACATAAAGTTCCCTGGAAGGGTGAGTTAATGCTACCGCACATGACGGAATGCGAACTGCAAGGAAAATGATTGACTTTGCTGGAAGCGAAACTGGAAGTTCCACAAAATAGTTAAATCCAGACGAACGGTTCAGTGCATTGGAACGAATGCATTGCAGAGAGAGATTGCGCAAGGTGAACAATTTGGTCTTAGTTTTGGTTATGGGAACGAATTTCCGAGAAGGCGCAGTCAAGAGCAGGAGTGGTGTAGTCATGAGTGATTTTGAAAAATTCACAAAAGGATAAGAGAAAGCCAGCCTCCCGAAATAAGCGTGTACTGTGAAACTAGATAGAGTCGCTGCGGTCGTCGTTGTAGCGATATCAGTGCAAAAGTTTATAAGGAGGTTGCGGTACTGTTGACGCAAAGAATGGAGTGTGAACTGTAATTGGTAGAGAGGACAAACTGAACATGCACCCAGATGGTTAAATCCAAGGAAAGCGTTGAATGGATCAGAGCGAGCTTGTCAAGAATGCCACTGTGGTCAGCGCATATGTTTGTTTGTACTTTCAGCTATGTTTTCGAGGAGGCGAGATGCAGCAGTCTGCAATATTTTGAGGTTAGTTGCGGATGCGCCATCGGACTGTGTGTGACAGTGCCGTGCGTTCACTGCACTGACACACATCGGTTTCCAGGTAGCCCTGTGACGATCTTCAAGGTTGTGGTGATTGAAGTGCAATTCCATAAACAGAGAGAGCCGTGCTTAGCCAAATGAATTATTACAGGCAGAACAAAGCTGGCATTTGATCACGAATGATTTCTTTTCCATTAGAGATCCGTTTTGATGTAAAACGGGACCAAACGGGATGCATAACGATCATCCGGAGCTTCTGAAGAGGTTATTGCCAAAACTCGAGGCTTTAGAGGAGGATCGCAGTAAATCCTGGTGGGTTAGAGGAGTTTATTACAACTAGGCAGGTACAGCAAGTAGTTATATGAGCCTGAAATGGGAATCTTTGTGTTGCATAGCATGGCAACCAAGAACAGGCTTAAATTTCCATCATACTGCCATAGGACAATCTAGTATAAGCGCGATTGGGTTTGGTAACTATGGCGTTCATTGAAATAGCGAAGCGTGGGTGGTAAATTAGAACCTCCGGTTCTTGCGTTGAACTTCAGTCGACCGGCAAGCATAATGCAAGACCAAGAGAGCATTTGCTTAAATATTGGGCAGAGTAGGAGAGTTAGCAGGTTTCGTAACGAGCGTTGTCTCATTTGGTAGGATAGTTGTGGGTTGAGTCAGCTTGGGAGCGGCTTACGGTCCCTACCTTCGTTGAGGTCCTATCAGAAAGGCTCCCCTGTGCAAGGATGTGGCGTGGCAAGGGAAGCAGCTGCATGAGGAATGGTAAAAATAGAATTTCCAAGACAATGGAAAAGGACGAGTTCAAGTGAAAGTTGTCACGTGAAGTGAATAGTACAACAACTTAACAGGGAAGGTGAAAGTAAGAGTAGGCATCGCCAGTCTCGGAATCACTGCAACCAGCTTCAGTCAACGAGTCCATGGGCGTTAGAACTAACTGTTGCCAGGGAGGAATCAGGAATTTCCCTATATTTTATTTTGTTTGTAAGTGAACAGTCGCAAAGTGTAGTAACTTCACCCTGTGCTTTTTTTACCAGACATAAGGACAGTTTTCCTTCGTCTATAATTCATAATGTTTCCAGCTGAATGAAAAAACCAGAAAGTTCAATAGAGCATCTAAAAACAAACAACAGTTAGGCGTTATGCTATTCCTGAATTAAAGTTCAGGAGCAGAGACACCGGAAATAAGCAAAGCGGCGGTTTTATTTGATGGGCGGTGGGTACGAAAGCGCTACATGGTGCAACCCAGCGGGACTACACCCCTCTCATGGCGCACCCGACTACCAGACGATGTGTTTTCTGAAGGTGGTGTAAGTATATCGACAGGCTTCTGGGCACTGCGACCACCAACGAGTCCATTGACAATCATCTCTCCTGGTACTGGTGTAGACAGTTGTTGTCACAGCTGCAAAGTTGGCTTATATTTTGATGCTTGCAAGGTGAGCCACCCGAGGAAGACGGCAGTTCTCCTGGAGGCGCCGATACTATAAGCATATATGGTGAAAATCAAGCGTCACTGCCAAGCAAAAAAAGCTTCTCTGTCAGGCATCTATGGAAGGCAGCACCTTATAACTCCGAAAACAAAAGACCACAATCAAATTTGGATGTCAGTGGCGTTACACAAACGGGATCTTATCTGCTGGCGGTACAAATGGAAATTAATAAAAATATCGGTTTTTCGTTATGAAGGCAGCGGACTTAATAAACACGTGCTCGCGACGCGGATTTTTTCATAATCTGTACCTGGAATTGTTTTTCACACAAGAAGAAGAGGAATGTAAGACTAACTGGCCTCAAATCGCTGGCTGCCTGTCGCCGTCCTTATAAATTGGGATTAGAGAAATTCCATGGGGCATCATTGTACCATGAACCAGGGATTTTAAGTTAGTGTTCAAAAGTGTTTCAAGCCTAAGGCTACGGGCTTTTTGGACTCATCGATTATTTACTGCCTGTTTTTGGGCACATAAACCTTTGTGATCCCTTCCTCAACTTATCATGTGTTTTTGAGCACAGAGCGTTAAAGGAAAAGTACGAATCCCTCTTGATGCCTCAGTATGGGCTCCGTGAAAGATGTGGTAAGCCATCAGCTTATATTGGGCTTTTATGTGGAGCCCGATCATCTTCGTTTCTGCCTTCCGAAAGGAGATTATGGTCTTGGTAATTGGCAGTAATCGTTTGGACTGCCGCAAGTGTTCCTTGTCAGCTTCAGGTATTAGGCCTTTCTGAAATCACCTTTTAAGCTATTAACAGCCCATTTCCTACCTTTTTTCTGCTCGTGTCCCCCTTTACTCTGTTTTTAGACATGCGACAAACTTTCGCTGACGCCCAATACTCAAACACTACCCAGAAATATGGTTGGTCAGGGGCCCCGAGTTGCTTCAACTTTTTGCCATTTTATAGGAGTTTTCCCAACTCCTCTGGGCCTAAATGCCCTAGAGAACGATGCTACAAGCATGGTATCTCACCCTCCAACGGCAAAACAGCCGCAGCAGCGAAAGCATAATGCCCATTCCAAGCAAGTGTTTGGTTTCAACCACTGCAAGACCTTACTAAGCTTTGCAGTCAGCACGCAGACGACTAACATAGGAACCAAAGCGGAGCGCTTGTTTTAGTTCTCCACCTGAAGTATTAGGAGCTCAGGCGGGGGGTTCGGAAATGACATAAGTACGGCTGAAGCACGCAAATCCTGGCTGATCTGGGAACATTCATAACGAACCCAACTCTGCTGTTTGTACAGCCGATATCGTTGATAGCAAGGAGACGTAGCTCCAACCATCCGAGGTAGGTGATTATGTCAGTGGTGCCTACTGTCGAAAGACCGATCGTGGTTATTTCTGTTGGTTGCGCGCAAAGCGACGATATTGCAGACAAAAGCTGGTAGCTCAGAAAACATCGTGGTTTTTAACCTCGAGTGGATTCAAGTCCAATACCCGTAAGTGTCCATCAGTGCCTTAAAGTTTGTGTTGGAAATAAAATTTGCCGCATGTGGAAAACGATGTGCACTTTGGCAGGGGGTCGAGATGCTTCAAAAAGACCACCTAAGCACAGACGCGGAGTATATTCACGTGCGGTTCCTTTTACCGGGATTTTGCAGCCAGCCTGCAGGCAGTCATTCCGCGAAAGTGCCTAAGAATTGTGTAGAGTTGGAATGGTTCCGCTTTGAAACTGCCGTTTGCGCAGTACGAAGCAGGGGGAGGTACGCTATGGTATTGGACCACTTGGGCAAAATTACCCGTGCAGTTTTTGACGCATATCTTACCACTCGACAAATGCACAATTTATTCTGCGGAATAAGCCTCAGCGTATGAAAAGCCGCCCGCAAAAATAAAAATGAATGAGAAATGTAAACGAAGACAATGGGCATTCATATTCTACGGCTCCTGGACTTGGCTGCTATGATCAAACGACCCCGGGTGATTTTGGTTTTTGGTCACCGGTTTCTTATTTTATTTTGACAGTCAACTGGTATTAGCAAGTGGGCCATAAAACAAAACATAAACAGGTTCGAGATATGGAGCCTGTTAACCAGACAAAACACGTGATTTTGTGTACAAGAGTTTTAACGCATGTCTTTGTTCAGCAGAAAACGCCCCGATTTCCAGTTCAATTCCCGGGTGCCGAGGGATCTGAGAGCCGTAATGTGTTGAGTCCATGCAATTAAATCTTTGCACAATAAGACGCCCGGTGTGGTGTGGCTCGAAACACACCTAACTGGTGAGGTTCATTTCATTTTTAGGAGGGGCGGTTTAGACAGTCCCTGCTGGTTATTTTACATTGGGTTGCATCAAGTGTAGTTCGCAGCGTTTGCTTACAATAAGGTAAAACAGCCCCTCTGAAGATCATATAGCCCACGATTTCACAGTGATTTGCGGTGCCTCCAGAGAGGCCAGCGGGATAAATTTCGTCTAGACCCTAGTCATCTTGGTTTTTTCCGCATGAACCAGCACAAAACGTTTCCATCGGTGTTATGAAAGGAACAAAATAAACATATAAATACATCTGGTCCAAAGCACGCTGCAGAATGCAAAACGGTTCGTAGAATCTGCATAATTCTGGTGTAGGCAAGTTGAATCAGTGCTGAAAATATCTTGTGGATGAGCAGTTGACGCGGTCAATAAGTTAACATAGAAATTGTTAAAGCACGTTTTGCTGTCGTAAGCCGTTTCTTCAGACTTTTTGTTTTACACCAAGAGCTTGTGTGTAGGAGCTCAAAATGAGTGTCAGCAAAGTTGAGGACAAAGTAATCATCCTCTCCTTGTTAATCACTTCGACTTAGTAGACTGCGCGTCCATTGATGGAGGTGCGAGGTTATTTAATTACGGTGCCCCTAACGCAATGGTTTAGACAACATCTGGAGGAGGCCCCTCGACACAATGTATGTAACGGTGCCAGACATAGGGGGATGGCTCTTACAGAAAGGATTTTACCATCCTTTGATTGTGTCCTGTTTGAAAACCGCTTTTGGCACCCATCGTTAAAAAGCGCTTGCTGCCAGAAAAACACCATTGTAACTAATATACTCTCAAGAGTGTAAACACGCGACAGGCTGACGATATTCCACTGAGCAAAATATACTATAATAAATATAGGAAGCATGGATCCAACTGGATGAGAAATTTCACTATGCGGCAAACAATAGCAGCATAAAACACGGATCTACTACGTCAACGGGCGATAAGTCCGCACATAGCCGAACAGTTTGCTTTTGATAATTAAGTGCAGCTTTCGAAAATGCGGGAAAACTTGGTGGAGATATCCGATCCAAAGTGGGCCCCTCATAATGGGTTGGTAAAGCTGCATGGTATGCCAAATCTGATGGGGATAAGTGATTTTCATGTATTGTGGGATCAAGACCAACAGAATGTTGAGTTTCCTTCGCTTTTAACAAATGTCAACTGAAACGTTGTGAGAGAATACTGTTTATCAATATTTTTCCCCAGTAAAAAGCATTGCGTCGCCTTCTGCTAAACTTTTTGCCCTCTAAAGACAGTTAAATCGCTGGTCGTCAAAAGCAAAAAAAATCCACCGATAATCCAATATTCTTGATGTCGAGATTTTGTGGATATCGAATGGGGTTCGGCGTATGTCTTTGAATTTTCTTGTCAAGGCCGGTTTGCTTAAGTGTAGAACAGTTCAAAGTTGTCAAATATCTCAACTTGGAAGGTCTCCGTCAGTTCCATTTTCACTTGGTTTCCACACACAATAACCACTAATACAGGATACTAATAATAATAAAAGTTAAGGTTAGGGTTACTAATAAAACTTTAAAAGAGCACCGTTGTTGTTTGTCTGTAGGTGGATTGGACTTGTCCCGGTTGCCACTTGTCTGGCAACACCAAGGAATACAAGCGAATGACAGCAGTCCTTTCACTCGTTTAAAACACACACATATATATACGGAGTGACCTGAAGGTATCGTGTGAAGCTCGCGGCTGTCATCGACGTGAAAACGGTTGCCACCTTCGTCTTAGTTGAGTTGCACCAACCCAAGTTCACCCCATCATCCAGACATAACACACACGCTCTTCCCTCTTGTTCTCTGAAGCAGTTTTATACACATAATATGTAAATTCCTCATCATTTCCTGACTACCAGCAGTGATATCCAGAGCCTAATGGCTGTTTTTGCCACGCACCATTCGCCTCTTAAGCTGACAGCGGTGATTCGGTGACTAGCGACCCATACGCATACCTCCCTGTTGAGTTGACGTAGTAGATTCCAGTTAACTTACGGTTCTTATCCATTATCTCTGAAGCTGATGTCCAACCGCTTATTATTTGTCTGCTGTTCCTGTTTACATCAACGCCCCCTATGGAGAACTGCCACCCTATGATTGGATTTTTTGCTGAGCTAAAAACTCTGCACCCTGCCTAGCTCACCATATAATCGCTTGTTCCAACTAGTTCAATGGCAAACCTCCCTACTCGCTATTTCAGCGGCTGAGTCCTTACCTTTCCAAAATTAAGCACTTACTCTGGCCCAGCTAGTACCCGGTTTCTGGGCTAGCCAACAATACGCAGGTCTTCCTGGGGTCATTTAGCTTGCTGTCATACCCTTTCGGTTTTTTTCTATTGAGTGCCTCCCGGCACTCACCAGATGCTACAGCTCTCATCCTATTCCGTCTTCATTCACCCTTTTCCCAAGGTTCAGACTTCGGCTGTAGTTGCGCAAACGCTCCGTGCAATTCGCCTAATCTGGCTTGTCCCCGGTCTACTTTCACATGGTCCTCCTGCTGATTGGAAATTTTCCGTGGCTCTACATCAACCTGACTCTATTAGTGTCAATCTCTTCGTCTAACTAGATCCAGCTGCCATGGAAATGCGTATCGCCTGTCCGATTGCGGCAACCCTGACGACCGTTACGGGGCTGTCCAGAAACCGAATCTGTCGGTGCAATGAGGGCATGGCACTACCATACTCAGTCTGATGGCACTCCCGCAGCTATTTTCTTCAGAATCTTGACCGCAACCTCTTGCGGTCACAACTGCAAATACAAATTCTTCACCTGGCCCTAGCCACCGCATTCGAAACCGCTGAACCTATCGTTCGGGGTTAACCAACCTAGTCTCCTGCCGTAATTTCGGTTTCCTCTTCCACAAGTTAAATTCTCTTTACGGCGTTCGCTTGACCCTATGCATCGGCGCTATCTCCCCATAAAAACTATCATTTACACCTGAGTTCCCTACCAGCGAGTCTACTCGATTTCAATTTAAACCATACTTCTGGGACAGAACTTGTCACTTGTCTCCAGATCAAATTCTTCGATCTCCATCCCCATTTTCGCTTTTTGTGACCCCAGCTATTTACTCGACCGCCCAAAGTCACTCGTGGCCAGCAACGGTTTCTAGTGTTAGTTCCTGTCAGCTGACGTCACCTTTGAACTATTAGTACCACATGCCCACTGCCCTCGTTTTTTCGGTTCCCATAACTGCGGTGACACTTTATATAGTAAGCATGTCCCCTTGGTTGTAATTTCCTCTCCATTGTGTATTTGCCTGCCGCATTCAAGTTGTAACGACCTGATGATGCCTCAATCGGCATGCTCCCTACAGGTTGGGAAGTGACCCTATTATTGTTATTAGTAACTCCTGGTAATTTGTCTCATTTCCCATGCCGGTTAAGCGTGGCCAAGTCTATTGCTTACTGTTTATGATTGCCCTTTTTTCGCGCAATCCCCAGTACCCGCCAATCCCATCCAGTAGTGCTTTATTCCGACTTTAATCGTGTGATCAGGCTTCACGGTATGCTACCCACTAGTTGGGAATAAACATTATCAGTATTATTATTATTAATATAAAATAAGTGGTAATATTAAGACCCAATGATAATAACGAATAATAGCCAATATTAATATAATATAATATATAGTAATACTCAATAATACAATAACTAATAATAATAATCAACGCCAATAGCCAACAGTACTACCAATAATAACCAACTATACCAGTAGCCAATATCTACAGGCCTTTATTTTTAAATTTGCAATTTTGGGTGCACGTTTACATGTGCTTGATAACAATAACTTATTGGGGCCCCAGAAGCAAGCTAGCAACCGTTTAGTGTTATCAAAAGCTCTTTCCATACCGGCCTGCGCACACAAGCGTGCACATAACCTAGGGCTATGAGGACCGATTGTTATGAGGTGGCCGCTGGCAAATATAAACAGCAGTGGGTGCCAAGTTTCCTGCTGTTCGGCGTTCGTTGCGCTATAATTAAGGGTAAACACGTAGGTGTGACATTGACGTCACCTGTAGGTTTCATCATCTAGGCAAGAATGAGCACGATCATTTTTGCTCCGTTGGGTAATGCGTTGGAATACTGGTAGCTCGCTTAAGGTTATTGGTTGTTGGTCAGGTGGCTGTTGATCTGTTTGCCGAGCTTGGCAATTGGCTTGCAAACGTTTCGTCACCATACGAGGGGACATCACCAGTGCGCAGTTGGGTGGGTACTTCTTCCTTGCCTGCGTGCGCTTATATAGCAGTTGAAGACCGTCTATTATCTTCTGACGTGATTGGCTACTTGAGGGGTAACGATTCTCGGGAATATATTGGTCCGCTTGTGATCTTCGTTTGCGTTGTGGTGTGCGTTCCTTTGTGTTGATTGGTTATCTCAAGGCCTTCTATTCTTAGTAGTTCGGTCTCTGACCTTGCTTTGCACTGCGTTGTGGTCTAACGTTCTCGAGCTTGATTGTTTGCTTGCACCGTCCTATTTTTTCACTGTAACGGTTAGTGTTCCTGCGTCCGCCGGTTAATTTGGTGTTTCGGTTGAGTACCTCCTCCAATCCAACTGATGCGCCCGGTTGAATTGGGCTTTTCTGTTTCTCTTATGAGTTCCTCGTCTGGTTGCTTTTGCAGCTCTAAACTGTGTGGTTCTGACGTTTTCTCGCTCCTAGTGGTTGGTAAATGGGATCAATTTCGATGTCTGTTGATAATTCCTTCAGTGGAGTACCACGCTTCCATAAATTCGCATTCTTTCTTCGTTCTTGCTCGACCCAGTATGTGAACGCCGCTCCAGTCGAACTCGTGTCCTTCTTGATCTTTATGTACGGGGATGAGAGAGAATTGATCGTGTCTTTCAGTGACGAGCTTGTGTTCATGTATTCTGGTGGAGAGCTTCCTTCCTGTTTGTCCTGTATACCGTTTGTCGCAGCCCTTGCGTTGCATCCTGTATATGACATTGTTCTCCGTCATTGGATCTAATTTTCCCTTTGTTTCCCTCTGTTTTAGGCCGCCTACCGTGGCGAAGAATGGTATGGGCTACTCTCATTGTAACTTACGAGTGGTCCGCTATCGGGTTCCTCCCATTTCGGTACGATTCAGGTCCGTTCCATTCGTCTCAGTTACTTCTCACGTACCAGCAATTGTTTTATATTCGAAAACTTACCCGACAGTCCTTAAACACTAGTGAAGTCCTCTGGGGCTTTTTTTTCGACGAATTCAACAAGCATGAATCAATTAGGCTTGGCTTTAATGTGGGTTAACCTGGTTGATTCACAAGGTTTCAGGGGTTGGTTCGCTTGGACAGGCTCTTTTATTCCGGTTCAGCCACGGGTTGTCCAGGCTGATGAGCAGAGATTTTACTCGATTCGTTGCAGCAGGAGCAATTTTGCGCAAGGGTACAGTGTATTTGCTCGGCGAATCCAAATTCGATAAATTATCATGTAGGGTTTCTCTTCGAAATTAACTCCTCTTGCACACTTTGGAACACAGGTTTTCATTTGGCATCTAAGACACACAAACAACCTTGTCGCTTCTGAGTTTCCGGTCACAGCACGGCTCTTTGTTTCGCTGGTGGCAGGTGCCAGCCACATACAAAAACGCCTTCCATGAATTCGCAACCGGTTTCTTTGAACACAATGCACGAGCAGCGATGCCCATATTTGCAAATCGAGCCATCCTGCGCCAGGAGACCGGGTGTTATTCATCCACATTTTCTTGGCTTTTCTAAGCTGTTACTTTGCGTTGGCTGGCTCAAAGGGTCAGGCGGGGGTACCCGTCTCGTTATACTCCTTATTTCTAAACGTTGTTTATTCGCCGATCTCATGTATTTGCCCGTCAGTGTGAAATGCTTGAAAGGCAGTTCAGTAGACTAAACCTAAGGCTAACCCCAAAACATCAAACGAAGTCAAGAGGGATGGAAGGTGTTTACCTTATTCCGCTTGTTTTTGTCGTGAAGTAATGCTTGCAACAGAACTCCGAGGTCATTTTTTGTGCTGTGGTGAGAATCGAAGTGCATCCTTTTGGAAAGTGACACCCCAATTAAGTGAGCTTGTCATGTGTCGGACCAGCGGAGAATCTTGAAGAGTATAAATCTAAAAACGAACTTACTACTGTGAATTGTCAAACACGTAACTAAAATCACCCGACAACCTGTAATTTACATGAACTTTCGTAGTTCGTTTTGTTGCGCCAAAAGCAAGGCCATACAAGTTCAATTAGGCTTGGCTTTAATGTGGGTTAACCTGGTTGATTCACAAGGTTTCAGGGGTTGGTTCGCTTGGACAGGCTCTTTTATTCCGGTTCAGCCACGGGTTGTCCAGGCTGATGAGCAGAGATTTTACTCGATTCGTTGCAGCAGGAGCAATTTTGCGCAAGGGTACAGTGTATTTGCTCGGCGAATCCAAATTCGATAAATTATCATGTAGGGTTTCTCTTCGAAATTAACTCCTCTTGCACACTTTGGAACACAGGTTTTCATTTGGCATCTAAGACACACAAACAACCTTGTCGCTTCTGAGTTTCCGGTCACAGCACGGCTCTTTGTTTCGCTGGTGGCAGGTGCCAGCCACATACAAAAACGCCTTCCATGAATTCGCAACCGGTTTCTTTGAACACAATGCACGAGCAGCGATGCCCATATTTGCAAATCGAGCCATCCTGCGCCAGGAGACCGGGTGTTATTCATCCACATTTTCTTGGCTTTTCTAAGCTGTTACTTTGCGTTGGCTGGCTCAAAGGGTCAGGCGGGGGTACCCGTCTCGTTATACTCCTTATTTCTAAACGTTGTTTATTCGCCGATCTCATGTATTTGCCCGTCAGTGTGAAATGCTTGAAAGGCAGTTCAGTAGACTAAACCTAAGGCTAACCCCAAAACATCAAACGAAGTCAAGAGGGATGGAAGGTGTTTACCTTATTCCGCTTGTTTTTGTCGTGAAGTAATGCTTGCAACAGAACTCCGAGGTCATTTTTTGTGCTGTGGTGAGAATCGAAGTGCATCCTTTTGGAAAGTGACACCCCAATTAAGTGAGCTTGTCATGTGTCGGACCAGCGGAGAATCTTGAAGAGTATAAATCTAAAAACGAACTTACTACTGTGAATTGTCAAACACGTAACTAAAATCACCCGACAACCTGTAATTTACATGAACTTTCGTAGTTCGTTTTGTTGCGCCAAAAGCAAGGCCATACAAGTGTCGGGAGATCGTATTTTTCAGGTTGCTCCTTGGATTATGATGAAAACAGAGCCCAAGCTCCCAACAGTGGAGCGAATTGTCTCAAGTATGTTCCTTAGTGTGTTTGTGTCTCAACGCTCTTAAGCATCGGTTTCTACGGAACAGTAGCTTTCGGCTTAGTTATGTTTCTGGTGTTCTCGATTTCTTTGCACGAGATTATCCCCAACCCTTTACGACCAAAGTCTGGTGGATACTGATTTGGCGCACATGGACTATTCCAACATCAGTGATGCTTCAGGACCGCTGAACCACTGTGTTTGCTTATACTTGAAGCCCTAAATTGAAAAGGGGGGGGGAAGAGTGGGCGAGGGAGTGACATTGTGCTGGCGCCCAATGAGACAATCTGGGAAGAAACTGACACTACAAACAACACTGATATCACTTAGCTGTCATTTCCTGAAATGTGTCAAGCCAACCGTTCGGCGGTCACAGTGACTCCATCCTGGAGGGCGCATTGCACCACAAATAAACTCTTCGTAATCTCTTTCACATCCTTCTACCAAGTCGTGCGTTGTCCACCTCGCAGTTCTGTAATAGGCAAGGACTACAACACTTGTCTCGGTGATCCATGCGTTTGCGTGCATAGCACATGGCCGACCCACTGCAGCTGACAGTGATGGATGTTTTTCGTGGCTGAAGTCCCTGCTGCACAGCTACACACCCGTTTTATAATTATCTCGTTGAGGGTTCATTGACACAATCTGACACCAGTAACGCTTCTGAGATATAGTTGGTCATCTGTTATTATTACTATTATCATCATTATTATTATTATCGGTGGTCATCGTCATCATCGTCGACAGCATATATTAATGTTCATCACTGATACTTCACTGTCGTAACATTTCGGTAGACGAAAGCCTGAAGACGTCCCCCGTACTCTGTCCACGAGAACAATATCTCCAAGCTGTACAAAAAACAAGCAGCGTTTACTGTAGCCTGGTACACGCAGCCCTTTTGGCACAGTGATATACCTGTTTTACGCCACGAGTGATGAAAATTAGTAAACGTGATTAAGGTCCTTGAGTTTCGTGCACTGATTTCTCCAGACATTCTTGTCAGAGTTAATACAACCATCGAGGCATGAGAAATTCTTCGTAACCTACATTGCTTCTCTCTGATTTTGAAGAGGCATGCTGAGAGGTTTTTTTAACCGTACCGTTGCAGTGTGTAGGTCCAAGGCACCGGAAGATAGTGTTAGCGGTCAGCTTATTCAAGAGTTTGTGCTGCACAGATGAGAGCAATATCGAGGGCGTAATTCAGGCCAGCAAAGTTCTCATATGCAGCGATTTGAATATCGGGGATCTGAATACCCCCGGTTCTCGCCTCATTGCTTCAATGAACAGAAATGTAGAGATTAGACATCGTCACCCGACACCACTTCGTATAGGGGTACTTCTTGAGCGCTCATCGTGCACTCTCACTCCCCTCGAGGTATGTGAATTGAGGGACTATGTTTATAGACATCTGGGGCATCTTTTTTGCGAAATCATGGTTAAGGGTGCAGAAAGAACGAAAGAATTGAAAGCATTCTTGAGGTCAAGAAACATTAGGATTATGGGTCGTCTGTACATATGGCGTTGCTCGAACACTCGACGTTAAGCTACCAATAAATAGCACCCATATCGTGTGCATCATGTTCACCTTAGAAATAGCTGACATTGCGGTTAAAAATTTGAAATGGTCCAACCATTGCGTAACTATCCGGTTCCTTTGCATTATGCTTTCAATGGGTAACTCACACGGGGATAAGAACTTGCTTTGAAGGAGGTCGAAACCCCTGCCCAACAAACTGCCACTCTGTCACTATAGTTTTGCGATGGTTATGGGATGCACTTTAGCGGATGCCTTGATAAACTTCTGTGAGCTAACAGCGTTTCGACGCCATAAGGAACATTCACAGTGTATCTATACTTTGTAGAGTCTTGGGCGAGATGGCTCATTGGTTAGAGCGCGAATTTGCCGACCGGAATGTTCGTGGTTCGAATCGGATCTCTGTCTCTCGACTTCCCGTGTTTAGGTTTGGGCAACCTGACAGTATCCTATCCCTCGTGCTTCCTTCGGGTTGCATGGCAGCTAGGCACCGACAGGGTGTTACAGCTGAGCGATTATTATCATTACTAGAGTCTTGGGTAATCCACTGAATAGTGAGATCAGCGTTGATATCAATCAATTAATCAGTCAATTTATCAGCTATAAACTGTGTACCATAGGCACATTGGCTTCAGCTACTACAGTTTCGATCACCGGAAAACGGGAATGTGGAACGTACAACGAAGCCTTGGAGGTGAGCTTGCCTGTCAAGGGAAGAGTTTGCACTGCGGCGGATCGACCCATCCTGCTTTATGGATCAGACACGTGGCCCCTACGCGCAGGGGAGGTACGGAAGATGTCAGTGTTTCATCATTGGTGTCTCCGCAGCATTGGTCAGGTCTGTTTGGAACATCGGATTAGTAATGCTGAGGTACGCCAGATGGTCTTAGGAAGAAGGAACTCTTCCACGATGGATGACTTACGCTTCATAGGCTGCGCTGGTTGGGACATGTACTCCGAATGCCAGGAGACCCTCTGCCTCACAGAGCTCTTTTTTCCAAGCCCTGTAGTGAGTGGAAGCGACCGAGAGGTGGACAGTGGGTGACCTGGCAAAGAAGTACGAAAACACTTACCAGTAAACTTAGTCGGGTGGGCAACTGCCGCCTCCCTGGATGGGGACCCCGGGACTCAAATCATCAGTGGTTAATGACACTGGCAGAAATGGCCCAATCGCGCAGTCATTGGCGCCCATGCATTAAAGCTATCGCCTTCAATGCGTAGCTACCCAATTTCCGAACAAACTGAACAGCATTGATATTGTGTAACGTGACTTCTTAAAATTCATATGGTTGTATTCAGAACAGGTTATTTTCGCAGAATTGCAGAATTCTAGTGGATGCCGATCATTGATGGTTCTTTAACCGGACAGGAATTCCATTTATTTACAGGTGAAAGACAAAGATTGTGTTTCTATCACATACTCTATGCTTTGCTATAGAGCTCTTTCCCTGGGCCCAAACCACTCCCCCCCGGAATGACCCAGTAGAAGTTTTAAAACACACGGACCTGCTGTCTACGTATGATGTTAATTTGTGGCCTTAATAATGGGCGCAGCGGTCAGAAAAATTCAAGAGAAACTCGGCCATTCGATGGACCATGTAGGTTTTATGAACCTGGCATACTGGGCATTAACTTCTCTAAGGATGTTCTCTAGTGCTTTGAGGAGTTGTTGTCACGCAAAAGTATTCCGTTCTATTTGACACTACAAGTTAAGTACGCCATTTGGGCCTGGCATCGTCAGCTTATCAGAGAGCATTTGAATAGCTTCACCGTGGATTAAGAATGACTGCGCGATAGCCTTCACCGCTAATATTGGCACTGATCGTTTGGTAAAGTGCTACGGCACGTCTTTTCTAGAAGACTACGTTCTTGAAGGGACTAAAGAACTTGCTTGCCTCCGTGGTTAGTGTGAGCAGGTGTTTTAGCACAGTTTCCTGTATTCTTCATAGCGGTTGTGCTGTGGTTTTGCTGGAACGGGAAAAATTTGAAGGAAGCGTCTCATTGGGTTTGTAATTAGGTTTTTCATGCCTACCCGTTTAAGGCTTCTAAGGCGGTCCGGTGGAGAAACTTCTCCCTACCTACCCAACAGTGTTGCTTTTAGTGTTCTGGGCAAGTACTAAATAAGCAACAGTAGCATTGTTTAGAGCACAGTGTGCGTGGTAGGGTTGCCGTACTAGAAACCAGGATGTCAGTTGTGGAAGCTGATACTGATGGCTTGGAGTTGCATGCTTTCCGCAGAATCCTCTGTTGGAACGCCGCACTATCATTATCATCATCAGCTGTAACTACCGCGTACTTGTTGTACAACAGTCATAGCTAGCACTGTTTTGCTGCCACATATTCATAGATGTGGTGGTTTCTGCCTGCCGAAAACGATTGTGACTTAAAATATCCCATGTATTGTCGGAATCAAAGTTTGTGAGCTATGTCTACCCTGTCGCTGAGGTCTCACCAGCTTCCAAACCGTTATTTGGATTATAGTTATCACCTTTTGCACCTGCGCATCGATTTAAGGGTTTCTGTTTATGAACCCTCTGGTATTATTGAAAGGCAGTGCTTAATTATCCTTAGCATGGACGGAGAAAACACACCTGGGGTAGAAGAATAACGTTCTTGTTAGATCAGGCGTTCGAGCACCTCTCTGGTGGGTGAGGGGCTTTTTTTTTCATTTGTGGTACATGTACTTGAAATGCTCATTCTAAAGCTGACCAGATCATCTGATTTAGAGTTCACATCATCCGACCACATGGCACCTTTTACTACGGTTAGCTTTCTATGACAACATCCATTATGTTGTGGAGGACGCTTTGTCTTCATTTTTACTGATGAAATGTGGATACCAAATGCAAGGGGGTTCCCCCAAGTAGTATTGGTGCGATACTGATATTTCTCGGATGTTAACGCAACCAACCCACCCACTGATAGAGAAGCCTTGATACGATTAAAGCAGTATACATCCATCGTGTAGGTCATTGTAGTAATCCAACCGTCAATCGTGTGCGATTGTGTGTTAGTTCGGATTGTCACGCATTTCGAGCCGGAATCTTTACTACAGTGCCCCGAGCGTTTTACTGAGTTTTGGAGACTCCATTTTCCAACCATCCTCACCCCAGGTTGTTCGGTCCACCTAATATGGGGTGGAACAGGTACCAGGACATATAATGACTTCATCCGTCCATATTTGTAGGGAAATAGGTCAGTGCAAGGCGATTGTCACCAACTTTGTAAACTAACTATCAGAGTAACTTCGCGATGACTTGAACCATCGATACACCGTTCCGCTCTCGATATCGGATTGATAATGTCCATCGACTGAGAAACAAGGTGCAGTTCTTGCATCTGAATCTTCAAAAATGTATCTGTCAAGTGGCCTTATTTTCTTTAGGCCAGGAATAGCCTCGCAAACCTTTTGGAGCGGAAAAAACGATAAAGACATTGTATATGTGTGATACCAATAGTTTTTCGGTCATGGAGAGCTGAAATCACATTCAAAGTGTTCAGGTACCCGATTACTCCTGGGCAATAATGCGCGTTTCATAGAGCACATAGATATCCCCGTTTACCTACGCACGTTGAGAGCAGGATTCTCCGGGTAGATAAATGACACGGCTACTGACGCCAGTTGCTAGGATGTGCTCTGTAACTCTCGTTTGTGTACTCCAGAACAGCTTTCTGTCTTCGGGTTTCTTGTCCTTTGACGTCTGATGGTCACTTGTGATTAAGTGTGAGCAAAATCAGCCGAAATGGTGCGAGGGTGCATCAGGCGGAGGGATTCTGCAGACGTCCATTGTGTCCATATGCCTTTGGTTGTTCTTCAGAAGCTGATTCCAAAAAAGATGAAGGACTGACTGATGTTTATTATCCATACACGCCTAATGGCAATATCAAGCAAGAACCTTTGTAGGATGACCGGTTGCATCACTTTTTTATGTCGGCACACCGTGGCAGACATAAGCACTGCCATTTGTGCCCTTATTTATTGCCATACACGCCGTTGCGCTATCGCATCCCACTGAGGTGCTTGTGTTAGGACGCCTTCGATGACTGCCCATTCGGTCTGTGTCCAGTGCTGGACCGTGGATTGTGTCGGGGATCGAGACTTCCAAAACCTGGTCGGGGCGATAGTTTGGAGGCCATCCGTGGTAACTCCCCATTACGCCAAGATGAATTCTCAAGATTTCTGTCTTATGGATGCAGGCAATCAACGCATACATTCAGATCCGTGACTGTTATAACCAGGTTCGATACAGATGACCGCCGAATATGTCCATAGACCTGGTGTGGTCTTTACCCCTGGTTGAATCAACCCTACAATGGGTTGGCACACGCCGAAATAAATAAGATCAACGCTTTTCATTCGTATCGATTCTCACGGATCCTGCCAACTGGACGATATGAAGTACACTGTTGACAGAGCAGTTTCTGCAAGCCGTTTGAATCCGGATCTCCAGAGCAATGCAGATGATGTTTAACGGGCCATGCTGATGTTTTCAAGATGCATGTTGTGCTGTGCAAAGTGCTTTGTATCTGCCTTATCTGTTTATGCGTTCGAAAATGCGGGCGTAAAAGGGAAATTTGTTGATTAAGCCAAAGGAGTGATTCTGTATGTGGTGCCTAAAGGCTTCATTGGTGCAACGACCATCCCTCTCTCATTATCGTCAAAGCCTACAACATCAGTTTTGATCCTGAAGCCTTACTGCCGTACAACCACAAGGTTTAATTAATAATATTTAAGGTATAAAAGTTGAAAGAAGAGAAAAGAACGGATGAGGTAGGGACCCTCATCTGCATTAGCCGAGAACTGTTGGGTGGGAAGTGTCACATGCTGTGCGGTTTTCCATTATCATTATCATCATCGAGAGCATATCATCAGTGTTCTACACTAGTGGGGGGCGAGATGGCCAAAGTGGTTAGAGCGCGAATTTACTGATCGGAAGGTCCGTGGTTCGAACCCCACCTCTGCCTCTCGACTTCCCCTGTCTAGGCTTGGACAACCTGGCGGTATCCCAGCCCTCGTGCCTCCTTCGGGTGGCATGGCAGCTAGGCACCGAAAGGGTGCTACAGCTGGACTATTATTATTATTATTCTACACTAGTGCTTCGCTACCGTAAAACCATGATTTATTTCAAATCCTTAATGTGAAGAAAGGAATAAAAGTGAACGGGGTGCTAGCCTACAACAATCATTTCGAGGTGCCAGACACGCTCAGCTAATCTGGAATGAAGTTTACAGCAAGAACACCATTGGCATCGATTAACAGCCATATTGTACAGCATATCCAACCAGATGCAATGGAGGCCACGTGGTTCCCATCCAGGAGGGAGACTCGCAGCGGGAGCACCCAGACTTTTTGTAATCTCTTTCATACCCATCTGCCAGGTCAAAGTTTGGCCACCCTCTGCTTCCGTCACGACACTTTCTTCGACAAACGATGCACAATACATGCCCAACCAAAGCAGCTTCTTGTGTTGGACATATCCATGGATAGAAGTTCCCGTTGCATAACCGAACACTCGCATCCAGCTGCTTCAATACGGATTCGACGACACCAACCTACACGAGCTAGGGTTCTGAGACAGCGGTTGTCGAAGAATTGAAGATGCTCCAGTTTCGCTGCTCGAACAGGCCAAGCCTCACAGCCATACACAAAACAGCCCATACTGTAGGATGACACCTAAATCCCTTGAGATGTGAGAATATGCTGTTTTGACGCTGCGTTTACCTGGAATTAACAAGTAGGATCCGAATCTTGGAGACTCGTGCATCGACCTCAAATGTCACACTACAGTCGGAACTAATACAACTCCCAAGATAAGTAAACGCTCCACCACTTCGAATGCCTCTTCCTGTACCGTAAGAGGCGTGTCCAGTGAGTTCGTATTCAATAACATGATATTACACCCTAGGGTAATAGGCATATGCCAAAGGACGGCATGATTTAATCAGATCATGATCTGCTTGAAGACGAGGATGATATCGTTTGCATATTCCAGATCGACAAGGTTTTCGCGGCAAATATTTCAATACTAGTCTTTTTTAAGCCTTCCAGTGTTTGTTTCATTATCTGTCTACCTGGAAATTTAGTAGAAATGTACAATCCCATTCTCGGAAGTTTGGGAATACAAAGAGCTTATTATGTACACATAATCCTGGGGTATTCCTTGCTTGACAAGTGTAGTAGGAGAACATACAGGTCAACAGAGTCGAGTGCGCCTCGGAACTCCAGGAATACCAAAATTGTGGGTTGCGTAAACGTTTGGCGTAGTTATCGCTTCGACCAGGAGGTGGAGAATTGGTCGATACAATCCCTACCAGGCGAGAATCCCGCTTACTGTTCTCGGGTCAGTATTTCACGAGTCGCCATCAGTCGACGAAATTGTGGCAGTCACAACCACTGCTAGAAGTACGCGGTTCTTATAGCTGATAATAAAAACAACAGTAATAATAATGACGAAGAAATGACTCGAAGAGCCTTTTTACGACCGTGGTCAAGCTGATCTCCTCTGTGATTACTACACTCGCTACGAGTTTCTTTACCGAAACAATGAGCACTATCACCGATTATTCTCAGTTATCTGGAACACTCCTTTTCTAAAGAGATCAGTGAAGCTCTGACTGAGGACTTCACGTCCATCTTTGAACAAGGTGGGTGGGTCGTCACTCGAACCAGGAGCTCGGTGGCGCTTGAGATAACATATGTAGTCGTACACCTCCGAGGCCATTAACTGTTCAGCTGTAACACCCTTTCGGTGCCTAGCTGCCTTGCCACCCGAGGGAAGCACGAGTGCTGGGATACTGCCAGGTTGCCCAAGCCTAGACAGGGGAAGTCGAGAGGCAGAGGTTGGGTTCGAACCACGGACCTTCCGATCAGTAAATTCGCGCTCTAACCACTTGAGCCATCTTGCCTCCGAGGCCGTTAGGTGTTCCAAGTTCACCGTCCATGACTCTGCTTTAGCTGTAGGATCCAGATGAGCGGCAACAGGTGGACTCGAGGACTGTTGAGCGGATTATGCGGCCCAGCGGTCAAGGTGTTCTTCATCCAAGATGATCGCGCCACTTCGATCCTTGACGGCCTTGCTCACAGGTGGTTTCCGGAGACCGGTCGCACGATTCAACTCTGATGATGGAGTACTTGGAAGATACTCCAGAAGACGATTCTGATGAGGTCATCCAATTTCTGGATCTATCAGTTTTTCATTTGCTAAGCTACGTGTCTGCAATTTACGCTTACCTTTGGTGGAATCGGAGCTGCAGGCAGTTGGGGTGTATGCAGACATGACAAACAGGTAGCGATCGACTCCACGCTTGTGAGACTTCTTCACAGACGTTGCCAAACGTTCAGACGACTAGTGAAGGTATCCAGTAAAACAAGGCGCCTTCCACCCAGTGACTTAAGGCGATGTCAACCTTGAACATCCTGCCGCTGCGGTCTCTGGATCACCAGAGGTGCGCAGCCGGAAGCGGGTGGAGAGGGATGGGGTTATCAGCTCAGCCATTATGCTGGCATCCTGATTTCTCGCCTGTGGTACACAGCACACATCAATGTTAAGCGAGTCTAGTGTGCAACAGTATCCCGCTGTCTTGCCTGCTTCAGATGATGGACATAAAAGTAACCTGGTCCACTGGGTGTGGAGGCTTGAAGATTGATTTAGAGCAGCCGGAGGACGTCAGCACAGGCTGATGCGCAAATGTTGCTGCCAAAACCAATGCACGACGAGCGGAGTCACTAGTCCTGCATCATCAGTCTACAGCGATGGAGTTGGCAATGTTGTGAAATATAGGTAGCTCGGGTGCGCTGATTGATTGTTGGTCTTTTCGGCGAGCCTGGCAGTTGGATTGCAAACGTCTCATCACCAATCGGTTGAGTGAGTCACTCAATCCCGCATTGACGATGTCACCTTGATTGGTGATGAAACGTTTGCAATCCAACTGCAGAGCTCGGCGAACAGACCAACAATCAGCGATGGCGTTTTTAATGTGGTGGCGAAGGAGAGAAAAAGTGTTTGATCGAGAATGATGGAGGTATCGGCTGCTTCGTGTTCTCGCTTACCCGCTCTGCTGTACGCAGCAAGTTAGGCGACCCGATTTGTATCGCTGTCAGCAACTCACCTGCCTACGACCACCTGAATGGAGCATCCGTTTACGCGCGTTTTCGTAATCGTTGGTAATGGTTGCCGAAATTCTAGTATCTGGACACATAAGCCAAATGTCGTTTGCATAGTAAGGAGTCTGGCGGCTCCATTTCTTTTCGCGTCCGTTTGACGAAGCTCCCTTATATCTTCATGACCCTAATTAGGTTACTCTGCGTTAAAGGCTTACTGCGTTCATCCCAGTAGCAAAGTCTGGTGTATGCCTGGAGCGAAGTACATGATGCACATTGGAGATTATTTTTTGTATCATCTGTGATTATGATGTTTTTCTGGTTATCACATGGGTTTATGCGTCGAATACTCCCTCAAAGTTGTCTGTGCTATACCTTTTCTACTATGTCGTAGTTGGTTCATCATTACACCATCCTGTATCGGTCGGTTAAATAGCTCAATAGAACCTAGGGGATCTTTCATCGTCGTTTGCTTCGTGTGACTTCAACAATGGTTGGTAACTTATTTAATGTTTGTAGTCGTCGACTAAGTGCGGTTGAGTAGTTTGGGATGAGGGGTTTGGAGGTATGTATAGGATTTTTTGTTGGGACGCCTACTCTGTTATCATGCGGTTGCTTGTGTATGATGTATGTAAGAGTGGTTTTTATAATTCACTTTCTGGTGCCATCATTCGGTTTACTCGCAACTCCACAGGCCCTCGGAAACCGCGTGACAGGTATGTCTCAGTAGAGTATCTCAATGAAGAGTCGGCTACCACAAAACATAAGTTCTCATTGTCGCTATTAGTGGCTCTTGAAATTTTGTCAAACCGCTTCCTTATGGAATAAACTCTTCACGCGGATTGTGTTAAGTGAAACTGTTCGAAGCGCCAAATTATTGTGCATAGGTGGTTAGTGAACCAGTAATGCTAGGATGACCAGTTGGACACAGTTGAAAGCTGAGAACAGTCTCGGTAAGCGTTTATATGGAATCACTTGATACCACTGTTTCCAGTTCTAGCTAGGAGCTCTAAGCAACTTTATTGCAAGATCGTTGATGTTTCCGCTAATTCTAACCTAGAAAAGAGCATGCCCAACAGTCCGGAATGATATTTTCTGTTCCAAAACCATTGTTTACTTAAATTCACCAATCCTGACTCCACTCGATTTCTCCTATTGGCCATAATTGGTCACTTTTATAGTTGAACAGCGTACGGACGAACTCGTTTCACAAACATATGAGCTGTCAAGTGTATGTACGGTCAGATGCAGAGCTATTCATGCGAAAGCGGAGTAAAGTTATCCACTCCTCCCACCCCCGGAAAAAATTACTGACCGTATGTAAAGCCATTGCTCATTTAGTCCACTCCAATGCCCCATCTGTAAATCAATCGAAACTCATCTCGGCTTATTGCTGTTTACGGATTCGCGCTCAAAAAGCGAGCATGGCCATCAGCTACTGTCGGACTTTGCAAATGATTATAGGTTCACATGCTGTTCTTGTTTGATTTAGTGTTCATTTTACCCCGTTTATTCGTTTTTGTCACGCTTGTCACTACAAGCTGTCACTAACCTCAGTGTGCACACTCATTCCATTCCCTTCCCTATGTTCACACACACGTTGTGAGATCTGCGCTTCTATTCCACACCCACCACCACCCAGTGGTTCTCATTCCCCTTTCACAGCAATTCATTTATGTTCCAGCTTTTTTTGCATGGCTGGTGTGAATGGACACAGAAGATCGATCACTGCATGTTTTTATTCGTACTCTCGTCTGTGTAGTCTCAGGCTTTCATTTCGAATTAGGAAGCCTCATAAATGGCTTGTTTTCGACATAAGTAGTGTAAGACTATTGAGCTAGTTAAGGCGGCGAACCCACCGACCCGATGATCGGTATTTCGAACCCAACATCTACATCTCGACTGTTGCTGCACCTCCTGCTTCTCTCGGATGACACGACAGCTAGGAATTGAAAGATTGTCACAGATAAAGGATTATTTATCATTATGCGACAATTACTCAAAATCCGCACATAACCCCTTACCATTTATTCAACGCTTGGGGCCTAGTCCCTGAATGGTAAGACAATTAATTCATGACGTGAACAAAAATTTGGCTAAACGTTTGCTTATTAGCTCATATAAGTGTGCGGGGACTTGATACTCGGCGAAGTCTCTCATAGTCAATAGCATATTGATGCTTTTTCGCATACTGTGAGCGCACAGGTTGCAGAAGAGTATCTTAGGCTATCGACTACTACTTATGTAATTTTATCTACAATTGCAGCCATGTGCTGCCTACTTCATCCTGACTTACTCATAGGTCAAAATTTACTAACTTCAGCTACTTAAGTCTGCTCTTCTGTTATTAATGTAGCGTTTCTCCTTGACTTATGTGACATACTTTGGTTGCTAGTCGTTACTCACTCCAAATGTTTATGAGAATTCTTTTCGTAGTAATCTGGTTTATCTGTACCTTGACTACTCAGAAGACTTTCTTCGCCTATCCCAATGTTATTCTTACTGTGACATCGATTCCAACTGAATTGCATAGTGTACACCAGAGATGGGTGGTCAAACAGTCAATGAAATGTCTTATTTTTGATTCACTGTAAACCACATGGTGCCACAGTTTGCATTACTTGGCATCTGAAACTTGGTGGTCGGCCACATTTTTGGTAACGAATATTCTACGGACCCTCTTCACACTAGTCACACTGCACTACTCTGAATCCCACATACTTTTGTATCTCATGACCTTCGTAGCTTCTTGCTCCCTGGCGTTGGGCGGTTTGAATGTGTGGCAGTACAATGCTGATGGTGCCTTACCTTCTTTGAGTGAATTCTCCACGGCCGCCTATCCAGCTGTTAGCTCACCTGACTTCCGAACGAACTTGAAGCGCGAGGTAGTCAGCAAGCACGCAACAACCTGTACTTGAAATCAGGTGGTAAGCAGTTGTTGTTGCGTTATCAAAGCAAGGGCTAGGCTGTCTCAGCAGCGTACCGTATTCAGTCACCAGAAGCGAGGAGTACAAACAAATCCTCAGCGATCTACTCCTTTAATAGAAACAAATATGATTTTGACGTTATGGGCAGTTTGCGGAGGACCCACACTTCTCGTAGTGCGAAGTATCGGAAGCCGTTGGTGGTGTGGCACTCTGGTACACGTTGCTGCGCTCAGTGCTCACATATCTTATTGGCACGCAACTGGTGATGGCGTCATCTGTCAACAGTCCGTCATACATCTTATCAAGTAACTTGTTCACAGTTATACATCGGGGCTTACCCAAAGCACACCGATTCATGCTCGATTTGCGTACCATTCTATCATGCTTAGCTTGATTAATTTAGAATCTCGTTATGGATTGTGACCTGAATAGGGGTGTTTCCTCTCCCAACACTTTCTGTTAAGAACAAAGAAATTGGTTTCGACGTCAACCATCGAAACCATTGGCGGCTCCCCCCCCAAAATGTTTTAATCATGCCAAATGTTACAGAAATGTCCCATTGTATCTTGACGTCATTAAGATCGAGTCCGTTTTCTCAGTAGTTTAAGGAGTTGGACAAAAAGACTTAGATTGTCGTGATGAGCTTTTTTGGGCTACAAGATTGGTTTAGCTGCTTTCTAGACCCATGCCCAGTTTGGCCACATTGATCAAATACGACCGTCTGATATACTTCTTCCCCTGGAGTTAACAGATAAGTCGAATGAAGGAGTTATCTGCAAACGGAACTGTATATTGTACTTGGATGAACTCAGTCATTTTTAAAAATTATTTTGTCGACCATTTTCTACAATTTTCGGCTGTACCCTCGGTCATTCACAGATAAACCAGGCACGCTTTTCCCGACGCAACAGAACGGACTGGTAAATCTCTAGACGTGCGTAATGTTTGAAGCTTAGCTTTCCATGCAAACCTGTGCAAACACCCATGCACACGTGTCGGCGCACTTACCTCACGTGACGATCAATACGTCGATAGGTTTTTGCGATAGTTCCTAGCCTGTAGGTCTTCCACCGGAAAATCCTTTCTGCCACGTTTGACAGGGCACAACACAACGTCAATCAGACAGTTGGTTTTGTTAGCACTGATTTTGATAGGATAATGCGTAAGTGAAACGATGGGACTGTTTCAAAAAACAATAGCTAGACTAATCCATCGAATACATGTGAATTTTAGAACTCCCAGTGACGTCCAGTTTCCTTTAACTGCCCTAACCTTTATGGAACACGCCCGTCTTGCACATGTTCATATTGGTTTTATTGAAGTCACATGTTTTACTGAGCTCTTTGTCTCACTTTGCCTCAGTTCACCAAAGTTCACCACAGAAATCAGATTGTGCTTTTTGGAGCTGAATCCATCGTGTTCTGGTTTGCCTTCAAAACACAAGCACAAAGATCTCCAATCTCTGGTCCAAATTTGGCTGGAGTGAAACCAGTGTCTCCTTCTAGTCGATAGGTCACTCACGTTTTGATTTAGCCATTCCTTGTGTGTTATTCCTGTTCTCCTGTTACAGAATCAGTCTAAATAATGTCACACCTTTGTCTAATTCCCTCCTTAGAAGCAGCGTCCTTACAATGCGCTGTTCAGTCGGAACTGTTCCTAGGTTCTACGTTTGTCGAAGGTGTGTCGGCCTTAGAGAAATACACTCATTTGCATGCCAGTTTGGTCTTGATGAGAGACTCACCTTGAACCCAGGTGAATCTCTCGTTTATGATGCATTTAGGCAACTGAATGTGCTGCACTAAGCCGCCTGATGTTTCAGTTGGTACGATATTCGAGATATCGCGATACATGTATGGACGTAATACATTACTCATAAGGTTGCTGAAAATCCTTCGACAGCCTACGGCCGGTTTCGCCCTTCTTGGGGCTTCCGTCAAAACCAAATTGGTATGCAAATGAGTGTATTTCGCTAATTTCGTGCAATTTGGGTTCAATTAGAACATAAGGTTGACGAAAACTCGAGGATCGCGCCTACCTGAACAGCCCCAAGGAGGGCAAAACCGGTCGTGGGCTGTCGGTGAGTTTTCAGCAACCTTATGAGTATTGTGTTGCGTCTATACATGTGTCGGCCTTGTTACAATAGAATGAGGTGTTGTAGGCACGATTCCGCATGTTCACTGGTAAGCTGGCCACTCAAGGTGACGTTTCACTGTGACAGCGTTGTCCATACTCGTGAAGTTAGAAACGGCCTTGTTTCTAATCTGAGTAAGAGTGTAAAGGTTTCCAACAGTGTTGACCTACAAAAAACAAAAAAAAGAACACTTACAGTGCATACCTACCGTGCAACCCAAAGAAGCACAGGAGGTGATATACTGTCACGTTGGTCAAGTCCAGACAAGAATAACAGAAAAGCCAGCGTTGTACTCAAAATGCAGAACATCCGGTCAGGTGCCCCCTACAGTCCCGTTTGCATTAGGATTTTTCATTATTTTCGTGTTGTTCCTACTATACATTACTGAAAAATGGAGTCATGTGTAGCTAATCACGTTTGCTGATCCCTTTGAACTTTACTCGTGAAGTGTACTGACTGACGTACATAACCAAAGGAACTGTGCTGACGTGTTAGCGAGAGGCGAAAAACTGGGAATTCGTCGTCTAAAACGGCTTGTTTTTGGGTTTTGCTCTTATGGTGGTAAGTTTATGCAGTCGTGGATTTCAGAGTACCAGCAGTGTCCGGACTAGTCAACTGTGCAATCAGGATAACTTCTGCCCTTTTGGTGCCTCCCGTCTGACAAAGTGATGTTTTGGCGATCACATTTAGGTTAAATAACGATCCATACTACTAACCGCGAGAGTGTATTTATCGGTTCAGCTGGTGTCGAAATCTTTTTGATGCGTATTTGTTTAGGAAGTGTACGATTGATATTTGGCGTCATCAAATACTCCAGTCATTGGTTATTTCGACGGGGTCATTTGTTACAGTGAAGCACCATCTCGAGATAACTATTTATCAGTTAGCCCACTGTATGTCACTGCACAATCACGAATGGAGCCGGCTTGTTGTAACTGGCAGCGTCAATAATACAGTGTCCGGAGTTGAATTGGTCACATTTACCCCATGTGTTTGGACGTAATATTTCCCTAAACTCAAGACTCTGTAAGGCTTGATCCATTCTTTTCAACAAATTGTTCTTAAACCAATCATTTATTGTGGTCGGTGCTTTGGTAGGGGTCACGAAACCCTAGAGGTTCCTTCCTGTCTGCTCAAGGTTTTCTACAATATGCATGTCTTTTGTGAGTGGTACTTGATTATCATTATAAATGCTTGGTTGATTCATTCCCTTTGCAGCCCTCCCAGCTCCGCCGACTAAGCTAATGCCCTCTGCTACAGTATTCGACTCCAAAGGACGACCTCAGCTTGATGTTCTCCGGCCACACCTGATTGCCGAGGGCCGTTTGACAGAAGAGGCGATCCTTCGCATAATCAACGAAACGTCAGCTATTCTTCGTTCAGAAAAAACGATGATTGACCTTGAAGCGCCCATCACGGGTGAGCGTAAACACACATATGTGTTGATTTCTATTGGATTGTGGCTTGGTTACTTTTTGTTTTACTGTTTACTGTTTACTGTTTTACTGATGTACAGTCAGTTACGATGGCGCGAGAACACTTAAGTATGGCTGCTGATCCCTTGGCTGGAGACCGTTTACGTTTTTGACTCCAGACGTATCCCCTATAGGTAACCTTTTGGAAAATTTCTGTAGTCGAGCCGCGTATCTTACACACGAGCCAAAAAACCCAAGATGCATACAGACACTAAGGCACGCGCGTAAGTATCATTTGTTTATTATCCTTTTTTCACCTGTTTTGAAAACTTCATTAATTTTGTAATTAGAATCGTTGACACCGGTTGTCAAAGCCCAACCAATACAAAACACTTTGTTCTTAGTTGGGCTCTTCATGCGGATATGGAGGATCTGTCACGCGACCCTTTTAATTAACAGTTCACTGGTTCGACCTAGTCTCAACTGGCCGTCTGTCAGTTCATTTGAAGTTCCGGATACTAGGGGTCATGCTCGTTGGGCGCCAAAGTTTTGCTAGGCCTATGTTGAGTTTGATGCTGACAAAATATTGGTACCAAGACCTTGAACTTATCATTCACCAGAGGTTTCAGGTTCTCAATCTTGTTTGCTTTGTTCATCAATTTCTGCATGCTGTTCACAGCAGTGACCCTCCGACACCCTCTGCTTCTAAGCGTCCACTTCAAAGCGAAAATGATACAGTGCTAACCCACTTTTTCTCTCTTAGGGCATGAACTGCATTTAAGAAAAGCCTGGAAAAAATCGGTATATTTATTGCTGAGAAACGCTGATTCGTAAGCCACATTAGTTCCAGACATAGCTCCTTTTTGAGTGCCAACTTCCAGTTCTGCGTCAGAAAATAGCCTAGGTCTTTTACTGGTCTTGATAGGATAAGATGGGATTCGAACTAACTGATCAGACACGCTAAACGTACCGGAGGACTTGGGTCACAGAGAACTGAGAAGTCCGAAGTAAAAAAGTTGTCCTCAGACAGCTGACGGCACCAAGTTAGTTGCTTCTTTGCTTTAGCGTCTGCGATGTCGATCGTGAGTTTTGAGAAATGAGGTCAGATGCAACGTCCCGAAAGATCATTTTGGGCCCAGTTATTTCTACGTCCCTAACAATCAAAATTGCATGATACATGACAGGCTTTCTCGTTTGCTGACTCTCATTCCATATTCGACAGATAGAAAAAAAAACCGTTCGTAGTATTCTTAATGACGGGGCTAATGAAAACCGAAAAGGTTCATCAAGTTGTACAGAAATATGCCAACCACGAATTGACAGGAGTGACGAAAACTTTGTCCATTTTCCTCAGAAGAAAAGGAAACTTTTTATTTCACTACCAAAAGAACCACCTGAAACATCATGCTAGAAACGAAATTTCACCATTCTAGCACAGAAAGCCTACGGTACATTTGTTGTTCTTCGCACACCTACGAGGAATCATCTCCAGGCACAATTCATTGAAATGGGTGAAGTTTTGCCTATTCGTTTGTGATGTTTGTTTATTTTACCTACATAATATACGGCTTTTCACCTACCTTACACTGTTTCTGCGATTGGATGTTTTCCAGTATGGTTGTGTAAATAGTTATTTAGTCGGGTTGCAGTTAAACCACATGCTTAGGACTTGTAATCCATGTATACTTTACAATCACAAACTTCTTAATGAAGAAACAGATTCATCCAGTGTGTTATTCCATGCCAGGCCCGGCCAATTGCATAGGTTTATCGAATAGCAAACTAGCTACTCGGGCTTGTACCATTCTGAACCGTTACTTGGTGCCTGCGTGTTGCACCGACCTTTTTTGTGCTAATCTCTTGTTTAGGTTTGTTGTATGGCAGCGAAGCATCAGTGTTGAACACTGATTTCCGTATGTTTGTGAATAGGCATGCAAGATAGTGTTTTAGGCATCATCATCATCATCATCAATCAAAGACAGCAACATCAGTGTTGACACTGATGCTTCACTGCCGTACAACCATGAAGTTCGTCTAGTTTCATATGCATATATATATATAATTATATATAAAAAGCCCTAGAGTGAAAAGAAGAGAAAAGAGTGGATGAGGGAGGGGACCTAGTGCTGGCCTATGTCAAGCATTCTGAGGTGCCTACACCTCCAACCGCTCAATCAGACAATCTGGAAAGAAACTGACAGCATGAACGCCACTGACATCGATTAGCCGCCATTTCTTGCAACGTCTCCAGCCAAGCACAGGCGGGGTCACGGGGACCCCATCCTGGAAGGCGTACAGCACCAACAACACCCAAACTCTTCGTGATCTCTTTCACGCCTTTCTGCCAAGTCATGCGCTGTCCACCTCGCGGTTTGCGCCAGTCTGAAGGAGGCACGAAGAACAACACTCGCCTCGGTAGACGGTGTTTCGGCATGCGTAGCACATGACCGAGCCATCGTAGTCGGTGGTGCTGGATGATTTCCCCAATTGATGTACCTGCAGCACAACCAAATACCCGTTTTCTAATCACCTCGTGACTAACACGCTGACGCCATCCAAAACCAGCCACGCTTCTGAGGCATCGGTGGTCGAAAACCTGGAGACGCCTCACATCATCTGTCCGTAGAGGCCATGTCTCGCACCCATACAACAATACAGCCCTTACTGTAGCCTGGTACACACGACCCTTAAGATCTAGTGAGATGCCTTTTTGACGCCACAAGTGACGCAAATTAGCAAACGTGATTCGAGCCTTTGAGATTCTTGCACTGACTTCATCAGACACACTTCCGTCAGAGCTAATACAACTACCGAGGTATGTAAAGTTTTCCACAATCTCCAGTGATTCTCCTTGAATTTTAAGGGATATGTCCGGACTGCACGTTCTGAAGCATGACTTTGCACTTTGAAGGTGCAAGGCGCATGCCAAAAGATGGTATGATGGTGGTCAGTCTGTTCAACAGGGCTTGTGCTTCACTTTCGTCTTCAAAGATGAGGGCGATATCATCTGCGTACTCCAGATCGACAAGGCTCTCACCAGCAACGATTTGAACACCGGGGTTTTGAAGACCTTCCAGCGTTCGCCTCATTATTTCATCAATGACGAAGTTGAACAAGAATGGAGAGAGTGGACATCCTTGTCTGACACCACTTTTGTAGGGAAGCTTTTGGAGAGCTCGCCATACACTCTCACCCGCCCAGAAGTATGTGAATATAGGGATCGGATTATGTTTACAAACTTCTGGGGCATACCCTGTTGAGCAAGTATATTTAACAGCACTGACCGATCGACAGAATCAAACGCACCCTTGAAGTCAAGGAACACCAAGATTGTGGGTCGTCTGTACATGTGGCGTTGCTCTAACACCTGACGGAGTGTGAAGATGTGGTCAATGCAGCCTCTACCCGGTCGAAATCCCGCTTGATTCTCACGAGTCAAGGTTTCGCGTGCCATCGTAAGACGACGAAGAATCAATGACGCCAGAAGCCTTGTCACAACAGGAGTCAAACTAACACCTCTGTGGTTGCTACATTCACTGCGAGTACCCTTTTTGAAAATGGGCACTACTATCGATTCACCCCAGTTGTCTGGGACGGTCTCTTTCTCCCAGATAGACCCAAATAGTCTAGACAGGCACTGGCTGAGGAGCCCACCGCCATCCTTGAAAAGAGCAGGTGGAAGGTCGTCAGGACCAGCAGCACGATGACGCTTGAGTAAATACACTCGGACACTTCTGAGACCGAAGGCGACTCCATATTTACGGTCCAGCTTTCTGTTGAAGGCCAGGATTCTGGATTGGAGGTAGCAGGTGGCCAGCTGAATTGCTGTTCAAAGTACTGTGCCCAGCGGTCCAGACGTTCTGCTTTATTGCATATCAGGGAGCCATTTTGGTCTCTGATTGTTTCGCTGACAAGAGGTTTTCGAGGACCAGTCGAACGAATCAAATGGAACAGCCTGCGCACATTTCCAGCATTCTTTGCATCTTCCATTTCTTCGGCCTTTCGGGTCCGCTTCTCGGTCTGCACGGACACTCAGTTTCACTTGGCGTCGGATGATGCGTCGGGTGGAGTTGTGGCGGCCAGGGAATCTGTCGCCGGGTCTCCAGCAAAGACACGGTCCTATCAGAGATCCAGTGTTTGAATGAGGTTGGCTGGGTTGTACCGCAAACAGACGTTCCGACCTTGAGTAGCGCTTTGGATATCTTTTCCCAGTGGCCGTTTATATCCGACACCGTACCGTCCGGCAGGCATTCGACGAGCTGGTTTGATAGTTTCGTTTGACTTCTGGATCCACTAGCTTCTCAATGGCTAAGCGAGGTGTGCGCGTTTTGCGTACACCTGAAAAGCGCAATGAAAAGCAGCAGCGTACAAGTGCATGGTCGGAGTCCACGCTGGTGTTCCAGAAGGAGCGGCAAGCGGTGATCGACCCTCGCCACCGATAACTCACGGCGATGTGGTCTATTTGGGTTCGTCGCTGGTTTGTTGGTGGGCACCACGTTGTCAAGCGATTTCCGCTGTTCCGGAAATTCGTACTGCAAAGGAACAGTCTGTGATCGGCACACATCTGAAGTAAGCGGTCTCCGTTGTCCGTGCGTCTCGTGTCCAAACCAAGACGACCACCCAATCGGGCCTCAGCAGCGCTCAGTCTACCTACCTGGGCGTTCATATCACCAGCAACCACAACGATATCTGAGGTTTTAGCCTGCTGTAGAAGGGCACCTAGAGCGTCATAGAAACTGTCCTTGGCAGATTCAGAGCTACAGTCAGTTGGGGCGTAAGCAGACACAATAAACAAGGTGCGATGGACCTCACTTCCTCTAGATTCTCTCACAGATGTTGCCAAACGAACCGCACAGAGGCGACTATCAACGGGTATCCAATCAAGCAGAGACGCTTCCGCTCGTTCGCTCAATACAATACCCACCCCAGCATATCCAGCTGCAGCGGCCTCTGCATCACCAGAGGTGCGCAGCCGGAACCTGGAAGAGAGCGAGGGCAGTCAGTTCGATCACGGTACTTGCGTCCTGCGTCCTTGTTTCTGACAGACAACATACATCAGAGGGAATCCAGCGTACGAGCAAGAGCCACCTGTTGACCTGCTTGCTTCAGTGAACGAACATTAAAGGTGGCTAAGTAGACAGGCTTTCGGGGTTTGAAAACAGACTTCGAAGTGTTTAGGGATGTAACTGAACTCGGACGTACACAATCTGCAGCTAAGTGTGATGCAGGGCGGGCAAACCGATCAGTCCTAGAGCTGGGACCTGCGGAGGACGTATTAAAATTGGGGTGGGGGAGGGTGGAAGACGGAAAACGTGAAAGTGTAAGAAGGGAGGCGTCAGCAGTAGCATGTTTTCGCCCCTGCTGTATGCAGCAAGTAAGGCGACCCGGCTGATGGCACCACGCGACGGCCGATGTGGCATGAAAGTACTGTTAGTTGTGAATGTCATGGTTGTACGAGGGCTGGGATACTGCCAGGGCGCCCACACCTCGACAGGAGGACGATTAGGGTCCTGAACCAAAGCCTTTGGCTCAAAAGCCTAACCGCAAGGCAGCGGTGTTGGGCTGGGAATGCAAGTACATGCAAGTACCATTTTTACGGAACACGTCGCCACACATGTTCCAACCCCCAACCTGGAGGGCCATTCCTCAGTAGGAACTAAACTACACGTGGTCCGAACGAACAGAGGGAACCTTACTGAAGTAGCGAACTACCGACTGCGTTCATGGCTGCATCTTACACATAAGCATTTGGATTCCTCAATGCTCGTCCCCCCGTCAAGATTTCACAAGTTCCTCTTCCATACAAGGTCGTATTTGAGCTTCTACCCAAGATCAAGAAATCCCTGGCTGTTCTACATTTTAGTTGTTGGTTTGTTCGCTGAGCTGCACAATTTGATTGCAAGCGTTTCATCACCAATCGAAGTGACATCATCAGTGGTGCTTCATTGGATGATTACTGTATTTGATCCGTATGTCCCTTACCAGTATAGGCAGGTTTCCAGAGTCCCACATTTCTCCCGGTTAATGCTCTTTGCTATCTGGATGATTTGGACGTCTAGTTCTTAGCGGAACTCGCAAGAATGGTTTGGTGACTGCGCGGTACAGATATCAAATACCAACACGCACAAATGATGCAAAGCCTAGAGACTATGTGAACCACAACGGATTAGTCTGTTTAACCCAAAAAGTAGTGGCATCTCTCTGGGTACGCCGTTGCTGTGGGGATCAGAATGGATAACACAAGTTTCTGGTCGATTAGAGCAGCAATTCTAAAGGTGTTGACTTAAGTTTCTTGCGAAGAATTTATAGTTAGACGGTCTCTGAGGTCGCTTAGCCATTACGGTAAAATGTATTTTGCCCTTGGATTTCCACCCACGAATTTTCATGTTTTTGTTTGCATAACCTGTATTTGGTAGGAGGTTCGATGATGAGCACAAAAGTATAATCCTGCAGGGCTTACCGCACATAGAAATTGTATGACTCATTCTGGTTGGCTAATGGATTGGTTGCGCAACTGTGAACCGAAATAAATCCCGGCTGGACGGCTTAATGTCATCTTGGCGAAAAACGTGCCTACTGGGCGCAATACAATAGACACAATGGCTTTCTACACTGGCCTGCATCTGCCTACTATGTGCACTATTAAAGGTCATTAGAATAGTGCACGCTGATTTCCCATAAACTTGTTCAATTGGATTGTCTCAGCATGCGTGTAATCTATCGGAGAACCACATTCGGATACATCAGCTTCAGTTTACGATACCTAGGAATTTATTCAATCTACTCGAATGTCTCTCAGTTCTCTGGCAAGACAATGGAACTCACATCTGATGTTCAAAAAAGTTTGGAGAATAGTCCTATTTAGTGTTTAGGAATCTTCCACTTTTGACACAACTGCTTCGTCAGACGGAGCAAGAAGTTTGTGGTGCTTAGCAGTAGATTAACCGATTGCTTTCCAAACGTTTCTGAAGCAGCGATTGTTTGTCGGTTTCAAGCACCAGCCAAATCGAATCCACGGATTAAAGCGCCCAAACTCGTATGGTTACGTAATGCAAGGACTACTGAAACTTTTGAAAGGCATCTACCATCATTCACTGGTAATTATTCAACCCCATATTTGTTCCTAAAGATATTTCACCTATTTGTCTCTTGCTTCGAGCCTAGCGTCGGTTTGAAAAAAAATTCACCAGCTCATTCCGTGTGCTTTGCACCTCAAACATCCGTGTTTATCGCCTTCGCCAACTCTGTGCACTTTTATCTGTGTTGCTAGGTAATGCCGGTCTGTTTTGCCTCAAATGCAATCATCAGCAGCTGTGTGCGACTTTTCATCTGTTGTTTTTCCCGAGTGGTTGCCAGGGTTCATGAGGACCACAGGGACTGGAACAACTCCGGTAGTTTGCACTCTGGGCCATCTGTTTTCCGTGTTTTCGCTCCTTTTTGCACGTCCGTACTGTACTCTTTTGTTTACTGTCAGCAACACACTCCATAAGATCATGTTTCCTGGTGTACTCTCACTTAGTTAAAAACACAACTGATATGAGCTTAGCCAGTTTAGACCTGATATCTTTTTGCCTCTTTGTTTCCGAAACTAAATGCGCCCGTAATATGAGAGGCGCCTTTGGCGATCTAACTCGGGTTTTGAAACGCCAATCCCACATCTGATACATCCTATCACCCAGGCCAGAAACTGATTTCTTCCCTTTTTTCACTTGTTTTTTGGAAATATACTCTTTAAAAGTGACTCTCATGCAAACTGCGAGTCCACGTGCTCGTGATGTCCGCGAGAGCTATAACATGAAAATTTTGAGGAATAGGTTTATTTACGGACCATTTTTCGGCTCCCACTCAATTTGGCGCATGAGCCCTCCAAATCCAACGATGTCGTCTTCCGCTTTTACTTTACGCTTTCACAAATGCACCATTATTCTTTGCGATGTAAACATCCTAAAAACCGAGGAGAAGGTTATTTCTCTGGTTAGTCATATGTATACGCGTTCGTATCTCTGGAGACCAGCACTGCCTACGCCTCCTTGGCGGAGTTCAGTATTCATCATGGAAACTTCTTATTCATTTCTAACAATAAGTACCCTGCATTAATGCGTGATCAATAGGTAACTTGAGTGGGGTTCTTTCTGCGTTCATTGTGCGTCCACTTTGATATATCTGAAAGTGAGCTGACCTCAGTCGGCCCGACTTTACAGATCTTAAGCCTGTTGGAAAATGTTTGGGACGAATCGAGAAGTTATCGTTCCAGGTTTGGTAAACAGTTGGCAAACAATAGACTGTTTACCAAACTTTTTGCAAAAGCGTTAGTCTACTATTTTGTGGACTGTACAATGGATTGATTCGCTTTTGCAGAACAACAGAGGCAGTTTTATAAATCAAACTGTTTTTCACTGTGTGCTCAATTGATTTCCGCTTTGCGGCTTTCCAAACTTGGCGGATCAGATGAGATTAGCTGTATCCAATCTACCACCTCTACTTCTGGATATGACCAGATCGCTGTAACAATGCATGCCTAATGAAGTACACATTTCCTAATTTTATCGCTGTGAAATCGCACACATTAATCGAGTCCGATTACGGTTCAGAGAATCAAAGGCATCTCACTTGCTCTGCCCACGAATGACATATTGCGTCGCCGCGGAAGAACATCCACGTCCTGCAAGACGATTCCCAGTATCCTACTTTGGACAAAAATAGCGCAAATGTTTATTTCTGCCTTTTAAACTTGCTGTAAAGTTGTCTGCAGACTCCTTGATTCGCTGTTTTCTGAAAATTGGTAGCAATTTCGATTTCACTTTAAGCATATTTCTTATGTGCTGTTTATCGCCTGACACATTTCTCGCCGCACAGTGATGGATTATTCTACATAAATTCCACCACATTCAGCTTACTGGTTTATTCTCCCAATTACTGTTTAGTTCTAATTTGTTTCCGGTTGAGTGAATTATTAAGTCTAAGACAGACGTTTGGGTCGCTCCGAATGAGAATCGGTCTACTGTTATATTCAAACGACTTTCTTAACGATAAATCCGTTTCAGCTTATTGTCCGACGAAAAAAGTTCTGTTTTTCATCTCCACCCTTTGTTGTCGTGTTCGATCAATACTGCTTCCGCCACTTCATGTGCTGGTGGTGTAGAACATGCTTTCTATTCTATTAGTACAATCGCCTAGTTACACGTTCCGGCGCTGCCGATCTGTTAACCAAAGCCTATAGACCAGACCCGATGGTGCTCTATACTCTCCATGCCGTCCACTTTCGGTTTCTCTGTGTGTATACATGTAATGGGGTTTGTGGTGTTTGGTTCGCTACATCGTATCTCTGCTCCGCTATCTTTGTGTCCGAGGAACCACGCTACTTGTTTGCCTGATAGGTAGACTACATTCGACATTGGTTGAAGGAACAAAACTTGTTCAGCTTATGGTGGTACACGTTTGGCAATCTTGCCTAGGGCGAGTGATTGTTAGGTTATGAAAACATGTTAGAAAACGGAACAGTAACCGCTCATTGTGCATTTATTGTTATTTTTGAGCAGCGGATCTGCTTATGCCAAATGCAGTGATACTGTTTCGATCCTGTTCAACTTTCTTGGTCAACCTTGTCAAGCGACTTGTATGCTTTCGTTGAATATCCGGTTGGTGCAGCAATAGACACTTTTCGCACGCTTCGATAACAGTTTTCGGAACCGGTTACTTCGCTTAGAATTTTCGTGCACTTTACTAGTACGTGTGTACCGGTAGTTGTCTCACATATTCAGCCACACTGTTGTGCTTCCAGGTTTTGTGGGTAACCGGAATGAGTAGAGAACTCTGGACGGGTTAGCTGTTGCGTAAGAGGGGTTTTACGTTCACATCACTCTCGTTTGAAAAAATCCTCCTGTTTCGGCGCAATTGTTCTGGTGATTCGTAACAACAGATTGATTGTCCGGACCAAATTGCCGGCATATAACGGATTCCGTTATCAGGTCTTCTTGCCTGTTATAGCATTTTCTCAGGGCGGGCATGGGGTAAGGCGTTTTAGGGGAGGTCGAATAATTCTTACTGGAGTCCTACGGAGCGTGGTATAATTAAAGTTACAGCTCATTGGAAATTTCCGCGTATGTGGTACGCTCGCAGTTGCATAAGTTGCACGGGTTCCACTGGACAGATGTGTCATTTTGTGCAAATTTTCCAGAATTGACCTATGCACTGAATGGTCCTGTTTGGTACCTGTTCCGTCGATGCTGAATCTATTCGTCTTTGGGTACTGCAAGCGTCTTTGTGGTTCCTTGCAATTTCTATTCTCACTGACGAGAGGAGAATGCACCGGAAACGTTCGTTCGTCAACTCAGATTCCGTGAATATACATTAAACAGTTACATGTAGCGGTGTATAAACCGGTTAGAATGATCACATTCAGTGAACAAACTTCTATTCTGTGGGCCATTTTATGGATTGCCATTAGGTGTCTAAATAACTCAGAGGATACACCTTTTTCTAACCGGTTGCCAATTTAGGCTGCCAGACTATTGGCGAATACAGCAATCTCAAGAGGGGCAGAATGCAGCGTCTGGCCTTTGCCGGGGATCAGTCTCCCTGGGAGGATCGTCCATCAAACACTGGCTGGAAGTAATCACTGTTGTGACCTGTTTGGGCTAGTTGCCTCTATTTGGGGAGGAGGCTGTTGGAAGATTACGGTGATTATTTGTCCCAAAAGTCATGTGATCTATCACCCGATGAGCCATAATGTGGGCGGACAGCTTCCCGCGACTGAGCTTCTGGGAATCGGATCACATCATTTATTAACCTTCGTTGTTTTATAGTTCCATCTACTGCTTCTCATAATCGTATCATGTACTTTGTTTTGCTGTCGCCATTTGTTTGCCGAAAAGTTGTCATACTTAGACGACTTTCCTTTGGGCGGACATATCACACGACGTAAACACCTATAAATCATGAGAACGAGCCCAAATATGTTTTTGTATTTCCCCCTTACTGATCAGATTGTCAGGCATAGCTCCTAAACCCCTTTACCTGCTGTCCATTTTTTCATAACAGCTATAGTTCTACTGGAGCCAGGCACGAAGAAGTTACTCCCGTTCTGAAAATGTCCTAAATGAATACACATTTTCAGTACCTGTCTGACTTACCGCTTGTAGTATGTACAAAATTACTTTGGACATGTCCGTTGCCCATTCGCACTGGTTGTCGTGTTTTTCTGAACTGAATGTGGAGGGCTAACTGTGGTTGAGGATTCTATCAACGGCGGTCGCAACTAACATTGTGTCTCACTACAGTGCTTATGAGATATGTGGTTCCGCAAATCCATCTGTCAACTCTTTCTGGTATTTTCCGTTTTCCTTCCATTCACAGTGTGTGGTGATATTCATGGACAGTTCTACGATTTGATGAAGCTTTTTGAAGTTGGCGGCCCGCCAGAATCCACACGTTATTTATTCCTCGGTGATTATGTGGATCGGGGCTACTTCAGCTTGGAGGCGAGTCCCTTATTCAGATGCCTGTCTTTTTGCAACAACTGCTGTCCATGCGTTTTACGCTGATCGGATAGAATGCGTGGGAACACATGAAGTAATAGAACTTGTCTTTTTTTGCAGTCATGTGTATATGAGTACGAAGAGTGCTTCGCAGAGGGACAGGGCTTCGACAACTTGTTCCCTTTTAGAACATTTGTTTTGGTACTCAAAAGCTGGCGTATCCGCATGTAGAACTTTTTCCGGGCAGGTTGGTATGCTAATAAATAGATTCGGATCAAACGAATTAAAAAACGCCTAAAGTAGTTAGATATGCAATGGAATCTTAGATGACACAGGTCAAACTCCTTATGTCGTCAAAGTTCACATGTTGCATAAGTCTTCTCAAACGCCCCATTTTGGAGCGTATAGACACTGGAGCTATATGGTTGATTCGGTCTTACACTTGATCTGTTATTCCTACGGTGTGACATGACTTGGGATCAGCCTGGTGGCATATACTCCGTTTGCATTCAGGATGGGTCTATTGCTCAGGACTGAGGTGGTGAATAAAGAAGAGTGCTTTTCATTCCGAGTTAGATCTTCGGCAACGGCGACAGCAGAATTTGAGTACTTCCTGTACTTTCTGAGAAACGTGCCAAACGAGATGCACACTTTTTTTTTAGTTGATCGAGAGCGTTTAACTCGCAGAAGAGTGAATAAGCTTACTCGCGCACGCCGTCAACAGTTTTATCATCATACGGCTTCGGAAAGCCTTAGCTAATGGCCAAGCTGATGGCACAGTATGGCGTAGCCTGCGATTTCTTGCCATGCAAGCTATCCTGGATCGCTGTTTTTTCTCTCAATTTAAATTGGTCTACATCACAACGACACTTAATAATTCCTAAGCACCTAGTAAAAGTTACTTCCTCTCCTCCGTTGTCAGGAGAGTAAACGGAAAAGTGAACAACAGCTGTAGCAGACAGCATATGATTGTTATGTGCGCAATGTTTTTGCGACAAATTTGCACATTTGAGGTCATGAACTGCTATCAGATATGACCTGGGCGATGGATATAATCGAATTACAAAACTTCGGAGCTGATCTCAATGGCATTTTAGGGCTATCCTTGACAGTCGAACAATTACACACTAAGCTAGTCCTATCCGACGAGGTGATGATTATCGTTGCTTTTGATACACTGCATGTATGGTCTGAGGATTAATGCTTCCGCACACACATGCTCTTTGCAAATGGTAAGTGTGGACTGAAACACAAGCACTTGAAAAATTTATGCGGTGCCATTCACCTACCACGTAAAGAAGCTGAAGCCTTCTCAGATTTGCTACGTTACTGGATTGTCTTTTGTATCAAAAGATGTCTCGAGGCTCGTCCAGTCATGGTAACATGGTGCGCTTTTATATAGGAATATGTCGGATGTGGAAAACAGCATAGGAGTCGAAACAAGCCCAGCCATGTACTGTTAACTTTGATGCCCGGTACATTGAAATCCGTCGAAGAACCGCTTTTTGGACCACAACCTACATGCGGTGTTTCACATGGATATCACCTTAGAACGGCATTCTGGTAGGAACGGGGATCCCAGTCTAGAAGGAAAGCGCATTAAATGAGTTTACACGATAAAATGTCAAAGCTGTCCAGAACTATCTGTTAGACGAAACTTGGCCTACGGATCAATGGTATGGAAGGTAATCTTTCGGAGTGCAATATGGCTTCAGCAGTACTCTGCCATTGCTGCTCACTTGCCAGCTAGAGGGCGTTGCGTAGAATTTCAGAACAACTCTGCTTCGCAGTTCGACTTCAACTTACAGGCAGTGTGTGTATTCGAAAGCATTAGCTATCAAACTCAGTGGTGGTGGACGCACATCAGACTGCCGGTACCAACTGTAGAGGATCATCGCAGTCGTTTCCAGTTGCCTCTGGTTCGATTACTTTACTCGTTCATATCCGGGCTTATAACGAGTTGTGACCTGATTTGGCTCTGTCACAAACACGTTACATACATTTCGATTGTATGATCACTGACCTACTCGTTTTGTTTTCCTTATTCTACTTGTCTTTGGCTTACTTTTCTTGATAGAGGTGACCCTTAGCCAACGAAACAGTTCGAGTTGCGTGATTATTTACCAGGTGTTTCCACAGAGATGTAAGATAGTGTGCTGCTGAACGTTTTTCAGCTCTCCGGATAATTATCCACAAGATGCTACACTGGATCAGTGGATCAGTTACATGATCCTCAGCATCTCTAGTTGTATGTTGATATACCCCGACAACACCGCCGCAATTAGAGCAAAAAACCGATCGTGTTCATACAGTGGTCAGATAACTGTCTGGTTTGTCGTCAATCTCGGAAACCTACAACAATCCTGGATCATGTTATAAAAACAGACCGTTTCATTTTCCTTGAGTGCGGTCTTTGGTTCGGTAACGAGACTAAGACTAAGCCGTGTTATTGTGGCATCGACAAGCTTTTCTCAAGTGGATTTGTGAGGTTTGCGTTTTCGTACCAGTCGCTTTGTATAGTTCAGTGGTTTGCAGACTGTAATTTGGATTGGTGTGGTTTAGGTCCACTCGATTGTCTGTTGCACACACTAGCCCCTCATCCCCAATCTGAGACTGCTTAGGTTCTGTTCCATTAGGTTTGATTTGGAATCAGTGGCTTTTGGGAAACAATTTTTCGGTTGCAAATAAAGATCACGCTATTTGTCCCGAAGACCTAGCTTTCTCTCCCATCAAAGACCAATGTGAAAAATTAGTGGGCAGCCTTTTCTACCTTTCCGGTACCAAACTTGTAACCTACTAGCCGTATGACTGTCAAGACTGTTCTTCAGATAAAAACCCATTGGGTGCTCCTTTTTCGGGGATTGCTCACACATTTCACAACACATATGGAGACCATTTGTGTTCGTAGAAGATCAGGTGGGCTAGAGATGTTCGCTAAAAGTATGTACCTGAGCTTTTTGTATGGTAGTGAAGACACAGATGATGTATCCTGTAGGCGGTGCAGTATAGGCTGTCGTCATTAGGTTAGGGAGTCCGTGGGACCATTGAAGCAGTACCAAGAGTACAAACTAATTCTGGGTCACTTTTAAATGTAAACAGATGCAGTGGCTGCTGCCTGCATTTGAGCGGTTGGTACCTTCCTACTTGTATGAAGTTTAAGAGCCCGAGTACATTCCTCCTCATAATTAATATGGTACTGTCCACCAATATTCGTCGACAATTAGCTGTTGGTTTCATCGTTCTTGAGGTCCATCAGGTGCGAGTGGTCTCCAGAATTCAGCCAGCCTTAATTGTTTCTCGAACACCAAATAACTCATGTGAGTGCGCATTCCGTGTTAACGAGATATTCTCTACAACAGCTGTATCATTTACGATAATTTCCAACCGGGTGTGCTGCGCTACCTCAAGGTTTCTTTTGAGCGGACATAAAATAAGTACTTCTCCTTATGACCGGTGTGGGTGTAGTGATGCACCACCAACCTAATTCTGGTTACGCTCTGTAGTTGTCGGATTCCAGCTCCTTATCTTGAACGCAGCTTTGCATGAATACCTTCAAACTAGCCTTGTATGAATGTTAACTCATGGTATTCTTGTACCCTGTTCTCCCTATCCTTATTCGTATGTTTGGTAAATAAATCCCCGTTCAAGTGCTAGCGACGAGTCCGTCCTTAATTCGAGTCGGTTTCTGTTGCTGGATCCTAATGCCTGACCTCAACTTGTAGCCGGTATATATTTCGGCCGACTGTTGCTTCCAGGGACGCATGCTGTAAGCAAGACGTATACACACTTCACCGGCCTTCTCCTTGTGTTGAGCTTTTTTGGTCCATTTGACTGTTGTGTCAACAGCGCCGGGTAGGTTTTGGGTAAAACTGGAGTATCTGCTGGCATAGCTCTGTATTTTTGTAGTAGAAGTGCAATGTGGTTTTCTTAGTAAAATCTTTTTTCTGATCATATACTGCATCAACCTGTAGGGTAAACACAGTATTTCCGCACCTGGCCCACTGTTGTTATTGATCTCGTTTAGTTCCATCCATGTGGGTCACGTGAGCTGTGTGCACTGTTCAGCGTTGAAAGTGCGTTTGGTTGGTAATGGAGCCTTTGTGAGCAGTGAGCTTTAAAGAACAGTGTCACGTGTGAGAGTGTAATGGACCGAGACGACTAGAATATTCTGGAGCATGGTGATTTGCATTGTCGCTGTGCTTTGAGGTCATACCGAAGCTGCCCCAGGAGACAGCCATCGGTCATCAACTGAACTGGACTACAACATATTAGCTTACGTCTGTCTGTTCGTTTTTACGGACTAGAGCTCACGCGTGTCGGAATATAGGGACCATTCCGGAACACCACAGCAACTGCAAGGACACTGCAATGTAACACGTCGAAGTTGAAAATTGGACGGGGAGCATAATCTTTTCAGGTGTCATCTACTTGCTGGTAGCCTTGGAATCCCGTTATAACATCCCACTATAAGAGAACAAAATCCGAGAACCGCATCACGGGACCGTTAGTGGACTGTGGGCGAATCACAGTCGCTATTACTGCAAAACACACAGGGAAAGTTCCACTGGAATTGGTGAGTATTCCAAACATACTCTGTCGTCAACGTTATCGGAACGGGAATAAAGCAAAGTCGTAACTATAACGCACTTCACTGTTCAAACGTACTACGTTTTGAACACAGCCTTACTGATTGAAATTCAGATGTGGTGTAATTACATCGTAAATATGCATCGCGAGCGGTACACGAATGAAATTGTCCTCTTACTACAGGTTTTGTAGAAAATAGACGTCTAGTTAGGTGTACTAACCATTCTCGGTTGTATGCGCGTGGTCTGATATCGTAATCTGCGTTGCTGAATTCTACTTGTTGGAGTTAACTTTATGACGCATAATCTAACCATCTGTACGACTTATTGTAACACAGTTCGTGAAACGAAAGTAGCGTTTATGTTAATTGATTTTGTGTTCATTCAAATAACTACTCACCAGTTATTGAGCAGCTTAGTGGGCACCCACCGAGTTATGAAACAGTGAAAATCCTTCCTCTCCCTTTACGCTCTAACAATAAATTGGTATTCATGTTCTCATCCTTTTCAACGCATTGGTAACTATATTCTCGTTCTTCTCTTCAGTGCGTCATCTATTTATTTTGCTTGAAAATGCTGCACCCGACCAGTTTGTTCCTTCTCCGAGGGAATCACGAATGCCGGCACTTGACACAGTATTTTACCTTTCGACAAGAATGTAAGTTAATCGGTCTGTGAGGGCTTCTCACTAACATTGTTTAACACATGAGCAACACACCACATTCGATGAACTTGACACAAACGCCATTTGGTAACATTAGCACATTTTTGTGTAGAACTCAAAGTAAATAAAACTGTCCGGCACCTAAGGATTAATTATTCGAGATGGAATCGTTCGACCTTAAGTTGCTGTAAAATGTTATCCACAAGCTACTTTCATCTAAATCTTTGAATCAGACGTCACAGGGAGATGGGCTGTGGGATGCCGGCTGTTCTCTTTAGCCTACCAGATAGTTGTCGTCGCCTGTCCTTCTCTTTTATTGATGTGTGTTTGCTTTTCCACACATTCAACGTCAAGTTGAATAGATTGTCTTATAGTTGTGAGCACTTCCTTCCCGTACACATATCCCGATCCTTCAGCCTACCCACTCTTAGTGTACAACTTGTCTATCTGTATTCCACTTTCATTCTCTTCTCCCTACTCCAGGTGTAATGAAAAGCACTGAGCGAGTTTACGAAGCCTGTATGGAGGCCTTCGACTGTTTGCCCCTGGCAGCACTGATCAATCAGCAATTCCTATGTGTTCACGGTGGTCTTTCACCCGAACTGCACACCCTAAATGATATCCGCAAGGTAAGGTTGTCAAAATCAGACACTTGAATACTTTAGTCAGTCTCGGAAACCTCTGATAGTGTTGCAAAAGGCTTGGGAACCGCGGCTCATGCCAAGGTCCCTTTTGAAGTACCGATTTACTACATGCTGACGCCTTGCACACCGAAACAGTCCTACCGACCAGTGCCCTAGGTTCTAGAGGCCCACTGTCAGCATTTCAACTATAAGTGTTCGTGATCGCCAGACTACTCTTAAGTTAGCAGGTTATCCAACTGTGGTTCGTTAACGGACAGCCTTTCGCGGACTGCACTGACGCACTATGCTGCGACCTAACGACAAGGTCGATACTTTGGTGCTCTCCGTAATGTTTCACGCGTGAGCTAACTGATGGATTTTGATAGGCCTTAGTGTTCGCATAATGATTTTATCCCTTTATGGTTGTCTTTGATGATATTTCCGACGTTTAATTTTACTACAAATTATCTTTTGGTCTAGCAATACACTAGTTGCAGTATCCAAATCACGTGGGGAACTCGGCACTTCACTTTCTAACCCACATCTTAAAATATATTTATTTATATTATATATTATATATATATGATATATTTTTTGGTGGCGAATTAGTAGCAATTGGAATAGGCATTTCACACGACCGTAAGACAAATAGTGATGCCTCCCACATGGAACTTGATAAATCTGTTTCCTTGGTTCTTTGAGAAATAATCATTCAGCTGTAGTACCATTTCTGTGCCTAACTGCCATGCGAGCGCAAAGAGGCACGAGAGCTAGGATACTTCTAGGTTTCCCAAGCCTAGACAGGATCAGTCAAGATGCTGAGGTTGGGTTCGAACCACAGAACTTCCAATCCGTAAGCTGGTACCTTAACCACTGAGTTTTCCCGAGAAATGGTGTAAAGTGAATCCAACCTAATGGAAACCTTGGTTAGCTTAGCTGCTCAACTGATCGGTGCATTTCGGTACTCTGGGTAAATACCTACCGCATTAAACTCTGCTTTTTCAAAACCTTCAGAATCCGGGTTATCCTGCATGATTGCTCGTCTACTGACTCATTTGCAGCCTTTGACTTGCCGTTTACTTTGATGCAGTTTACCTCTGTGAAGAGACCGTTTATGGGACCGAACAGCATGATCCCTTCTAGGTTGATAGTGGCCCTTAAAGTGCGGCCTGTCTTCGGATGTCATTTTAGAAAGAGGTGACCGTACTTTCCAATACATCAGACTACCTTTTATCCATCCCTTCACTTTCTACGTTCCAACTCCTTCAGTTGTCTTTTGTCGATATGCGGCGGCCCCTGATGTCGAAACTCACCAGCATCACATTAGAGAGTATAATTAGGTGTTCATTTTAGTGCATTAGGGTCTATAGTGCTATTGGGTAGAGTGAGCGGATTTGGCAGTAGCATGTGACGATGGAAACTTGCTGTGTGGCACCCCTGAGCTGTAGAATTCTCGTTGTTTGTCGTTGTCCAAGTGTAAGAGGCTTTTTATTATAACCTACACTTGACTTTATCTGTAAGGCAGAGAAGTCATACAGCAACCTAAACCACAGTATCCGAAACGTGCATTAAACGGATTTACGTACCTCGAAAATTGAATCTTGCGAATGGCAGCAAAGTAGATCGTTCATACTTCAACCGCCGAACCCAGTATGGAATGAGCCGCTATCTGAAATCATGTGGTTTTGCTGCCTTATCATCTTCACAGTTCCACTTGTAACTCGGCGTAGAGAATACTTACTTCAGGGTGAGCCGTATCACCAATATCCAAAGCACTTGTGGGTATATCCTATAGGCCGTTTGGTCCAAACTTTCCTCATACATTACTATTATTGCTGCTGGTTTCCCGCGTCTGTTTACATGTTGAAGCAAGCACTCACTACGGTCGTGCAACAGGGACGTCAATGGACTTACGTTCGAAGCACTAGAAGCTTGAGTGGTTTGGCCATTTATTGCGCATGCCAAAAAAATGCTGTTTTTCTCTACGCAATTTAGAGTGGCTCAAACAGGCGCTTCATTCACTGCTGTTATTTTATTCACAATAATACTTTCAATTAAATTATAGTTGTACGGCAGCGAAGCATCCTAAGGGATTTCCTTTTATTCTCAATCGATGCCATGTCCGATGTCATACCATTTTCTCTACGTGTATACTCTATGTACACACCCGGCTCCGCAGAATACGACTCTGAAGAACAAATGCTTCAACTAACGGTTTAAGTGGACCGATTCTAAATTTTCGTTCCAAAAAATACGTTTCTTCCTGCGAATGGCTTTCTAAAAAGCCTACTGTCTGCTCACCCAAGGCTGGAGACAACTATTATCTTGTGATTCTCTACTAAAGGCCATGACCTTCAAGGAGATAGATACCTGGCAAAATATTTGACATCACTCATAGGGTATAGTGCTTTTAGGTCACCTTTAAGCGTGCACAGGGGGATCCAACACAACACACACAAGTTCTGTCCAACTGCCATGCCAGCTGGTCATTGTGAATGTCACTTTATTTGTTATCGGTAGCTACACAGTCCCTGGTCATATGTTTGCAAGCCTTCGGGGTTTCATGCACTTTTCTGGTCGGTTTCGACTTCGTCTGGTTCATGAACTCATCGAAAAAAGGGTGAGAATAATCCTATCACATCAATGTAGTTCTAGAGGTCGCCTTGGCCTTCGTAACAATCGCAATAATCTTAATCATGCTCAAAGAACATTACATTCTGATGAAGAAAGTTTATTATAAACGATTTGGGTCCGAGGCGGACTTGTTAGGCGACAGACGTTGATCCTGTGTGGGCATGAAAATGCTCGGCCGAGTGCTATGGGATCGAGGTTAACTGTGCCACTTACAAGTGCTCGTTGCCAATGAACACCCTAGGAAATACGGTTTGCAGACAAACACGCAGATGGTTGTTGTCAGCGTCCAACAGACTTCACCGGGATGGATGATATCACAATGAGCGCCAAACCCTGTTATCGAGGTGATGGTGTAATTTTTGTTTGCTTTGGGAGAGGGAATACCTGTAGAGCGGTAGAGTGCTTCTGAGGGAAGACTATTCCAGGGTATCAGACTACTTTGTTTGTTCATGGAGAGGATTGCGGTGGACTGGTAAAAGTCAGGAACGACCATACAGCCATCGAGAAATGGGTTCGATCCCCGTTTGTCTCCCTCACCCCATTCGTATGAACTGCACACCTATTGTTTCATAAACAAGATTACGCAGGGAATACTTGTATCTTGGCTGCATCGGTAATGATCTATGGACCCAGTTATTAGTAACCGTGCGGCGTCTTTTGAATCACACCGCACTTACGTACACCGGGCACGTAACTGTTCCCTGGTTGATTGGCGCGGCTGGTTCAAATAAAATTTATATGGTTTTGTAAGAACGATCACCGTTAACTAGCTTGATTATATGTTACAGTAACTAGTTATTACAACTGAATTTGATGTTACTCAGCGGAAGGACTGGACAAAAGGAATAAGGCACACCCACTTGTATCCTTTCTCATACAAGGGTCCAAAATATCCTTTCTGTTGTGGCAAAAACACAAGTTACTTCTCAGTGCTTCCAGCTGGGTACATACTACTAGACTTTTCCTTGGAACGGGATGGACCCATCCAAATTAACTTGAAAAGCGAAAAACAACAGTGATGTGATGTTTTGACTCAGTATATATTAATTCAGCCCTCTCACATCGTTCTAATCGGGTTCTCCAATTTATACATTACTCGAGCCTCATTTACACATCGCTCATGTTGCTTTCTGACACTAGGTGTGCTACACACAGACTCCCCAAAAATGAATTAGAGTTGGACAAATTGCACACGAAAAATAAATTCAAAACTCTTAATGAGTGGGATGGAGGTGGCTGAGGGATCCCTTGTGGTTACGAGTACAGAGAAATCGGAAACTTATTGATGGCCTCCTAATAGCCATTATCATCTATTTTTTTATGAGATTACATCGTATTGTTTGCTAAAACAACCCCTTGAAGCTAGGAGTGCCTTTGTATGACCCGACTTTCCAGTGTCTTGTGGCCTTATTCTCTCTACTTGTACAGAATCTCACTTCCAAGTTAATCGAATAGTTCCACTTATAAGACATTCTTAATTGCTGCTGTTAAATGGGTGGCCGTACCATTAATTTCCGTAACAACTTGGTCAACCATTCTAGTTTATAGCAGTTACGTGAATGTTGCTTGAACGCACTTAGGGTCATTTGGGGAATTCCCCGCCCGTTTGTATGTGTTAGGATAACTGTGCCCTTCGAATGGACGGTCAGGTGATCGGTATTAGCAGCATATTTCTATCTCGGACCTCATGTGGGTTATAAAAATGATTTAATTTTTCAATCCTGGATTCCGTGCCCAACCGGAAAACGGAGAAGCACTGTGCAACTGTTTCTTCCTCGTCGCCATTCATGACAGTACACATGTCATCATCTATTAGTCGATTTGAACCCTAATAATTGATAATAGATAAGCAGTATACCATTCGTTTGCGCGTGGCTGCTCACTAGTGCGGTTGACGTTCATTTAAGCCAGCGATCGAGTATTGCGGTTAAAGTACTCAATACCTAGGCGGACTCAGGAATTTGGAACCTCCGTAGTATGGGGACCAGAATGTATCGGAATCTCATGGTGTTTTGGGTTGCTGGTCTTCACAGCGAATACACCAAGTTACAGTGTTATGATGCGCCTTGAAGAATGATGTTAACTTAGGTCTTCACATTTTCCTTCTTGGTCCCCTCCTGTTCTCTTCTTAGCAGAGATTCAAACTTCTATATCCCTATTTTATTCCAGTACGTTTCACTCAAATTTTATTTATCCTTCCCCCCAATACGCTGTCTATGCTCAACTGCAATGATGCCTCTGAAATTCTCACTGGTCCGGACGATAAGCCCAAATAGATTTTTTTTAAGCAGGTGCCTTGTGCTAATAGGCTTCCACGTCAGTTTCAAGTCCACAATCCCGAAGTAATTGTTTTCGTCTCTAACACTGACCAGACAGGTCGTGAACCTGTGGTGCTCTCCGTCACGTGTCCCTTTCCCAAATTGTCTCGTTTTCCATCTTCATTCCAAACAGTGGTGGGTTTATTTCTTATAACTCTTTATTATTCCTGTGCGTCTTCCATCTCGTCATCCGTTGCGCTAGACGCTTCCGATTATCACCTGATTATCCGTTTCAATGTGATTTCTCCCACCTACTCCTCGTTACTCTTTGTCGTATTTTCTGGCAAACAGTTGCGTCAATCTTACCCCTCGTATTTGGTGCACTTCAAATGAGCTTCCTCAACTTACTGGTAATCTAACTGGTTTGTCGCTCGACTATTTGTTCCAGTTTACTCCATACTTTCCCAAGATCAGCAAGTTTTCGTCTACAGCGTGGTTCAACCCTGTTTGTCTGTGTTCTACTAACTGGAAGAATCACATATATACATGCTCATCTTCATCATCGGTGGCATAACATCATGGTCGCGCAAGTGTAATCTACTGAAAATCCTTAGTCTGGAGAAGAGAGTAAAAACGGATGGGAAAGGGAATTACTACTAGCCTACCACAATCAGTCCGAAGCACGTACATCCCCAGACACTGATTAAGGCGATCTAGATACAAACTGACAACAAGGACACTACAGGCATCGATTAGCAATAATATCTTGCGGCGTTTCAAACCAGGCACAGCGGATATCACGCTGGAAGGAGTCACCGCGATGACACCCAGACTTTTCGTAATGCCTTCCATATTCGTCTACCAGGTCAGAAATTGACCAATTTGCTTCCGCTACCCTTATTTGGGTACGGAAAACAACACTCACTTTGGCAAGTGTTTGTTCCGCCTGCGGAATGCATGCCCAACCCAATACAGCTTCTGGTGCTGTAAACATTCTTCGGTTGAAGTGCTGTTGCAAGACCGAACATTCGCTTTCTAATTGCCTCGTTACGGACTTCCTGATACCAATCTAAACGAGCTATTGTTCTGAGACAATGGTTGTTGAAGATCTTACGACTTTTCAGTTCCACTGTTCGAACCGGCCAAGTTTCACAACCGTACAACTAAACAGTCCAGGCCAATACTCACGTCTCTTGAGATTTAAGAATATGCCGCTTTGACCCTATAGGTCTGGAGTTAACAAAGTGGACCCGAGTCTTGGAGATTCATGTATTAACCTCAAATGTCACACTAAAGTCGGAACTAATACAACTTCCGAGATAAGTAAAACACTCCACTACTTCGAGTGTCTCTCCCTGGACTGTAAGTGATGTGTTCAGTGACTGCGTGTCCACGAGCATAATCTTACACTCTATGGGTGTAAAGCACATGCTAAAAAACGAGATGACTTTGGTCAGTTCATCATCTTTTCCTCTTTGAAGACAAGGACGATCTTGACCGCATATTCTAGGTCGACAAGTCTTTCGTCGGCAAATATTTCAACACGTGTTTTTTAAAAAAAAACCCAGCGTTCGTTTCATTATCTCGTCGATCGGGAAGTTAAACAGGAATAGAGATAGAGAGAGAGAGAGAGCGGGAAGCCATGACGAACACCACTTTTGTGTGAGGAAGTTTTTGGAGAGCTCTCTATATACTCCCACACTCTCGGAAGTCTGTGAATAAAAAGAGCTTATTATGTACGCAAACTTCCTGGGTCTTTCTTGCTTTGCAAGCGTGTTAGAAGAACCTACCGATCAACGGAGTCGAATGCACCTCAGAAATCCAGGAATAATAAAATTGTGGGTCGTGTAAACGTATGGCGTAGTTCTCAGGCCGGTCAGAGGGTGAAGAACTGGTCAACACAATCCAACCAGGCGAGAATCTTGCTTGCTGCTCTTGAGTCAGTGTTTCACCAGTCACCAGGAGTCGACGAAGAAATGACGTGAAGAGTCTTGTTACGATCGGGGTCAAGCTGGTCCCCCCCTGTGATCACCGCACTCGCCACGAGTTCCTTTTCTGAAACAATGGGCACTACCACCGATTCTTCTCAACTGTATGAAAAACTCCTTTTCCAAGGTACTGGCAAAGAGATCAGTGAAGCTCTGATTGAGGAGGTCCTTCGGAGCAGGAGCTCGGTGGAGCTTTGGAGAACATATGCGGCTAAAAACCTCCGTGGCTGTAAGGAGTTCCAGTTTCGCCCTCCATGATTCTACGTCAGCTGTAGGATCCAGATGAGTGGCTCCGAGAACTATTGATTGGATTATTCGGCCGAGCGGTCGAGGTGTTTTTTTTATTCAAGATGGTCGCGCCACTTTAATCCTTGATGGTTTCCCTCACGATTGCACGATTTTTACTGAGCTAATCTTCGAGCATTCCTGGCTTTGTGGGCCTCTTCCATTTCCCCAGCCTTCCGTGCTTATCAGGCTTCGCGGTCCGCGCGCACAGTCACTTTCATTTGAGGTCTGACAATTCGTCGGGCTGAATTGTTTTCGAGGTCTGCGGTGACATTTCTACAATTCAAGCAGTGCCACTTTTTATCTGATATCCAGCGCTTGAGTTGGCTTGGTGGCACTGTGCCTGAGGCAAAACTGCGATCTTTTCCCAGCGTGAATTCATATCTGGTGGTGGGGCAGTTGTAACAGACTCCAGAAGACGATTCTGATGTATTTATTTATCTTCTGGATCTGCCGGTCTCTAAGTTGCAAAGTGACTTGTCCATGCCCTACGCGGCCTTGGAAAACGAAGGGAGAAGCGGCTGTAGAGGAGCGCGTGGTCAGAATCCACAAATGTGTTCTAAAGCTAGCGTGAGTCATTTATTGATCCACGTCAACAGTAAGTATTGGCGTTATGGTCCATTCGGTTCGGTGGCGGGCCCACCGGTGGTGGTAACCATGTAGCCAAACTACTTCGGCTATTTGTGGAGTTAGTATTGCCTGAAAACTGCTTGCGGTCAGCACATAGCTGAAGCACTCGCTCGCCATTGTCCATAAGTACCGAGTGCAATCTATGTCGATCACCTAATTATGTCTCAGGTGCGCGGAGCCTGCCCCATCTTCCATCCAGCTCTCCGGCAACCACAAAGATACTTGATCTCCCAGCTCGTCGCAACAGTGCATTCAGGTCGTCATAAAACTTGGCTTTGATGGTGTCAGAACTACAGTCGGTTGTGGTTTAAGCAGATACGACGAACAGGCAGCGATCAAAGGAAACTACTCACAAGGTTATTGAAAACTCTTCGACAGCCCATGACCAGTTTCAAGTAGAACATAAGGCTGACGGAAACTCCAGGACTGCGCCTACCTGATGAGCCCCAAGAAGGGCGAAACCATTTGATTGAAAACCTTGTGAATAGTTTTCTTTATGAAAATATACCGCGATATCTCGAATATCGTGCCAACTGAAACATGAGGCGGCCTGTGTGCAGCACGTTCAGTTGAAACATCATCAACGAGAGATTCACTTGAGTCTCCCGTGAAATCCAAATCGGTTTGCAAATGAATGTATTTGTCGAAGGCAGCGGTCAACTTCACACTTGTAAGGCTCCTTCACAGACATCGCCGGGCGAACCGCATCGAGGGGACTATTAACGAGAATATAGTCCAGCGAGGATCCTTCTCCCTGGTGATTTGGGTGTATACGAATACTGCATATCCTGCTACAGCGACCTCTGAATCCCTAGAGCTGCGTCCTCCGGAAGTGAGTCTAGAGTGAAGGCAGTCAGGTTAACCGCTGCGATTGCATATTGAATTCTCTGCTCTGACGCACAGTATACATCAATGTCAAGTGTGTCCCGTGTGAGAACAAGAGCAGTTTGTGGTCCTGCTTGCTTCAAAGTGCAGACATTGAGGACAACCAGATAGACTGGGTGTTGAGTCTTGAAGATTTATTTCTGCCTCTCCGAGGATATTTCTGCGAAAACCAATGTAGAACGGTCGGAGTCATCAGTCCTAACTGCTGAGTTCACAAGGAGGAGTTAATAATGTGGTTGGGGAGAGGGGAGAAAATGTATGTGATGGAGACGGACGGGAGGCGTCAGAATGGGTCTGATTTTGCTTACCCGCCCTTCTGCATGCAGCAAGTAAGGCGATTTGGCCAATGACTCCACGCAAGGGCCGATGTGGAATGAGATTATTATCAGCCTTAGTTATCATTGTTTACGCGGGCCAGGATGTTGCCATTATGCCTAGTCATGGATAAGAGGACAGTGGTGCTCCTCAACACAAGCACTTGGCTCAGCTGCTTGATGACATGCAGACGTGTTTGGCGAAAAATGCCAGTACATTGCCATTCTTATAGGACAAGTCGCCACACATGTTCCAATTCCTAACCTGAAGCACCAGAAGACTGTGTTGGTCGGAGCTCTAACCGTTGACCAGCCTGGTCAACACTGTTTATACACCTTCTGCTGTGCTGAGATGACCTACAGCCTTTCTCAACTTCCCTCTTTTACAAATCATCATGAAACCATTCATCGGTCATTCTCTCGATATTGCAAACCGGTCCTTTGGTTCGGATGACATCCCGGCAACCATTTAAATTTGTAGTCCATACCTTGCGCCCACCCTCTAACGGCAATTCGCTGTTTCTCTCAACATAAGCACCTCTTCACTAATTGAAAAATAGCATACATGCTAGCCAGTTTTCACCTTTTGTTCTAGTGGTGTGCTTCCCTAATTACTGGTATATGTCGGTTACAGACCGCTCGAAATTAGTACGCCAGGGTTATCGAAATCGCTGAGTAATGTTCGTCTACCCCAACCACATTCAGCCTTTTTTATCCGTCCTCTTTAGCCTTTTTTATAGCTCACTTGAATTCTTTTACGAAACTTTTTCCCATGAAACTTAGCCCTGACTTTCGGTCTCATTTCAACTAAAGCCTGAATATACCCCGCGATAGGATACTTTTTTGCGTTGGGGATGAATTTCCTTCTTCCTTTATTACTATAATCGGCTATATTCCGAGGAGTCTTCATCTCACTGACTTCCCATTTTTAACGATTGGTTTGTACTGCTCTTTCTCCATTAATATCTGGAAACCGAATCCTTATTATCTTGCTACTACCATCGAGGATACTCTTCAGAATTTTTTCCCGGTATTCCGTGTTCCAAACTATCAATCATATCACTCTTCGTTTCTTCATACCATTCGGAACAAGCCACGTTTACCAAAATGTCGCATTCATCTGTTCCTTTCCTCAACCGCCAAACTTTGGAGTTCACTTATGTGTTTTCTCTTGCAATGTCCAAATTTCGAGGACACATTCGTCCCGACCTGCCGCCTTAGATAGTCCGTGTTTGTGAACTCAAATCAACCGAAAATCAACTCAGTTGGTGCAATGACCTACTCCAACGGCCGTGTCTCAATGAAAGACAGAAGAAATTTGGTTTGAAGCCTTACTGACAAAGCAAATGTTTTCTGCCTTCGCATTTACTGCCTCAAAGCACTACTTGGTGTTCACTGGACTGAGCTATCGCCGGACGCGGAGGAACTCCTACGAACGTACTGTGATGAAACAGAGGCTCCGATTACACTGAGTCGCCGGAGGCATGTTGACTGGGACATGTTTGCTGACTGGACGGGAAAAGGATTCCGAAGAAGCTTCTTTGTAGTCAGTTACATACCCGGACATGGTGTCCTGGCATACAAATACTTCGATATCTAAACAACTTGGTCGGAAACCTAAAAGTTGCCGGCATGGATCTCGTGAAGTGGGATGCAGATGCACAAAACAAGACAGCATGGAATAAGCGATGCGAACTGGGGATTCGTCAGTCCACCGGTGGCAACTTTGAGCCGGGGCTGAAGCCTGAAAGACCCAAAGGTATCATCGGAGTTGTTGGACCTGAATACCGACCTGCGAGGACTAGAGTCGTGTGTTTGATGATCGAATTGAGCTAGTAGGCCATCAGCGAGTACATAGTGATCTGTCGGCCAGAAGTTGGTGGATAAAGAATGTTTATGGGAGCGTAGTTTTCTGAGCTTACCAGATAACTGTCCTCGATGGTATCGCGACCATTGCCGTACAGACCAAAGCCCGACTAAGCAATTCGGTGTGCTAAACCCACAATGGTGCTGGAAGTGACTTTCAGTGATCGTCGCCGTGTGGACGACATCAGGTCGAATCATTTATAACTACAGAACCCTAGGCCGATGTATTCCGAGTGGGGCTTATTAGTAATGCAGCCCCCAATTTATTTGATGCGGTCACTATTGTGCGCGGGTGTCCGTTGACGTAAATCGACGTATCACGCCAGATAACCATTCTCGGATAGTTAACTGATGTGATCTTTTACTTGTTCTCAGAAAAAATTGCTCGTAGCAATGATGGGCTCGGCCTGAATGCTCAAAAATTTTCAGTAGATCTGCGACCCATTTCTTCTGTTACATGACTAAGAGTGAAGAGCGATGTAACTCAGCGTGTAAGGCATGCATCGATTGTGTTGGTAGACATGCTATAATGAAACCAACTGAGGTTAATTGCTAACTAATTGCTGTATTCTCATATGTGTCTGCCTGTCCGACGAGATGAGCCAAGTAAGCAGTAATCAAAGGTTACAAGCGGTGTGCATAGCAGCCTCAACTTCACTAACTGAATTCGAACTGAATTTGCATGGCGTTCTGACACCACGGCAACGACGTCAATCAAATGGTTAATGGACCAGAAATGCCTCCCACAATATAAGACTTCCTGATCGCAACTTGACGGATCAATCGGAATCAAACGATGTTCAACCACACAACTTTCACTTCGCAATATCGACCCACCATCTAATTATCCAAACCTTTGAGTTCTCTGACCTCTTAGGCTTTCCAAATTATAACTCATACTCCGCACATATCTACTAGACAATGAATACTGCTGTAAGAAAGTTATATTCCTATGTTTTCGTGGATAATAATGCACTGTTGTTGGAATATAATACCACTGAGGTCATTTGGAACAGAGATTATTCTCCTGATGCCATCTTTATATCATTAGGTTTATTTTTGTGATAGATGCTCCGCAAGACTGTGTTTCGCCTAAAATTTTCATGTCATTTGCCTTAGCTAAGCGGGACAGAGTAATCGGACGACTGTAGGCGGGCGCTTTAATAGGCCTGACTTTACAGTTCAGAAGGATGAATATGGTATAACTCAATGGGTCGAACCTCCAGATACCTAATGCTGGTTTATGCAAGGAAGCCACTCCACTATGAACTATGAGTGGCTTATAAGTGTTTTCCTAACTCTTAAGAAAGACGTAAACACTACTTTTTGCATACTTCTCACAAATTGCTCATTTTATGGTCGTCGCTGCTCTAGAAACTCACGTATAATCGCGTTTCATCTGAAAAAATACTGTTTTCATAGCATTTGGGTTCTGGCTTCATCTTAATGCAAACCACTTAGGAGGGGGTTGTTTGACATAAGGATCAGTTTCAGTGTTCATGAACAGCGATTCTTGTAACAGGGGAGTGACTAATCCAAATGTCAGAAAGTTTTGAAGACTTTTTTCTTTTTAAAGAGGAGGTTCATTGATGGTACGTTTCCATTCTAGGAACATAGTTTTAGATTGAATGGTTGAGTCTAACGTAGTGGTTGTGTAGCTTATCGTTTATTGTGTTCACAGCCTCCCCACCCAGCCTTGTTTGCATGTAGCTATCGGTAGGAAGTGTTGACCGATGTACACAATCCCCTATGTTACCGCCAAAACAGTTTGTAATTCTGATTTATGTTTAAAGATTGGCACTAGCCGAATCTCAAGCCTAGCCATTTGGGTTTACTGATGAATGATCTCTTCTGCCAACCACATTTAACAACTTCCGTTTTCGAACAACAATATCCCTTCAAATTGATCATCCTGTTTATCGAATAATCTCTCATTCCCTGAACTCACATCTGTCCAATTTTGACCAATCATTCAACCACGGGGTAACTAGCATCCAACGAATTCATTTCATTCCGTTACTTACTCCCATTAAGTCTATTGATTAATTTCGTGATTACTGAATCGGACCTTCAGATATTCATTGGAACGATGTGTTTCTTCTCGATTCTGTCGAGGTGACTAAATCACACATCTAAAGAGTTTGCTTTTCCTTACGCTCATGGTTCTGCATTCTTGTGGATGTTAGTTGTTGGGCTTACAAGACTATGTATATTCCGTTCGGAGGACACGTTTGTTGATTTCACGTTGGCCTGGTGCGAAATCCAGCTGAGACAAACCATTCTTCTCAAACACTTGTATTTTTTTCATCCCGCCTGATATGGTTACCCTTTTAAATGAGCACGAACTTCACAATTGAATGTAGTTTCTACACCATTCTTGAGCTACGAGGATCAGCCTTGGTTGCTTATGGTGAATAGAATAGTACAACGGGAGCTAGGTTTTCAGTTGAATTAATCTGTCGGGAAACATTGCTATCATCACAATTATACGAACAGGAAGTTTTCTGTCTGGCTTTGAGTTGAATGGAACTCTAAATGAACACAAAGTAACAAACGACTGAACTAGCTGCCTCATGCCTTACATCTTCCCTTTGGGATATAGCTTTGCGAAATCTTTAGTCTTGTACTGTGTTTTTAATAGGATGTTTCGCATACTTTGCCGGCTGTAGCGACGTCGTTTTCCATCTCATCTTTGTGGCGATATTTAACGTATCCCACCAGTTTTACTAACGAGTCAAAAAACTCGAAATCCTCGTGTTGCTAGCCAAACGTGGTGCCCAGCCCTGTCACCTTGTTAATTATTTCTGTTTTGAATAGCTGGATCGGTTCAAAGAGCCTCCGGCCTACGGGGCCATGTGTGACCTACTTTGGTCCGACCCGTGTGAAGAATTCGGCCAAGAACGCTCTTCAGAACATTTTACCCACAACACTGTCCGCGGATGCTCCTATTTCTACAGCTTCAGCGCCTGCTGTCACTTCTTGCAAACTAATAATCTTCTGTCGATTATTCGTGCTCATGAAGCTCAGGACGCAGGGTAGGTTTTCGTAGGATATGTCTGGAACACAGTCGCACATTCGCCTCGTCTGACGACTTCAGATCATTATGTCATTCTACCTTTTTAAGGCCAAACTGCCTTGCACGGAGACTGATTTACCACTGGTTATCAGACAGACGAGATTTTTTCTAGCGATGCTCTGTTCCGATTTGTATGGTTACTTTTTGTGCTAGTACGCCCATAACCCAGCCAGAATATTGTTTTTTGGGGATGGAGTTGTCGCCAGTTACAAGAATTGCATCGCTCTTGAGTTTGGTAGTTCCTTGCTGAAACAAGCCCGTCATCTTTCGATGCTTTTGGACACAGTCACAAATTTGAGCCGATATTTCCGTCAGTGTGTTTTGAGAAACAAATGCCTTTTTGTGTGCAAAAGTTCTCGGGTTTGAAGTTTGCCTCGCCGTCTCCGAATCAATAGCTACTCCCCTTTTTCACCGAGTTATTTGTATTCGAACTGTTTGTGTATTAATTCTCAGGGTGCTCATTCGTGTGAATATCATTGTTTGCAGTCTGAAGTTAAACTCGGCTGTCCTGACACCTAAGATGGTATGTTGCCCAGCCCTTATGATCCACGCCTGGGATCACCATCCCGCCTACAGTTTTCTGTGCTGATCGTTCGCATACCCGGTATTCCACATGAGAGGAAACCAACCTGTGTTGCATACAATCGGACGTGTCACCATCTTCGTCTTGTCCAGAGAATCGCACTTCTTCTACACTGCCGGTATGATTATGGCTGGTATGCTGCTCAACTTACTAGTCGTTGGTATTCTGGAGGAAAACACTCCTGAAAGACTGAATGGATTTCGAAGCGGTCAAATTACGGTTGACTTTTTTCGCCGTACGACAAATCCAGGAGAAATGTCTTGGGCGAAGTCAACTCTTCTGCTGAATGTTTATCGAATTCACTCAGTTGACACAGAAGCACTGGGTCATTCAGGAAAGCTTGGTTGCCCAAACGTATCTGGCAACCCCACACTGAGATGAAAGCAACTGTGCAGTCGTCCTATGCAACATCAATTAGCAACCAGCTGTGCGGAGCTGTTCTGCCACTGCGAAGACTATGTACCATGTTATTTCAAATCGGACGGTTTTTTATTTCATTTGGAGCCTTTCCTGGCCAAAACATTGCCATGGAGTCCTGGATCCGGTCGACTTTGCCAAATTTTCGCATTCTTAAGCGGTGGTCGGTTCCGCGTCATCCCGCTTTGGTAAGTAAATCTGAAACGCTTGTCTTCTCTCAGATTGTCTCGGGGATTCAACATGAAACACCAAGATCCAGCTAAATGCTTGTGAGTTAGCGTGCTACACGGATTTCTGCTTCCTTGATGGCACACTATCCAAATCTTACACTTGGTAATGGGCCCAAAGCGCGAATTGCAAAACCCATCACAGCGTTTGGTTTTCTTTGGAAGCGCGTTTGGAGCCATCAGAATTTGCACGTAGACACCAAGACATCAGTGTATCGGGCTGTTTTGCTATCTTCACTATCACTGCCATTCAGGCAACATAGTCGCGTTTCTGACTGATATCACGTGCAGTGTCTGCGCGAAATCCATCGGATCGAACTGGATGACTGAATCCCGAACGCCACAGTCCTTTGCACAGCAAACACAGCTAGATTCCGATGCAGCCGGATGCTAACCTGGCTCCACTTGTCAGGCTACTTTGGATGCATAGTCGTACCTCTAAAGCCTAAAGCTTCCTAGATTGAAGGTCAAAATTCGGGACAGCCAAAGTCCCGCCTTCAGGTAATTCTGAATAAGCATACCAGAAAGACAAATCAGCCTTGTGAACGGCTGGTGAAGCAGGCATGCGAAGAGAATGTTCGCAATACTGCGAAACGGCGGAGCTATTAGGACTGGACTGTTTATTCCCAACACAGCCGCAACTATGTGGACCTCTCTAACATACAAAATCGCGCATTCTAGTAGGTGACTATTTTACTCACCAGTCTAGCCGCTGAACGTGATCTGCTGGATTTGAAGCAAGTTTGTTGCATTCTGCCCGACGCTATCGTGCTAAAGGTGGAATACCACCAGGTTGTCCATTACCAACTTGACAGTGTATTAATGGGTGACACCTCCGACACTTGCATGAGCTACACTTGGGGAGGCATTTGATTGCGTTGAAAACTAAAGGAATTGGCGAATGGCGTCGGTTACTCCATGATAACCCATCAACGGGTTTCGGTGCCCATTGTTAAGCCATCATGTTTAGGCTAGCTGATGGTTCGTGGTAGGTCTCCGATCCGCCGATCTTATTCCTTCTGGCATGCGTCGACACAAAGGGCTTACGTGAAGCACCACATTCGGCTGGGCCCAAGCCATCTCTGGCTCTCGTGCCATGGACTGATCTCCTCTGGTTGACCGTTGACTGGCAAATCCATTTCGGGTGCCAGTCGCGCTTCATTATTCTTCAAACATCCCGTGACTTGTATATACGTAATGCACTACTCATAAGGTTGCTGAAAGGTTGCTGAGCAAGGAAGCTCTTGCCTGTCTGTGACGTCCTCTTATCCCTGAAGTGCATCACACCTCTCTGACGCATCTCCCTATTTGAATTTTTCCAATCTGTACCACCAACACCCCCCCGGTAGGAACTAAATAGCGAGAAAAGTCTCGAGAACCGACGAAAAGTGACCTATACGGGCGATGGATCTTGTTTTGGAGAGTGTTTTTTCAGGCGGGGTGGGGGGGGGGGGGTTAATTGCGAACACTTAGTGCGCTAGTTCTTGTTTGAAATCTTTTCATCTTTTTACATGCGTGTTCATGTACAATCTACCCATGGCCTGTCGGGGACGGATTTCGTTATGTGCGTCATCTAAACTTGACTTGAGAAATTTCAAGTGTTTGAGATCCGCTGACTAGCGTGCTGCAAACAAACAGTAAACTTAATTGGCTCTAGGTTGGTGATATGAACATTATTGAATGTCTACTTGATCTCATAATCATGACCATGGTCTTGTTTATGGTACGCACAACAGTGTCGGCCAACATTTTCGTGGCTTGGTCCTGGGCAGACGATGCATCCCTAGTTGCTACGATTCTAAGACAACCAGTCTAACTAACTGATTTTAGTTGCTTACCCCAACCCTCCCTACTCACTAGCCTTCTTGACTCATCGTTCACAAATTAGTTGCCATCGGTTGATGTGACCTCACTTTCGGTTTGTCAGTTTTGGGCGAGAACTAGGCTCAGTTGAGGACACGTGCTTCGTTGAACTCAATTTTCCTGTATTACCTTCCTAATAACACCCTAATTGAATACAACTGAGTGAAACAATGGGTGCCTGCAATTTGGATTTGAAACAAAAAAGGACTTGACGGCTGAAAATCTGAAGTAGTGTAGTGTGGTTTCAATGTGAGCGTTTGCAGTACTTTCCTTGTGTGTACTTGTTCAAGCGGGCAACTCATTTTCCATTGGAATCGCTCCAACTCCTCTCGGGTCTTTGCACCAAGTACACGGGTTTCTTCCACTGTTCTTGGGAAGTTCACAGCTTGTTATACTGAGGTCGCATTATCTGACATCGTTTCTCAAATCTTTTTAATTATCGTTTTGTTTATAGTAGGATTAGAGATGCGGTAATCCAACATAGATGGTGATGTACACGAATTTTACAGAAATGAGGTTCCCTGCCTCAAATGGAGGGTTTGATATACGTGACCGGTTGACACTGTATTACGGATGGTGTCACTATAACTTCCTGCCATCCGATTGCCATGTCAAATGGGGTTAAACCGGGTGAAAATCGGTTGTCAGTTTTTGGACTCGGTTTTTTTGGACAAATGCCAGCCCGATAAATCGGCCGTGATACGTGGAGATAGTAGTATTATTTTCCCTGATACATAATCGATACGTGAGCTCTTTTTACCGTATTACTTCATCCCCCTACTTGGCTTGTTCCTGTTGAAACCCCAACATTGGGTTGGTTAATAAAACGTGTTGCAACTGTTCTGACGTCCAGCACTGTACACAGCCTGTCAGATTGTACTAACAGTTTGTTTCGCAAACCGCCGCTCTACCATTCACGCTTGTTCTGCTTTGAATAGGTGAATGCTTCAGTGGTTCTGACTGATTGATTGATTGACTGAGCTAGTTCACTAGATTAGGAATTTGCATGGATACGTATGGCTATTCTGATATTTTGCGAAAATAGCTGAAAGAGTGAGGTACCACTTCTCGTTTGTAACTAAGTGTACCATGCGGCTGTCCCCAAGTTCATGACTGCAAACGAAAGTGAGAAGACCGCTACGGCAGATGAAATTGTCTTCACACGAGAAATTCTGTTGATTCTCTTTCTTTCTGAATATCTCGACTGTCTTTCTACCTACAATCATATCGTTTTAACGATTGATTACCTACTCTCTGACTCCACCACTGTAAACAACAAAATTCAATTATACTACAAAACATGCTCCGGGTGTGCTTTTTGCATACAAAATCACTATTGACCTGGAGACTACATACTTGGAATTCCAGGCGTATGCGCTGCTCACCCAACCTACCGAAAATTACCTTCAGCTAACGGTTAGTACATGAACAATGTTTAGTATATAGGTATAGTCCGGATCCAATTCGGAGACCGTACGCAGTTCACCACCGTCAAAGAGCAAATACCTCAAATAAGTTGTCCCGATTAATACTGTCTACTTTGTTAGATAGCTGCGACATCTGGGTTGAGCAAAGTGTGTTAACACTTAGCATGCAACCCAATGAAAGCAGTCTGACTGTCAAATTTGCTGACTCCGAGTAGCGAGGTGGTTGTTACTTGCAGACACAACGCTAGACGAGATAGTTGATTCCAGTATCTTCGGTTGAAGTTAGTATGTACATGGAAGACTGGACAGAAAGCTTTAGGCGGATTAGAGTGTCTATCGAGGGCTTTCTGGCGTTACGTAGATGACATGTTCCTTGTGACAAAGCACGATAACCACGATACTTTTAAAGTCCTAACACTTTAAGTTTAGCATGGAGCTAGAGTCTATATGGGGTACACTACCCTTCCTTGACTGTATGACACACAGGAGTGGTGCGAAATTAAAAAAAAGCTTTTTGTCTGAAAGCAACAGATAGTGATGTGGTTTTAAACTAGTCATTAGGACACCCAAAGTCAGTATATACTAGTATAGCTTTGGCAATGTGTAGTAGAGTAAGCGCACTGTGCACAGAGTAGTTCGACCGAAAGGCAGCACAACTTGAGGTAAAAGACGACTTTAAGAGAGTGGGTACCCGGTGGGTTTACGTAGGCAGCAACTAAGACGGGTATTGGTCCCAACACTAAGGCTCTACAATGACTGGATCGGAACAGCAGTCATCCCATACAAAACGCAGGTATCTGAAGTCATTAGAAGGGTTTTGAATACGGCTAACATGAGAGTAGCATTCCAGAAGGGCAAGAATTTACGTTCTGCATTGGTGCAGTTGAAGCATCACTTCCTTTTGATAGGACTAAGGACTGTGTATACAAAGTAAACTAAAAATAAAGATGAAATGTAACCATTGTACGAAGGTTTATGTAGGTCAGACAGCCAGGCAGTTGCAAACCAGAATCGGTGAGCATAAACGATACATTAACGGGCCACCCAGAATGAGGCCCACTAGGTCAAAGAAATTATGACATGTGACAAGCACACTAAACCACCATCTACCGAAGAGTTTGTTTTTGCTTATGTGAAGTCCTTGCTGGCAAATAGGGCCATAATATGGTAGCGTAGTAACACAGAATCCCAACGCCACCGTCAATCGGAGTGTCTATGTGGATTCCAGTTGATTCTCCGTGCACATGCCTGAAAATCTTACAGGAAATGGCGCTTAACCCGTCCAATTAGTGAGCACGCTGTCAGATCTTAGCAGAACTGCCAGGCTAATCCCTGTTTGTCGTTGGGGTCTGGGTTTATGCTGAACAAGGCCGGCGAAAGACACTGCGTTAAACCCGCTGATGGCATCTAACTCCAGCATAGTGCTTAGGTGTGCCTATTTTAAAATTGTTTGGTCTGACCTCTTGGTTCCTGATCACTTCAGTTTAAGGACATCATAGTTATTTTCACTATCCTGTTAGTCTCCCTTTTTTGTTTCCACCTTTTACTAGGGTGGTTTTGCCGTTGCTTCATATCAGTTATATTCTAGTTTATAATACTGGCTAATTGCTGTCGATAGCGATCCTCTTTTCAATAGCATACAAGATATCGTTAATTAAACCCAAAGTTGTGCATAAGTAGTCTACTTTATAGAACGATTACTTATATTCTAATCAAGAGGCCAAAGAAATGGTGCTGTGAAAGAAACCACGCTGGTGGTCGCTCACATTTCAACAGTAAGCGCAAGCCTGGCTAGTAACAATGAGACTCTGGATTTGAGTGTGAATTCGCTGAGCTGGTTCAATTAGTTTTTGAGCAGTTTCAAATGATTATTGTATTTCAAACTTACATCCTCCATGAGTGTCGTCTGGCCGTTGAAGCGTCGGCTTTGTCTTTCTCTAGGGCGAAAGCGTGAAACCATTCGCCTTAACAGAAACTTGTGGACACTCTCGGGAGTTGATCAGTAGTCTCTCTCCGTATGAGGAGTTTTATGAACCTTCGGCTAGAGTCGTATTCTGTGGACTCTGGTGTAATGGGTCCTTTAAGGGTGGTGCCTTTCAAGGGATTGCTGTTTATTAAACAGATAGATATGGCGCGGTTGTGACGGACGCAGACCCTGTGTTGCTGCCTTTGGCGTGAATGTTTTAATGACGTTGGCATGCTGTTCAGTTAGTAAGATTTATTTGAACTAAGCAAGATGCCCCTCAGTTGCCGTCTAATGTGGATCGTGGGCACAATAGTTCTTTTGGCGGTTTCACTCACGTGCCTCGCCACACTCTATTCGATCCCGAGTTTTATATTCGCTGTTCCGTCCTCTCTACACTTTCCGTGGGGTTAGTCAAGGTCATATCTCACTTGGTGTCCATATGCACCATTGAAGTCGTTGTAGTGGGTGTTTTGGGACATTATCTTATCGTTTTCCCTATCGATCTTCTGCCATGGCAAAATTTCGCCGTGCACGCGACCGCAGTTCACATGCACGAAGTGCCTGGATCAGTCCCAGTTTTTCCGTTCCAGGTGTGTGCGCATGCGTGTGCCTGTGTATAAATCCTATATGAAGTTGTTTTTGCCTGCTTCCCCACGACCCAGCTACCGGATGTATAGGAAAAGTCGCCAGACCGGTTTCCCAGCCTTGATAACCATTTTCTCCGCCCCGAACTACCTCGATGTGTACAATAATAAAGGTGAGTGGTATCCATTTCTTACTGTCGCGCAACCTAATGTTACGATACAATGTTGTTTATTGTCCTGCTGTGTTTGCGAACAATCGGTAGCGCTATTGATCTTTAAACGTTCGCTTCTTGCTAAACGCAGCTGGTTACTGTATTCGTCTTGGCGTAACTCAATTGGTATTGTGCGTTATGCGAGCAAGTCATTCGATTTATTAGGGATGGTGATATAGTTTGCTTGAGAGAATCAGCGAGTTTGTTTTGTCTCCTGAGACGAATTGGCTATGGCTAGACGCATACATTAAATTGGTCTGTGAGTAATGGAATTCTTTGATGCTCTTACTTTACTTCCTCGCGCTTTAATTTACTCAACGAGTTCTTCTTTCCCTCGCTAAGCAGATAAAATTAACCTCTCTCCCTCTCTTTGCATGCGACACCCGTTATTACGTTGTCAGTCAGCCAGTCAACACCTGGGTACATGAAAGCAATCTTCCTGGTTGAATACAAATAGCACCTTATCTTATTCAGTTATAACTTACGCAAACCGCTAGTCGGTCATTCGTAGTTGAATGGGTTCGCACTTCTGCAAAGATTCATGAGGCGTGCACTAGATTTGATCGTCAGTGAGGGTAAAACAGCGGTACGGTGCTCCCAGACTTGGGGAGAACCTGCACCCGGAACGGACTCCACGATTTTAACCTACTACGGTTTCTAGCTTTGCACGTGGTTGGTAACCGAGGAAATAAGCAGGGTTGCCGAATTCCATTCTTCAGTAGTATATAACCGTATCCATTTATTGGTGGAAAGCAATATAGTGGAACCAATCGGTACCTGATCGGGTGATGTGGTGTAGATGGTTGAAGGATGAGTGGCGCTACATCCTGTCTACGTGCCATTTAATCATTCTTCTGGCTCGCCACTCGTGGTCAAACTGTGAAATGTTCATTCTGCTAGTCGGAATGTTGAGGGTTCTAAGCTCCCTTGAGTTTCGTGAGAGGCGCACTGCTAATGATCCCCATTAAGGGTGAAACAGCTATACAATGCTCCTCGGCCTTTCAGCACATAGTGGCTTCACTGGTAGGGTGAAACCTCCACTAAACATTAACAATTCTCACACCACCATCAGTTTACTGGAAAGCCAAATAAAATATGGAAGATAAGATGTGCTGTATGAGGTACTTTGGAGTCCAATAAACCAATAATGAGATCTGAACAGGAAGTGATTGCTCAACCGCTAGTTTAATGGGTTCCCAGTTCGATTTTGTTGCATCCCTAGACAGGCGCTAGGAAGATCACGTGGGCTGCGGACAACAGGGATAATCGCTGGAGCACCTGAGTTTAAAATGAGTCAACTTCGACTGGTGGGAATACTATGGTCCAAATAACACACTTTTCGGTGTTGATATTGTGAACATTTCACCGAAAAACCACGATCGGCTTAGTGAACAGCAAATCCTGTGCCTTCCTCCACTAATTCTAGAGTGATGCTGTTTGTCGAATTGGTTCAGAAGAAAGCGAAGTGAAGAGAGAAAATTTTACCAGGGTTATCAGTGGACTAAATTGTTAGTTAGACCATTTCGTTGACGCTAACTATGATAACTATGCATCTGTTACCACAGCTTTTCTCCAAGGTTTGTATTTTACTTCAAAGAACAGTTTCCGTCAAATCGGTAATTCGAACTTCGCTGTCTAGGACCGAGTTGAGGTGCTACAAGCCCCCCACTCTACTCACTGATAAAAGATAGTATATTGGCAACATGTAAAAAAAGCTTCTATCGAAAACGGAGCTTTTTGAAGTAGTATCAGGAAGGTCAGATTCCTGAAAAACAACTACTGAATGCCCGACATCTACTGAGACCCTCAGCTCTGTAGATGTTGACCAGACAGACAACGCCCCCCTCAATATACAGCGCCTCACAGCTTTCTATCAAACCCAGACAGCGCGAGTCAGCGTTGCTCAAGGTCAGACAACGCCCCCGCAGTATGCAGCGAGTCGCAGCCTATACCAAGACCAGACTGCGTGCGTCAGCATTGGACCAAGTTAGACAGTGTCCCACCAATGACTAGCTTGAGTTGTATTCTGGCACTTGCACGTACTCACGCCACACACTCGCTTGTTCGGAATATAGTTGTCGTGTTCCCTTCCGTGAGTCTTTTTCCGGCACTAGGCACTGGAGCGGGTCAGCAATCAGATACAGCAGTTAGCGAATCAGCAGACATAACAAGTAGGCCTCATTACTTTATGTAGCTCGCAATACGCGGTACATATATCATACTTCTATTCGTAAACCTCTCTATTTCGGATAGCTAATGCTTGCCAATTCTGAGTTATGTCACTCACAAACATGCTTGGTCTGCGCTACTCCAGCTGTCCGACTCATGTGATTTGAGTATACGTGAAGTGATTCAAGCTTGGAGATTAATTGCAAGTTTTAGCCGGAAAGATATTGCTTTGGGAACTTCCAGTTATTGTATTAGTCTACGTAAACTTCCATTGTCCTCACAATAAGGTTTTCAAATAAATCATGTTTGTACGGCAGCCAAGCATCAGGGTTAAGCACTGATACCATACTGTTGATGGTGATGGTGATGACGTGGTAAGTCACTCTTAAATTCATTTTTCGTTCCAGAATTTATTGTACGATTGTCTGTTTTACGTTTCCAGAAACGGTGGTGTTTATACATTCAAGACCAAAATGTTTGCGCCTGCTAACATTATTATCCCTGAACCAGTGTACATTTTGGTTTAGAGACTAACTGATATTGACTGGGATGATTGTGTAGGAATCCCTTGAGTACACAAGTAAAACTTGATTTATGCTGATGCCCTGATCGGGCAGTCTTCGGCAACCACTGTGATAAAAACAGAATTGTCCAACACTCACAATAATGGTAATAAGTTAATTAAGTAGCTACGGTGGCACGATAAACATTTAGAGGAAAACGGATGCGATAAAATTAATGGATATCCTGAGACTGGCGTATGGTCATTTGGACCGCGCCACATGATAACAATTGAATCCTAATGTTATCTGGATTCTCATTCATCCAAATTAAGAATCCGTTTCGGACGCCACAGGTAACAACAAGGGATATTGCACTACGGAGAACACGCTGAGACCCTCTTCGAAAAGGTTCCATTTTAAAGAGTCGCTGTATTTTCTGTGGTCAGTAAATCAAGTCACTTTCAATCACCAACATTTTTGTCGTTTAAATGGACAAAGGGCACGTCGTTGTACCACGTGGCACCTAATGTAAATGCGTCTCCAACAAGACGATTCAAGCAAGACGAATTTAATCTCTGTTAAACACAAGGTGATTAGTGAACTTCGTCCCTACAAAACAAAGATGTTGTTGTCTGTGCCTACCAGGATAGCCATTTATTTGGTAATTTAGTCTGTAGGTTGTCAGTCACTTCTAGAATACAGTTCTGGGTACAAACCATTTCTTGATCGGCGAAACGTCGATTAATCGATAGACAGACAAGGGTTATTGTTTGCTGTTCCAAAAGTTGTGTTATACTTTTAGCTATATGATTAGGTGAGGAACTGAAATGCAACTTGATCTGGTAGGAGAGCCTCCTGTTGGGCTGATTCACCTAGGAGCAAGGCCCAATGTGCGGTCTTCGGAGTGTCAAAGTTAGGCTCTCCGGGAGATCCTGTTCTTTTCTTGGACGTGATGTGTCCTTGTAAAGAATCGCCGTGTTGAGCTGTTGCAGACCGGTTGCGAGTGGAAGTATTACAGATTGTCAGACCTAGTACATTGACTTTGGATCACTCCCGTCGATTCTACTGCACCACCACCGTTGCTCCGTCCAAAGAAGTGAGAACCCTCCTTTACTCTCCTTGTCGTCTACAGTGCCCATAACGTTCAGTTGGGCTGCATTGGTTCGCCGAATAATATCTTCCAATTCGGTTGTGCTCTTATGACGTTGGACTTATTGTATCAGTGCCTCGAAATAAACCTCGAAGTAGTTTTTTACCGTTTCCGTTGGGACTAGTTTACTTTGTTCCGTTTGTTTATCGCCCAGTTCCTATACACGTGCTCCGTTACCTTGAAACCTGCGGTACAAAGGGATCCGAAGTGCAGTGACCCACATTTGCGACAGTGCAAAACTGACATCCCTTCCGCTGTTTCTGCATATGCAAACAACGTACACTGCTTATTGACTGGGCTACCCGAACATTTTGTTGTTTGTTTTACGTCGCAATACTTTGCAATGTGAAACCCGTTACCAATTTTATGTGGGTGGTCTTTCGGACGGTATGGTGGATGGTTAGTTTTTGCTTCATTTGCACTTTGCACTTGATAGTTTTATTTTGAAGTATGTGCTGAATCACAAACAGAATAGGTTTTCAGATTTCGGTTCGTATCCCGTCTTATGCATGCCGTGTCCTCGACGCTCTGTCCACCGGTGTGGGCAAATAAAACTCGCTACCATCAAAATGTCCCGTTAGCTCAAGTTTGTCCATAGTCTTCGTTGTGAGCACGGGACATCTCGAGTTAAGCAAATGTAATTTTTACATCCCAGCTGTTTATTGTCGCGGAAACTTCCCATCTGTCCGAAAAAGTCAGACTGTCAAGCTTTGGTAGCAACTACCGTGCTAATCAAAAGGGGCATACAGCTTAGCTATCACTAGGTTGTCCATGAAGCAGTCGAAAATTCAGAGATGAACTGAAACTATGACGTGTTTACATTATCTCCGGGGTAGCCATTCATCTGAGTGTTAGAGTCTGGTGGAAATCCTCCATCAATAAATGATTTAATTCACAAATGGAAAAAGCATGTCTCACTACTCCGTAAACCAGTCAGAGCGTTCTGGGTCGTAAGGGTAATGGATCGGTGGAAGGTGGAGACATATGTCGTCTCTCTGATGGTTCAGACATCTCGTTCTTGGTTTTTATGATGATATCAAACTCTTTTTTGAAATAATTTAACAATGAAACGTTTCTTAAACAGAACCTTTCCTCAACAGCGCTTCAGAAGTTAATAACCAATGAAACGTTTCCTAAACAGAACATTTCCTCAACAGCGCTTCAGAAGTTAATAAATAATATTCATTACTTGTGGAGTCCTTTTTGTGTTGATGGCGGTAGCCGCCTCATATCTGTTTAACTTGTGAATAACCGACAGAATTCATGATTGCATTGTCTCTTCCGTGTTTTTTGAACCCATCTGGAACAGGAACCAGAGAACCTAGGAAACCGACAATGTTATTCTTGTATTCTCGTAAAGCTTGACTCTTTGTGTGCATTTTCGACATCTTACTTCAGTCATAAACTTTTATTGTTAGCTTGTCTGTTCATTGCATTAACAATTCGAAAACCTTAATCAAACCCGACCATCAATCATAAAAACAACGGAGTTTGCTGGGCTCACTGTGCTCACCTACCTCTGTACAATCGGTAGGCGAAGAAAAACTGGCTGTCGCTTTCGGGGAAGTGAAACATAGTGCTACAGTTATTTTATCCTACTGTTTGATATACGTGTAAAATACCGTTGTTTTAGATACTCCTAAAACCCAAGAGGTCAGAAATCAACGATGCGTACGTTTGACACTCACTTAGTCTAGCCCCTCATTCACTAATTCCAACAGGATATGTATGCACGAAATGGCGACAGTAGGAAATCTCTCTTCCATGTAGGCAAGCTTGTGTTCTTTAGAGCGTTCGTTAGACACTTTGTCGAAGACACCAGTTTTCATGCTGAGCCAAGCGGACCGACCCTTTGTGCAGTGTCGTTCCGTTGTGAACTTCCACAGCATTCCTGTGTTCCCTGAATATCGTATAGAGAACTACAGACTGTCTCTTAAACGGACCGAGTAGTTTTCTGAATTGGTCTCTAGTAAGCCACCAGTAAATGAGATACCCGTTCGACCTTTGCATGCATCATCACACACGTCAGACTGGGGTCAAGTTGTAGTGAGTCCTCTACAGGAAAGCTAAAAATCCTCAACTCACCGGTCTGTTGTATTTGGGGATGGGTGAATGCTCAGACACAATAAACTCTAGCGTACCAGCTACCTTCCAATTTTATGTGGGCCATACCATGTAAACTAAGTGTATACAGACCTCTGCAAAGACCACAGTACACCCACACAAATCCTTGAGATGTTCATGAGAGTCTTCAGAATTCAGTGTTCGGATGCACTTATGCCACGTAGCATGTACTGTTATCTTTCTTTTAAACCCAGTCCTGTGGTCTTTTTGGAGTTTACCAAATACAAATTTACCTGCATACCTACGTTCCTCGGTCGTTTCAGCCGCTATTTTGAAATACGAAAACAACGTGATGAATATTCGACAATTTAATTGCTCCCCTCATCCATACTGGTTACCCAACTTCATGGATGTGTTTACCTGGTCTCTGCCGTTTGTCGGTGAAAAAGGTGAGTGTTTGTCGCTTCCACTTTCCTGTCTCATTTCCCCCAACCGAAAATCCCTATCACTAAAGCATGCTCTAAGGACGGTTAGGAAATTTTCTGCTCGGTGTCATGGTTTTCTATTGAATGGGTTGATGCTATCAGTCTTTTTGTGTGTGCTATTGGAGTGGTGAACAGAGTGTATGATGCATATCTCATTCCACCCAAGTTATATTAATTACTGCTACAAAGCACATGACGAGTAGCCTTCAGTTAGGTTTGCTTGATGTTTATGCCAGGTTGTTGCACGGATCAACTCGTCTCTGAAATTGATACCTTCATTGAGGCCGCAAAGTAAATTGCGTGCTTCTGCCGAAGAGACCGTGGTGTCGCAACTTGCGTCCAAAGTGCTTACATTCGACTGCCGCGTCGGTTGTTGCCGAAGTTGTTGGAGTACAGATTCGCGGTCGCCTTTTGGAAATATGGACAGCAATAGGGAAGTTTTGTGATGGGTTAGTGAATTGTGCGAAGCAGAAGAATCGATAGGCGGATTCTCCACGAACCTGAAATTACTAGACTGAATGGCAAATGAACACATATCTGGATTTGATGGAATGATTGGGATAAAGAACAACTTTAAACGGATATAGTGGGAAAACTAGCACTCCAGCTGGCGGTGGTTTCACTCAAGGCTTCTGTTTATCCAACATCAATCGACATCGTTTGCCGAAGGAGCAGTCCATATGTTTTTTTTTTGGCTGGACAACACAAGTGGCTACATTTTGACTGTGTGGCGTTTCTACTTGGTAGGTGGTTCTAAATGATCTTACATTGAACATAACTCGCAGTTAGGCGACTGGACATCAGCCTGATGGAAAGGCTTATTTGTTAAGAGTACATAACTTAGATGAATAGGTCTGCTAGTGTAATGAATTCGTATCAGATTACAGGCGGACAAGCTATGCACAGTGTCCCACTCCACACCATGTTTCAAAGACTTATGCGGCCGATAAGCTCATCTCGGCTGATTGATTTATTTGCATTTTGGAAATTACTACCCTGATTTTGTCCCCTCTGATGCCCGTATCCATTAATCGTCAGTTTGGCACTCGAGTTGTTTTCCATCTAGATGCCCATCACATTTATGTTAAGCCGCTGGTGAATCCACACTCGGCTTTGAAACGTTTTGTCGTGCGCGGCGTCTAACACTTTTAAAATGGGCGTATACGGAAGCGGCGTTACATTCGTTATGATCATGCGTATGATAGCAGCAGAATTTGCTCAAGTAGTACAACTGCCACTTGAAAAAAGGGATGGATATCTAAAGCCTTTGAAAATAGGTGATAAGAATGCGTGCCTGTGGTTAAAACAAATTCACTCCTGTGTAGTCGTGCGTATCCGTTTAAAAATATCTGGTCTATCGTCCTCAAGGATGAAATACCTTTTAGCTCAGTTCGGTTTATTCAGTGATACGTCTAAGCTATGGGCAACCTCAGAACATGTTTTGTTTAGTATCGGAACCTCGGTGACTGCGTCTACGGGAAAATAACTTTTTTTTCGCATGATAATATAACAACGAGAAATCACACATCCTAGTGATTAACTTCAGTCGATTTCCGCTAGCGAATACCAGTAATGAGCAGTGCGGTTCACCACTACTAGTCGAGTGTTTTCTTACTGAGTCAATATAAAGTACAGAGAAAATAACATTACAGCGAGCCTTAGCTTGAAACACGCAGATATAAATGTTGAATCGACACAACCGCAGTAAACGGTTATGCGACGTGAAAGTTTTCTGGGATCATCGGAAGGAAATAAAGTTATTGCGTGTGCGTTTCTGGCATCTGTCCTGTGCTCTTCAGTGATATGAAAACTTGTCTGTCACAGAATTACGCTGAGGGTTAGTCAGAGCTGCTACCGTAGCTACCGTGAGTACCAAATGTTAGAGGTACACCGGATCAAATCAGAGTTACTATTACAAAAAAACAATGACACTGGATAGAGGAAGTAGAGGAGAAGCCTGGGGTGGGGGATTAATGAAACGGTTGACAGCCTCCTGAATCTGCAGCTTTTATCCCTTGTAGAAAACACTTGGAAGAGGACAACATGTTATGAAATGTCCCTTACTGCCAACGGAGCCCCAAGGGAGTAGCCGAAAGCATTCTAGGAGGTGTCATCTGCAAGGGGTGGAACTTTTATATGTAACTTGAAAAAGGATTTTTATTTCACGGAAGAAATCAACTTCATTGTATCATTTTTTGTTTAGCCAAATACTGTCATAGGGAATTAGTTTTCGGGTAGGTTACTGGAAACATATTATCTTCCTATTTTGTTTTGCCGCCAAATATAGCTCATTTTTACGTGTGTCCAAAAAAAACCGTTTGCTGACATTAGTAAACTTATCAAAAGTCACTATCTCTGAGGAATAAGTGGACCGTAGCCGTTTTGTCTGGCTAACTCGCGCGTTGTCATAAATGGGATTGGAAATAAAAGGTGGGCAAATTTGGGAACTAGTAAATTTCGCGAAAAATTATTCACACAATGCCTACCAAAGCAGATGTCAGTTTCAAACCATCGGTAATACTTATTTCAAGCAGCAGCCAGAATTAGTGAACATGTGCCTCATTCTTAAGTGCTTCGTTGTTGACCCACCGCCTGAAATGCTCTCTTATCGTTGATGGCTAATACCAAGCTGGATGTAACTGGCTGTTCGAGCTTTTCGTGGACTTGGGTGGTTTTCCTCAAGCTCGGCAGTCACCGTCTCGATACCCTTTGACTAAAAGGTCAGTGATCTCTGAGGTTAGTTACTTCCAAAGGAGAGCGGACGCTTAGCGGAGGATATTTCAACGTTCATATTTCAACGTAATCTAGACGTTTCAGACATAGTCTTGGAGAAGGCTTTGGAACACTCGAACCTTGAACAATCCCTGTTTTCAGTAAGCTAAATGTTTGGAACGCCGACGTGAATAACTGAATCCGGAGTTTTGCTTTTGATGTTTTTCACTTTCAGGCCGTTTTATTGATGGTGCTGTTATGTTCACCGCATTACCTGAGTATTTTTTTTTGCGTCATGAAAAAGCGTCACTCTGCGTGATAGAGTCCAGCGAATTTGGATGACAACTAACTTAGTTCACTTTTTGACTTTAAATTTCCGTGCTATACGGCGCGCGCATTGGTTGAAACTGTTTCAATCTCGTATTTTTTAGTCACAGAGATGCTGGTCAACGTGCTCAATATCTGTTCAGACGACGAACTGCTGTCAGATACTCCTGAGGATGAATGTGAGTCTATTCACATACTGCATATACAACCGCACTCTTTACCCGTTGTTAGTTGTGCTTCATTCAGTTTCTTCGGGAATTCCGGCTAGTAGTCTTCCACCTGTTTTGGCCTCTAGTGCTCGGATGTATGGTTCTTCCTCCCATGAGAACCTGTATTTTTTAGGAACAGCGTTCATTTGTGTTTGGAATCCAACCATTTCTTCATTTTTCCCCCTGGGTACATTGTTTTGGTGAGGACAGTAATATATTAGGGTTATTGTTATTTTTTGGTGACCACCATGATACTCCCAAGCCGTAGAAACCGTTGAAAATGTCCTGAAAGTGACATATCTCCTTTATTCAAATGATAATTCAAAGAGCCTGATATTTCACGATTTTTTCTGTAGATTTTATCTACATTGCGTTCTAACTTGTCTCGCGAACGACTACTAAACACATTCAGACTGAGCCAGACTAATGTTGCAGAACATCTGGCTACAAGCTGACATCTTGAGAGCTTTACGAACAAGTCCACTTTGCGATGGATAATCAGTTTGGCAAAGTTCATGAGCAGTCCTGGATCGTCCCAAATACATTATTGCTGTGTTCGGCCCCAACTTTATCAACACAGGCTCTCAGAAGTGACACTTGTGAATACAGCTACAGCGTAATCCGTCATGCTGTTACACTTTCGCTCTATATCACACTAAGTTGTCAGGATGAATGAGTTAGTGGATCTTCCAACAACTCTGGGCAGCGTACGACGTGACAAGGATAAATCTATGTGCGACCCGACTCTTCATGTGTCATTCTCATTGTCCGGATCCATTAATGTGAACTTCTCACCAAATAAGGTTGCCTTGCCCAAACTCACTGGCAGTGGCAAGAAGCCGCTACACAAACATATCCCCAAAGTCACCTCGATGTATTCGCACAAGTCTCTGATCCTGAGACTTTCTCTGAATCTGTACAATTGAACTAGACATCGTTAGCCGAACAGCTTACATTGATATTAAAATACGTCCTGAAGATGACTCTGGTGAATGTCTTCACACCCTTATCAGCATGTTCACGGCAGCTCTTACCTACTAACGCCCCATGTCACCGGCACAAATGGTGAGAACACGATGAATAACTGAATAATTCGGTCATGGACCCCGGCATACTAGTAACTATTGTGCCACCTCGTTGGCTACTCTCTTGAAACAGTTTGCTCCATTTCCGTAACTACGCAGAACTAAGCTCGTCTAACTGAGATCTCTAAAATTACCAATTCATTAATACTGTCGATGATCGATAACAGGCTTCGTCTGACCAAAATAGTTACCTCTCGCTTGACTTGGCCGTTTGTCAATAGAATAAGTTAGTGATTGGTTTTCAGACGTAATTTGTCATACCAGTGCCCTTCATAACGGAAGGTGTCTTTATCACTTTTTTCGAACCGCACATCCCACGACAAGCACTGTACGATCATCCTATGAGCCCGCTACGAATTAATAAAATGCTACGAACATCACCAAACACAGCCATATTTGTAACACCGTGTACATCAGTGTCAACCTTAATGTATGCAGTAATGTATAGTTTTATCTGATAAATTCACCATTTTGTATTCATTTCTTTCCGAAATGTAGACCTAACCACGCTTTGAGGTAATCACAAAGAAATCGGTATACATATTAACTAGCGTCTGAGAAGTAACTAGTCAGGGGGGCGACACGTTTTGCTTGCCCCTTGTTTCATCCGTCGCGTTCAGAATCGTCAGATTGATATCCCTTGTCCCGATTTTAGTGGGACCTCCTCATTCCCCGGATGGAAACCACCGCACGAAGTTACGTGACCTCTCTTCTAAGCGGTCGTCGCTAGGACAGCGGTCATCATCAGATCGTGTGATCTAATAAATCGCTGCTGTTAAGGAAGTTTGACACTGTTATGAAGATGCAAATGTTAACCATTCCACTGTGGAACAACCCATGGCTCAACAATTGCGTCTTCAGCAACTTCCTGAGACGGAAAAGATATTGTAGATATGTGAAGTGAAACTGAGTCTTATGTAATCAGCCACTTCAGTTTGAGCAACGGAGTCGTTTTACCGGTCGAAAGTTAACATGTACCTTACCAACTTTTATGGCGTATCCTATGGTAGCAACACTTTGTAGTTTCAGTGCATCTCAGGGCGACGGAGGCAAAACAGCTCCCCTTTGTTGGGGGTGGGGGGGGGGTTGGCCAGGATAGTTCTTTGTAAAAATTCAAGGCAATTCAAGGTACCTCTGCTGTTCATTGGGGATATTTAGTAGACGAACCCGGCAATTCCTTATGAAAACAGACCAGTTGCGGATATTCATCCAGCCTGTAGTCAACCAGCGGAGTCGTCGCAGTAGCCTAGATGGCAATAGTGTATCGGGCACAATTACACAGCATCAGCTTACGGCAACTGTAATACTCTAGACGGCTTGAAACGCTTCGTCCCAAGACCGCACATTCTGGTGTAACGAAGTCGTCAAATGCCCCTACCCCTATTCTTAGTTGTCGGCTTTTTACCTTTTGTTTCGTCCTGAGTGTGATCTGGATTGCGGAACGACGACGTTGGTACATGCATCACTGGTGTGAATGAAATTTATGTGTCAACCTGACTCGTAGAATAAAAACAGATTCAAAAAACGCACACCTACAGGGGATCTGATTGAGTTATACCTTAGCTGCTTTCCATCCAAGCTTTGACAGTGGACAGAGTGAAGGTATGCTAGATAGTGGACGAATTTGATTTATCTTATAATACATAGAAGGCAGATTTGACCGTAAGGGGATTTTTTCCGAAATAGTTGATGACCGATAACGGCACGCTTTTGTTACGCAGATTAGTGAAAGTGTGTATTGTTGCTCGAGCGGCAACCAAACATTTTTCTTCCTGAAGTCAACTGGAGTAATTCATTCGGTGTGAAAATGCAGGTATTGGCGGCGCACGTAATTACAGATTATGCAACGGTGATTGTAACGAAACGGTGGTCGATCACTTGACTACAATTGATTGGTTGGAAAATCATTTTTTGCTGCACTGGCTTACCTCTAGTTGTTAAATAAATGCGAACAGAAATTAATTGCCCTGAGCGATGCGGGCTAAGGAGGAGTAATTTGGAGCGGTTCGATGACCCCTCCTTCCTTCTGGTTACCTTATCCACTTTTATAATTGATAGCTACTTTGTACTACCAGAGGTTCAATTGTGACACCAATCGTCAGGACCCAGGAGCGCCTCTCTTTTGAACCTTGCGTATTATTTAGTATCGAGTTTTGGTGTAATTTCTATTATTGGTTAATCTTCGTTTTTTAACATTGGACCATCCACCAGCAAGTTTCGAGCGTACCTCTTGCTGGCTTTCCAAATTTTGCCTGCTGTGTTGGTGTAAGATTTCAGTAGCCGATGGTCTCATGTGCAATATACGTTGTGTCTAATAGATTGCTGTGATCGCATCGTCCTCTAGATTCCACATTATTCCACGTATTTTCCGACCACAAAGGTGAAATATTGTCAGGGGCTGTTAGATGTTCTAAATAATAACCTGGAGATCGCGGTTTGGAAACCCCCTGGAATTTTGTGAGATGTGCATTGCTGGTAATTCCCAATAAAGATGAAACAGCTGTACAATAGTTCCGACCACACTGATGAACTAACGCTTGTTAGTGTGAGCCTCTCACGTGCCGAGACGGTTTCGGTTTCTTCGGAAGGAAGCAATCATTAACTTTAAACACTATTCTCTGGTATACCGACTTCATACATGCTGGAAACATGTTTCAACGAGTTTCTGATAGACTCATCCTCTCGCTTATCACAGCCCCAGGAGCAACACGAGGTAATTTTGATTCTGTTGCGATTGGCTTTCGTTCTCACTATCTTGGATCTCGTTTTCAGCACACGGTTCTTTTCTGTTCCATTTCATGTTACATCAACGATGTTTTTGAGTTAGCCTTTCCCGTCCTTGTTCAGCCCTCCTTTCGTTCGAACACCTATACAGAACGGTTGCTCTCATGCATTTTTATTCCCGTTTTTCTTCAAACAGCTCAAATTACTGCTCGCAAAGACGTGATACGAAACAAAATTCGAGCAATTGGAAAGATGGCTCGCGTATTCACTGTATTGCGGTAGGTGATACTGATTTTAGACTGCTTCTCTGTTCGCTTCTTTACCTCCTGACCTGAGCCCACTTCCACACATGGTTTCAAGCGGTTTTCGGTGAAATCTGATAGCGCTACAGAGTGAAGTGGTCATTACAGATGTAGACTACTCCGATAATTCGAATATCGTGAACACTTTTGAGCCGCATAGTTGGTTGAGGAACATACTAAAAAGATGGGAATTTAGGTTTTACGAGAACAGCATTTCAGTTTATAAATCTATGTCCAACGACGTACTATATCGGCACACAGTTTTCAGAAAAGTCACTTTTAGTTTTAATAGTGTAGTTCAACTTCCCGAGTGGAGTATACAGGACCCTTTGCGTGTCCGATTACATAGGCTGTAATATATGCTTGTTGACAGACTCCACTGGCCTTTACGCTATCCGGATTATTTGTCCAAATTGCCTGAGTGAGGGTTTGCTTGTGCAGGGACCGCAGAATGATGACAATAGCCTGGTGCCACTCTACCCAAGCTTCCCAATCCGCCCGAGGGCTTCTTAAAATAATCACAGTAATTGCATGACAGGTAGGCATTAGTGTGATGCTGACCGCCATGCCGAGTTGTCCTCCCCTCTGATATCTCTATATCCACTCCGTCTTTCTCTCCCATCTGGAACTAATAGGACTCAAACTTCGGAAGGCGTTGTGCTGCTTGCTTTCAGCTCAACCGGAACATTTTGTGGTGGAAAATTAAATCTGGAAATTTCCTGTGCAATAGAACTTTCAAATAGGGTACACCTTGCACAAAGGAAAACTGATTCCGCGTCATTGTTTCATTGGCGATTGTGTTGTAGCACCAAACCCTTCTTCCCTCGCTGATGAGGAAACTACTCTACTGAATCTAAGGTTACACAAGCACTACGTATATGGTCTGTTATCACGCTGGTATTAATAAGTTTTATTGATAGGCGGTAAATGACAGCTCATCGGATAGGATGCGAGCTGCATGCGGGAGAGTTGGATTCACTTTTACCATTTCTTTTGATTGCATCGTTCTGGGTGTCGGCCACCTAGCCGTACGTCGACCACCATGCCTTCTGGTTGTGTGGAAGATGTGTATATAATTTTAACCCCTGTATTTACAGGGGGTTAACAGTCTGGCATTCATGTTCTACATTAGGTAACTATCGTCAGATAGAGGCTGCCACAAAATAGCAAATTTAAGAAATAGAGGCAGTGTTACTCGGCATTAAAAGCCGAGCCAGACACCACGTTCACGGTCTAGTTATTTTTTCTGTTCTTTCTGTCTCCCATCACAAATCATTACCGGATTTTTGTGCGTATAAATGACGTTTTAAGCGTTCTACTGTTGGCACAGTTGATTTTTTTGATGTGTGGTCGTGGCGCAGTGTAACAACGACACACACACACACGTACACTTATTCCGATTGAATAATTAAGTCCCGGGCACATTGATTTATGTGTTCATCCACTCTCCCGCTGGTACGCTCGCGCGTGCGGGGTGTAGTTTCATGCATGAATAAACGCAACTCAGTTACAGTTCCGAGTTGAGGTACGCGTGGACCTCATATATTTCGTCTGTGTGTACGTCCGCCGGACAACTGCCATATGTTTGCTGAAGAATTGAAAACACACGAAGGTACCTCATTCGTAGACTGGATTTGTATATTTTCTCTGAATGGATTGCCGCACATAATTTAGCCCCTAGAATCACGTTCAGTATACGAAAAAAACAGCAATCTTGCCACTCAAATGACCACACTCTTGGGCTGCTGTTGTGAGCATTCGGCAAGACGGTTGCTTTGCGTATGCTTCGCTTTGACAGATTGCTTATACACCCAAGATCCGTTTTTGTTCACGATGTTCCGTGTGCGGCCGATTAATCCCACTATCCCCACCACCTCTACGACTTATTCCTGGTGGACATTTTAACTTAGGCCTTTCCCATTCGGATTATTTGTCGTTGCAGAGAGGAAAGCGAGACCATTTTGGAGCTCAAGGGGCTGACTCCCACGGGTATGCTTCCCCTAGGTGCACTCGCCGGTGGTCGAGAAACAATCAAAACCGGTGAGTCGATGTTTTTCTGTCTGTGGTCCACACGAATTTGCTTTCGTCTCATCTCAGGTTGCATTCTCATCCATCAGTTTTGTCGAACCGAACTAATTTGTTTTGCTTTTTACGGTTGCTGACAGTTCGGAATCGGTCATTTTCTCGCCCCTGGTGGCTTAGCTGAATGCTAATACTTTCGAAGGTGTGGACCAATGAAATTCATAGTCAGTCTGCAGAGGGTTTGTCGGAAAGGTTTCTAATCCGTTTGGGAGGATGGAGGAATGTAATAGATCTTGTTCAAGAGGTTACGTTCATCTGTTGTATGGTTACCCTGCAAGATCACAGTTTAGAGTGTAGATATACATATAGTCCGTTCCGGTTTTACCATGTGCTTCCTCTTTTTCTCATCAGCTCGGCAAGTTACCATAATATTTGCAATATGCGGATACACACAAGACTCTGTCGGTCTAACGGCCCTTCAAGTAACAACCCTGACAGACATGTCGGTCGCAAGAGTGAGGCCATGCATTACTCAAAAGACAACCGAAAAAATCCCTACTAGATGAGGAAGCTTGATAGTAACTAAAAAGCTCATGACTGTTTACTTACTTGATTTTTATACATAGTCTTTAGCCCATTGTATGCAACGTATCAATCTACCCACCGCCGATCATCTTCGCTGTTTCTCTCTCGGAGCCCTACAATTTCGTTTTTATTGATTACTCAAGGAGGTTCTTGTTCGTGGCCATCAGTGGAAGTATATCGTAAGGCAAATTAAAGTATTATCTGGGAGTGTTGCTGCTCGAGGCTAAGATGGGAATGCCAAAGAGAGGTTTGGATAAGATGAGGAGTACACTCTTCTGAAACGTGATAGAGACATGACACAGCGCAGGGTGAGATTTATCCAGAGGGACTACGACTGCTACCGGTTATCGTTCCATTTTGAAGAGCATGATCACAAACAAAAAAGCGATAGATGTGCAAGGATGTACAGGAGAACATCAGATGAAATGAGGGGAAAATTCTAGTAGAAGGCATATCTCAGAGAGCCATTGCAAAACCATCATTTTAGCACCAATCTGAGATTTCCATTGCAGTTCAACCACGAAGACTTTCCTTTGCCTAATTTCGCAGCAGAAACAGCAGCACCGGCATCAATAACACCTCTGATATCACATAATCTCTGCACCGTCTTACTTGAAACCATTCTCTTGAAACCCACCCATTCTCATGGTGGGTTTCTAAGAATGAGCTTTCCCATACTATTTTTTCATGCTGTTACATGAGCACTATGAGAGGCAATAAACTAAAGTAAATGGGAATAAACAAAAACCGTGATGGACATGTGTGTACAAGATAGAGTAACACGCTCGGAGACGTAAGCCAGTCTCTAATGCGTGAAAAATGTTCAGAGGTTGAGAGTGACGGGCTGATAGTCAACTGCCAAACGGTGCGTGACGCAATTCATTTGGGATCGTCTATTGGCCCAGGTGTTGGTACCTATTCCTTACTTTCCCCCATGCTCCAGGTATTTATCCAAGTAGATCATAGTTACCTGATGCTGATCATCAATCCGTAGCAGTAAAGCTACTGTTATTGGTGTTTGCAATGATAAGTGGGTAACCAGGAACGCAGCTGCTCGTTAAAAATGGTTTTATTAACTGCAACCTCCAATGACTGCCATGAGTTCCTGACTGTCCTAAATGTTATTTACTCACAAAGTGAGTCTACCCATGACTTCGTGGGATTTCTTGAGGAAGGATTTGGGTGCCAGTGGTTTATTAGTTGCCTAGATGACGCGGGCAGCACGCAGTTTTGCCGCTTTACTGATGGCAAGTGAAGTTATCAACAATCCGTGTGTTACTGACTCGGGGTCATTGATGCGGTTGACATAGTTTTGTGTAGAGTGAAATCCGAAATCCAAAGTGTCCTCTTTAAGTTGGGTTGTTGTCCATGTTCACGGAAACCCAACGTGTGCGGTGGGATTACCTAAATACATGAGGATTTCAGAAATTCGTTCATCATTCCGCCCTAATGGCGTAACATGATGTTGAATCAACGTTGCGTCTTCAATCTGCACATTCCAGTTACTGCAGAATATCGCATATCTGTAATGCCGTTTGTGTGTATACCTGCCTTACCACCCGTTGGATTTCCAAAAGCTGCTATGTCGCCAAGTTCTCCACATGTGTGCTGAAACAGTTGTGATATTAATGGTCGATTAGAACTTCGAGCCTCCCTGCCACAAGCTTGTCAGCGTGTCACGTGTGACCAACAAACAAGGAAGAAGTGGACAAGCAGTTGTACGCAAAACTGCGTCTAATCCACTGAATCCAACTTCACATGTTTTCCATGAAACATCATCGATTTCTAAGGACGATGGGCCAGCCCAACCTAGTTTGTCACACTTAGAACAACAACATGCTTTCGTGTGATCACTGTCGTTCCCAGCCACTGAATTGAGACTGCACTTGAAGTCTGAATGTAAACTTCTTGAGCCTAGTCTCATAATGGCTTGTCAGTCTGATCTAACAAATATGCCACAGAAGAAAATTCCATCACATAATAAGCCTTTTTATTCCTAGATAATACCGGTTTTACTGCGTGCAAATTATCGGTCCATATGTCATACGACGCATTCAAAATAGGTGGTCGTTTATAGACAAAAGTAAATAGTATCCCAACCTAAGTGATACATCACGGTTTCCATCCACGCGCTGTCACTTAGTTCTCAGTTTGGCGTTCGTGATAGATAAGCTCAGTAGTGTTGCCACCAGTTCTTCTCAGCTCTTGAGTGATAGGGTTATCCAAATGACAGCTATTTTTCTCTCCTAAAAACTATACGGCGCACGTTAAGGCTTCAAAAAATTGGTCTAACTTATACCCACGGACTGTTAGTCACAACTTCCAGTTCTAGGACGGACATCATCGCGTGTTTTTCGTACAACTTAGTCCATTAGAAAACTGTTCGCGATACCTTTTCTCACACTGCCAATCGGCTAACGCTGTCAGTTTATTGTTTTTCCGACTAGGTTTAATTGTTTTTCACCAACTCAATATATGGACCTAACAAAATACCCTGTGACATGAAAGCCGATATATGCTAAGGTCGCCTCCCAAGCGAGCTTTGTGCCGGTTTGCTTCATGAATGACTAGGTTGTTTCAAGTCAATTGAAAAACCTAGTCAGGAGTTTGTCGCAAGAGTTGCAATAGAGTGTGTTATCATTTGTGCCGTAGGATGGATTTTCCTTTATTGTCGTGTATGCATTAGATGGATTGTGCATGGTAGGAGACAGAACCAGATACCTCATTTTTTGGTACACGCGGAACACCGAAAATCTTCTCTCGAGATGCATGACTGGAAGTGATAGATGTAACTTAGTTGATTTCAGACCAAAATGTAGGTGTCATTTCAAGTTTGTCGTTGAAATGTGGCTCTCAGTCGCAGGAGACATCATACTAATAGTTGCCTCAAACAGGCCGTGCTTCGGTCATGTCTCTATAGCATTCAACCCCGACACACTGACCGGACAGGAATACAGTGATCTGTCACGAGACAATATTAGGTCAAAGGTTTAGAGTTAGGAAATCAACGAAGTATTTTAAATGAGCAGTAGTAGTTGTGAATTCAGAGCCCCGCTACCTGTAAGGTTTTGTCGTGGTGATTTTGGACGGAGAGCTGGGTAGCGGTAGAAGCTAAAATGTTAGGTTTCAGAAGGGCCTGTTCCGTCATCTCGGCTGTGAATGCAGCCAACTGATGATTGACCGACACATCAAGTCGGAGAGATTCAACAAACGTGTTGGTGACTGACAATTCGTGAAAAATTATTTCAACTTGTAAATAAAAATGTGGTCAGTAATGTATGTTGTTTTTGTATGTTTCTAAACAGATAGACCCTTACCGTGAAAGAAGATATACGGTTGAGATCTTTTCACGAGATTTAAAAGGAGTAGTGCGTCCTGTGTAATTTTGCTGCAAACAAATGTGTATTTGTAACCCTTTGGTTTCGTTACATGGGCAGAAAAAATCCTAACTTGTAGTTTTCAGACTTTATTCCTCCATGACTGCGTTGTTGTGGTATTAGTTTTGCTTAAAATTCAAACTAGAGCCTCATTCTGATCAACTCTCAGATCGTGCGCGTGTTAACCCTCACTGGTTCATCTCCTTTACAGTGAGCGACAACTGGACTCCGCACAAAATTCAGTGTTTCGCTGAGGCCAAAGCGATCGACAAAGTTAACGAACGTATGCCACCACATCGTGATTCCAACTCTAATCCGTGCTGGTCTTACACAGTGACACTTCCTAACGAAACAGAGCTCTCGAAAACTTCTGACTCCCATCTGAGCAGTACTGATTATACCACGGAAGATGATAATGGAGCCCTTTCGTTGACTCAGCGAACCATGCCCAGGCCACCATCCATTTGTGAGGAACGTTCTTCAGACGATGAAGCGGATGCAATGCCCTCTTTGGTTACGACCTTCGGGGACCGTGGGAGACCGGCAAGTTCAGACTCGATGGATCTTCCAGGTGGTGACAGTGTATCGGCGGGGCTCGTTAGTGTGCGTGCGTCAGGCAGTAAAACTCCAAACTCAACCATTCCGTCCCCAGTCGCCGGCTCAAGCTCTTCCTCCTCCACCACTGCAACTAAATGAGAATGCGAATGGCTAGTATTCGACTTTCTTTCTTGCCTTGTGCAATAGCCGCCAGAAACACAGAGACCGTTATACTTCCTTGATTGCTTCGACAGCTTTTGTATTTTTTCTTGCTCAAAACCGTGTGTTCTCTGCCGAACACAGATTTATCACACGTGCTACGTGCGACCGCCCTGAATTTGCAAGTCCCTAATCCTAGCCCTATAGTGGTGACCAGTCCGTTCTCAATTTAGGTTCCCTTTAAAACTAGATTGTCAATGATGAGGTATTTTTGTCCTTTATGTCCACTATTCCTTAGTGTTGTCACACAGTGAGATGCCGCACACCTATTCTTACAGGGACAACGCCACACAACTGAGCTGTTGGTTTTCGGTTCACTGTCCCTTTTCCTCACTTTTATTTGAACTGGATGTCAAGCGTGGTTTTCGCCTCTCTGCATTACTACGCTCTTTTCGTGTCCATGTTTCTCCATCTGCTTGTGAACGTGGTTGTTTCTCTGCTGTGGATCGGTTCACCATCTGCTCCCTACCGTCCACTCAAGGGCCGTCTCATCTAACACATGCCAACCTTAGTACAATATACCCATCAGACCTTTTCGGATTTAAACGCCCTTTTTAACTCAGATACGTTTCCTGTTCACTTCACGCTTTCACTCAACTAATCCTCAGTATCTGTGATTTCACCTATGGCCAACACGATCTCCCAAAAAACGTACTTCTCTGTCATTCGTTCCGACAACGCCACTGGTCAAACACTCTGTACTGCTCACATATATGAGGGAATAAACTTGTCGAATTGTTCTAACCCATATAGTTTCCTCGTCTTACAGAGCCTATTTGTCCTTCTCAACCCCCTCTTTTTTATTCGTTTTTTCTGCCACTTGGTTCGTTCTACCCCGTACCCGCTGTTTACAGCTACGTTGCTGCTCTAAAGTTGTACAGGCTGTTACTTGTTGCGGAATAGTCCTCCATTTTTTCCGCGTCCTCCATACTCCTAAGGCAAGTAACGATGACAAATTTTTGCCCATAGGTTGTCTACATTCGGGCCACAATGAGAACTAAACGTGTACTTCTCTGTAATTCATTTGTTGTGTTGTCCCAATCATAGAGCAATTGGATTGCATTACTACGCTCCCTACCCATCCTGTTTGAACATCAGGGTTCCCTTAATCTCTGACCAGTGATCCAATTCATATCATTGGATGCAGCCAAGTTTCGTGATACCCGCAGTATTCTGGCCATGTGGCCTACTTTACCAGTAAACGAACAAATATGGTTACTCATGGTTCTTTCCTTTCAGTATCTCCTCGGTTACCCTTTTTCCGCACCACATCGCATCTTGACTCCATACTGATCGATACGATCACTGCAGTTGTTCTCAAGGGCGTTTAGCGGTGCTCTATGTCCCCGCTTTGTTGCTAACTCACCCCTATGTGCCGTGCGTTTGTGCCTCTTCCTACTGCTCGCAATCTGATTACGTAACCCAGTCTCATAAACCGTTTACCTCCTGATTCGCATTTTCTCTCATGTTTATCTCAGAAGTGGCCAATGATGACTACCCAGCAAGTATCCATGCTTCCCGGTCCAAATGAACTTAGGCTACCAGATCTCTAGGCCAGCTGTCCTCTTTTTACTTTTAGTTAAAAAAGGTTTTCTTGCTTATCCACTTTATGCATGTCCTGTATAGCTTCAACATTACATTCGGCTCTCTAGTGGGATCTATCCTTGGGTGGTGGTTCACTACTGTGATCCACACTGTCCGGCAGCGAAGAGTCACTGTTGAACAGTAATGTTGTGCTATAAATGATAATGACACTTTTCGCCATAAGGAATTCCTCTATTCAGTGGAGCGGTTTTGGATTAATCACATGTAAAACCATATTCTATCATTCTTTCTAATTAGCATATAATTGTACTAGAAGAGATAATGTCAGTGAACCAATCGCATGACATTAGGTAGGATTACTGGATATACAGGAGTTTACGCGGAGTGACTGTGTACACTGGTATAGTTTGTATACTTCACAGTCACTATGTGTTTCAGGGAAGGTATGTTCAGAATTTTGTAACTCAAAGCATTGGTTTCTGGTGCAACTGAACAAATCTTGGACTACTGTGTTTCCTGCTGTTAGCGCTTGTGAAACGAGCCATCGTAGGTGGGCTGGAACCTCTTGGAAGCTTCAGGCCTGTGTTGTTCAAAGCCGAGCTTTCTCTCAGCTTTAGTGTTATCCATCGAAAAAATCTGTTTCATTATGATAACAGATTCAGAGATTTTCCCAAATTCAGACATCTTTGGGTTGTGCCGATCTAGCCCGAAGCCCTCACTTCGAGTCGTCACACTTTATCCACTGTTCTACTCGAGCATAGGGACTATCTAACATGTGGAATGACCATCTGTGTTCTTCGTTTACGTACAAACTTATGCCTGCATTCACTCATCCAGTTGATCTAATACGCAACCGGCTACAATAAATATATCGAACTTACATTTGTCTCACTGACGTGAGTATATTTTCATGCCTGGATTCTGGAAAAGCTTGCGGTGTCTGAATGATCATCCCAGAGCTGTAAAGTTGGACTGAATAGAATAGTTCCAGGGAGCTGACAAACCAGCGCCATCAATGCGCACTTGTAGGGGAAGTGTCTACTAAGGATAAGATGATTGAATGGTTCGAGCCAATTATATCACCAGCAAACTCCTCAGTATACTACATCAGGTGGGTTAGCAAGTCACTGATATGCTGGGAGGGAAACAATTTCCGGCCTCTTAGTCAAACAAGCTTTGCTATACGCATTCCAAGAAATTATGTTGGTTCGGAGTTCACGTGGCATCATCGCTAGCCTCCATCTGGTTGATAGCTAGTATCAACAGATCAGGTTGCACAGAGAGTAGTTAGTTTGTTTGCTGAGGGAACAATTAAGTCGCAATATCGCCCTGACCAATCAAGATGTCATTGTCAGTGTGTCGCTACGAAGCGAATCAGGACGTAGGTAAGTGTTTTAACATTTGACAGTGTTGTATTTTTTTAGTATTACAGGCTGTATATTACCTTCGATTACAATCGGCTGTTCCGGGACGTTCCTGTTGCCCGGTTCGCTAGCGTGTGTTCTGATTGGTCGACGTCCCCGACACAAGTACTCAGCCGTTGCGCTGTACAAGAACTCATTGTCGACTTCATCTAGAAAAATGAGAAAACGTTCAAGATCATACTATCTAGCACCCCTTAGACCAGTGAATAGACAAACGACCATCTGTGTAACATACCCATTGATGCTCATTGTAATATCATCCGGTCTCTGGGCCCAGCGCCTGGGTTGTAATTCCTGTAAGCAACCTTTTTGTGGAAATAGCTTCTTCGAAGGATCTTTCTGGAGGGAGCAGTATCCTACTCTAGCTTACGAATTAGTTCAAAGAACGCTGTTTTGATTCCGCGTGGTAGCCTCGCACTTTTGCATGTTTATAAGGCAGTGAAACAGGTGACCTGCTATAAATTCGTCTGTGGCATTCGGGCCTAAGTCAGCTGGATTTAGAAGGACCCCGAAATCTCTTCACTGCTTTGATGAGCCACCATTGAAGACAACCGATTATCAAAAAGCGTGCCTGACCGTTCTAGCATGTCTGGATTTTCAATTTTCATTTTGTGGATAGTGAGTTGGGTTGAGTTATTTGTTTCCTTCGATCCGATTTGTGTGCAGAACGCGTCGAAATATTGCGTGAATACTTCACTTTGATTAGGCCGCTGGTCAAATGGTTTGACGAAGGTGCTGGGAATTTACTAGCTGATGTTGGTGCTGATAGGCATTATTCTGCTTGATTTGTAGTTAAGTGGACAGAGTGACCCGCCACTTCAGTAAACTTCAGTTAATCGAATTTTATTACATGGAATCTTCAATTCCGTGTATCAGGCTTTCAATACATTAACCTTTCTGGCAACTGACGTTGGTCCACAGACTTTCAGTTCACTGAACTTTTATCTCATGAAAGTGTCAGGTCATTGTAGTGAATCTTATTAGTTGCACTCAGACTCTTGACTTTGACCGCAACAGCTGTGAGATTCCATGAAATACGATTGCTGCTTTTTATCATCCAGCCCCCACGAAATTCAGCGGACGCATGTGCTTATCCCACCTGTTTTGCTGGGATGCCGTGCGGCCTTTATCGGCGTTCTTCATTTTTTTTACTCTGAACATTAGATTTCCTGAAACAGACTGAACCGAAAGCGGACTAACCTCCCTCGGGTGTCCACAAGATCCTTCTTTATCTCACTTCTGAGAGGCAGCTTCTTGTTAAACCAGACACGGAGGCACTAATTCGCCACTGTCACGGACGTGAAAATCTTCCACACTAACGAACATGCTTGTAAACCGACTTGCACTGGTTTTTACAGAGGTTAAATTTCAACAGTCTCACTGACACGCGAGGATGGACTTTTCGCACCTCTACCCGCCGCTACGTGATTTCACTGCCATGTTAACTGGGTTCCCGTGCTAATCAAATTGTACTTTGCACCGTTCATGCTGACCACACTGGCATAATACTTTCCCAACGAATCGGCCTACGATCTTCTGTGATCCCACGCGTTATATATAGACTCTTCTATCTGAACTTTTAGACATTTTATTTTGTAAGCCCCACAAAGTTCAAGTTGGCCATCAGCTACCGATGCTTTTGCAACGGTTGACATCGGTGGACCTTTAGGAACGCATCACTTTAAAAGAAAACTATTGATCTGCTCCCTTATTTTGTGCTGAGTCTCAGGTTGACCAAGTTAAGCTTTCTTCCCGCGTTCAGGAATCCAAGCCATTCGGACGCGATGGTGTAATCGCTTTTTTGATTTGAGATTGGTGTAAATGTGTTTCGTGGCTCCAGTGCATAGGGTTTCCATCGCAATTCGCGTACATCTCATTTTTTATCCGGAATCTTCCGATTCTCACTTCATTTTTCAATGGATGATAGTTCCGCTACGGCGGTGCAATTATGCATAGACATATGTATAAACTTGTTATATAACATGGTAAATAAAGAGCTGGAGGACTATATGAATTTTGGCAATAAAACTAGTGCAACTGTCTGATGAACGAATATGTCATATTCATCCTGTCATGGTGGAATCTCCATATGGAGCTATCTCTTCAGAGAAGAGCTACGTTCTTCCTACGGATTTTCTTACAGTGTGAACCAGCAGGTGAGGGTACACTTTTGAGACAAGAATGAAGGAGGATTCAGCCCGTAGGACCACTTTTTAAGAAGTAACTTGCGTAGCCTTTAGTTTGCTTCGTTGGCGGAGCTCAAATATGGTGGTAGATTGAATGCAGAGGCGGTTGTGCCGTCAGTTTATCTCCAGATTTTCTGGACGAGTAACGAACCTGTGGGATAGTTGGTTTAGTCCTCATCACACCCTACGGTTTTCTTTAGATAAATCGGTCTGGTTACGCGGCAGTGGATCCCTGAATTGCGGAGCTTGAGACAAACCAATCACATCGTTTAGGCGTGCGCCTGTTCAGATGTGACGAATCAGATGCGCTGTGTGAACTGCTCGCCCCGCATGTCAGATGTGGAGTTCGAACCTCAGCATGGCCATGGATATGTACTGCTGATGGACTCCAACAGATTAATGATTGTGCCAGAATAGGAGCAGGACTGTTCAAGTGATGGTGATGTCAGTATGAATTTTACAGATCCCGCAACTAACAATAGTTTACTTAAGTGATTAAATTCATTTCAAGTCCCGGTCATTTGGTCAGAAAGCTTCCACAAACATTCTAACAGGAATACACGCAAATGATTTTGCAGAAAAGTGAGGATGTTTCCTCCGATTAGGTACATGTTGGTTTTTCCGTTTATCGAGGTAATGGAGTCCTTAGTTTATTTAGCAAATTCATTTTTTCATCTAATCAATACAAGTGGCTACTTTGACAATCACTAGAAGACAGGTTCTTTCGGGATCATTCAGCTTGCGCGCGAAATTGGTGTGACGGAAACTGACAGAAGTAAGTGGGGTTGTCTGCTTACTCGGAAATGTGCACTAGATCGATCTGATGACGACGAAACTGGAGACTCCAAAGACAAACAGGATTTGTTTTTACCTTTTGGAAAGCAAAAAAGGGATTAGATAGGAACCAGCTACGCGTCACCGTAACGGGTCCTTCTGACCAATCGATACTGCTATCCCGATAGGAACCAAACGTTCATGTCCCAGCAGAATGGCTTCCCTTCCGGACAAGTCTATTTCCCTATCTTGTGCACATGTGTGTGTCTGTGCACACGCTTAAAAAACCTCCTTTAAACGACGGTATGTCTGAACAGTAAATGTATAGGGTGGTTGCACAAAATGCCCCGACTGCAACCACCAGAATGTCACTTTCGTATCACTTTAGGTGTGTCAGCGAACCGGTGAATCGTGTTTTCGTTTCAGTTGTGTCACTGATTTCCATTTACTGCCTCCTCCCGCATGCGTTGTTTTTGTTCATTAATTTATTCATCTAGTCCTGATGGCAGGGAGATTGTGACCTCATCTTCTTTCCGTTAATAAATCACTCTCTGTTTGATGTCCAGAATGAAAAATTTTATTGTTGCACACGGGTTTTTGTGTGTATGTGCGCCAGCAGATTTCCGTTGGAATTGACTTCTCCGGGTAAAAACAAATATCTATCGCTTAATCAGAGCTACAAAACCACACTGATTGTGAAGCTCCTAATGCAGTTTGGTCGAATATAGTCATGTCAGATTCATGAAACACGCAAAAAGTAAACATCGTTCAGGACCCATCGTGCTTGGTCATGAAATCGATTGGCTTACCACAACGAGTTTTTCAGTGAGGACGGAATGGCAAGATTTTCGCCAGCAAGTGATGGACGGTTCGCGAAGCTAGGTCGTATTATGCTACGAAAAATGAACACGCCTAATCCACAAGAATTGCTCTCGTTCCATATCATGTCGCTACAGTTTATGAATTGCTTGCATTCAGTGACTCCCTCAACCGGAAAACTCCCCTCAGCAATCTGTATGCAATAAAATTCCAAAGAAGCAAAATACATTAGTTAACTGTTGAGAAAACATGTTTGATGGATTCCCAAAACTTTCTTCGATTGGGATGCACTGGATTTCTATCAAATTCTACTCGTATTCATGTGTTTTTTTAGCAGTTTTCAGAAAAGGATGGAATTCGCAGTTTAACTGGAAATGAATGTTCCACATGTCCAAAGCTAGTATATCTGTGCTTGACCCATCTTAACAAGTAGAACTGACACAAAAGTGTCGTCATACACTCCTACTTAGGTAGTTAGGTACTAGAACCAACAAAGACGATGAGGGCTTGTGAACTCATGAAGCAGCGAAGCCATCTTACTCGTCTGGAGCTCGGTGGCTAGTGGGTTACCGTGTTCTGCTCCAGTTATTCTACCGGCCATGTTACCTTCATCCGATGTTCCGAAAGCAAAAGTGCCCTTGAGAAACCCAGTCATAATAACCAGGCAATTCGTTTCTTGCCAAAAAGAGTCTACTAATATTTTGGTTTATCAGTTTTGCCTAGTACAAACTGAGATTCTTAGGGAAATCGGTTAACCTTAAACTCTAGACGAGTTATGCAACTGTTGCAAAAATAAAAAGGCCTACTATTTGTCTCCATTGAAAGTTAGACAGCCGAACTCTCCTGCGTGAGCAATTTTTAAAGTAGGTGCGAGTCTCAACTGAAAAAAGACAGCGAACCTTGATTGCAGCATCTAATTATATTGATCAGCCTTTAGACAAGAATGTAATCAGTGCTGTTAGCCCCTATTCATCTTCCTGTGCTGCGTATCACTACAAACACACAAAAGTAGTATCTTGTCGTGCAACGGACTTTGTGCCCATAGACAACGATGGTGATTTTTTGTATGCGCCAAAGTAGACTGAGTTCGCTGTTTACCTGAAGCCTGCTAATTACGCTGTTTCGAAAAGAGATGAGCAGGAAGAAACCAAAAACTCTATTAGGAATGTACCCGGATTTTTAGACGGATAAAAATGGTCAGAACATTTCTGGCAAAAATTCCTCTGATTTTGACTACGGCATAGAAAAGCAAATTGCAGTGTGACTTGGGAGCTTCAGTTGGTTAAAATGTTCATGAGGAATTTTAAGAGAAACGTTTAAGGGATATGCGTAAAATCATAGTCGTGTAAAATTATCGCCGAAGGGAGAGAAAGTTGAACGGGAGATGCACTGTCACAGAATGAAATAAGATGTCCCTCTATAGGACATGCATGATGGGCGCACTTTCGACCAGGTAAATTTTGCGGCACGGTATAGTCTGCGTTGAATTCGAGCCTCCCTGATCAAAGAGAAATAAGTATTGTTAAAGCAGGGCCCAATTTATCCTAAAAAATCAATCTGATACTTAGTTCGTCTCAATTGTATTTTATGAATAATGGCAGACTGCCTTTGAGTATGACATCTTCAAATCAGATTCCTATTTGTTTGGTACTTAGCAAATCCTTCACAAGGATCATGATACAAGATTAAAGTAGGGTATATTGACTAAAAAAAATTAAATTTTGGAGAAAATTCATTGCGCAAGATTATCTTAAAACCAAGTTTTCGAACCTGAAGCAAAAACGATGACAAAGAAAGTTTGTCAGCTACTTTGTAATCATGCTAGGTTGCCTTGTCAAATGTCTGTCTAAAAAGCTTATGTTGATGGCACAGTTTCTGCTCCGTGCTATAATACGATTGCGCTGGTTTAAACCCGATCGCTAACTAAACGCAAACCATGTTGATTTTTCCATTTGTTATAACACATACTACGGACCGAAGGCACTCAGCCGGGATTAACCCTATTAATTTAAGTCACAGTCCTCAAATTTGTCTAGTTGCATATGTGTATAGTTACTTTTATTGGTTTAGTAGGTCACATCACTCAAATAATTATTTCATTTGTATCTGATCAGGTTTCGGACAAGTATTTCTCTTGCATTGGTTGTGGGAGGCAGGAGATAAAACACCATGCAATAAGGTGTACACTGTCGCGGTTAAAGATGAGTGCGAATGTTGAAAAGTAAAGCAGGGATTCTTACATTTTTCTCCTTGAATTGACTTTTTATTTCACCAGATTTGCCGAGCATCTGCTGCCTCAAAGTCATTGCCTGACAAGTCAGTGATGTACTGATGTTGGTCGCTGAAATGATGGAGGACGAAGTAAAAACTTCCCGCTCTATACATTAATTAATCTGGAAATAAGTAAGCGCGAAACCACCTACCAGAAACCCACTCAAATCTTTACGATCCATTTAGGTTTTAAAACATGCAACACGGCATAATGTCCCTACGAAGACCACTGGCATAACACCGACGATGTCGGTTGAATATCGCTGGACAGGACCTCGAGTAAGAGAGTGTAAACAAATAGACTAAATTCTAGGTGTTCTAACCAGTGAGATACCGTGAATGCTGTCGCATGCCAAATAAAATGCCCCCCACTGAAAGGAAGTTTCATTCTCTTCCAGATAGAAAATTCTGTGCTATGGTGTCATGAAGGCCTGAAATCATACATACCCAGACGCTGAAATAATGAGAAAATTGTATCACTCGCCACGTCCGAGGACGATCCTAGCCGTGAGAGAGAAACTGGTGACCCGAAACTGTTTCTCGCTTGGAAGCGAAACATCCTAATGTGGAACCAGGGAAATTGATTTTGATAGAATATCCTACTGTTGTTAAATGTGCCAGTTATTTGCATCTTTCAGAAAGCCGTGGGTAGAATGAATTGTTTTCATACGGATGGTGGCGGATTCCAATCCCTTCCAGGTTGAATGCGTATAATGCGGATGAATTCTACATAGGGTACGGTGCTTTTAAGCTTTTCAGCATAAATCGATTTTGCCTTTCCAAAATAATTGCGAGTTAACAAAATAGTGATGAAATTTAATTACAATGACGAACAGAAGGAGTTTGTGAACAATGGAGCACAGGATGTTATTCAGAGGAAAGTGTAAGCCAATCAGAAACGGCACATTTAATTGCAAGCTAAAACTCTGGATAAGACTAAACGACTGCTTCAAGGGGAACTGGAAAGTCTATTTCGAAGGATGTTATGTCCCCTACCCCCATGGCCTTTAACTTTTGTTCCAGCGATGTAACTAATTTTGACTCATTACCTTATGTTCTTTTGTAAGTGGCATTTTTAACCCTTGAGCAAGGAATCCCAAATCACATGATTGTTCTCTTCTATCATTTGGGCACTAAGAACCCAGCGTTATGACACCAGATTGCATCATCATGGATAAAAACACTTAATAACATGTTAGTCAGCGGCCGATGCTATTTTTCAAAGTTTATTTCAATACCTATGGTCTTTAAACGGTGTGTGTGCGGATACTCGCAACCAATTGGGGATATCCATTCTGAGTGCAAACCGATTGGTCGAAATGCTTATCCACGGTCTTACCCATCCATCCACCTGATATTAGCGCGATTCTTCGCTAGAATTACGAAACTGTTCCCTGCTTCTCTTTGGTTGGTTGTTTGAATAGCCTGCTTCACTAAAACCGGTGATATTGCAGTTGGAATAAGTTGACGTGTCAATGAGCTATACAAGCTTGGACAACGATAAGAACGTACTTACTCTGAAGCAACTGATTCCGCGTTGCATGATGGAAAATACGAGTACTGATCCGAGTAAAAATAATTTCTGTAGTGATGATCGTGCACATTTGATGCAGTGTGCCAGTGTTGGATTGATCTGAACGGTTCGCTTGTCCTTGTTGTTCAACAGTTCGTAGGTTCGTGTTCTGACAGCAATTTTCCAACCCAGTTATCTTTCCAAATTTCCACGATGTATAAGGTTCAGCCATGAGATCATTAGTGAATGGCCTTTTGTAGTTAACACCCGTATACCATTTTTGGATGAAGAAAATTTTTTCAAGGCACACAACAATGATTCGATTGAGGTTGTTCTTGCAGGTGTCGGCTGTCGGCCTAACTAGGGCCTGCAGTTTGAACAACCACTAACAGTGCAGACATTTCTATTCCGGTTGATAATTATCACTCTAAGTAAATCTGATCCATCCGGAATTTAAGTTTTGAATGGTTGACTGTAGATCAGCTGATTCAGGAAAACAGACCAACATCTGCGTGAATGGTTGTTTGACACTGAAGAAATCGAAACTGAACATTAGTTTTCGGGAATGAGTACCTTTTGACACAAATCAGATGTTGTTCAGGCACGTCGGCCTGTATTATTGACATAAAAACTTGCAATTTTTCCACCAGATGGAATGGTTGAAAATTTCACTCCTATTTCGCAATTTTCTCTAGGTACTTGTCTGAATTTGAATTGGACGCAAAACCTACTTGAATCTTTACTTTGTATTCATATATTTACGTCTTTTAGAGTGCTCAAAATGTCATGAATAACCGAATTTATCCGTTGTACGCCATTTCTGGCCGATTTACTGCCGAGTTGGTGGGTATCCAGGTTTATTTATCAAGGATCAAGGTTCATCAGGCGCAAATAATCAAGTTGGTGGGTATCCAGGTTTATTTATCGGAAGCAGGATCAAGGTTCATCAGGCGCAAATAATCTAACTGATTCAGCAATTTAGAGTTTTAAAGTATATAATTTTCAACTACAAAGAATATGGGGAAATTTGGTGGTGAAACTTCGGATATTTCGAAAGTTGAGATCCGTTAGGAATAAGGTAGCCTGCTGTGTATGGGAGATACTAATCCAGAACACAAAAAGTGTTCCCAATCTCGCGTAATCTCTCAGTTAAAAGCTGGTCCTAACATGAAGCCAGAAGCGGCACATAAAATTCGTATCCCAACTAGCCATATATTAGTTAAAAGGACAGAACTGCTAAATGAAAAGAGTCATCCCAGGAAAATTATCGAGCGACGTGAATTTCTAGACGCTTTCTGCAAAAGGAACAAATCTGTTTTGCTCTTTTCATTCCCCTTCTAATGGGTTGCCACACAACGTTCTCTATCTTTGATTTTAAGCATAGACTGAACCTGGTAATACCCAGTTAGATGTATTAGCAACCTTTCGACTGCTCTGTTCTACCCTAATGACTTACAATCAAAGTGTTTTTGGTGAAAGTTAATCAATTTCTTGAGTGAACAACTAGCAAAACCATCTTGATGTCATTTCACAGCTTGAGCAAACTGATTGTTCATTTCCACGTTTTGCCCTGTTTTGGATGAGCAGAACTTGCTTCAGGTCGCTCCATCTAGTACGCTAAACCAGGTCAAGGTCACTGATGCGACCGTCGATTATTTGTAAGGCGGTTTAATTGCTCTCGCTGGAGTACCTTGCTGTAGATACGAAAGACACCGTCAGAACAGACTCACTTTGGAAGAATTAAATTGTAAATGAATTCTCATGAGCGTTTCTTAAGTGACGGTTTTTCCTATGAGATGAATGCTGTTTTTTGCGACGTCAGAGGTTGTTGGTTTTCAGGGTCGTTCTTTCTTTGAGATAGTGCTTAGACAGAAGCTTCCGGTGGTACCAAGCTTGATGAAGGTACAGGGTTCTGGGCAGAGATAATCAATATCGGGTGTTCGATTATCAGACGGGTTTGTTAAATGCTTAGTACTGGCCAAAAGCTAGAGTAGAATCGCTTTTTAATACTTTCCACACCAGATATCAGTGCGATTTATCAAGAGCAACCTAATAGGCTCCTGTGTTACTCTGTTTAATAAAACCACAATTGTACCAACAGACAACCACCTCATATTTACTCATTTTTAGTGTTTTATAAGCCCTCCAAAGACTGGTGCCTCTGAAACCGTCAGTTCACGCGCAATTCTTGTTTTTTAACCAATCTTTTCCTGTTTATAAAGAGCTTATTTAGCTCACCTGTTCTTCATCTTTTGGGGAAGACATTTCCCCGTTTCTGGCTGCTGGCCTAATTAACTTTAACGTACTCCTTTTCACCCGCGGACTTTCGATCATTCAGTGTTTTGATGCAGGAGCCTTTAGACACTTTTGAGGTAGTCTTCTAGAAAAGTATGTAGATCCGTTTGATATTGGCGCCGGTGTGCTGCGGGTTTATTGATATTTGTAATCCCTTTAAAAAGGAACATATTGTGGAAGCACAAAATGATAAGTGTCACGGCATGATACTGGTAGATATACCCAGTTTTTGCATGGTTACATTTGGGCGCAATTCGCCAAAAACTGTCATGAACCACCTATGAATTGTCTGAAAGTAGAGGAAAGATTATCATCGTCCTCCGTTTTCACTGATAGCATGTTGGGTAGAGTGGTTACGCTTTGGGCACCCAAAAATCTTCCTAGGTTCGAAATTTGTAAATGTCCACTAGAGCATATACATGAACAAGATATATTATTCTTATTCATCGAAACGGTTCTTTTGTTTTGCAGATCTTTTCTAAGCTTCAAATCAAATCTTCGCGTCAGCTAACTTCGGAAATTGAATGGTCATTGTCTCGCTTCTTTTTAGTACTCCAACATGTAATCTTAACAAGTCTTGTACAACCTTTTGTGTAAACCAAGCAACCATGGTGGCCAATTGCCAAAGCGTTGTCTCTATATCCACGTGTAACTAATGCAATTTCTGGATCGTTGTTGCCGAGGAAGGAGGTGACAGTCGAATTAGATAATAGCTACTTTATACCCAGCAGTAAATGGACATAGTAATTTCTGTGCAGAAAAGCTTTGGTGCAATTTTTATGATGAATTTCTCCATATATTGGTGTTCGAGTGTCTATATAACCGAAAAATTGGAGTGCTCTCGAAACTTCATGAAATATAACCATGTAACCATTTATACTGAGATTATTTTTGGAGTCCACTTATGTGAATAAGCATACCTTATGGGTTCTAGTTCAAGAATCCTCAAAAACAAAACGTCGTTTATGGACTCCCTTAGGCAGCAAATATAAATTATCGATTCAAGAGCTGATTTCCAGTTCCACGTGATAATGATGATGTCATTGGCATCCGAGGACACTGCAAACAGACAATGGCCGTTAAATCTATAAACTACAAACTGCCAGAAGCACAGCAGGACACAACACCAGTGAAACACCAAAAGAACCGCCATTTCATTGCCCAATTTCTATTTCTCTGCAAAGTGTGAATACAAACGAAAGGAATTTCAGGACTTACTGCTCGTATTTCACTCCAAAGTTTGGGCTAATCCATTGAGCTCCATAAAAAAGAATCAACTTGTAGAAGAATTGCCGCAAATCCATTAAAGCACAGAGTAATACTTCGGTCAGCACAAAAGAGCGTATCCATCGGAAAATAATCAATCTTTTTATTGATATCAAAAGATGGCTCCTACACATTTTTGGACAAATGGTTGCTCCGCTGTTAGTACCGACCCTGGATTTGGAGAGCCCAGGCTCAATATCGCCTCAGTGGTATACACCACTGGCAAACTGGATTTATCTGTAACGGGTAGAGTTTGAAAATGGGACAGTGCATAGGCTATGAAAGGGGCCGGGTGGGCCAAAGCTATGGCAGCCACCCCGTCCAGAACTGGTCCAGATGAAAAACCTCTGTTGAGACTTTAAAGGCCACAACATATTTTTGGGTAAATCTGAAATACCAGAGAGAGAGCACGGCAGTAATGTCGAATGAAAACCACGTCATTTTAGGCAGTCTTACGATATCGTTCTTACTGTAGGTAAATTGATGGGCGGGTTCCAACGAAACGTAAATCACATGTAGAAACCCAGAAGAGTGGAAGAAGTCCCATGCCTTATTGTAACTTCTAAGCCTGTGTATTATTCGACTTCAGTGAAGTGCTGGAACCTTCGTCCGCCGAATGGATCGGTTGGTTACTATTTGGACACCAAGATGATCCATAACCCTGCACTTTAACATGGAGTGCTATGCTTAGGCCACATTATTTTAATAATTATTTGGTACTAGCGGATCGAATGGGAATAAAGTGCACTCACCTATGTGTCAAGGGGGGGCAGAAAATTGAAAAAATCTTAAATATACCTAAGTACTCAGGCCACTGAACAACAAGTGTTTATCAAACAGAAAGAAAAGACGCACGATTAAATTTAGCTACCAGATTGAGAAGGACTGACTTCGCAAGGATAGGAGCAAATGTTTGGGTCTGATAAATGACTTCTCAAGGATAGGAGCAAATGTTTGGGTCTGATAAATGCTCCCCATTGTGCGGGAAATTAGCTAGGGAATAAATGAAGTAAAATAGCCGCGTAACTGGATAAACGCGTGGTGTTTATTTAGGTTTGTGAAATGAGTGATAAAATTCAACTAATTTTTCGGACTTATTCCACTACACAGTTGAAAAAGTAGTGTGAGGAAATTGCAAGGTAGTCCAAGGGTCTGGAACTGGAAATGATGTTATCAATCACAAACAGGAAATCCCTTCTTTGTTGAGCTCTTCCTCATCGAAACACTGAGCCTTGATAATTCATCATATCATTTTACTGAGTGCATGAAACGCGTGCCTTTTTCCATCAAATCTGCATGTGTGGTTGTGTGAGTGGGCAAGCTGAGCGTTTGTAACAGGGTAGCAGCTGGACTTTATGGTGAAACTTCGAGATTCTAGTTAATCTCACTACAGATAGACCAGCGGTCTTTATACTTATCCTCCTGTGATGGTCCGTCTGTCTGAGCATTGCATTTCCATTCATTTGGGTGCGGAAATTTCTTTTTGCATTGTGTCATTGTGTCATTGTGTGCATAAGTGTCACTTACTCCACTTACATTACACTACACTTACCCAGAAAGACGAATGATTCTTCACGTTTGGGTACTGCATAACCTGCCGGTCGCTTCTCACATCGTTTCATGTTTAAACAATCTCGATAGGTAAGATGAGATTAGCATCTCGGCCACCGGGTCCACTAGCTACTCCTTGAAGTTTTTTTGCACTTCACGGCGCAGATTGTGACACCTCTGTAATGTCCTACTGCGGCCTATCCGTCAACTTAATCACAATGCCGTAACCAGTCCAACTCCACACACGCGCATACACAAGCCTGACCACCCCAACTATTCGTGCTCTCCCCGAACAGTGAAACTTACCAAACTCAGCGGATTACTCAAGTTTTCCAGAGGCTAGCAAACTGTGACATGAAGATTATGAACTCCTCTCCGGTGTCCACCCATTTGTATCAGTCTGACAGCAAACCACTACATCCTTGTTGTAGTTATGTCATGTGCCACTGTCTATGTCTCTACCAAAAAAACGTTTGTACAAATGGCGCAGTTGAGAGAATATTTGCTGTTACCCGTAGGTGAATGTGTTGTCTATACCACAACAAGGAAAACTTCCCACTGGTTCCGACGAAATTTACAATTCAGGTCGATCATTCCGGGAAGAAATGTCCGAAATGAACAGTAGGAAATACCATAGAAATGTTACAGGAAGCAAGAAACATGCCCGGAACGTTTACTTTTCAGGAACATAGGCACAAGGTTCGGAGTAGTTTTTGGTACAAACTCACACGTTGAATTTAATAACAGTAAATGTCAGTTTGTATTTTTAGCGCAAATGCGCTTTTGCGCAGTTACGTCAACGCCTCGGCGGTCAGTGAATGATACTGATAAGATGTCAGAGATATACATCAAACATTAGCGTAAGCACATTCATTTACCGCATTTAATTTCAAAAGGGTTCCGGTAAACCACGCGTTGTGCTGTCACCTTGTGAAATCCAGCAAGTCAACAAAAATTTCTATCCGATATCATGTTCCACAAATGTCTAAATTGCACATGTGTATGTGTTTTACAAGCTCGATATCCAGTCCTGAATTCCACGCTTACCACATGTTCCTCTTCAGTCAATGGGTGACCTATACTTTGAGTGCGTCTGAAGCACAAAGATGTTCAGACAAGGTTAATTATGTTTTCAACGTTTTCTTTGGAATTACGTGCTTGCAGATGCGCTAGCAACCTGGCCACCTTATGGTAAAGCTACACGAAACCATCGGAACAAGTCATAGCATCTGTAAAATATTAGTCAACGGTCGTGCAGTTGCCAGGGCAACAACCTGAACTACGAATCAACTGATAGTTTGGCCTTGAATCCCGAGGTGCTGTGGCTCAATAAAAGCTCTGTTTGCAAAACCCGTCACACGGGTAACAAGCTAAAAGATGTCACCCAGTTGACCCAGTTTGTATGTACTTACCAACATTTATCCACGTTGGAATTTGCGCAAATTTATTAGTGTATGCAACTGTAACTAGGTAAATAGGTAAATATAACACGTTGTTCTCCACTTATTGTAGCTGACTATGCCTTTCGCAAGCAGGTTTTCAGAGAACTCCGAAAGACTGTTCATCTTCAGGTCATGCAGTATTCATCACAACCAGCGTCCATAGAATTATGCTAGCATTTTCCCTGAACTTCTCATCTTTATCGGCAAATGCACAATTTCTCAAGATGATACTCATGGCAGTTTTACCTATTAAAACATTTAATATACTGCTATGGAGGGTACGTTCCAAAACCTTAAACTGCGTCTCACACATGAAGCCGTTCACGCCCTGTACTCTCACATGCATGTGGCAAACCTCACTTTGTGTGCAATGAAGCCGTTCATCTCGTGGCTGGCTTGATCTGGTACGTTCGTGACGTCACTCCATGCAAGCATCTGTAATCTGGACATTTCAGCCCGCTATTTTCCTCTTAAGTGACGATTGTCCCATAAACAGAACAGTTTTATCTGGCAGGGATATCTGTCTAACCATTATCCATTTCACCCTCTAGCTTGTGCACTGGAAACAGAAAAAATTTGACTACGACTGCATCACTCACAGTCCGCAGTTCCTTTGTATTTCACGAGTGAACAAAAGCCAGCCACGATTTCGCCCATCTCCCACCATTAAACAACTTTACTGTCATATCACCTACACAAAATGAGCCACTCCGGATAGACTCATGGGAAAACCCTCCGGCACAAAATTTGGAATGGTCACTGAAAGAGAGTGGTGAAAGCTGGAGAGGTAGTTGGTGAAATACACTGATTTACAAAAAAATTCGATAAGTTCGTGACACTTCGATATGTCGCTTATTCTCCGTCCTTTGGTAAAGGTAATTGTCCAAAACAAGAATTCCACCACTTACATCCAATTTAGAATATTTAGAATAAAAGATTAACAATAACTTGAGGATTACACCTATCTTATGAGCCTCAAGAATGGTGGAACTGGTAGGGAGTTGCGGAAGATTTTTCGACAGCCTTACAAGAAGTGAGTTAAGTTGTGAAGAGAAACTCATCCACTACTTAGCTGACAGACTACTATTTGACACATCTGGTCATTCATTGACAGCGCGCCCGCCCAGTTATGCATCTGGCATGTGACACTGTAAAATCCCGCTAAACATCTCAACGGACTGAGAAAAATAAACACCCAATGCCAGCCATAAGACAATGATTAAAATCACAGGAACAGATAAACGATAGACATTTGGTTATATTTCGTATGTCTGATATATATGGTACCTCTCACAACATGCGGGCAATTATAAAAATCCTTGAAGCAAATGTGCATTTTCGATTCGCCCACAACCTTGGAACACACATTGTAAGAGCAAAAGACTATGATTTCTATCCACTTTCCCACACAAATCCATCTTACTGGATTCGTTGCTCGGATACTCAAGCAACGATAGGTGCAACCAGCTGAATAGAAATGCTCCAGCTGATTGTCCACTAAAAAATCCACAAGAATGAATTTCTTCGACTATAACCCACATATAATGTCGTTCGTGCACTTTAAGTAAATCACTGGATTGTCTTTGTTAGTGCACAGATTTTCCAGCATGCCATCTGGACCCGGAACCATGAAAAGCAAGATTCATTTGACCTGCGTCAGTCAAAATGGTATGACCAATCTTGGATTGGTCTGACCACACATTTAACCGTGCACTGTAGCAGAACGCCTGACAGGAATCAGAACAGTAAACAACATGCCTTTAGAGGAGAGGTACTATCCCCGGCTGACGGCTCCATAGTAAAAAATCAAGAGCGAATAATACATAGAAAAGCCAACACAGATATATTCATGTGGGATTTCCACCCGTACTGCGGTTAGATCAATGAAGACACGTGAGGTCTGAGTCGTGATGCTTGTTCACTTGCTTATTGTCATCTTGTGAAAATCCAATGAAACGACCAGTCGCGATATCTGAAAAGGCAGGGCTATAGCGAATATTCCAAAAGGTGGTTTTCCCTTTCGTGAACCTAAATTCTTTCACCTCATTTACCTCCAGCCCAGTTGTATACGCCTGATCGGGTGCACTAGAGCATTTGAGCTCTTGACGAGCTGGATATGGTATCTTTCAAATGGGTAAACATTAGTGGTGATACTGGGTTCTCTGTTCAATAATCGATTCATTCTTATTGACACGAATTTCCTTGGGAATCGATGCAGCAAGGGAGCAAATGTTCTTCTAACAGGATTAATACACTTTGTTGGATTGTTTTGTTGTGTTAACTCAAAAAGACGCATTATGACATGTACTACTTGCACCCATGGACAGGTCCTGAGTTCACTGTTTAACACCGGAGATGTAAGGCTGCGCTTGTAAGTCATTGCTTGCTTTCCAGGTTGGAAGGGCCGTCTGAAATTTCACAACGTTTTACAGTTATTTGTTCCTTTTCCTTCCCAAATTTTGTTTGATGATAAGGTGTTTGGAATGAACACTTGAACACCGGTGGTTGTAATAGGTTCATGAAAGCAGCGAAATAGGCTGACTACCCAAAAAGTTGTGAAGAAGATGCTGGTTTCGAATTGTAGTCCAGGAGCCAGAACTGACTGTATGAAAGTCCGTTTTCATGCGCTGGAATGGTCACAATGAATATGGTATGAACGGAAAATTCATCAGCTCCAAATATTCTGTGGAGGTTCAAGCTAACGGATTAACTAATCACTGAATGGAAGCATCAGATGCGCAGTCTTGGATTTCAGGATTATCCGGTGCCGCTGTTTCCCGAAAAGAAACTGAATCGCACGGTATTGTGGCGGTTTGTGTCCCTCAGGGGCCCAGTGAGTTGTACTGGGAAGTTGCAACTGTGTACTCATACTAGGCTGCCCATTGGATGGTGACTTAACAACTATAGTCTTCTAGTCCTCCGGATTTTTGGCAGTAACATGCAGGATGACTCGGTCCTGAAACCTGGTATTGCTGTAATGGTACATCGTGTCCGATCACCGTCTTTCGGTCGGGCTTTCGAGCTATAGGTATGGTTGAAGTTCCCGAAAGTCTCATGTCTGGTTGCGGGTGCTCATCGAGCATCCCAGTATTCAGGTCCGTCGGCAATTAAAAATACTACCATACCAAGCCAGCCGTCGTGTGGTGCCATTTGCCAGGTAACCTTACTTGCTGCATATGGCAGAACAGGTAAGCAAATCTTTCTTCTACTGAGGATCACCTCCTCAAAATTTCTCGTAAACCACTTTCAGATATATCGCACCTGAATGTGAGTACCTGCTCTGGAAGTTCCAGTACTGGGACTGACCGTGTCGTTTATCTTGTGTCCAGCTTAGCTGCGGCTTTTGCGCTTAACTTCTCGGACTGAGTGCTCGAACTTCAAAGACTGGTCTAAATAGCTGCATTTAATGCTGGCATACTGAAGCAAGCAGGATAACAAGCTGATCCTGCCTATAAGCTTTATCTCATTCGAACTGGTGCATGTCGTATATCAGAATCAGGACTCTGAATCGCAATTACTATAGTTGAATTGGCTGTCTCCAATCTCTCTTCTCGTCTCTATGTGCTCTTCTGGCGACGCGGAGTCCACCGCAGCTCGATACACCGAGGGGGTGCGGTGATGAGCTGTTGAGCGGAGGAGTCATTATTTGAGTGAATAACCCTTAACAGGCGCATCCGCGAGGTTCGTTAGCCAATGTCTTCAAAAGAATCTCAAGCAAAAAGGTTTCAGTCCTCCCTGTTTATTATATCCGCCTAAGTTCTGACGTACTATAGCACTCACTCTGCAATAAATTGTTTCTATGACGTTCTATGGCGGTCTTAGAAGTGAGTAAACGCTTAGACATAGTTGCTGAGGCCATGAACGCATAAATGAACAAGATTAGCGTGTTGAGGCTCAGTTACGTGATCTTAGTGGAGTAGACACAATAAGCAGTTGTGTGCTGATCGCAGATGATTCCTTTGTTATACCTGTATCCGGAATGCCAGAATGTAGCGCAACACTAGACTGTAAGATTAGAACTTTCTTCTGCCTCAGAAGTGTGCGAGTGCGTATTCTTATGCAAGCTCACCGAGCCGGTTGCCCCAAGGACCTGCCACCCACTGCGTTCAGTGGTGATGGTGAACCCTTTAATCACTGCATGGTGAACCAATTTGCATCCATATAGTAACCGTTCGAGAAAGGGTCATTTGATAATAGTCCCCCTTTTCAAAAGAGGCATTCGCAGTTTACCCAGCAACCACAGGTATGTACGCTTGACTCCTTTTCTAACAAGTTTTCCGACATCAGTGATTCTTCTCGTTTTAAACTGACAGGTAGGACTCCAACACCCTAAAACGAGATTTCTACCTTGAAAAGGTGACATCAAGTTCCACTGTCATTAGGGCTACTAAGCAGTGCATATCCTTGGCCATGTCAGGGTTTGGATTTCGAATATCTGCTTTGCGGGCCGAACACGTTATCACTACTTCACCACTCCAACATGCGCTGGTGGAGTAGTAGTTACACGCTCGCCTCGCATGTCAGCTGTACGGGGTGCAAACCCCGGCATGACCATTGGATGTGCACTGCTGATGAGCTCTAATAAAAGCAAAACTTGAGTCCACCGCTTCCCCCGTTTGGTGTGGACCAACCAGAATAATTTCACCAGGACAGGAGGACGACTATTCAAACAACAGTGATGCGAATATAAACATTACATATCCCGCAACCCCTACAACGGGTCTATGCGCTGTCATGAGCTATGTTCTTCGCCAAGGGTGACAATTATGCTTACGATATGTGTACGTGCACTGCTTTACTTTTGCCAGTGTGGCGTTGACGAGCTCTTATAGCTTATCAATGGTTAATCAAGTATGCACATCCTCAGTGGAAATTTTTAAAAGATTCCTTTTTCGGAAATTTATTGTGACGACTGTTCAATAGTGCGCTACGGTGTTTTCCTTTGTAGTTGCATTCGCATCTGCTTTTTGTTCGAGAAACTGACTGGTGTACCTTTTACGCTTCGGCTAGTGACATTATTTGAAAAAATTTTCACCGATATTATGTTAGCAAATTATTGATATTTGGGCAACCTTATGCATTTTTTTTAATAATTATCATTGTAGAACACTCGTTGTTGTGCGCGGAACCACCCGTAGTTTCTTCGTCCGTAAGTAAACCGAAAAAGTCACTATAACGTCACTAGAAGAACGCGCAGTTCTCGGTTTAACGCGGCAAATGAGAAAAATGACCCTAATCGATCGTCGAAAAAGAGCCGATATCTTACCTTTTTTTATCATGCATAGCACGTCAAAATAATCAACACCAGATACGTTTAATTCGAAGACACTACAAGCAAATTTATCACGTGGAGAAGGCTTTCAATTTCTGTATTGGATAGCTCTTATTCATGAACATTTGGTTGCCCTTCCCAGCGATGGAGCAGGCCGCTGACTTGTGGGTGGAGAGGAATTTATATACACTGTCGATAGATGCTGTGCCCCGAGTGCACAACTTCCTATTTTTCAATGATTTTGTGCTAGTTAACAACTTCCGCAATTAGTCTGCGATGAAAAACCGAAAACTGTTCCACTTATCCTGTCACTTTCACTGGGTAATTACTGTTCACACCACTGATGGAATAAATGACTCTACTTTATCCATAGTTGGGCAACGTTTTATCTTAGCAATGAGATGAGGCTGGAAGATACCGAGGATTATTCTGAATGCAACAGGCACAGAGCTCGGAGATGCGCGAAGATATATTCTTGCATCTGTAGTTCGTGTGTAGGTACACGAACAAGTACACAAATGGATAACTTAGAGATGTGCTTCTTGAATATGAGCAGCAATTTGTTCCTCACGTTAAAGCAGTTTGCTCATTTTACATGTTAGTCAGAAAGCACACAGTCTCCACATTGTTTTTTTTTAAACTAGCCTTGAATGTATCACTGGATAGTCCAATTTTGAACACTCGTTACTCCAGCGTTTTTCGATGATCCTGGAACACTGCATCCGGCTGCCTTCAGTGGCGCCAATTTGGATAGGAAGTGGGTTTTTTGGGATTATTTTTGGAAGACGAAATTAAGTGTTCTTCCATAAGACAGCCACTGTAGTCCACAGTCCAGAGCTGATATACTGTGGTGTTAGCGTATCGATATTTTTGAGTGTTCCTCGCACTGACCAGAAATATTGGGCGGATTTCTGTCGGGCCCAGGGTCGGTGGTACTATCCATGAGATTTTAGAATTACGTGTAGGCCTTGCGCTTTATCTCCTGTAATGGTCCCAAATAAGGTCTCACGAGAGATCAAGCCCTCATCTATGTTTACTTTACTCCAGTCCCGTGAGATTTGGCATGAAAATGATAGCTTTTGATAGATCCCTTCATCTCCTGAGAAGAAATTTTTCTATCCCAGCAAAGAACAGAATGCGAAGTTGGTTCTATTCTTCCACCGTATTCGGGGGTCAGGCCATAGATGACTAACCGTCGCATACACGCATTGGTTCTTATTGTGGTCGAGGTTCCTAAACTGTTTTGGACTATGAGGACCGGAAATACTGCTGCCGCATGAATCGCAAGAATTGTTACCATCAAGGGTGATTACTTTTTTAAAGTGAGGTCTTCATTTACGATTTAGTTGTTAGATCAGAGGGGTACAGGCACAGTGGTACAGGGGAAGCCAATAAGTTGCATACCAAAAAGGTCAAACCTAACCTGAGGAAAACAAAGAAGCTTGAAGATGGGCTACATGCTTTCTATTCACGAGAAGCTTTTGGGATTTCTACGTCATCCCAAGTTTCTCAAACATTTCAGTACGCTACCAAGCATGGCACATTATGCAACTGCTAACTTTATCAGTGATGGGTGAACTACATGGTATCGTGGTCAGCAACATCCTCGTGCGAGGTTCCCCTCAAACAAACTCTGGAAGCGCACGATGTGTTGTGCGGGGCCTCCCAAAAAGGTCATTCACTGAATTGCCCCACTTTGTTCCGAAATAAAATCGCATTTGTCACATGTCATCTAGAAATGATATGAATCCACTGTAGTAATTAATGATTTCTATTTAGAAATTCTGGATATTGTAAGTCAAAGCGGGATTTTTATAAACAAAGCGGTCCATCAGATAGCCACAGATATACAGGATAGCAATGATACAGCAGTCCCCTGTAGGGAACAACCTGTTTTGCCGGCCCCATAAGATTAGCTATGATGCTGTGATTCTCGTATTTATAATACAAAACTACCAAGAATTACTCTTTCCGTAAAAACTACCTTTCTTAACTGACCAGTTATGGTTGGTCGCTTGTGACTTCTTCGAGTAACCAAGTCCCTATTGATGAAACCCAAATCACAAGTGACCATATTCGCTGGGCTTTAAAACTGGAACAACTTCCTTCTACTTTCTAGAAAGACCACCTAAATCCATTAGAAGGGATTTCTTTTTATGGTCTGTCCGCTTGAAAGACCACCACTGTAAACTTGTTTTCCAGGAATGACCATAATAAGGGTCCACCAAAAGGTATTTGTCATACAAATTGGTTTTATGTGGTATATTATTGCTTTTTTACTTTTAGTTTTTATCGAGCATAAATATTTAACGATGGGCAACACATACCAAATTTATGAGATTCCAATAATCACTCTCAAGGATTATGTGAAATTCACTGGTGCATATACCTTAAAGAAGAACGGAGGGGCGTCGATTGGATGGGAGGCACACGCATCATTGGGTCATAGAGTGTATGTCATCGAAGGCATGCACTTTGTCGATGATATGACTGGTTTCGGCCAGATTCGACGCAAGAGTACTTGAGCCCGGTTAATTCCAGCGACCACCCAGGGACACGAAATTGTTTCCTCTTAAACTGATCCGCAGATATAGTAAGAGTACACATAGAAGCTATCATTAGAACTGGACATTTTAGTCTTCAAACGAAATCTGATACTGAGGTTGCAACTGGAACTCAAGTACTGACTAGCGACCATGGATGTCACGTCAACAGAATGTAGAAGCCTTCTGATGACGAGTTCACCAACCGAGTCACCGTCGAATGGGAATCTTGTGTAGACGCGCTTTTCGCCAAATTGACGTTCCATAGTCCTGCGCTTTACAGATGGCTTTATAGACTCACGTCAGTCATCTTTGTCCCGGAAAAACAGTGGATTTTTCATTCTAAGTGTCAAGTTCGATAGAGATCGCCATGAATGCCTACCAAACATCACTTAACAGTAAAGTTTACCTCGGTGTCAGGGTCTCTGGTTTGCTGAAAACAAGCGCAATTTGGATAGTACAGCTACAAAACATTTTGCCTACCGACATGTGGCAAATCTTACTAGGCCGGAACGTTTAGAGGAGGATGAAATGATTTACATGTTATCGTAGTCCATTACCATCAGACCTTTCTCTATGCCGTAATTTGAGTTTTAAATATGATACACATCCGCTGCTGTCAAAAATCAACCGTGAAATTTACTCATGGGCAAATGAAAACACAAGGATGAACCAGGATTCTCCAAAGCATATCAGTAAATAGCCGAGAATAGAGAGACATTGATTTATCTGAGAACTATTTTTGGTAGATATGCACGTTCTCAAGTTTTCGGAGATTTAAAGGTTTGGTTTAGCAGCGGCCTTTGGAAATCTGGATGACGGTTGACATCACTTTCATATTTCCAGCATCCTAGCTTTTCAGTAATGCACTTAATCGTGCAATCTGCGTAAGTTTGTATCAGAATGAGCATCCGTTTGTTTACAGGTTCATTTACCTTGTTTCAATGAAGCAATGACTGCAGACCGATACATCGTAAACAACAAAACATACAGCGTTGTTGAATTTGGGATGAGTGAGTAAAAATCTCTGTTTAAATAGAATCCTCTTGAGATTTTTTGACCTAGTTACAAGGCCGCAAGTGAGCTTTGTTAACCCACACTTTTTAGAAGCCTGAATTTTGCCCTTTGTAGCTCAAGATTGCCTAGCGCGCCGTGCACAATTATCCAACTCATTAGCACAATTATGAGACCCTATGGTCCATACAATTTAGGTCACATTCAGCAGCCGTGTTGCGTAACCAGATATTCAAATCCCTTGTGGTACTCTAAGGAGAAAACCAAGGGAATAATATGCGGTTCGCACAACAGTTTAGCCTAGGTTTTGTAGCGCCCTTTAGAATGATTACATCCAAACCTATCGAAGAATCCCTCAACGGTGTTAATTTGTGTGCACCGTCTGAATTAATGGAGTGATTTTTACCGACTCAACTGAAGAACTAGACAATATAAAATATGGAAAGTGTGTGGAATGGTTGATACTTGTGCGTGTAAATTACGTCTTGGTCACCACCACATCCTACTCGAAAAATAAATTGAGCGCATGAGACCTATATTTCAAATTTGCTGATAGATTGTCCTGGAGATTAAACGATGGATGATTCATGCGTGACCGTACATAATGAGATGACAAGAGTTGGTGGAGAAAAACTGCGAATGGGATGTAGTAAGTCAAACTCTAATTGCTTATTTGTCAAAAAAGTGATATTGTTTTTTAGGCGTAGCCATTATGTGGAAAATAGCGCATGCAATCAGGCATGGGCTATCGTGTTTATACAAGCATGTGTTCTTGAGAATTACTTTTGTCATCAAGTGCTTTTATGAAGCATCGAAAAGATACATTCTGTGGAAAGTCGTTTGTCGTATATTATCTTATCAGTGATTGCCCTAGAAATAAGATTTAGTACTTTGGAAAGTTTTTGCAAAGATCAGTATGATGGATTGCCAATCCAAGCAAAGTAGGACATAAGTGAAGCAAGATTTCATTTAGTTCTTGCATTTCAAAACACAGTGGTCTGTTATATTGGCGATATCGAGGAATGAAGTTTGGAGTTTTCGTTAATTTTATGCATCCATGCAAGCAAGTTTCGGGACATTTATTTAGGTGCGAAACGCGGGTCTAAATTGTTGCAAGTTTTCATGTTATTTATTTAGCAGAGTTACTCTTCTGGTTTGATTTTTACATGTGAAATATGGCCTGTACGAACAGGGTTAACCGAAATCTAGAGGGTTTGTCACGGCGTTCCAAGCCTTTTGGAAATGCCTAATTATGAGATCCAGACAGCATGTATCCAAAACATCTCTGAGGCAAGCTCAGGAAATAGTTGTCCGGAAGCAAGAATTAAGTCAGCTAGCTTGCGATGATTTTCTATGCCGCTTAACTGTGCAATTTAACAATTATTAAAAGGTAAATGCAGTCATTTCATACACTGGGAATTAAGTAGGTTCCTGCTTTTTTCAAAACCAGCAGACTAATTTTAAGTTAGGTTCTCTCAACGCAGTAAAGTATTCACTCACTCTGCACAAACATAACACAGGTATGGATCGGTTCAATCACGGTATGGATGTGGGAACCATTGAAACCTTTTTTGGTTTCGCCAAAACAAAACGTGTTCGGCGAGTGTTCATGTCTTTCATACACGGCTTCAAAACTTGTGACACTTGATTTCGAACTTACAGAAAACATGACTGTATGCACGCTGGAAGGAGGCGTTCCAGTCTTATCTATTGATGAAAGCCGTGCTCAATGACTGTGTGGTTGTTTTGGTGATCCTTACCGAATATTGCTCAGGCGCAATGTTCAACATATAACCGCTGAACTGAAACGAAATTCAGTTCCAATTTGGATTCAAAATGTTAATGTTTTCAAACTTCGGCACAACAAATGCTACTCTCCTGGGCTTGGGCTGTCTCGCAGAATCAGCCCAATCTGATTTTCTTAATAGGATTCGGTTTGTGTAGAATCGGCCTCTTGACTGTTTATTTACAAATGTCGTTTAGTTTCTCGGACTACAATAGAGATGGGTTTTAATTGATTAACTCAAAACATGAGCCGAGATGGAACGAAATCTTGACGGGATTAATGGACGTTAGATTTGATGGTCTACTGTAGTTGAAAAAGGATTGGAACTTCCAAATAAAACACTTTGAGTTGACGAGCGTAGCACAAATACCCATTGCAGGCACGTGGATTGTATCCGAGAGCCATCAAACCAAATGGCGTCTGAAATATTGTATGTACATAGGTTTTACAATATGGAGTTCAGCGTATGAATGCCAGACATCGTCTTTACGGCGTTCACTTTCTTCTTTGGCCCGTCTGCTGAGACAGATGATGGAATCAAATCATTTCAAGTCAGTATCCTGGTGGATTATTACACCTCTTATGGCTAAAGGCTAGATGGATGTGCGCACTGCAGGAATAGAACCTGGACTTGATTTCATTTCTAACTCTATGAGTGCTTCGTAGTGCGTTAGACTATCTTGCACACGCTGGAGTTCTTCAAAGTTATTAGCCAAAAAGTGGAATTCATCATTTTTTATTTCCAAATTTGGCGCCAGATCACCATTTCGCTATTCGTACCAATGAATAAGCAACTGAGAAGCACGAAAGAAAGTCAGCAAACTTGCCGAATGCTAGATCCGATGTTAGACTCTGTGTTCTCTTTGCTTTCACAATCGGTTTTAATAAGGTTTACAAGCTTCGCGGGACTGTTTGCCCGTAGTGACCCGGGATCAGTCAAAACAAACGCAGCTCTCTGATTGATGACGTCGCAAAAACTCGGACTGGTGTCCTCATGTCCAGAATAAAAGGCATATCTGGTTCGCAAAACTTCTTTCTTGTTTTAACATTGTATGTGCATCACATGTTTGCAAAACAGCTGTATCGGTATGGAAGCAAATAAAAGTATCAATCAGACTGATTCTAGAACAATCATCGCCGATTTTGGGACCAATACACTTGCGAAACGAATTCAGCATTACAGATAAAACGAAACAGTTTTTGGAATGGTTCGAAAGGTGCTGATATGAAGGATAGGCTCACAGGTGAGCGCGTCCTGTGCTCTTTGGCCGTCTTACGATCACCGCTATCCGGGTTTACTTAATTCTCCACAGTTAACGTTGCATGGCACGCAGGTTTGAATGATCTCAAAATGCCTAGTTTTGGTTGGTGAGTGGTTTGACGTTTGTTTGAAGCATTATGACTATTATTTCATCCTTTATTTATTTCACGGAGACCGAGGGGGAAATGTTTGCAGATATCACCAGCGATTGAATAGCTTTTGGTTTACGATGCCCTATCCGACTGGTATGAGCTACAATCCCGCCTGGTTAATCTAGTAGCCTTCCATGAACGTGTTTGAAAGTAAGTCAGTTTGGTGATACAGTCTACTCTTGTCTTTTTGGTTAAAGAACATGTCTCCTCAGACATCCATTTGCAACGAGGTGAAGGTTAATCATGGCTGACACAGCCATGTGATCCTCATCGCTTGTGTCTCCAGAATCCGCATCTCTGTAAGATCTATGGAATATTAATATCATCTTCGCCTTCGGCACCATATGATGAAACTAAGCATGCGCGCACAAGAGTTCGGTCTGTTGAGACGCCGCGTAATGTTCGTTTGAATGAAGTATCAGTAGGTATTTTATAAAGCACTACAAAAGAGTATTGGTGCCAAAATCAAATAGGGAGGTGAAGTTCCTAAGCCTCTCACCGTTTTCATTAATACAAGCCATCCATGTTTGTTGCGCTTGTTCTCGTCTCCTGCATCAGCTAGAGTGTTCTAGTTCTTAGGATCATACTGATCAGCTACTGGAAGTGTTCTTACAACTTCTTATTTACGGCTGAAAATAATAGAGGGTTGAGGACTTAAACAGTTAGTCCATTTACCAACACGGGGTTCATTGGAACAGAGACACTGTAAGCCTTGAGTACATTAGATTTCAGCCTCATAAGGATTTATTACGCCTTGTGTCCCCAGAATCACCCAACCTTTGATCCGCAGTACATTTCTAGCTCTTGAACAACCAAATAAAATATGAAGCACCAGGTAACAAACAGAGAACAGGATGTCATCAAGACCCACATGGCCGTTGGATTCTCGAATAATTTCATCCGCCCAATTCACCGGAGCTGGCTTATGTTTTCACGCTGTTGACTTGAAACCAGAATTAAGTCAACTGCTTTAAACGGACAATCAACTCATCCTCAACCAAGCTATAGTGCCTGACACTCACCTCTAAAAACACCCATCTACGAACACGACAGGACTTTCGAGGACTTTCACAAGCTAAAACGGCTTACTTTTATTCTTCAATTTTGTGAGTCAGAAGATCAACGTATCGATTCATGAAGGACATTCAAATTAAACGTCGTTGCTCCTGCATGACATACCTTTGTTTTGTCTAAGTAAGGATAAATACCGGTGTCCGTAAAGCAACGGCAGTGTGATATTTGCCGACGTACAACTTGAAGCGGGTAGCTATTGCATAGCCTGCAAACATAAACAATCGTCTCCGGTTATCGGTAATAGAGGCGCTGTATTTAGTGAACACATAGTTGCCTTAAAAATCCATCCTGAATGCATTAGCTAGCCATTTGCATTGCTCAGGCGCAGCAAAGGCAACAGATTAATTGCCTGATTATACTTCAAAATCTGTCCCAAACCGAAACTATTGGGAGTTTTATATTTTTATTAGGTACGTTTAATAGCACTTGTGGTATAAACGTGAAAATCCCCGGGGGGTGGGGGAATAATTTCCACTCATATAATCCAGACTGTCCAGGAAGCCATTTACTTGCAACGTTATATTTTTTAGATATGAGATGAACGACACAGATACCCGTTTCACATAAACGCTCAATGCAACCAGTTCAAGTGTTCTTGAATAAACTGTTGAATTTTGCAGTTTATACGCCTTGGATGCGTGTGTTTCCTGAGAGAACAGTTTGTTAAGTGTCCAGCGGCTATACTTGTTCCACATTTTTAAGCATCCAGTGCTTAAACGTATGGAGTGAAGAGGTGTAATCCGACACTTAAAGGCCAGAACAAAAGAGATGTAATCTGATACTTAAAGACACAGAACAATAGGGTGTAATCAACCGCAAGGTTTTTAGGAAATGGCACCCTAGGGAACACTTACGCGAACGACATGAAGGAAAGCTCACAAAGACGGGTTACTTTCGCAGCCCGATTTTTTGTTACCAAACTGCAGCATCAACATTTAGTTCTATTGGCTTTTATGTGGATTAAACCGCAGAATAACACGGTTGACAGGCTGAGTGTATTTGGAAAATATTAACAAAGCAATGATTTCTTTGCTGCTTTTCATGTCATTATTCTTGATATCACATTCATTGGCCCTTTCGAGCTCCTTACTGTTTGTATCACTGATGCACGCTTTTGATTAATCTGTACGTTAGGCTGGTGATGTTGCATTAAGAAGTCCTTCTGGACCCTGCAGTTAGCAATATTTTTTGCCATACAGGGGGACAAATATGGTGGTACATTGAGTAAATAACCTTAAAAACCGATAGGTTGGTGACAGTTTGTAGCATAATTCAGAACTTTGGCTTGACTCGTTCTACACATGCGATATTTATTTTGTTGTGAGTATAAGATAAACATTATGCCGTAATGAACCACACGTTGTTGCACGGACAAGTGTAGACTGTGTGCCTTCCACTATTTAGTGTGGATAGTATTTTGTTTTCTCACCCATTTTTCCAACTTACACAATGAAACCAGTTTCATTATTTTGCTTGCCTTTGATTAGATAGTCGCACTCTTTTTATTTGTCATCCATTGATTTATATCACCTTGCTGTTACATTGTATTTTGGAGTTTTTTCTGAGACCACACATCCCATGATACATCATAAACATCAGTTGTAACGTTTGACCCACTTGCTGCTTTCTTATCTGAGTTAGTCTACTCTGAAATTTGACTGCTCATTTCTCCCTAAGTCTGGTTAGTTTGGTCTCATCAAGCAGTAGGTTGTCTTCAAAATCTTTTTCTTGAGAAACGTTTCCCAGTCACCACATAATGGTTGCAGAACAGAATGAATATCAGTACAAGTGATACTGCATGTGAAGATCGTGATGAAATGTGAGAGAATACTATATGCGCTCAGTTATTTTTTCCGGAGGTATGTCGCTGATAGAAAACTTTTCATGTCTGGTGAAATATACTCATTTTGCAAAATTATTTGACGTTACTGGGAGAGTTAGTTAAATCCCAGCCGAATTTTTCGTTTATGATTTTTTAAAAATTGAATGTGCTGCACCAGGACGCCTCATGTTTCAGTTGGCACAACACTGAAGATATCGCAGTATTTTTTATCGGCGGAACATGTTACTCATAGAAGGATTGCGCTCACCTGATGGGCTGCAAGTCTGGAAGTGTGGTTTATCAAAAAACAATTTATGCGGTTTTACCGTCTAATTGTGACAGCTTTAAATTCAGGACATGAGGTGTAGTTGGGGTCCATATATGCTAAGCTTGAGAACACTGCTGTTCTAAAGATTTGAACTCCTTGGTTAATATCACTTGATCCACTCGTTGGATAAGCTTGAAATATCTGTTAATTATGGCTCTGGCCCACAAATTTCTGGTGCTCCATTGCATCATGTAGCCTGTGTTTGGTGCCGCATAAACTCAAGACGTCAGCGCGTTTACGAAGTCGATTCGTTTTTGAACCCCAAATTCACTTCAAAGAGGGCACATGCTAGGCAGAAATTACCAACAAATTCTATAAAGTTGTAGACCGCCATTAATAAAAATAAGATGATGATGACGATGAAGCACCACAGGACGATGGTACTTAAAAATTCTGACAGCCAATAACCCTTGAATAGTGCTCTTTATCAACTGCACACTCCGTTAACACGTACCATAAAGATAATGCTGGCAGAATGATGGCGCCTTCAAAAAAGGTTTCCACAGAACTCCTAGTAAATTGAAATCGCAATATAAAAAGTGTCAAGTGCTATGTTTGCCCTTATATTAGTTAAAGAATACTCCACTGGATGTAAGATCCAGAGAAATCCAGAGATCGCTTGAATTTCCCGTTTATGAGACTTCAACTGATTATGCTGCACAATGACCGTCCCATTCTTTAGTTGCGCGTGCAACAAAAACTCAGGTTCACTCCGACCACAGCGTGCAAAGGACTAACTTCCCCACCAGAATACTCGCGGACAGCCAAATTTCGGATTCACAAACCAAGAAGCAAAAAACTTCTTGGAGTCGGATCAAAAAAGGTCACAAGCCGGAACCAAGAGCGGTCAACGACAGAGGTCACTCCAGCACTGATCAGAACACGAAGGCAGGGGAGGCCAGGCCTAAAGGTCATCGATCAATCAGGACATAGGATAACAGAACAACCAATGGAACCGACCGACTGAACAATTAATAGTGATCGAAGGTTAGCCCCGGCTAGCATCATGTACATTAACACGCACACACACAACACTACTCAATGCACAAGCACCAGCGCACCGATACGCATCACTACGCCCCCTAGCAAAGCACTGATGATGTCATCTCGATTGATGATGAAACGTTTGCAATCAAATTGCTTAGCTCAGCCAACAAACCAACGACCACAGTTACTCTTCCGAAGTGCAGCTCAAAACACCTTTCTATTCGAAAATTGCCAGGATTACTTCAAAGAAGACAGACCTCATATGCAGGTGGTACACAACATCAGTTTCGGTCCAATATAATACTTATTGTGAGCAACCTGACTCAAGGAACATCAACAATATTGATTTCGTCACTGGGACAGATGACTGATCCAATTATATTTATGTTACGACGTGCTTCAAGATCATTATAAAGCACCAGATGATCTTATCCATGATGTAACGGTTTTGTCTGGATATTCTGTTGTTCTACCACGCGGTTGGCATGGTAGTAGAAATAATGTAGAAAAAATATATAATCGCGTTCCAGTAGTTGAAGTCTTGTTCTCAAACTATGCCAACCTGGATGTGGCAATGACGTAGTGTGTAATGGCAGTGCAAGACTTCGACGGAACAAGATAATTGGTGATTCCGACTACAGCGGGATCTTTACATCCATGGTGCCTTTGGGAGTCTCGAAACAATATGATATGATATAGAAGGCACTTCTGTGCTACTCCGAACTAACCGAAAATTCCGACGAACACTGTCTTTTCAGTAACTTAAAAGCTTAACTTGATGACATATTGCTTTGATTTTCAAAGTTTGAAAGAAAACTACATTATCTGGAATATGCGTTATTTCGTTCAGAAAAAAGTAGTTACCCGATGCATCTCCTATATTGATCAAAAAGTATATATAAGAAGACCTCAGTATGCTTCCTCGCCCAAAGTAGCCTAGTCGTTTTGCTTCATTCGCCTGCTACTTCGGAAGACACATAGGATTTGTCGTGCGAAATAACATGGGGCTTAGCGGGGCTTTCATCCTTTGCGTCAAACCGGTTTACGGGGTCCTTCTTAAATGTTCTATTTAACTGTGCTTTTCAACGTACAGTCAGACACTTACACCATTGCTGTCAGCGACATAAAACAGGAAGGCAAAATCGTTTAAAATTACAGGCTTTGAGATAGCGGCACGTCTGCACTGGGGCGGCCATGTCAGATGAAAAGCCAACTTGTGAGACCAGCATTCTTTCGTTGATCGAATATAGAGAGAGTGTTCTGTATCAGTCAGGAAGAACATAAAACAAGACCTCATTCAAAGAGCAAGCAGTTTACTTGCGCAATGCACAGTAAGCCACCATCCGAAAATCTCACCAACTATGAATGATGTTTTTAACAAGTTCATTGACCAAGTTCATGAAGGAATCTGCTAGACCAAGGAGGGAGGAAAACACATCTGATAAGCTGACCGGAATAACAGTAGCTAATTATATGGCTCTGTTTGGGTACTCAAGTTCAGAAATCCCTTCCTGGTCGCAAAAAATCTGTGAAGAGCGTTAGAACATTGCAGATGGTAGACTTGCTCTTCCCATTTAACCTGAGTCTCAGGACATTTGGATAAGTCAACAAAATTTCCTTCTTGAGTTCTTGAACCCCCTAGCAGTGTATGTATTCATCGTTCGGAAAAGTGTGATAAAATATCCGGAAACGCTTACTCCTCAGTCCGTTTGAAGGGTTTTCTAACTAAATTAACATACCTATGGATTAGTTCACTTGTTTCTATATACGTTCATGGGCGCCACTTTTCTGTACTGGCCATTTGGTCAGTGATTTTCATCGACCTTGATGAGCACTAAAATCTGTTGTACCACCATCTGATGGGTTTCGCCACTAAAAATTTTTTTTGAAAAACCTAATGGCAAAGGCAGCTATAACATTGTTGTTTTTCCTTTCGACTTCTTTGTAATTTCTCAGTGACGGAGCACATATCTTTGTGTCAGTAGTTGAGGCGCACGGATACTTCGCCAGCTAAATTGTTCTTGATTTTCAATCGTTTGATCAACTGACTTATACGGAGGTTTCGGTAATCAGTCTTCATCATGGAAAGGTGTAATAATAAAATAGGTGGCCTACTGAGGACTAGATAGATACGTTAAAAGCAAAATTTTATTAGATGAGTAAGGATTTTGCGCGTTTGATGGGTCCATTTAGTGACATTGTCCCTGAAGTTCATTTTGCTGCTGAAATCACTCTGGTTCCAAACTCTTTTTATCTCATCCATCATCATCATCATGTTAAATGCTTTTGGTCAACCCTTACCACAAAGTTCAAATGGATTACCACCATTTCTATCCCCTCATGAATTTCGACATACAGAAAACCCAAAGTTCACGGTCTAATGATAGACTTACCCTAGGAGTTTATGATCATCTTTCCAACTCTGGATGGTTGGATAAACTACTTCAGCCAGTGCACTTTTTGGAACAAAACTACCAAACTACCAACAGGCCTAATTTTGTTACCTACGATTAATTACCTGTTTTGCGTTTCAATCTGAAGCTGGATGTTTCAACACAGAAACAGGATTCAAATGTACATTGAGAAATAACAATCACCCTTACTAACGTCTCATAATTAGGCTCAGATTTGGAGTACACTTTCAATAGGTTCGACCAACCATACCATCTTTTATACTGCCTCCCAATGGTGTGACGACTAAATTTTGTTTTCTATACAACTTCAGCTAAGTGCGGAAACGCTGAGAATTTGGATAAATTTCTTCTGGGCCTTGGGTCTTGTGGTTATCAGTAGAAAGTTCGTCATTTGATTTTGTCCTTGGAGTTGATGATGTCGAATAAGGAGTCGTCCACGAATACGTAGATGTACTTGGATAAAAGTACTTACGGTAGTAGTTTGGGCTAATATATAACAAATTTAATTATTCCAGATCAAATAAAAACTATGCGTTGATGAAGATAATCAGAGACAGTTTGAGAATCAGGCATTACTTGAAATTGTAACTTCGCGTTAAAAAAAACTGGGCCTTTAAAACGCGATTACTTAGCCTTTTCAACATGGTATAGAGCACGTCAAATAAGCTTGCGCGCGCCCATTAAATTGGCCTTGTATTCTACCCAACACTTATCGCTTTCGCTTCGTTTCATACGGACAGAGAAGGCCCTGCTTCTGATGGCGTCTTTAATATTTTTTTTATTTACACGAAATCCAAGCAATACTAACCACTTCTTGTTTAACGGTTGCATAATGACGCTGCTGTTATATATATATATATAAACAAAGGTTCTTAGTTTGCCACCAGTTGCTCTCCGTTTCTGGAGATTTCAGAGATAGTTTGATACGTTTCATTGAATGTTTTTTTGCTGTCCTTTAAGATTATCTTTGAATAGTACAACCGTTCTTTGATTTCTGGTCACAAATCTTATAAAAAGTTTACAGGTGTAGCTCTTTATGTTGGCTGAAGAATGCATCAGTGGGCAGAAATTTTATTGGAAAAATTATACTATTGTTGATATCCCAGATGTCTTTGCTGAAAGCAGATTAGGAATCTGTTCGGAGACGGAGTATATACTTCCATGGCTTCCACGTGAAGGTCCTCTTCCATTTCCTGTTAAGTCTGTTTGATTGGTGCACACTAAACGTGCGAATCACTGGATTAGAGTGACGTGATTATTTGTCCCGACAATTCGAACTGCAACCCAGTAACTGTCCTGGTTATGTCGAGCAATTGAACTGCCTGCCCGGATTTCCCAGCCAGAGAGCATCACGGACAACTGAAACCCAATTAACAGTTTTGATTTATTATCTGCTCTTGTGGGACAGGCAGAAACCATCTTCACACCACGCTAGTTTGGACAGATTTTATCCTGTCCTGGCGCAATATTTCTGGTGATTCTACACCAAAGGAAAGAAACACTGGGCGTGAGATTATCTCATGCTGTCATTTTCTATGTAGGATCAACCTTTTTCCAATAAGTGGCTGAGCAGCCAAGGCCTTAGTTTTGGATGTGAGATGGCTGGTTTCTTCGTAAAAACACCCTTCTAAGAAGTAATATCCATAGCGCAATTCAAGTTAATTGGGTTACAATCCTTTTTCTGTTTTTTGGAGTGATATTTACCCATGAGCAACAGCGGAGTATCTAACTTTATAGAATATGTTACTTCCAAAACTCTCAAAACTAACTGAACCATTATTTTGATAAATGTAACGCCACTGTTTACACCTTGTTCTTCAGAAAAACTCCAAAGTCTATTTTTATTTGAAAACAATTGCGAACGGTTTATGCATTCAGTACTTTCAAACCAGTATTCTCGATTCGTTACACTTTGTGCTAAACCTTAAATTTTATCCAACCAGGACAAAAGTTTTCTATGTGCAGCACCACATTCAAACCACCAAATACTTTTTCATTTTACTAGAAACCACAGTTCATCGAATCTTTTGTCACTGGTTCTTTGTATGTAACAGTTTATGGGTACAGGCAAAAAAGGTCACATTTTACGAGGGAAAAGCGTCCGTTGTGGATACTTTTGAAGTTCCGGTATTGCCGCTTATCACATGAAACTCGATTAGTGTTGACCTTTCTATCCTATCTTATAATATGGGTCATAATTCTTTGAGCATCTGAAGTCTAATGGAAATTAATTCACATAAATATTAAAAAATTTTGCCGCATGGGATTCATGTATCCATCAGTCATAATAGTGAAGCACTTGTGGTAAATCATCCGGCTTCTAAAGTTGGCTGACACTGACTTTGAACTTGTGCGTTCACAAATATGATGGGTATAGTGAGATGCTTTTATTTTTCTATTTTGTATTGAATTATTTCAGACTGTATTTTATAGCTTTTCCCTGCAAAGAGCACTCACTGGTGTTCAGTTTCTTAAAATGCATTCTGGAAAACAATTTATAACTTGAAGAGCCTCCCACGACAAACAGAACTTTAACGAAAAGGGTCATTATAAAATGTCAAAATGACTGGATACAATATAAGCATCGATTATTTCGCTTTAAAAAGAACTCCAGGGGTTAAGCCACGAGTTTCCATCAGTTGTACGTATGGCTCTTCAATGAGTAAATCTATTCTTTGCCTTTACCAATATTATTATAGGAGAGTTACACAAGAGGCAAAATTTAGCACCTCCGACCATTTCCGTTTGTTTTTAATGCGCACTTGAAAAAAGCAGAAACACACTTAAACCCAAATAATCATGAACCAGTCAAATTATGGTTTTGTGGCCATTAAAGTCAGCGATATACTGAAATTAAAAGCACTTCCAGTTCAAGAGTTTTTATCCAAATTAATTCGATTTCGTAGCTTTTTCTGGGGATATAGTAGCCTGTTGTGTCATTTCTTGTTTTGCTCTCGCTGCTTACCTTCATTAGACACTTAGTCTCCTCAGTGTGCATCTTCTATAGCGGTTTTCGAACCTCGTTTCTTTCAAGTACAAGCAATTACGGGAATTCAAGTAACATTTTCCCTCCAAGGGATATAAATTTCACTTAATGTTTATGGCACGGTGCGTGATTGATCAGTAGACAAAAACAGTAGCCCACCACTGCCATTCTCCTGCCCCACGTTGTTTACTTTTGCATTGAGAATAAATACTGCAGTCTATATAAATCTATCATCATTAAACTTTCTTCCCAATTGAAATGGCATACGCAAACTTCATCGTAAAATATGTTTAGAGTCAGACAGAGCCCCTACGGTATATCATCAAAATCTGTATCTAGCACTGGATGTTTCTGGGGAATGTTGTGCAGAGTCTAGGCATTAAACGCCTGCTAGTGAAAACCTCGGAGTTTAGCAGCAGAAGAACTGTTACGTTTTGCACAAAAATGCAGCATTTATGCATGTTTTTATGATCAGAATATGCCATTTATTCATAATTCAGATGTACTGATTTGAGAGGAGCATGCATTGCGAGAAATCCTGGTCTGAATTGTCTTAGAAAATTGAAGAATGGGTGTTGTTCAACAGGAGCGGATATGTCCATTCTGTGTAACAGTTGACGATGTCACAATCTTTTTTGAGACAGTAATAAACCCGTGAAGAAAGAACACTCCAGCAAACCTACAACCTGAAGAAATATACGTTCTTCATTGTAATTACTTTGTGAAAAGTGCACCATACTTTTCTGGACACAGTCCACTAACAATCTAATACAAAATCGAAAGTGATGCAACACAAATTTTTTCTGCTAGAAAGATCCACAAACGTTCGAATCGGTGTGTGATCAAAACTCTTTCGTGTAGTCACAAAACTATAGTAATTTTGCTCAACGGATTGTTTTGCCCACTTGTCCGTCTAGCGGCCGTAGATATTTTTTGCTTGACATGTTACATTGTGACGGCTAAAATTAAGAAGTTTTCCTAACTTTCTTTATTCATACTTCGCCTTGAACCTGAAATCCAAACAAGCAAAACACGGAACTGAGTGTCACCAATTTTAGTATTTATAGAGAATAAATACAGTTTCTTCCAAAAATCTAGGATATCGAAAAGAAACAATAAACCGATGCATCTGAGAGCACCCTAGTTGCTTTGAATGCGAATTCCTCAAAAATTCTCAGCGGTTACTTTAGAAAAGATTTAGATAATGATCCCCAGTTAACATATGCCACCTCGAGCAAGATGGCTCAGTGGTTAGAGTCCGAAATGTCTGACCTGACGGTCCGTGGTTTGAACCCGACCCCCGCATCTCAACCTCGTAGGAGACAAAGACCTGCTAAATTTCACAGAATTCTTACATGTGCATAGGCGGGCCAAGTAGATGGGCTGAAGTTGACACTAAATTATTTTGGATGATCCTTGGCCAAGTCGCTACCTGAATGAGCGTAGCAGCTTAGTGGACACTTTGGTGCATCTAGTTCGAAGCGCACACGTTAGCCAGTGCCTCTGAAATTTGTGTTCAAAGACGGATGCTTGACCTGAGATCCACAGTTCAGATGTACGCCTGTGCTGTGAAAAAAACCCTGCAGCTTTCCCATGGAGTTTTCGAAATGCAAAGCCCGTGTACTTAAATGTCGGATAGACATCCCCTTGTATTATATCTTAGGAAACATACGGAATTTAACCTAGAGCATATTTCCTCAATCTGTTGTAATAAACACGTGTAAGCTATGTATTTGCGATGCAGGGATTTGTGCAAAATGACACTGTTTCATGTCCAAATGCAACAGACGAATGTAAAATCCAACCGGAAGGCATAAATTGAACACATGTCTTGATTAACATGTTCGTCGGTTGATTTATGGATGAATGACGCAGGTGATGGTCGTACGTTGGCCGAGCACAGAGTAAAAATTCATACATTCTGGCAATCTTCAGACAAATCTATTCGTAACATCTGTTCTTTCGGTAATCGATAAATTTCCCTTGGAGCAATCCAAGTTTTTAGTCAAAAATTACTTGACAGCAAACAATTTGTAGACAAGATTCATTCACCGATTATTTCCAAATTATTTGGTCTTGTTCAAAAGGGTCACATGCGGATTTGCCTAACATAGGGCTCCAAACATTCACCACATTGTGCCTTTTGCTTCTCAATCTAACTAGAATCTGGATAACTCTCAGACCTGATGTTTTCCTTTTGGTTTCTATGTACTACGAAGCTAATAAAATATAATTCACTTTCTAGCACAAGCAGTGTTGTTGTTAGCTCTCAGTCATCGTGACATCAGGACAAGCATTCAATTGCCAGTTCTTTAAAGCTACTTCGAAAACGCCGAGCGAACATTCATCGTAGTGTAGAAAGAAGGTAGTGCAATCACTTCATGATAATAGTTGCATTCGGTTTTGAATAGCCGTACACCTTTAGAAGCTTGGTTGCATCTTGGTACTTTAGAAAACTTTTGCCGGATGGTTCTACATATGTCTGAAAACAACTGTGTCTAATTCCCGGGGACTGCTAATCAGGTTCACTGAAAGAAACCTGGTAAAAATAATAGTTTAAAAGATGAACGTGTAATGCGCTGGCATTCTTAATGTTGTACGACTATCGAAAGTCTGAGTGGAAACTTTGGAAATGAAATAAATTTTGGATAACTCTGCAGGATGATGCACTCGACAACTAATACCGCTTTATTTTGACAAAATACACGTTGAATTGTATAGCATCCAAATTTATCCGATTGTGTGGTTCAATATCTCCCAAGAGATAGGTGGTCTAGAACCTGATATGTTGAATGAATTTAACCGCTTGCGCAAAACTTTGTCAACCGTGCGTAGTTTACTAAAAAACAAACCTGTCATTCGCCCTCAGAGAGTTGTTACTGATTACAGTATTTGCGTGTACTTCAGTAGAGAATAAGCTCTGATTTATCTACGTGCAGTGTTTGTTTCTCTCACCAAGCACAGATTTGGACAGAAATTAAGGAACCTACTGTCACCACATTAGTGCCGTTTTGGAATAATATTTGGTCTAGTTACACGAAAAAACAGAGCTTATAAATTATCTTAAATTACGATGTTCTGCGGTCCGGATACTGCACATAGTTTTCCTCGGGGAAGAACATGTTTGGAATGACTTTTTGATTGAACAGTTCCCTTGTCAGTATGTGTTGCTTTGAGCGGTTGTAATGGGAGGAAACTTCTGTTAAATAGGTTATGCTATCCCACTGTTCTTGTGAAACCAGTGGAAGATGGCCGATGCTCCTCACTTTAGAGCTGTTAGTATGGTTCAATACAGGCGAAGAAGTAAGCGTGCAACAAACCAGACATAGCTAGGAAAATTTTGAATAGTATTTACCTACCGCAGTTGCGAAAAAACTGGAATGACCTTTTGTAGCCAGGACGATTCTCAAATAAAATGTTCCATATCGAAAGCTGTCAGAATTTACAATTTCTCATGGATGAATCAGTGTTTCGATGAGGGGAGAGAAATACAAGACCGTATTACGTGAAATATTACGGCAACAGTAAACGTTGGTGCATTTTGAAGTGTTGGCAATCATGGCAGCGATTTCAAAACCGTAAAGTTACGCAAGCTGAGTTCACCAGTCTATCCGTTTCTTTCATCAACACAGTGATTCTCAGAAATTCTAGACGAGCACCGGGTAAACTCTTCACGTGACAGCTTGACTTGTATAACCGATTTTGTAGGCTGGTTGGACAGCCGTAGTCCGTACGATCATGAGGTTGTCGACTACCTCCTTCAACATGTCCGTAATAACCAGACTCGAAATGTTTTGGTGACATATACGATAAAGTCATTAGTACAGATGAGAACAGAAAAACTTCAATCTAAGTTCAAACATAAAATCTAGGGATAAATTACTGTAGTTGGAATAGCCCGAGCGTTTATGACAAAGTATACGTTGTGAAGTAGTGACGCTCATTCAAACAAAAGGTAAAGATTAGTATGTTTTGAATAGATCAAGGGTTACTGAAATCAGTAGAAACGCATACCGTTTTCGGCCTGATCTGCGTAGCTAGGTCATGTTAATAACTATGTCGGAGTGCTATTGCCATGCAAAACATATAGTGAATTATCTGTCGGTTCTGTGAACAGATCTGGGAATTGTGAAATGGGGCTTCACTCCTTAGGTAAGAAGAGTCAAAACTGAAAGCCGAAAACCGCTGTCAAGCTGTGACATACTTATAGGGCAAATCTAATGAAACACGAGGTACCTTGTAACCCGCGATCTGCGGGTTTCTGTTTTGTTTTGTTTGTTCGTTTGTTTTGTTTGAGAATATATTCGCTCCGCTTTTCAGCATAAGTTGACTTCACTGCACGACTAAATTTCCATTATAAACTGAAGGGTATGCCCCACCAAATGTAACTGCCGTGTATGTCGGTCCATCGCTGGACCATACAGCTCTACCAACTTTCTTCGTCTACAGCGAACGTAAAAATAATTAGCAGGTGTATTCTAGTGGGTATGACAGTTGATTTTGCGTTATAACCACAGAAGTGGGTAGCTTAGAAGAGTCTTTTAACCAAAGAGGCTTTCAATGGGCCAAATAACAAAGTCTATCATACAAAAAGCGAAGTAAACTACTGATCAAAATCGTCTTTGTCCTCCACTTGAATTTTAGCCTGTGTCTGCACCCAGTCTTTTATTTCTTACTGTTATTCAGGTTGCATCGAAATATTATCACTTCGGTCATCGCATGGAATACGAGAAGAATTTCGAGGAACAATAAGCCATGGTCATGGAGGGCAAACTAGCAGGTTAGCCGAATCACATGTGATTGATTTTGATTGAAAAACTGAATTAAACAACCAATGGCACTCATGCTGTTGCTAAAATTATCGTCCCCTACAACGAGATTTTGTTCTGCAAATCAAATCTGTTGACGCCAAAAGGAAAGAAACACGGTAAGATCGTTTCATCGCCGTTTAAAGCGATCAGCAGTACGCAACTCCTCCACCGGGTGAAAACCCTTCCAAGTCGCCTTGGTGAGTTATGAGATGCTCACGATCTATGATTCCGAATTAAGTAGCTACTTGACTGTTCTCCTATTTTCGACACTTTTTGACTCCATGTATAACATTGAATTTGGATTTAAGCTGAACCGTACTTGAATGTTGAACTTCTACTTAGCTACCTTTGTGTGCATTGTAAAATCAGCAAGATGAGCGGAGATCCTTGATTTTTGCGCACATAATGGCTTTCAGTAGTGGAACTAGAAACTGAGGAGGAAAATTATGGAAAATAAACCATTTTGGATTAGAAACATGAAGCGATTTAGCTGCAAAAACCGCAAAATTGTAGCACCTACACGCAACACTATTTGATCATTTGAGGTAATTCACACTCTAAATATTACACTCCTGGCTTGAGCAACGATAACCACGTTGCTTCTCCCGCTTACTACCCAAGCGTTAATCATAAAACGCTCTTTATCTGTCAGGTGCCACTTGTCCTGGTCCCAGAACAGGTCCCAACTAACTTACGCTGCCACTGCATTGGCATAAATGTGTATGAATAGATGGTTTGTTATACCCGCAGATGTGGGACGAAACGTTTCCATTCCGTCCTTACTCGAGCTCTTTCCCCAACGGTTGGTACAAAGTGCGCAGGTCACAATTGGTTTCGCTCCTTTCGGGATTATTCACATTTGCCTGTATTTCCAATATTTTCACCGGGCTCATTTCTTTCATTGCGGTAAACAATCATTGGCAAGTGGACTTGTGCTTTCGAGGTAGTTAACTGAAATCCAAGTGAATCTGTCGCTTATACTATTCCCCAGATGAATGTTTAGTTGTAGCATCAACGATATTTTACGACCAATGTTTCCCATTGTGAAAGCTAAGCAGTTGTAATGTAAAACTCGGAGAAGAGCAATTTCAACAGTATCAGGCAACAGCACCAGGTTTATTCCATTTTGATATTAGTTTCCAAACCAGCAAGCTCAAAGCGGTCACCACATTGTGGCTCTTTGTCCGCACCGCCGGTGAACGGACGTGTTTTTTAAGTTCAGAATGTATTTTCACTGGTCTCGTTACTCCAGGTGATAAGTAAAACATACCGTCGCAAAGAATTTTTGTTCAAGAGCCGGTTCTTATGGCAGACTGCAAATATCTTTGTGTGACCGATGAGCAGCTGCAAAATAAAAACGTGCAAAGACTTTTTTGTCCGACTGACATTAGCTGTGTCGACTGTTCTACCAGGGGACGCTTAACTCTTTCAATATAACCGTACCAAAAGTGCAATCCGATTACTGATGGATGCTACGACAAATGAATGCCTTCTTCCCATATACCTATATCCAGATATGTTCACTTTTTGTACATTGTTGTTGGTTCCTTCTTTTACCTCTATTGGTGATGAAATTTTAAGGAGTTTGGCCCCCAGAAGTAATTTAGGAAACATGTCGTACGATTTATATATTGTACTCAGCAACGTATTTGAATTTGATGCTCCAAAAATGACGAACAGCTTGTGGTCTAAAACTTGTGCCTTTACCGTTACCAGATCATCTCGCGACCCAGAAACTTTTTATATCAACTATGCCTTTCTTCAACTACTGTGACTGTGCCTTTTATCATCAACCTAGCGGTGGCAAAACCTTGTCATTTTGAGACAAGTCCATCTAGAAAACCTCCCAATGGTCTGTTCATGTTTATCAATATACAGAACATCCGATATGCGGGAGAATGGAATGTCTTTCAGAAATTAATTATTATCTTATTTTATTAACATTTTATTAACGTTTTGCTTCTTTTAGTACCTGATGAACCCACTTTTATGTTCACTTTTTAACGAAAAACAACAATCCCTCTATCTACCTGTGTCGCTAAGCGGTATATTAATCATTCGCGCTTAAATTTTGCGCGCAAACTGCTCGCTTTGTAAACAAACGATGCAGTGTGTTGTGTTTCCCCGAGATGACTCTGATTGGGATTATTTTTATCACCCTAACTAGCACATTCTGGATTAAAATTATCAGCTAACGTAATTATTTATTTCGGGCAACATTCTTTCCCCTAAACGACCGTCCCAAAATGACAAACTATATGCTACACAATGTCACACAAAACAAAAACGGCAACCCGTTCACAACAAACCACAACGAAATTGCTGTGGATCAATTTTATCAATCCCAATAATAAATTGGTCAAATGTTGACGCGCAGTAGTAATATTTTGGCTATTAATAAAGGATATAACAAAGGAAATATACACATTCTGCCGTGGCCGTGACAATGGGGAAAAGTGGCATTCCGGAAAAAGACATTACTATATCGTCTTGGACAGAAAAGTTGTTGAAATTTTCTGGGGACTTGAGCTTCCACCAGATGTTCCTATACTGGCGAGTCTAATGCGCGTGAATTCACGAACTAGTAAAGCACTTACAGTAACGGACTAATTAATGTCCTGGAATTTAGCACAGCGTAAGGTATTTTGGTTAGTCCCTGCTAAGTGTAGATAGTGCTGTCATGAACCGCTGCTTCCTTTTCATCAGTGTGAAGAATTTACAAATGCACAGAATACAATTAAGTTTATGGACTGAATAAATGCATACTGTTTTTATGCTGATTTTACCTCGGGTCACTGTTAAAACACATTTACTTTTTTCCACTGGGTACCTCGCTTTGCCAGTTCTCGTTGGTTACAGGCGAAGAACACACTGCAATCTCCCCCACATAGAGAAGAGAGGCTCTCTGCGAAGACCTTCTCTTATATTCACTACTTACGTAGAACTAACCGATGGGATTAACATAACTAATACATTTTAAATGAGATTCTGGAGAGCGAACAACGAAAAATGTCGGATATATACAATCTCACTATAATATGTTAGTAGACATGCTAAAATGACCATGTGGATAGTATGGTCTGAAATCCCCTCCTAGCGAGCTTTGAAATCCACTTCGTTTAGCTTGTACACTGTAGGTATGGTATTTAAAACAGTAATTTGCAGATCACCTGGGATGTCTTAAAATAAATGTGTACTGTACTTTTTTCTATGGCTGCAAACTGTTTGGTGCAGCTACCGGTTACTTGGTTTGGCCAATAAATCATGAGTATCACTTGGTTTTGGCCATAGTTCCTTGCAAAACATTGCAACCCTACTCATACTTGAAAGTTTTCAAAGGATGCAAGGGGTAGTTTTGGGCTATATATTTTTATACGTTTTGTGCACTCAAGATACTACATTGAAGATGACAACAAGACCGCTTTCGCGGCGCTAGCTGCAGTTGAACCCGACATTTTGAAAGAAACGCTGGAGTTGCAATTAACACATTTTGAATTGACAGTTAACATGAGAACATTTACCTTGGTTTTTAGAGTATCCGCATCGTATTGATTTCGAACGAGATGGACATTTGTATTGAACATTCCACAGCCACAAAGGTCTATTATATCGGGGATAGGCTGCAGAGGAACAAATATCCGACGTCTTTCATTGAAACGGTCCTCCAACATTGTCAGTCTTGGGAAAACGAGGCAGACAAACCATCTTTTTGGATGTCTAAATCCCTCACCGTGTACAAAATGATCAAATTTGTGGAGCTTTATCGAAATGTAACAAACACAAAAATGACATCACCGTTAGCAGACACTTAGTAGACCCTAATGACCCTAGCAAAGAAGGCGCTTAGACCGGCTGCGTGTACATCTGTTGTCGGGTTGCAGCTCACACTACATGGTGTAGATGATGATACAATTCAAGGTGCATGGTTCAGGACACAAAAATTCGAGCGCTTTTCGTCCCACAGTTTTTTCACCATCCCATAAAACTGAAGGTCTCAGATGTTCTTCTGCATAACCTGGTCAAACGTCTATGCGTTTTATTTGGTCAGGGATGTTCGATTCACAAAGGGCTAATAAGACATGCAGAAGCGTCCTATGAGGTGGTTTTAGGAATTCACACAGATTACCTGCGTCCACCTAAACGACCGTCAGTTCAAATCGGTTGTGAGCTCAAGGTCACGCTGACTCAGCTTCAACCCATAATTGTGACCTCCCACCATGATCAGCCGAGAAGTTACCTGAAGGTTGGCTACAGACCAGTTACTACTAGGCAAAATGCTCCGCTTTGTCAATCAAGGAGTATGCGTTAAATCCTCAGTCAAATAAAGTCCGTGAGACTGACTGAGCGCTGAAACTTCGCTCAATAGGGTTGGGCTGATCAATGCATCCAGAGTTTATTTTTTTTATCCTTCCGCAGTTTTTCCAACTGTGTTGGCTTTGATTCACTCATCCTGACTGCTGATTTGCTCTGCCAGCAACCAAACATACTGATTAACACTAATTGTTTTTGTGGCGCCGTTTTGGTTCACTTGACTTCACTCCATTTACAAAATCTCAGGAGGCTCTTTTCAAGCTTCTTGCTCATGCATTGCATTCAATGGCTGGACAATAATCTATATCATACCTTTAATTACCAATAAAGATGAAAGTGCTGAACAGAGCTTCTTGGCTTTTCAACATAGATTAGATTCGCCTGCGGAACAAAATCTCCAGCTGTTCTAAATAATAGATAATATATAAATAATAAACAACAACAAATAAATGATAAACAATAAAGTGCCCTATGATTTCTAAAACTACAGCATGTTATACAAAAGCCTAGGTGAAAAATTCATAAAATCAAGGAGCATAAATAATCTCTTGAGAGGGCTCCTTTCAGCTTTAGTTTTTTTATTCAAAATGTTGTATTCAGCATGTAACGCATGAGCTTGTGTTATATTCTTACTTCTCAATATGGGTGATTTTCACATCCAGTGGCTGTGGTGGTGAGACCGTGGAATTATTCACAAACCTGACCGTCTTCCGTTTTTCAAGTTAGCATGGTCGTCAGATGTAAGACATGTTTCGAACCTGTCTGTCACTGGTAAGAGACACAATCAACAAATATTTGAGCTGGGCGAGTATCTTCAAAATCATGGAGGCAGTGGTCATTTCTGATCATGAGGATCTTCGAGTTTGTGCAAATTTGAATACAGGCTAGGGAAAATGTCACTCCGTTTATTACCTTGGCTATCCACTGAGGTTCAACCTCTTGGTAAAGGACTTTTGCTAAAGTATATTGTCCTCCTATTTCCCAACACAGCCAGTTGTATATGGCTTCAAACAAGTGCGATGACTTTCTTCCGCAAGAATTATTTTGGTTACGGAAAGAATCAAGAGGGTTTACATCACACATGTTTGGAACTTGTGTCATGTCCTTGGTGAAGACAAACGGACCAGCAACTACTAGTAAGAAAATTGGCCACTTTTCATATACATGTACAACTCAGGGTATTGGTACGCTAATCAGTAAAATACCACAGTCAGCCAAGATTTTGTCACTGATTCATCAAAACAAGATGGAAGGATTCTGTTTTTCATCCTTACTCGACAGCTTTTTACTTTTCTGACGTATAGCGCACTTAGTTCTAGCAATTCTAGACTACATCAAAGTTCTTATGTGTTTTTCTGCCATTTTTATTCCAAGACCTATATTTCGCCGTTCAAGCCTAAGATCGCTTTGCTTTAACCTATGTGTGACGCAACTTAATGTAGATGATGACCACAGAAACAGCCGTTTAGTACCCCATTTTTGCTAGATTTATTAGTGTTCTTTAACAATTAGCGACAGCCTGCTAGGACATCACGTAAAATTTTTGCTGATTCCAATAACGCATTTGAACCTCAAATTATGGTAGCTAAAACGAACTTAAGTTTGTGTAGAACGGGTTCCAAATGAAAAGAAGTGAACATTTTCCGCGCGCATATCATGTCTACTAGCATCCAGACACATTACACTTTCACGAGGGCTGTTTAGTATATATATATATATGTACGGTACATATGTATCCCTTACGATTTACATGCTTAGACCAAACGTTATTTCAGTGATCTAATCTCCCAACTCATGAAAAACAACACATTTATAGCATTGTAATAAGTTGTCTGTTTTAGGAAAGCGTACCCATTAAGTCGGTCGGAAATCACTTTATCACGGGGTTTTGACTTTTATCAGGAACATCTTACTATTCCAAGTATTCAAAAATAAAACATCTGGATGGTCGGTAACTGAAAACCGCGCAATGGAAGATTTTTCACCAATGGCCTTGGTTCATTTGGCAGCATTGGTAAGTGAAAGGCAGCGTTTTGCAACCGGATTTTACGGGGACATCACTGGGGTCAATCATGTGCAGTTAGGAAGTGAAGTTGCTTGTCTACTATCTCCAAAATAGGCAGCATGAATTAGTTGTCAGTCTAGTCGGTTGGATTTTCCGTTGTTATTACTAATGTCTTTGGTAAGGATTACTTCCTATATTGATGAAAAAATTGAGCGATCTGACTGGCGAGCATTAATTCTGCGGGCAATCAGTGAGGACTTTGGGAAAGTGTGCTGTTCGTAGTATTTTTTTAACATTGTTAAACTCGAATGTACAATCAAAAGGCTTCTGTGAAGACCCAACCTATGTCTTTATGTTGCAGCGATTAAACAGGGAGATTTGTTGACTCATTGATTAGAACCTTTTTTTGATTAAAGCAAGCGGTGCAAAATGTACCAGGAAAGCAAAAGCATTGCAAAACACTTGTATGGAATCAATTAATGGTCTTTTTAACTTAGGCCATTAAAACCAGAATTCCCGATTTGGTTGGCAGATCTGTCAATTTCTGCAAACCCCATCTGCTTTACTTTTTTATTGCAAGTTCAGAAAGACATATTTCTGCAGGTTGAATGAGATCCTACTCCCAGTAGCCCTCTAATAAGCATGCTATCTCAAAGGAAATATTGATAAGCGAATTCATCTGATCAACATTCTGCTTCCAGTTATTGCCTGGTATATAACCATGCAAACCAAAATATTACTTTTAATACTTTTAAATAAAAGCACGGCCCTTGCATATACTTTTTTGTTTGGCATTTGGCACGTGAATGTTAAATACCGCCGCATTTTATACCACATACAGTGTTTAGCGGTCATAACGGGCGAGCTCTATCATCGCTAGTATTTTGCGCTAAATACAAAGGGGGGTTCTTGTTATTATACTCTGTACTCAGCTGATTAAGAAGTGCCTTCTTTCTCACAACGGCAAACCAATACGAGCGCTGTGGAATTGCACACGAACTGGTCTTCAGGCGTAGACGAACAGAAATCTCGGTTATCACTCCATATGCATTGTTTCTGTTTGTAACATTGTGATTACGGCGTGCAGGTGAGAGTTTGAGGAATGGAGACCATAAAGTGATAAGCAAGCCAGGTGCACTTGCACACACAATTCCAAAATGTCTATCAGCCTGGCTACTCTCGTATCGCTTTTGTTGTCACCAGTATGGCTGACGACGCTAAGCTAAGATGAACGGAATTAATTCACTTTTGCATTTGACGAAACGATATCGTTAAGTATAGAACAAAATACATCATAAACGAGAGATTCAGCTGAGTCTCTCGTGAATACCAAATTGGGTTGCAAATGAATGTGTTTGTCGACATCAGTCCAATTTGAGTTCAAGTAGAACATAAGGTTGACGGAAACTCGGGGACTGCGCCTACCTGATGAGCCCAAGAGGGGCAAAACTTGTCATGGCCTGTCGAAGATTTTCAGCAACCTTGAGAATAATTCTAGGAAAAGCAACACTAGTTTTGCAGGTTGTCACGTAGTAAGTATAAGTAATAAAACAAGACATAGCAATTTTCTGCCCAATAAGTCCCACTTATAAAATTATTCATTTAACGTCTTGCTCTCTGGAAACGGGCTACTTGAGACAAACTGGTAACCACTCGTAAGGTGTTTTACTTTGTATGGCTTGATTCGTTTCTAATGTTCCACTCAGGTTACCCTAAAGTTTTCCAACTGCACTCAAGATTCTTCAGTGAAGCGTTTCAAACTTGAGTGCATCAAGATGTCTGATGAAGTTCTAGAATATTAACAGAGTTTGCTGTTTTTAATTTTATGTATAAAATTCACGCGTTGTTTTTTCAAGGCATTAGGTTTTCAAAACCCCCCTTCAGAAGGAAATTAGACTTAATAAGCCCTATGTGTAAAGATAATTTTGCATAAAATGGTTGGATCGGCCATTTGTCAGATAACTTGATAACTGGTTTTAGTTACACTGAACACAATGACGACACGATGAATTGCGTCAGTCGAAGCCCTGGGCACCTCTAAAACATACACCTTATCTACGTCGCAAATGTGTCTCAGATTAAAGCTGACAAGCAGACCATGATAAACACGCGAATCAGAATGCTGGCATGTTGGCGGCACAACTTAAGTAAACGATATCCTAGCTGAGACGGTTTCTTCTCAGAATAGTTTGGGAGATAGCTAAATGTCAACGGTTCTTGAGAGATTCTATTGAGCATCACTGGCTTACGGGCAACCAGTGACCGGCGGCACTTTTGCACCGAGTTCCTCCACCTCCATCATCGAAACTTTATGCTCTTGAAGCAAATTTAACTTTGGGTTAAGTAGTAGCAATTAAGTGCTATTGGATAGCTTCACCCAGACACAGGCCTACGGCAAACACCAAGGTGCAAAATTTATCCGGCTTTGCTAAGCCTCCGTAAACCCGGTGTTCCACGTTGAGGCTTACATGAAACTTCGTTTCTCAGGGCGAATTGACTGTTCGTGTACCAAAATAACTCCATTCTTAAGGACGTAACCAAGTACTTACAGTGATACTGAACTTGTAAAAATTGCGGTTACAAAACAGCGACCTGATTTGAACGAAAATTGCGTTAGTTTCGGATTGCGCGACTACTCATGACTTAAGGCCACTAGATTATGTTGCACTTGCTGTATTTTCGCAAACCTTTTTGGTTCCAGAGCGATTAAAACTGCTGTACTAAGACAGGACTGGATTTGTTGCATAATATTCCGAGTTTTTTTTGGTGATCCCATGAGGACCAAGTGATTGCCCAACATGTAAATTCTTAAAGCATGCTCGAAATAGTAATTGCCAGGACGGCAAAAGAGCAATTATCGTATCTCATAATCAGCCAAAAAACACGCATTCGGAATTTCCAGAATATTAAGTGGGTTTTTTCGTTCATTAACATCTGAATTGAAATTTCACATTACTGTTTCCTCATATGTTAGTCAGACTGATTCAGTGCTTTCATCAACACCAGCTGTACATAAAGACCTCACCCGCCATTGTTTTCTGCACCGGAATCACCTTATCATCATAACGTTGATTTCCTCTTTGGTCATCATGCTCGGCACCTCGATTCTCTGTTTCGTGTGAAGCAGCACGGAGCGAATCACAAAAGACCGTTTTACTGTTTTTCAATTTTTGACACAGTCACAGGCATCAATGTAGCAGGCTTGGGTCAAACAAACTTTAAGAGGGTTTTTTTCCTTCACCGTAAATAATTTTCGACATCACACTCAAACAGGCTAAACGCTATGGATGGACCTCACACAAAACAAGCGGTATACTTTAGGGAAAAATTGATGTTAATATAACATTGGCACAGAAAGCTCCCGGGTTTCAATATTGTTTTACAAATTAATTGTGAGTCCTACGTCAGAAATCGTTTCAATCAATTACATGGACATTCTTAAAAATCAGTGTAGATGTCACTCCTTATTTGATAGCATGAGCGAATGGGAGAGTTTTGCATTATCTTGTGATGGTACAACTTACCTAATTTGATAACCATCTACCTTCTACTAAAAGCTAAAGCGTCCTACTGCAATCGTCAACATATGACATCTGAAGTCCCTCGGATAATGCTGCGAACTGCATTATCAATCAATCAAATCTTGGCTTCTCGTTGTAAATTGAATTGGAGTTGCAGAACGCAGTCCTCAACTAAAATATCCGGGTTGCACAATCTAGCTGGGATGCCAGTCTGTCGCCACTTATTTATATCATTGTTCTGTTCAGTATGGACACCCCTTCAGCAGGATGGTTATAGCCACAGGGTAGACAGATTTTGTGACGCCCTAATGAGTCAAATGGAGTAATACATCATCACAAAAATATTCAGTAAATGTATGAGTCGCTGAGCTTCTCAGCTCACCAGTCTCTATTATCAACCAATTGACATCCGTTGTCGATTATCTGGGTGTGTTTTGAAACCAACTGGCTTGTGTCTTAAGGCGGCAGTTGTTTGGATAACCCTAACAATCAGTGTTCGCATTTCGTTGACACAACCCTAGATTGTATTTTTGCCCACGGTTATATTTCTCGAATGTATAGGGGCTTGGTTCCTTAGGAAGCATTGATGTAAACAATACCATTGACGGTGAAGCCCATTTCAACAATAAAATCGCTAGTATACTTAACCCATATGACAAGACTCTATGTGGCTGCCAAGTTAACCGCAGAGGGCGTTCTTATCTCTAAGTAACTAAAAACAGTCTCCTCCCCATGATGAAACGTAAATTTAGCTTTCATTCGCAGTTTTTCGAAAATGAAGTACATGGAGTATGTTAATGGTACTCAGGGGTATCTTATTACACAGACCCGCTTGCATAGTTGTCGTCGAGTACATTTTTCAGAGCATGCCGGTATGTTTGAAACTGTAAGTCAGGAATTTTATTGACAATGTGGTTCTGCTCTTGAACGGCCTAATATACAACCGAAATAATTCATTTGTTAGAATTTTTCCAATGCCTAATCGTAAAAATTCATACTCGTTAGGTTCCCAGACAGCTGTATTAAGAGCAATGATTCCTAAATAAAATAATTGCGTCTAAAAGCGGGTGGGTTGCTTTGAAACATTGTTTTAGCAGAAGTATACAGCTTCATACGATGCAAATTAACTTGTTTCTATGTTGCCTAAACGCATTTTCTCAGGTCTGATCCAGAGAGGGGCAGAAATTCAGAATCGTTTAGGCCAGAACGAAGGACATCGAAGGACACACTGGTTATGTCTCAGCTCGTGAAACGGCCTGAGACAATCTAGCAAACACACGTGTTTATTTGTGAACCATTCCTTAACTTGTCTTCAGTTCATTTTTTACGGGCAAGTAGGTTTTACTGTTTGCGAAGAAAAGTAACGACATAAAATTGTAAGTAATTACCAAGAATAAAACGACGATAAATAATTACGCCATCTTCAGTGCACTGAAGATGGCGTCACTGAAGTCAATCTATGCTGAAGAGCTAAGAAGCACTTCGTCGCTGTTTCATCTTCATTTGGAATCAGCACCAGCAAGAATATCACGAAACTCACGAGCCTGCGACCTTCCGATTAGTAGTTGAACACTTAAACGATTGATCACGAGTAACTAATCAGCAGGAAATAACGACATGCATTTTTCAATAGAAGGAACCACAGCACGTGACCAGGTATTGAATGGCTCTTAGCGTGACGACTTCTCAATTAGACAACCGTGATTCAATGCGTTTTCTTCTATAAATGGCCCAGTGGCTTTGTCTTTCTACGCATGTATCTATCTATCTATCTATCTATCCATATATATATATATATATATATATATATATATCTGTCTATCTGTTTGGCTGAGGCGCAGCCAACATCAACGCACTTTTATAACGCAAAATGAGGTCAGCGAAATATTGTTTAGTCTACTTTGTCTGGTTAAATACGACTAGTTTCGTCACTTCACACTGGCTTAACTTACGTTGTGTAATAGAGAAAAAACTAGGAGCACTTGTGGTTCCCTTCAAAGTTAGAATACAATCACACAGAGGAAATATTATGGTCCTAAAACTTGGGTCCAGTCGAAAGATGCACCAGTAGGGATAAGCACGGATGGACGTGATGGCAGTACCTGAGGCAAAAATTTATGGATAGATTTAGAGCCCTTTTGTTCAAAAGCGACCTCTTATTTGCGTTGAAATTTACTTGATGTGCAACTCAAAGCACTCGACAGAATGAGATACAATGTGGGACCACTTTGTTTGCAAAGCACTTATCATAATGAATGGTAAAAATTACGAAGATGACATAGACGATCTGATAAGCTCGGCGGGTTGTGTCTGGTCAAGGTGAACGTCTATTTTCGAGGGGAGCAAATAAAGGGGGACTGCTGTGCACGGTACAACATATAAGGTCTGCATACCATACCTAGAAAATTTAGGAATAAAATTTGGAAAGCGCTAGACCAGATGAAGTAGAAAACAATTAAACACTGCCCCACGTCGCTGCTGATCTCAGTATGAACCATTCAGCATAGGTCCATAAGAATGGCATGAATTGAAGTTGCTTTGCTTGCATCAGAAAAACTCGGTTTGATGACTGTCGAATGCTTCGTATAAATTTGGGCATACATGGTTCCAAAATGGCTCCAATAAAAAGGAAATGTGCTGCCCCATTTTTTGAAGATGATGCGAAATTTCATCGTGTTTCAGTGTACAGGTCCACTTATTAATTGAATATACCTGATCTGAATCTACTTCACGTATGCATGCCATCACTGTAGGTGAAAAGAAAAGTTATCCTCAAACAAGAACGTTGTACTTGGAAGTAATGTAAGCTGTTATTCTCTGGACCAAACAGACATGCGTAAACTGGTACGTGCGGCATCCGTTGTCAGGCTATGTACATTGGAAGAAAACCAGGTAAGCCTGATGTGTCGACTGAGCAAGTGCCTTGCTCATTGATAAAAGTCTGAATATGCCGCCTCGAAAGTCCGTGGATCGTCGTCTGCAGTGGCCTAGGCTTAGAGTGTTTTGCAAAATTAGAACCTTTGTGCTTTATTTGAATTTTGCAACAGTTGTGAACCACAGTAACTCTCAGTACAGCAAGAGGAATCCACCGAGCTTAGATTTTACTTACAGCTATCAACATAGGCATGGTTGCACCCAAATCCCAGTGCTGTCAGTCTGTCGTGTGGTGCAGGCCTGTTACAACCATTTAGTTGTTTAGTCACGCGGATAACATATTGACTTAAAAAAACATGGTCATTCTTTCGCTTGGAATCAAAATGATGCCGCAATGGCAATGAAACAACTGATGATGAAGTTTATGTAGTTAGTCCAGGTTCCCGAGTTGAGGGTGCGCAGAGGTATGTAATTTGAGATTTCGGATGAGCAATCTGGAATTTCGATAGAAATCCGTTTTTAGTGAGAAATAAAATGACGGCCTTGGTAGGCAAGACAAATATGAACGAGTCACACAAGCAGCACACTTTGTAGCCGTCATATCTGTATCGTGCGCAGTGCTATACTGGAGCCTGTGAATAAACTGAGGCACAATTTAAAGAGTTTGCATGTTAAACGCAGTAAAAACATTCATTCCACGATAAAGTTATGCTCGTTAATTTACCAATGTTATATAGTTTCATTTGTGCAATATATAACCAGGTATTGAAATTTTAGTATTTTTACTGCACTAACAGCTTGGCACATAGTTTCTCGATTGTGGTTTAACGACAGCAATGAAAACTAAGGTGCCAATACGTTTTGCTTACTAACATGAGGAAACAGCACCTCTCGTTCTCATCATCGCCGCCACCTCACGAGCTAAGGCACGCAGTATCTGTCTGTCAAAATTACTAACAGGGCATAACAAAGATTAGAATTATCCTCCCACTTAGAACTAACAAAACGGAGGTTTTACCTTGGGTGAATGAGAACGGCGATTTATAACAAAAAAGAAATCCACTTCTAAATCCTTCATGTTTGAAAATGTCTATAATTTTACCATGGCCTCCGCACTGCGAACGACTACTATGGTCAATATCCTAAGCTCAAAAATAAAGTTCTTGTGCTCTCATTTTAAATCATTGAAGTTGCTTCAGAGTTTGTGTTCTCTTTTTACCGATACTTCCAGAGAGAAGGGAACAGATAGGTGAGCATCGACTTTTTTCGCCAAAGCCCCAAAGGCGCGCCTCAGTTTTCTGTCACTCACTTGTCATTTGTACATAATTAAACAAACTCAATTCTTTGGCTACTTTTAGGAGATTTCCAATAACCGCAGGAGGCCTAAAGCTTCCTGTTTAGGGTGTCTAGTCATCTTTGTTAAGAAATGACGCTAACTGTCAGTTTAAACACAGTCAGATTCACAGTGTGCGATGTCTTTACAGTGACATTCGGATCACAGCCCGTCAGTTATTCATGGGATGTTACACGCGTTTTTATCAGAAAGTGACGTGCTCACAAATGTGTACAGAGCTTGTCACGTATATTAGAAGGCTTGAAACGTAGAACAGTCAGTTCTCAGGTAAAATGAAATGATATGGCACTAATGACGAAGGCATCAGAGTGGGAAGAATTAATTGGGGTAATACAAAACAGGAAATTTGAGATACAAGAAGCTGCGCGTAATAGGGGGGACAGAGTGTAAAAAGAAAGTCGCAAGTGAGCTAATTTGTGCCAAGATAAGGAATGCAGGTTTTGTAAACTCGGGGGAAAATTCAGGTTTTGATATGTACTTAACAAAGTAGCATAACATTCGCTAAATATTTGTTATGGTTGTGTAAAGGGGAGTCGTAGAAACGGATGCCAATCGTTCTAAGGATATAAACATACATAAATGTAAATTTGCCTTAAAAGGTGTCCCCTGATTTACACGCTGTCCACTGTTCTCCAGACGTTTACGCATGGCATTCCTGAAGTTACTAGTACCTGGGTTCTGCAGTTACTTGCGTATATGCTCAGCAATAGTCGTCTCGAGATGCCTCAGAGTTCGGTCGATGTACCCAAGCACAATGATAACTAACTTTGGCTTTGGAGAGTAGGCATAACGCATTCACCGCTTTAGTCCACTAGCGCGTGGCCTTCTCAATAAATATAACCTGAGCAGCGTTAGTAGGCCGTTAGAGTGCCACTTTCGAACGACGTGCTATAACAGAGGAATCAATATCCCTCTTGAAATGCATGTTTTTAGGCTTCCTCATCCACGTGATAAAACTTTCTGCACCTTTTCGAATCTGCCTTTTTGTGTGTGTAACATTACAAAAGCAACGGTCTGGCAATGGTCCAAATGTCCCCAAACAAGAAGTTTAACATTGTGAACTTGACACTTAATCTGAATCTGAATGCTTTAGCTTGTGAGCCACCTCACTGTATGCAATAGATAGCACACGTTATTTTCTAGAAATATTTTACACAGAATTTGAAAATAGGCATTAAATTATCCTGCTGGTTTGGACTAGTTTCGGCTGTTCTAAGTGCCTATGTGAACGACTTTGTTACACCAACTAACAATGGACGTTGTAGTCCCGACCAACTATACTCAACGCCATTCTACAAAGAACCTCTTAGCAAAACCCTGCTTTTCCCTTTGTTTGGGCATACTAGAAGAAGAGAAACCCCTTAATCTCTGTTGATCTGGCTATAGAAAGAATAAATGGTGCCAGGTTTGAGTAAGTGATCAAAATCCCGGATTGTAACAAATGTCAAACACCGGGTTGCAACTGACCTAATGGTGGCCACATCATAAACTGAATTATGTCGGTATTGCTACGTAAAATATCCATTTAATAGAAGAATGCAGTTTTATTATCCGCATATGCCGACTCAGTAGACGCGACAAGTAACTTTATTGCTATCGTGGCATATTTTTGGATGTGCTTTAGAAAATGTTGTTACCTGAGAACGGTCTCAACAGTTGTCGCTAAATATATCCGAAAGTAAAGTGGTTCGCGCCCATTCTTATTACCCATCTTGTAGGTGAAAACATAAAACTTGGATTTTGGGAAAAATCGATTTCCGCATGAAGTGGAAATCCATGTATATCAACCAACAAAACGGAACTTTTGCGCTGAGTTCTAGAACTTTGTAGCGGCAGATGTGTATTTGATTTCGACGTTCCGCCAGTATTCATAGTCCCGTAGAAAGCAAGAAAATGATATGTGGGTAAAAGTTTACGTACGTTCATTTTCTGCCCTACGTGAAATTCGGCAGACATGTACACACATTCCAAGAGGAAAGCCTCTCATACCTCCTCGACTCACACAATCCGCCATTCCTGATGAAAGATTCTTTTGCTCTCTTCAAGCCACGGCTCACCTTGTACTCAAATAAACTAACGATACAATCACATAAAGTTGTAGCTGTCGAAATGGGATGGTCAAAACCGTTTGCTGACAAAAAGTGGGAACTTGTAACATGGTGACAACGACCTTCGGAATCTCCAGGGTGAGCCTATGTATGTCCTTTTAAACACTGCGTGCGCCTCGGTGAATCAAAACTGCCGACTGCACTTGTGCCCATCCTGTGGTTTGTGCTACTAGGTCAGCACATATTGGGTGGGTCGTGGATTGTGGAGTAGACGGGGAAGCAGTGAACATTAGCGCTGCCCACAGAGTTCTGTTTATAACTTCCAAGGCCCACTGTTCACCCGCCCCATTCATATGGACAGTTAAATGTAGGTAAGTCAATTTTATTTCATCATCCCTTATCTCAACATACAATGAGGGAGTCCTCGTATCGTATTTCATTTTGCACCATAAAAAAATTGCAAGCAGCGCACCAATTCCGCACAGTATATTTCACATGGCTGTGTTAGACTAGAATCGTTTTTACAACAGAACATTTACACGACGAAATTTTTGGTACCTGATTGCTTTTTTGAACCCATGTTCGGTGCCTTTCCGTTTACCTAAGAACCGGATTGCCTCATCATTATTTTCGATTGACCTCATAATCTTTAAGTGACAGGCCATTTGGGAGATGAAGATATGAGCTTAGTTTTTACATCCTGCTACCAAGCCGAATATAGCACAGTTGTGCACGAGACGGTTAAACAAGTTCTTTTTATTTGCAACTATTTTGTTTTGGAGTTGACCTAATAAATATCCTATGGAAGACAAATATGTGCCAGGTATTTATTTTGGCACTGATCCAGTCGCGTCAGATGTCTTCATTCTTTGGTGTATTCAATAGTTAATGATGCACTTTCCACCGTTAGACAAACATTGAATATGCAGCAAGCTGTCGTAAATGTCATTTGTACTCGAAAGAAAATTGGCTGGGACATGCAGTCGGTCAATTAATAGGGGGTCCATTATTTGGTCCAGTGCAGTTTGGGAGGCAGCTGATTCCTGATGAATCAGAATCTGGCTGATTTTGCAAACTAGATGTCAGTATGGCATGTAAATCGCACTGTGTGTAAACATCCACTTGACTTACCAACTGAGGTAATTTTGTGGAATTTCGACAAATATACTCGTTTACACGCCAAAGTTTTTCACCGGCAGCTTTGTGGAAACTCTATGAGTTAGGGATATGCCGCGCAAATAATGGTGATAACAAGCTATTCGAGGTCCCGAAACTGTTGCAGGGTCTGAGATACACAGTGGATAAGCGTCACCAGAAAGGTTTGGATACGACTGACACATGCAACGTGATTCTGGAGGACTGCCCCAAACAATAATAACTTAGTCGGAGCCAAATTTATTCTGTATGCTGACTCTGGCTGGTAGTACCAGTACACTCAAAATAGAAGGCATGGAGAGCACGGAACAGTTTAATGCAAGCCTGAGTTCTGGGCTTATTTTTATTTATTTATCTAGTGCATGGCACCAACCAGCAGGTTTAGCACGCTTGGGGAAGCACTAAGCTAGCACGGTGACATAGGATTTATATGCGTTTGAAATCTGCAATCTCGTGTTACTTCTTTTGCTTGTTTCCACGACAATCAACTTTGGAATGTCACCTATGTATAGGTATCGTTCTGTAGGTGGATAGGTGACTTTGAGATTTTAATAGAAATTTCGTCAAAGTAGATTAAAAATCCCGATATCACTCAACATATCTTCTACCGGTATTGAATATTGGATACAAGCATCTGAAGAACTGATGCAAAAATAATGTTCGTGGTAGATGAATACTTCAACGCGACGACTGCCTGGCTGGCAATTGGCTTAAAGTATATGGGACATAGCGTAATTACTAATCAGCCTTGAAGCTGCTAGTCATGTTGACCAGGACGGTATTTAAATGAAGGTCCCATAGCACCCAAATGGTTTTATTTCTTTTTTGAGCAGATCCTTTGCTGCTTGTGGGTTTTATTTGGAATATCTGGCTGTCGATTAAGTTGTTGTACACTGAGAAGCCAAAGACTCCTCACAGGTGTTCCATGCTTTTAAGGAATCAACTGAATACACAAACAACGAGTCTATAGGGGCACTCTATCCCACAACATTTTGGTTATTTTAACGTGTCGGTTATCGTCACTGTGATTGAATTACACTTAGGCTTAATTTGAAAACTAAAATTTCAGTTAATTCGTAAAGATTTCCACGCTACATAATAACCATAAGTAGTTTGTGGAGACAAAATCACAAGTCACATAGGCAACCTAACTGCAAAGCCGTCACCCGAGGTGCGAGACACCACTGGACTATGTGACATGAACGGTACGATTGAGGAACGTGATGCAAATTCTTTCGTGAGCTTGGACTGGTTGTGTCTTTGTTCTGAGTGCAAGGTTTTGCAAATGTTTTCTTTCATCACACTTAGTGAAAACAGTGTAGCCAGTTGCGCGGGAGGTTTAATTTTCTTAACGTTGAAAAGGAGCTAAAAGTCTCTATACACTGGAGAGTCCACGTGGTCCGATAAGTGTGACGCTTTCATCACTGACTAAATGAAGTTGGAAACGTCCGAATGCCGCTCTAGATTGGTCTCGAAATAATTTCAGATTAACGTTTCAACTTCTAACTCTCTTCGTTAAAACGTGCGTGAAACAACTTAAGTCTGTTTTCGGTAAGTCCTTTGTCGGTAAGTCATTGTCCTCCTTGACAAGTGACTGATATCCATAAGATGCTGTAAGTTTGGATATATTTGTTTTTTCGTTTTCAAATGAGAAGCAATATTGGTGGCTCAGGTAGCATAGATGGTCGTTGGTTCTTTCGCTGAACTAGGCATGTTGATTGCAAACAGTTCATCATCAATCGGGGTGACATAATCCGTGCGTTGTTAGGGCTCTTAGTGAGGCGTAGCGATGGGTTGGTGGTTGTGCTAGCTGAACAATCAACTCAACTCGACAGTCAGTCAAGTTAAATCATTTAGCCAGGTGTATCGGATACTATAAAACGAATCAAACATCATCATGTACTCAAAACCGCCGGAGCAATTGCTGATGCTTTGTTGATGCTTCTTGCATACCCCAAATTTAAAAGGGAAAACATACCCCAAGGATAAACAGTTATAATCTGCATTAGGTATTTTTCAATACGGGAATTTTCAGAGAGAACATCACAAGCCCAGTTTGATCAATCATCTCCAGCAGAAGCCGCATTCAGAACAGTGACAAAATGCAACCGAAAAACGGACTCAGCCATTTATTATCAACTTATAAAATAAATTCAGTTCATTTTAATTTCAATTCTGGGAGCTGACTTTACATCAAATGTCTGTTGATCTGTTCACCGAACTTGGTAATTGGCCCGCTCACACCCGCGTCCCCATGTTTGATGCTGAAACGTCTGTTAGCAAGTTTCCAGGTCCGGCAAAGAGGAAACATTCATACGATCTACAGCCAGTTAACGCATCCGAACTACAAGGGTTTTGGTATATTGACTACTTCTGACAAGTTCCTCAATTCGTCACATATGGCGGTTTCTGGGCACACAAAAATGGGGTTCCCAGTGCTTCGCTGATCATCCATTAGTACTTGCTATTCTTTAAACCTGTCCTGCTCTGATCGGAGAAGAAACCTTATTGTGGATATTTTTGGATTTATCATTAATAAAATTAGTTGCCTAGAAAAGCTATCTCATGTCGCTGCAATTAATCTGGAGTCAAAGAGAGTTATGTGTGTTACTCTCTACCAGGGCCTGCACCAAGTACATAAAAACGTATGTTTTTGATGCCTATTTTGATGCACAAATAGTGTGAACGCAGCCAAAGCATAAAGTGATGAATGTGACAGCCAGTATCAAGTAGATAGATTGCGAAACTAAAAGAATTGACGTGCACGTGCCTTCTCCATCTGATCTGGGGACCTAGTTCCCTTAGAAAACGAACACACCAACTGAAATAAAATTTTGGGTCAATTCACATGTATATCTGTAGAGCTGCCGGAAAGCACCAATTAACTTGAATTGCGAAAAAGAGTGGTAATTCTCAGAAAATTGTGACATGGTCACTCAAACTGGAAAGACACTTTTGTGTACATGCTATTCTACCGTAAAAACTACGGTTTTCATGGCCCAAACAGTTTAAGGTTATTGGATATCTGTCAGCAAACTATGTATTCTGTCGTTAGCAAACGTCACCCGGTCAGGATGCAGACACCAAGGATTAGATTCACGATAGCCAAACTGTAAGTGACAGGATCTACTCAGTCCATGAACTCAACCTAGCTGAACGGTAGTTCATGCACACATGTGAATCTGGTTCTGATCAAAAGCATTAGATTTGATGGACCGCCGCAGAGTGTGTATTTATTCTGCGGTCAGAAGCATTAAACATACCGTAGTAGACATGCCTTTTCGGCCGGAAAACTCACAGACGCCATCCTAATAAGCACTAAATAAGGTTGGCTAAAAATTGCGGCACACTTTAGGCTTACGGACATTGTTTGTACAACCCTATTGATGATGACATTGTTGGAAGACCTGTATGTCTAGTCTTAAACGTAATAAAGAATACCCATGCCCTCCAGATTCCCCCTGATGCGTCCATGCGTGCAATGATGGAACAAGCTTCCAAGAATGAACAAACCGACACTGAAACATTTAGCTATAATGGAGAAAAAATGGTGGTGGGATTTACAAACAACTCAGTATAGTTTTACGTCGAAAGGGTTCCGTATTTTTCGTTTGTTTGCCTACCGATTATTGGGTCCTAATTAACAAATTTAAATGCAAAACTTTTAACTTCACACAATGGTGCGGTCACTGCTAGAGATACTCAGTTTTTTAAGTTAGTACTTCCTGGTTTACCAAGTGACCTAAAAATGCTTTGGAAGCTGACTAACAGTGACTGATCAGGAATGGTCCCATCTAGGAGGACCGGATGACTAACTGTTTGTATAGAGATTCTACAAGTGATAAGTAAAGAAACAAAACTAGGCTCTGAGGAAGCAGTTAACTACATCATTTCTATCCTAAGTAGGTCTCATCAATAAAACGTGGCAGGAACCGATCACCTGATTTCTATATTCAAAGCTCACGTTCGCAACCGCAAAAGTGAGCGGGTGCCGATTTCTCTCGTATGCACAATGATTAAATGAATGAATTCAGTTGTTTAAAAACGAGAGATTTTGCTGAAATTCAGATGAGTCTATCTTGAAAAATAAACTGTTATGCAAATGAGTGCACTTTTCTCTTATCAGTTTAGCACGTGCATTGAAAGTTGCGGGGAATCTGAGTGAATCTGAAGCGTGCACAGCAAACGCTAAAAGGTCGTCAACTCCAATTAATGGAACTTAGTAAGAGCAAACAGTAAAACGATTTGATTTTCAGTACCTATCACTTTTTCTTACTATGCTTAACCAACGAAAACTTCAGATTGGGCAATATCAGATGCTCCTGTGGGCTAAAGAAAGCATTCGGAGCAATCATGGATGGCTACTATTAAAAAGGCCTATGCTACTGATGAGGCCCGCAAGTCATCTGTGGTCGTGTCGAGCTGCGTCCCACCTCAAATTCAAATGGAAGTTTACTGCAGGACTTGTGGGGCTGCTTGCAGTATTCGTTTACGATTTTGTAATAGTCAGTGGATATCTATACAAGTTGAAGAAGACGTGTGAGAAGGTACAGTTTTTTTATCTATGTGCAAATGAGGAGTTTATTTCTTGTCCAATAGCTCGTGGCAAGAGGCTTCCTCCTTTCACCAGCAGTCCGCCTTCAATACATTTCGGCGCACATTTTGAACCACAAAAAACATGATTCACATCGTGAAGAGATCGAGACTCCTTTTGTCACTGGAACCAATGTACGCTGAAGTTCGGAGAAGCGCTGTACAGCTGTATCATTCTCCTTGGGAAAAATCAGCAGGGCGTATCTCGCGGAATTCCACCGAATATAGAACCCGGAACCTCCCGGTTGTTAGTAGTTTGAACACGACCGTTGGGTCACGAGCAGTTGATTGAAATTATGATCAACTCATAGTCAAACAAGCTGCGTATCTTTCACTCACAGGATAAAAATCATGTAGTCAAATGACTCTGCAAGTAAAAATTTCTCATGGAAATTTCACTGCCTAGAGTCTCATGAGATATGCACAGCTAATAATTTACAATAACGATAAAGCAGGTGTGGAGCTTTCGTCAGCTTTTCTGTACAGATTAGCTTCACTTACGGAACAAGATTTCCATTCAGACCTACTAGAGTTGACACGCTGTGCGCACAAATTTCAGCGACCGCCCCTTAGGCTTCAGAATGTGAACTTTGGACAGCATATTACTCGTAACTATCGGTTAGAAGGAAAGGTTTATTGGACTGTTGCTCTTTTACAGACCGATTATAACTTATTTTTCTTCTATGCTTCCCATACGATACGGCATCCAACTTCTGATGGCCATTTATAGTATTTTTCTTCAAATCAGTTGACGCACGGTAAAATGATACAATAATTCGGCTAATAGCCTGTTTCACGAAGATTTATGACAGTTACTTCTGACCAAAAGCAGGGAGTATTATCAAGCAAGGACCAAGGGCGTATGCCAAAACGAATCTGCAATGAATATCCAGATTTTAACCTAATTATCTATCAATAAATGCAAATTTTTTTGTGTGGACGGGCTTCAAAATGCAGGTGCTGAAACCTTTATACTGAACACTATTCTGGGATAAGCATTTGTTCATTTAATCGAATGATCAAACCGACGTCTGGGATTTACAAGTGAAGAAGTAGTACCTCTCAGCAACTTTATTGGTGAATCGGCCTCACATCAGTGTGAACATTATTTGAATACCCTAGAATTGTCGTGCAGAGGATTTATTCTGAAGTCAGCAGGCGCTTTGTTGATTGTAGTTTCGTTCAGAGTCCTGGTATGCGCTCTGATATATAATACCCTTAGGAAAATATCTGCTGTAATTTCACTTAAGTCAGTTCAAACTAAGTTGAAATTTAGATTTCCTGAGAGATACGTTTCCAGCACAATACTTTGTCCGAACGAAACAACAAAAAGTATATGTATGTATTCGTTGTCATAATATACACGATATAATAAATGCGAGTAATCGTAAACAAGCTGCACTGAATGAAATGAGCGCGTCACACAACAAGTCAGACGTATCAAAATGCCTGACTAAACAAGGAAAGGGAATTCGGGCAATTGGCAAACATTGTGCGTAAAACGTTGTTTGGTAGAGTATGGATTAAGTGAGTCTTATCACAGATACTACTAATATTTCATCTGGGCGACAAATCTCTCAGACCACAAAAAAGGACATCTGTTAACAAGAACTTAAGCACAGCTGCCTGAACCGAGAGAGAAAATAATATATGGGCACTTTAAAACAGGAAAAGGAGTGCTTTCCGGACAAGCCAATAATTTAGCCTCATCGGATTTGTGCTTCCCGATTGACTCCTGAACTCGCATTGTTGCATTCAAGTACAAAAGCGTCAGCATCACTGACCGGAAGACTGAAAATCGTTTATGCGCATGACTAGAGAGAATACAAAACAAATGGCACCCTTTGAATAGCCTGTGTTATTCTGTACCCAGTGGGGCCTTAGACTTCTCATACTTGTGAAATGGATATAGTTTGAAGAGTAGACATGAGCTTGCTGCACCCATGGGGAGGGGGGAGAATAAACGTGAATGAACATATTCTTATACTCCGTGGGTAGTGGAAACTCACTTTTAACATCTCCGTTTAGTTCCGAAAAACCGAGTGCAAACGTACACGTGGACTTCCAGGTGACGGCGACTGCTGCAGTGCAACTTGCGATATATCACCAGTCACCTGGCTAGTCGGAGCTACCGACTACACCACACTATTAAGGAAATTGAAAAGCACAGGTGTTTGGGCAGCTATCTCATACCTCATAGCTCTATTCTTGAGCATTAGAGTTTCCGCTGACGGAGCAGTGACTCAGAATGTTTGAGAGATTGTGCTGAAATCTACGCACAAATGAGACTTATAAAGGTGTACAACATTTACAAATCATGAGAGAATTTTAAAATCTCCGGGTTGATTTGCAACCGCTGCTTTGATAACAGGTCGACTTCGCAAGCTGTGGCAAGTTTTATGATAGAAAATTCGGAAACAAACTATGTAGACCGATAAAAGAATACAGCAGCTGTTATGAAACGCGATTTCTTATCTTTGCTATTTGTGCACGATGATAAAAGAGGCCGTAACTTTGATCCAAAAATGCTGGTAACCATTAATAAAAATGATCATGAGTACTTTTGGGAGACGTTGTACCTCATGACGGATTGATTGGCCCATATATTTAACTAGACCCGATCGAATAACCGCTGCATTCAAAGGGCCGCTAGCTCAACCAGAATAACTAGTAGAACTGAATGCCCCATCAAGTAGCCAAGAGAATGGGATGTTTTTAGAAACATGTCAACGATGTTTGGAGCGTAAAATATTGAGAGACCAAGGCCTGAGTTCCCTGCCTTGCTGACTCATCCATGGGAGTCGATAGGGACAAGACCAACGACCATTTGAAACCTACCAATCAAAACGCAAGCTAAAGAGTCACCCAACAAAACTGCGTACGCGATTGATCAGTCACAGTCTAAAGCTTGTTTCGGCTAACAGTACACGTATAACCATATGCGCGTAACAATTCAACACATTTTCACTGAGGTGCTTCACTTCGCAATAACGTTAACTCGATTGAGAAAAAGTGTGCAACCCAGCAGTTCAGATCAGAAAACGAAACGACCACCAATTTAAACTATCCAAATGAGTAATCATTGAGAGTGAAAATAGGTTAGAAAAATCGTCAACTTAGACTGGTGATTCCCAGGAAATATGGACAATTCCCATCAGAATAGGATGAAGTTCGCTTAAGAAGCGGGTTTCACGTTTAATGACTGAAAATTACTGCAGTCGAAGGAGGTATTAAAACCGATGTTCGTAAAACGGAACTACTTGTTCCGGACGTAAGAGAGACTAATACCACCACTGCAGAGAACAAACCGTCAAGAAGAGGCAACTCTTTTTCCCCTGGTACGGTGAGATCAACATGAAATCAACTCCGTTGGTTCAGGGCCGTCTAATATTCGGGAGTCGGGTGGAGTTCTCAACAATCCTAATGGTGACTAGAAGTTATGAGATACTGTATATATCTTTGTTTTTTTGTTTAAAGAAACTGCTTCAGGAAAGTGTAAAGTTCGAGAGTAAACGTCAGTGTCAATTTTGATGGCTGCGGAACTCAGTTCACGTCAAGAAACCTACCTATGTTATCGAGTAAACTCCACCTGAATTAGAAAATTTCCCGTGAGGTATTTCAAACACAAACTTCACCTCCGTTATGTCATAATGTGTACAGGTCAAGCATGAGCTGTAACAGAATCGCTTCGAATATAATTTCACCGGATTTGAAATGCATTCATTGCTTCATTGAGAGGTTTATTCACATATATTCAAATTTTTCATGCTGCGTGAGTTTACTCTTGGCACAGCAAGGTTTACACACTCATTGTAAATGTAAACAAATTTCGGTAACATTAGGGAGACTCAAGTGACTGGCAAGAGATTGAAGCACGAACCGATTTGAACAATAATTCAGAATGTGTCTGGTTTCCAAACAATATCAAGTGGTGTGATTTCCGTAACTTTTCCTTGCTGATACGCCGAATTACACCCACTCACTAATATGTAACTTTCACTAACCAGATATAGCGAAGATTTTCAAAGGTTCCTTCACGGTTTAGTAGAAATATGCCGCCTCACCATTATGGTACACGCTACAAGTATCTCCGTGTATAACACCTGCCGTCCCGATAAACTACGCGTTAAGCGGAGAGAAGCCCACATCGAAACATGTTGGTGGATTAAATAACGTTCCAAAATTTGGATACCTACTCGGATATATTGAATCTCGACTCGGAACTGCTGACAATTTATTCTGGCAAATTAGCAACATACATCGGAATAATTATGGGAAACCAGATCCATCAGCGGAATTCTGAGACTCACAGGTAGCCCAAGTGTACGCAAGTAACGCACAAAATGACATTTCCACACAATCAACTCTCTGATGCACCTGAATAGAAGCACTGATTGCGTTCTGTGTAAAGTAGTTACATAATACATGACAAAAATTACGTCAGCATTAAATCGTGGACGAAAGTGTGAAGTTGCTTCAGGAAAAATAGCTTTAGGGCTTGATTGCTACGAATAAATTTTAGTCGGCGAGCTGAACCACCTCCTCGTGGTGCCGACTGGGCAACCTGGACATCAATCTGGGTGAGCTAAGAATTCAGCAACTCCAGAAAGGGCTAACCACCCTGTTTGGTTTCAACGTGCTGATTACTTTCGCCGGTGTACAATACGAATCATGTGGCGCCTCCGTACCAGTTCCAACCAGTACACTGCAGAGTCTCGTGGGGCTCACGAAGAATGTGGCAAGTGCTGCAAATCGAAAGCTGGCTTGGTAGCCCACCATCGAGTTCACGGCAATGAAAGTGTTGGTACTAACATGGTTGCCCAATTGGCCTGCGCTGATTGTTCCCGCCTTTTTCCGACGAAGACTGGCCTGAGTCAACATCTTTGGCACGCTTACCCTACCCAGCATAATGCAGATAAGCTTGGACGAATGAAGTATTACGGTGCCTGCTGATCCCAACAAGAGTCACAATTGCTCTTGCGCCTGGCTAACAATTTATATTCGTCTTGTGACACGCAAACCGCGCTGTTCGCGAGATTGGAGCAGTATTTTCCTGGTCGATCGGCTATCAGCATCAAAACCAGGTTACTGGTGCTTAACTGGCAAGCACAACAGAACGAATCATCGTCTGGTGGACCTGACCAAACCATAGGTCAAATAGCGGCCTGCTCGTCAGAAGCCGATGCCTATAGCGTCAGGTTTAAAGAAACTGTGGATTGTGCCGTGTCACTCTTACGGTCCCATGCTAACACTTCACTTGCTAGTGTTGACCTTCTGGCATTTTCCCGAAGGTTGCAGTCTGGCATCATGACACCGGAGCATATCCCCTTGCTTCTGGACATCCACGCCTTCAGAACATTTCCACACATCTAGAAAACTGCATCCCGAAGCAGTCATCAGTTAGCCCATCGGGTGCCGGTCAACCGAAAGCAGCTCCGACGAGCCAACTATGTCGCCATCCAAACCCCATACCACCAAAGACGGGAAGATGCAGCGTCTGCAGTGCTCGATGGGTCACGGAAGGATCTATACAAAGCTAACTGCGGCCTAGACGTCGAGCAGTATTAGAAACAGGTGCTGTCAGCTCCAAAACACGTGGATAGCCGGCCAAGTCGCGCAGTAGTACCATCCGATTGGAGCCTGATCGAGCCAATTACAGGAGATGAAGTCAGTCGCGCGATCCGTCTAATGGGCCATTCATCCCCAGGCCTGGACAAGCTCACGCTCAGGATGATCCGCCAGTTCAATGCCAACGTACCCGCTGGGTATTTCAATTCACTCTCATTATTTGGTGGTTTTCCCCACATCTGTGTCGTGCTTGTATTACCCTAGTTCCGAAGGTCCCAAATTCGACTTCATTGGATCAACTGAGAACGATCTCCGTGTCATCCATTCTTGTCCGATGCTTTCATAAAATGCATGCTGACAGCTGGAGTTGTAACTTGCAGTTGCTTCCACTCCAGTTTGCATTTCTACATCGGGACGGTTATTTAGATGCTACATCGCTGTTACATGCTCTGCTTCGTCACGCTTCAGTGACTGCTTCTAACCTCAGCTTGGCGGTTTTTGATAGGTCGAAAGCGTTTGATTCGGTTTCGAATGGCACAATCGTCAGATCTGCCGAGGCCTTTGGAGAACCGTCACCTCTAGTTCGATACATCGTACAGTCCCATGGGAATTCTGTAGCGGTTTTCCCCAGTTCCGATGTCCACCGCCACAGAGGTGTGAGGCACAGAGATCCATTCTACCCATTATTGTTCATCATGGCAATGGCTGAGATTCTTGTATTGTCGATGCATCAACTGGGATACCAGTTCCAGGACACCCTAGTAGATGGCTTTGCCTTCGCTGACGACTGGTTTGCCTTAAAAAAAGCTTGAAGCTGCTGCGGTTGAGTTGGGAAGAGTTAGTATGAAGATAAAAGCCCGAAAGACGCAAGCGACGGTGATTTGCGGGGACAGGAAACATCCAGCGGCAGCAGTCTCAGTCGAACCATTTTGGTTTACCAAAGAACTCATCAGTTCTTTGGGTCCAACAGACGCCGTAACATATTTGGGCATTCCCTTTACTTCCAAAGGGAAAGGAGTCTTCAGCCACCGACAGCATCCGCTTGATTTGCTCGATGATGTGACGTGTACCTCGATGAACAGAGATCAGGAAGAACTACCTGATACCGAGACTGATATATTCGCTCGCGCTGGGCCAAGTCCACCGAAACGCGCTCACAAGGTTGAACATCAGGCAGTCTAATCGTCGCTGGCTACGTCTGCCGAAGGACACTACGCATCACCTACATCCACGCCGGTAAACAAAATGAGGGACTTGATATCCCAAGTCTGAGTGCGACAATCCCGATGCAGTGGAGAGCGCGAATTGAAAAGCTCCTTTTTACCCAGTGCTGAGCACTACGCAATGCGGTCGACGATTCCGCATTCTGCAAGATTGTTCGGGATCTCAGCCTTCCGATCCGAGTCCATGGTGCATTCGTAAACACCAAAGAAGAGCTGGTGGCTGCTTGAGTTGATAATCTGCACAACAGCGTTGATGGTCGGGGGTTACTAGTGTTGCTCGCTTCGCCCTTTTTCTAATCGATGGCTTGTATTTCCAGAACGAGTGTTTCCTGGGATATTCATCCGCAGTATCCAGATCCGATGCAACCTGCTCAGGACGAGAGTTAAAACCGCTCGGCATGGTTATGGTGGCCAGACGATCTTATGTCGTGGAAACTTTGGCCAACCAACGAGTTTGGTGCATATTTTGCAGTCCTGCTGGATCAAACATGACGCCAAATGTGCTCGTCATAATCGGGTTGCAAGGAAACTCGCGAAACGTCTCCGTCGTCTGGAATACATCGTCTTCGTATTTGAGAGCACTTACGTTGACGTATTTCATCAAGCCTGATCTAATCGCCGTTTGGGAGCGCCGAGCAACCATGATAGAAGTAAGAATAGTCTCGGATGGGCGCGGAGTGACTGTGTGGAATGAGAAAAAGCAGAAGTATGGTGCTGATGATTGTTCCCTTGCAATATTTCAGCCCTATGTGCCATCACTTGTGATGTCGACTTTTCGGCCCACCAACTGATGATCACTCCGTATCAGGAGATTTGCTTTCCTCAATCCACCAAAGATGTTATTGGACTGGGGCTTCCTAAGGTCACAGTCAGTGACTTGTGTTTGCTCGCCATTGTGGGCTCTCTGCGTACGTACGACACTTTTATGCGTGGCACATGGCGTTGAGTGTACATTCTTGCCATTGAAACTCACACCAGACCCAGTATGACGGACACTTTGTGCCTGATGTGCGAGTCTTGACCGCGCTAGCCCTTACCGTGCCTTGAAGAGCATTTAGCACTGTTTGTCCTTCCTGCGGTTGTTGGTCTTTACACGCATGATTCCATGCCAAATATTCTTACGTACGTTAGGATTCATCTTATCTGACTGGAACTGCTGGTGGCATGTCTTCGTATGAGACGCAACTCTCTTCTTATCTAATGTTCTTTTGTAGCCCTTCCATATTCATCGCTTGCATTTACTTTTCGTCTGTGACCATGCTCCTCAAAAATGAAAGATAGTAAATGACAGTCTCCGAATATGAAGTAGGAGTGTTAAATAGTGGCTACACGTTTCTCTTGAATTCCTCGCGTTACTGTGGAATTTTGCCGACCAAAATGTGGCATTTTGGCTATTATTTTGGTACACTAAAGACAGAACGTCAATCAAGCGACCGAAAGTTTATATAGGACAATTGCAAAACATTTTCAGAAGATCTAGACATTTAAATCAGATGCCGGTGGACATTTTCCATTTAACTTCCCAAAGACAGGATGTGAGATGATCGTAGCGCTATCCTAATTCTACCAAGAGCTAAAACGGCGATTCCGCTTCACTCGAAATTAAAATAACCCCAATAAACGACAAAGCAAATATGTATCCGGATAAAATAAAAAGCAAGTGTGTTTTGTTAACGCTAAGTGGTCAAACTCGAAACCCAAGAAATTATGCTTCTTAGTGTGACGTTACAGACAGATGTTCGAACAATGGTGTCTTAAATTCCCTTGCAAGTGAGCACAAAAAAGTTTTCCTATAACTTAGGCTTATGCCTAGTTGATTAATTAGCCATAGGCCGTGGTTAAATTTTTTCATTGAAAATTCAAATGGATGCAAGATCAGTTGTGCCAGAGATCCAGAAATTGTGTGTACGTGAATTTGTCGGCGGTTAGATAGCTTCATAATATTTCCAAATTAATTCGTTCAGCCGGTTCAGTATTGTGCAACCCTAAACCAAGAATGTTGAACAAGTGTTATTAGATTAGTTAGTCTATCTTCAGGCTAAGTGACTACAAGAAAAATATGTAACCAAAATTGTTTTAGGTTTGTTTATATATTATATATACATATTTTATGCAAAATGAAGACAAAATTCAAGTCATTACCAATAAAGGTACAACAAGCACCCAATTTCCAACAGACAAGAGTATCATAGACTCCATATCGTTTCTAAATGCAGCACTTGCACGCTGGCTGTTCCTTAGGGCAGCACGCCAGAACGGATAAACAGGTAGCCTCTGTAACCAGTTTTACAACCAGAGAATAAACGAAACGTGGGTGCATATCAGACGTCTTCGTCGAAACCGCTATTCATGATGCTCTGGAATCATGTCTGATACATTCCCTGTAGGCGACAGACTAATGTGATTGTTTCTACCTCAAGGCAATAATTGAATCAAACATCGAGGAAATATATGCTTGTTCACCAGTAACTATCACAGCGGAGAGTCAAACAACACTTATTTGGGGGCCATTTGTATCGGCGGCGGTTTGCAACATTTCAAAACTAAATTTTGTGCCAGGTTGATACGCAACGGAGTTAAGTGCACATAACTCGGAGTAGACTTAATCTTCCAATCTTTCATCGCACTTGGAATAAGCAGATAATACGTATGTATTTGCAATGTGAGAGTAGATTTAATGGCCCAATTTTGCTCTAGATACTTTAAAAAGTCATTATAGATTATTATTTCAGCAGCAGTTTGTGTCAGATTCTATTAGCTTATCGTTTTACCTTTCCTGGGTTTAGGAAAACTGCAATGATTTTATCATAAACATGGATTCAGTACTAACGACAGAACCAAGTAATTTAATTAGTTTTGGTCAAAAAATTCTACTCCCAGAAAACCTACTCATGGGTCACTGACAAGTACTATAAGAGAGGAAGTTAATACGCTGAGTAGTGCCTCCACTTAACTACCAGGATGTTTGTTTGTTGCAGGACGAATGAAACATAAAATTAAGCCCGAAATTTTACCGTTTTTTTATAACCAAGTTCGAAGTGTAGCGTGTACATTCAGCTTAAGGGCACCAGTATTCAGCAATCCAGTAATCAATATCCAAAAAAATCCAGGCCCATCTGTTTCTTACTCCTGAAGTAGACTGCTTTATTTTGCAGCACTTTTTAAATGTATCCCACATTTTAGAAGAAACACAAGCAGTTGGTTTACAAGGTATTCAGAGAAATGCCCGCATTTTAAACTAAATATATGTATATACGTAGTATCATAAACTGGTATAGATATATATATATATATATATAAATTTTCTTCCCAGGGAAGACTGCTGGACAATTCATTTATTAACTCGAAACGTAATTCTAAAATTCAACCTATCGACAAGGAGATTGAAAAGTCTGACGTATATCATTCATAAACTGTCAGTCATCTTGGTCATACTTCATTGTGTGGATGCAGCGAAAACTTAAACAGTGACGTTTACATAACAAGCGCGTTTGCATTTTTAGCAGTAGTTTTACAGCCATTCCCCAGTATGATTGATTGTTCTACATTCGTCGGCCGTTTTCTGATCATCATTTAGATTTTTGACTTTATGTTGCAGAATCGTCGCGAAAACTGAAAGCTAGCAGAAAACACGGTGCAGCTGTTTTATCTTCGTTAGAAATCATCAGTTGTATGTCAAACCAGGGCAAGAGAGAGAGATTGAGACACACCGTATTTGTAGACAACCGCCTTGTGTTTGCGTGATCAATGCATTGTAGGAACCCTATTTTAATTTGACTTAAATTGTCTTCGGCAAAACTCATCCATAGAATTGCGAGTCCAACGATTTGTCGTGACGTTAGCTAGACCAAATATTTGGCATCTTTCGGTGCTAATTTTTGCGAGCAAACAAGTTGGCTGCAATGGTGGAGTCTTTAAAACCTCACAAATTCAAGCCTCCTGAACCCACCCTTCATTCGGCAGCAAAAGGCAAAATCACGTTAAATCCAAACTGATTGATTAGGACTAATGGAAAGGAAACTTAACGATAAATTATCCAGAAAACATTAGTTAAATATGATGTATTTGTTATGGATATCAATTAAGATTCATTAAGGATAATTAGAGTGAAAAGATTTAAAGAAACGAATCTAACAGAACTGAATGCGAAAAGAATACGTGAAAACGGGTGTAAAGCCCAGCTAAATGAATGTTTGCTTTTGAGTAGAAAACAATAGAATTCCTTTCACATAGCGTAAATTATGCATTACGTGAATTATGGAGATTTCTGTCCCGTATTCCGAGCTTTCTGGACTGTGTCTTGTGAATAATACCTGGGTTTGACACAAGGGTCATCTTAAGGAAATCTCCCCTTTTGGCGCCAAGTATAGTGTCTCGGAAATTCAACTAAGTAGGTGTAAATGTTGCTTAATACAATGTTGGCGTTTAGAATTGAGGAATATTTAAATTAGATCATGATTTAAAAATCTAAAACGCAAATGAGTGCAACCGGCTGCAAGTTAATAGTGACCTAGCAGGCTCGGAGTGGCAAACCTCCTGCACAGATACGGAAAGTGTATTGAATCCACATGAACAGGTCATGAAATGCATCTTGAGGTGAATCGTAGGGAACAATATGAAGCTGATATTGTAGTATTGGTTACTGTTTGGTTGTCTGTATGGAAAGACTTCAAAAATAAAGGGGTAGTTCCGGGTGTTTTGGCTTCCTAATTATTCACTTCTTGAGGAGATTTCTAGATTATTTGCCATGGTGAACAACCAGTTTGACAAGTATAAGGAACAAAGTCGGTCGGAAAACGTTGACAGTTTTTGTTATTTAGGTTTAAGCAGTGCATTTTAAATTGGCCTTCAGTGTGCTGGATCATCGTATTCTAATTTAGAGAGAATTAACTGTTGAGTAGAAGACTGCCAACCTGTTCGCCGGGCTGGACATCTTGTCCTCAGCAGTTTTGTCGTCGGATGAGCGGCAATCAGCAGTTCGCGTTTGACGTATCCTAGACTGATAATAAACCGTTCTCCCACACAGACTGACAACCAATAAACGCATCGGATCTGCTAGATTCTGAAACACAAAAATAAATGTACTCAAAACTGCTTTAACTTCCACTAGGTGCCCTTCTCTAGACGCAGCGTCACTGGACGCTGAACCAGTGAAACCACGTTTGCACCTAGGTAAAATACCGTTTGTTTCTCCCCCAGTTTTCAAAGAGAGCTTTTATAGTTGAAACAGTTTTCACTTTCTAATTATGGGATACACAGTGATTCCGTTTCTTGAATCATCATTCAATCTCCTGGTAAAATCAATAACAAAGACAACTATATTATAATGTTACGGCAGAAAGTGATGCGCCTGCTAATTATTAAAAAAATGCCACATAACTGAGGGCTATACCGGCTTTTTCTGTCATCCTACTTTTTCTTGCTACAAACTAGAGGTGCTTTAATGACCGGAGTGCAACCGTGTTGACAGGTTGGGCAAATGCAATTCAACTAGCGCTTACTGGCGTCACAAAGCACTGTGACGACAAAGCCGGCGACGTTCTTCTTCCATGGTAATATTTACTTGGCGCATCCATAGCAATGAGAGCGCTTTTCTGCCGAGAAGCTTTTAGATTTCTACCAAAGATGTCCCTGAGGGAAACGCGGGCTGCCTACTGTGTGCTTTTGTCAGTATTTTGACACAGGGAACTCCAAGCCACGTGTGTAGATTTTTTTCATCAAATCGGCTTTAAGCTCTTTGACGCATTGAAATATCTTCAAGATGGAAAACCATTTAGGATCTTCCCTTCAGTTCTGACACCCAAAAATAACTTTAGCTGCAAAGCTATCGGTCAACATTCAAACAAGCAATAACTAGTTACTCTGTTATCAGTAACTGGTAGCATAGGTTCTGATTTGAGTCTTCGTTTGCCCTGGAGAACCCTTCAGTAGCGGACGACAGTCACATCAGCAGACGTGATTAGGCTAGTCTGCTGTGTATCTGAATCAGGCGGATCTCAAACCTTGACAGATACAGAAGCTGAATCCAGAATACGGATTTGACACAGACAGACGACGGACCTCGGTATGTTCAATCTCAGTCCGCAGCACCGCTGTCACAGCTAAATCTTTTCAGCCAACCAAAGGTCATAGCAATGTCACACATTCAGGCTTATTTCAACCACTAAATACAAACAATCGGTTAATCTTTAACTAAGTGTTAGGTGACTCGGCTACGTTGGGAATTGAGGCATTCCATGGTGGTAATGCGTTTGCAAAAAGTTTAAAAAAACTCGCCGTGTTTTATGTCAGACCAATCACTTGTTATTTGAAAGTATGCTCAGCTTTGTCACACAAATTGGCCAACTACGTTAATCGGAATTACATTTGTCAACGTTTGTGTGCCAAATTTTCCACACCAGTTTATGCATTCTATATCAATTAGGAAGCCCAAAAGTGCACCATAATACCCAGCACTTGTGATCTGATTACAGGTGCACATATTGAGTCACAATTTTTACGGTAAAGTTCATTATGTAATAGGATAAGACGTTGCTCAACTTTTCCTAAAACATATCTGTACAAACATGTAAACAGTTCATTCACAGGCCTAATAAAAATCTAACTGGAAGCTGTGCAGTAGTCCTAGGTACAAGCAAATCAGAAAATCTTTTCTCGCATACACCAGCTTGATAAAATTTGGTAAACATGACCCACTCGTAGACATAAATTTTGAGATCTGGTTAGGCAAGAACAATCCAAAGAATTCGAGTGGATTTGGTAACACTTATGCAGCTGTGCTTTGCCACAGACAAAGCGTTTTCGCAACGTCACATCCGAACCTCTGGAGGACTTTGTGCCATCCACTGGAGGAAGTACTGTAATACTTGTATAGACGTAATACATTGCTCTTGAGGTTGCTGAAAACACTTCGACAGCCCACGACTGGTTTCGCCCTTCATGACGCTTATCAGGTAGGCGCAGTCCCTTGGTTTCCGTGAACCTTATGTTCTACTTGAACCCACAGTCCACTAATTTCGTGGAACACACTCATTTGCAAACCAGTTTGGTTGTGCGGTAGACTCACTTGGAACCCAGATCAAAAACAAGAGATTCCGCTTGGATCCAGGTGAGTCTGCCGCAAAACCGAATTGGTTTGCAAATGAGTGTGCTTCGCTACTGTACTGCTTGTTCCACCACGCATTCTAATGGATACCGGCCGGTTTCGCTGATGTAGTCATACCCACAAATGCAATAGAAAACTATGCAACTGCACAAATAGCTGGACTTAGTGAACTCACTTCACAACTTTTAAGTTGTACACTTCTTGATATGCAGTAGCTGCACAGCACTATATAGCTTTTGATCTGGGGTCAAATACTTTAGTTATCTTCTGTAAATCGGTAGTCATTATGCCGAAAAATCTATAAGCACCATTCTCTCATTCTGTTAAAATGAAGAGTGTTTTAGCACAAACCAGGTGTTTTCCCCACATATTTCTGATGTTTATTCAAGAATTAGGACTGATGCAGTTTGGAGAAATAACGTTGTCAAAGTGTATAAGAGACCTTTCAAGCGTAATAACCAATTTGTTTGATATTTGCCTGTGAAATTCTCTCTTACGGCTTGAGTATCGTTTTAGTAAATAGTAAGGCAGCTTTCCTGCAGCGTTTTTGGTTGAAAATATACCAGTTTTAAATGGCCGTTGCTTGGAGTAATATAGGAATTTGAAGTTCAACGAAGCTCTCGGACTACCCTCAGGGTCCAAATTTATTTTAGAAACGACTTGTCCTTCTTCAATCTGGCTAGGCTTCAACCGCTTCATATCCCGCGGAGCAACATTTTCACTAGCCAAAGCTTTTGTGCTACTGATATGAAGCAGGAAATCTTCGATCCTGCGGTCCATTTGGACCTTTGAAAGATCGATCCTTAAAGAAACCCACATTAGTATCATTGCGCACGTACTTGCAGGTTGTTCTGTTTGACTAAAGCTGGAAATACTATCAAACCTTCAAAAGATTGGATTTCTATTATAACGAAAGTATCCATAGCGTACAATAAAATAAACATTGGGAAGTTTTTTTTCTGAGTAGGGTTTTGGACATTCCCAAAAAGCGACTCACCAGTGTTCAACCAACATGACTGTTTATTTTTCTCACAGTGGCATGTATACTTACGTGCGCAGAACAGACCGAAATTTCCAGAGCGCATGCTAGAACGTGTATTGCAGTAAGTTCTTCAAAGAGTCCCGGCGCTAATTCTAAAAGGTCACGAGTTTATTCTCTAAAATGGCCAATGCATAACCGCCACCAAATTTATCACAGTTTGAGTATTTACGCAGTTAGGTAATGTTAAGCTTATTCCAATAGCCAGTATGTGCACACAAAATGTGTCGAAAAACTGTACTTTGAACTAAAATATTACAAACTCTGCCCGTTAATCTTTGTTAGTAGATTATTTTTTATAGCTCTGCCCATTAATCTTTGTTAGTAGATTATTTTTTATATCAGTTGCTCGCTTCACATCTGAGACGGGTGAGGGAAATCTTTGAGTCCCGGAACATTTGTTTCCTATTCATATTTATGACAGTGATGAAGGACACCCATTCTGTTGCCCTATTGAAACCTTTTTTTCACCGTCTCATTTTATTGCTTATAAGAACTTTGATGAATGCTTTTTTAACCCGCAGGACAAATCTTCCAATCTTAAAGAATTATGCCTAGTCTACGTACACTGATTCCACAGCCATTTCAATACAGCCAATAATCAATATCCTCATATCTGACAAAATCGTAGTCTGCTTCAAGGGTGCACGTTAGCAGACGCACAAGCTGCCTGCGGACCTGTGCTTGGTAATTAGGCATTTGATAACACCATAAGCTCCGTGCATTTGAGTAAAATACGTATTTCCCGCATCTACTTATTCCAATAGTAATCTAAGCTTAATTTTGTAGTTTCACTGTAGCCTAACATATAGGGTATATTTCACCTGGTCGCAAACTCATTTTACTAAATCAATAAATCGATTGGTTCAGTTACCCTTTTTTAGTTTGTATCCGTAGTGTATATGTCAACGACGTGAGCATTAAAAAATCTCTGACCTCACTTGCGATAAGTTAGCCAAAGAGTTCAACCCTCATTCTCCTGGGACCTGGCTGAACAAATTGCTTTTAAAAGGACATAAACTCTACTTTGACCACCGATGCCGACTACTTCTCAAGTTCAAACACTGTGGCTTTTACCGGGCCAGAGTTTATGTATAACTGAAATTAGATCGGATATTTTTCTTTCCTTTAGATCTTTCAAATAACCACTCATTTCGGTTTAATCCAGCTTCATTTAGATTTTGAGGAAGCAGACAATGTAGAGACCAGACTGCGCTCGTTAATCCTCCCTAAGTAACAGCGTTTGACTCAGTTTAACGATGGATACTACTGAAGAACCATGCGCGTAGTCTGTAGTTAGTGACCCAGATGCGCCCCACATCTGATGGAAGGCGAAATTTATTGCGGAACTTGTGGAACCGTTCTGCAATGCTCGTCTACCGTTGTGTAATTGTCATTGAATACCAAAAAGGTTCAAAAGAACATGTGAGATTGGTCAGTTTTTAAAAGACTATGTGCATATGAGGTGGTTATTTTCCTGTCTACTGACTTGTAACCACTTAGTTCGTGTTTGCTAGTAAAAACAAACTTCGTATCGAAGGGCCTTCCTGTTTTCAATAGTATCCATATACAATGCGAGCAGACTTATTGCCAAAATGTCTAATGTCACAACAAACAATCATCCAAAAACTGATCCAAACTGATTTTAAACACAAGCTGTAATTCGACATTACTTTTCAAACGGTATCGGGATTAGCAAATTTAAAGACCACTGTATTTTTCTAAGTAAAGTAGTGATTGACGAGTCGTTCAGGACCAGAGATACGGCTCATGGTATTGCACTGCAGATGACAAACCAAAGAGCGTGCACCGAACGCAGTCATCCTGCACCCGGCGTACTCGATCTTTATGCCAGAACAGATTTCATATCCATTGTAAAATGATGATCCGCTAAGATGGAGGCTACGTCTCCAGGTTTCAATGTACAATCAGCTGGTTTCAACAAAGAGTACTCTGCCTTAAAACGGTTTCTTTGATGTTTTTTTGCCTGTATGCCGTTTTTTGATAGTAACGATTGTCTGAACACCTATTTACGCAATTTGCGTGCAGTCACTGGAGAATGTAGGCCCGTAAGATTGGGTGCCATGGGAATTTTATTGCGGTCGGGAACAGCGAGGGCATCCAGTTTGTATTGAAATCCTCTTTAATTTGCTGTAAATACGACCATTGCGCCAAGACTGAGATCATGTCGTTTTGTCCGCGTGTAATTTCTGTCCAGACAGTGGAAGTGGAAAACGAAGTGATTGACAGGTGAGAAGTAACAGAATGAATAGTGGCGACCGAATAGGCAAGAAAGTGTGCAATGTGGAAAACTTAAAAGAAGCAAAAGCATGTACTCATGCCTCCCGATTTTCAGAGTAGATGTTACCAGACTGCTTCTAAGACTTTGGAATATCGTTGTCACTTTATTCGGAAAACTAGAATCTTTTAAGAAGCAAATAAACCAACGCACGTTTTCGCGCAATTAGATTGACACTAGAGGTGTCTGAAAACGTCACGAGCAATGATATTATCTCCATCAAACCGATAATTGCTTTTTCATAACCGGGGAGAATGAGGCTATGTACTCAGTTGAAACACACAAGCGTAACCCGCACCTGCTTGCCACAGATTAAATGTGCTGCGATAGAGACAGAAACCTAGACAAATGACAAACATTGTCGATATGTTATCTTTTGATTCGTGTGTATTCAACATACAAGAACCATGCAGCCTATAAGTACTGAGCCCTTAAATGAATGTAACAAATTTGCCATTTTGTAAATCCGCAAGCCACACTCACTCCTGGCCAGGAATTTACTATAAAATGGGTTGCTCGTAATTCCACTGCTTCGACTGTTTCTCTCCGGATAGCCACTACAATGATCCAAGCTAAATTAATTAGCCCTCCCTAAATTGATTGACATTAGGAGTCTGGGTGTCACTTCCGTAAGATTGCATTTATAAGCCCAAACCTGATTGATTACAGTAGTCAAGTTAACCATCGTGGCAGCACTTTTAACCGGCAGTTCCACCAGTTCCGCTAGGAACTGTACTTGCGATCATAGAACGCAAACGCTGGAATGCGCAAAACCAACCTAATTTGATATTGTAACATCCAGCAACCTGAAGCAAAATGCTGCTTTGCTCGAACGTTCTTAGCTATTTCCATATGAAGCTTGCTGATTAGTTTTACACGGATTTGTTTGGATCTACGCGCGTTTCAGATTTTTCAACACAGCTTACAGTGTGCTTATATGTTGCAAAGCGACCCCACCGTTAAACACCGGGTCAAACATTCACCCATTTTTAACAGTTTCAAAGTTAAAGGTAAATCAGTTTTAATTAGCATCCTGGAGGAGCGTCCTATCCGAAATTAGTCGCAGCCTTTGAAAGGACATTATTTGATACACCAGCCTTGAAACAACGAACATTCAAAAATAAATGTGACGTGTGTTTTTGAATGTCCCATGGTGTTTTCTAATTGATACATATTTGCAAGCTCCAGTTTACCCGCAGGAAAACTCCCTCATTATACCAAGCATTATTTATCCGGAGTTAGTTTCTGTATTGGATACTAGTTCAACTCATTTGAATTTGGTAGACTGGGGGAGTGATAACCTGTATATGCAAGGAACTTTTATTCGAGGGACTATATCGTACGTCACACAATGGTTAGTATCATAGTGCACCACCCAATATACGTAACCATAACACTGGGGTAGCCACACGATGGTATGAACTATTCTGTTTGCAAATCCGCTTGCCCTACATGATTAATCATCAATTTTATAATAACCAGCAATGAATGATCGGTATCCATCACACACGGACTAAATTACCATTTATCAATATAGTTCCATATGTCCTGTCTCATACTGCCAAATTGCGTACTCTTAAGTTAAACATTGTCTCATACTGCGTAAGATAGGAAGTCTGGACTTTTGAACAACCAAAAACGTTGGCGAGAATCGTCAGGAATTTTTCTGTAACCATTATTGCAGTTTTGAACTCTGGGTAGAAATTATTCAGTCTAACTACTCACTGTACCACTACTAGGGGTGTCGTAAGCATAATGTCATGCCTGGCAGAAGTGTAGCTCTGTGCGGCGCCAAAATTAATGCCATATTCCTATAGCTTCTATGGATCCGAGGCCGATTATTAATGAGACACGGCTGAATGCTCAGAGGTATGTCAAATGTAATGGTTCATCCAAACAAGATTCAGACAGTCGGGTGCACGTCACATGGTCACCATACTCTTTTTTTAAAAATAAACTTCTTTTGACAGAGCGTCGATCCAGGCCTCATACATTCTAGTTTCACAGACATACAGAAAGACAATCAGTACGGTAGCCTGATGCGAATATCCTTTGAGGTCCAGGGTTATATCACTTTACCACCATAGGTGTCGCAAATCAGCAAACGCAACCCGAGCCTCGCGAATTCGTGCATTGACCTCATCTGTCACATAACAATCAGAACTAATACAACTTCCAAGATACGTAAAACGTTCCACAACTTCACGGGTCTCTCCACGGATTGTAAGGGACGTGGTAAGTGATTGCATGTGCAGGAGCATGATCTTACAACTTATGCTACAAAGTGCAAACCAAAGAACGGAATGACTTTGGTTAGTTAGTCCAAAAACATTTGCGACTTCTATTCCTCTTCAAAGACGAGAACGATGTGGTCTGTATATTCCAGATTGACAAGGTATTCGTCACAGGCTATTCGAACGCCGGTGTTTTGAGGACCTTTTAGACTTAGTCTCATTATTTCAGCGATCACAAAAGCAAATGGAAATGGAGAGAGTGGGTATCCTTGACGCTTTGTGTACGAAAGAATCTGTGGAGCTCTCCGTATATTGTTATATCCCCTCGACTGTGTGAATAGAAAGGAACTCATTATGTTCCCAAACTTCCGGGGCATTCCCTGCTGCGCAAGAATGCCAAGGAGAACATACTGGTCAACCGGTTTAAATGCGCCTTGGATGTCAAGGAATGCAAAAATTTTGCGTCGTTTGTACGCATGGAGTTGTTCTAGCACCTGACGGAGTGTGAAGTCAACTCAACCACACCAGGCCGGAATCCCGCTTTCTTCTCTCAAGTTAGTGTTTAACGAGCAACCATGGGGGGTGACGAAGTATGAATTATTCCACAAGTTTCATTAGAACCGGGGACAATAAATCCACCTGTGATTACCGCACTCACTACAAGCCCCGTTTTTGGAAATGTGCACACCTATCAATAGTAGCCGAAATGTCCGAGACACTTCTCTTTTCCCATATGCAACCAAAGAAATCACACAGGCGCTGACTCACTACTTCATCCCCATCATTGTACAATGCAGGTGGAAGGTCATCCGGACCAGGGGCTTGCTGGCGCTGGAGATATCGTATGCAGCATTAAACCCCAAGGCCATAGAGGGTTCCATTTTTATTGTCCAGGGTTCTACTTCAGCTGTAGGACCCGGATGGCTGGAATTGAATGGCTCTGAGAATATATGATCTATGATCTACGCCCAGCGGACGAGGCATCTATCTTTATTGAAGATGGTCACTCCATTTCAACCCTTGATGGTTTCACTCACAGTAGGTTTCCGGGGACCAGTTGCACGGATCAACTGAAGTAATCTTCAGGCATTACCGGCTTTCTGGACCTCTTCCATTTCTTTGGCTTTCTTTGTCCACCATACTTCACGGTCGGCATGCGCGCTCACTTTCACTTGACGTCTAATAATTCGTCGCATCAAACTATGTTCGGGACCGGCCGGATTTTCTAACATCCGGATTTGCCGGTCTCTCAGTTGCCAAGCGATTTGTCCGCACCTTACTTGGCTCAGAAAAACGTAGAGAGAAGCGACTCTGGACGGGTGCGTGGTCGGAATCCACAAATATGTTCCAAAACGACCGGCCGTCAGTTATTGAACCACGCCAGCGGTAACTGATGGCAATGTGATCGACTTGAGTTTGTGGCCGTTGGAGGACACCAGGTGGCCAGACGACTTCGGCTATTTCGGAAGTTAGTAATGCATGAAAATAGCCTGTGATCTTCACACAGCTGAAGAAATTGTTCACCACTGTCGGTACGTACCGAGTCCAATCCATGTCGACCTCCTAATTGAGTCTCAGATACGCTAAGCCTGCCTACTTGTGCATTCAAATCTCTGGCAACCACCACGACGTCTGAGCTTTTAGCTCCCCACAACAGGGCATTCGGGACGTCGTAAAACCTGTCTTTGACGTCGTCGGAGCTACAGTCAGTTGGGGCGTAAGCGGACACGACAAACGGACAGCGATCAGCTTCCCGCTTGTGAGACTCCTTCACAGACGTTGCCAGACGAACCTCACAGAGGCGACTATCAACAGGCATCCAGTCAAGTAAAGATACTTCCGCCCAGTGACTTAGGACGATACCAACCCCTGCACATCCCGCCTCAGCAGCCTCTGGATCACCAGTGGTGCGCAGTCGGAAGCGAGTGTCCGAAGGCAAGTGAAAAGTGGTGGGGCAGTTATCTCAACCACTGTGCTTGCATCTTGAATTATTGTTTCTGATACACACATCACACACCATTGTCAAGAGATTCCAGAGCGAGAGAGACAGTAGCGTGTTTCCAGATTGCGAACATTGAAAGCCGCGATGTATATAGCCCCTTAAGCTCCAAATCCCAACCCGGATGACCAGGCAACCGTGTCCGTCAGACTTGTAGCCATCGACTACCCTTGTAGGGGAGACTATGCGAGTGTCGAACGGACAGTATAGCTGTCCAGTAGATCACGGAGGCACAGAGACCATCAAACCACGGTTAGGTACAGTCTCATCATGAACCGGTCGCACGCCTGCACATCTATTCTGATGGAAGTCGAAATTATCACTGCGCACTCAAATTGTGTTTACCCAAGTATAACTGACACCGGATGGTATTGGCGTTGTAAGAGTATGGGCTGATCACCACTACACGCAACCACCGTAAGAATACAACGTCGTTACAAGCATTCTGGTATTTATTAGGGAGCACTTTAGAAAAGACACACATGTTCGTTTGCTTAAAGACAAATTTAATGGTCTGTTGAGAAGTAGAGACATATGCATCTCATCTTTCACTAAATACTACCAATTTTGAAATATTCTAAAAATCTTAAATTACAAAGCAAATTGTTCCGTAAACCAGATGTTTTTTCCGTAACTATCGGCGCATTTCATTCAGTGGGTTTGTCCAAAGAAGATTCTGGTCTCCCTCTCTGTATATATATATATATATGCACTCTTATCCAATGAGTTTTGAGTATTCGCTCTGACACTGAGATGTTCCTTTCGCGGGTGATTAGACTGTGACGGAGAACAATAATAGACTTATCTTCTAGAGACATAATATACAAAATACTCGCCGACTTTTATCCGTATTTTGAAGCGGTTTCCTTGGACAGCTCTATCGAGTAGTGAATGGATTTTGAGATGAATTAAGGGTGACGGTAATGTTGCCACTTAATCAAAACTGACATGCTACATGCGATTGTGTTTTGGCTTTTATCTACTCGCTGCAGCTTAGTTTCGTTAAGCGGGTTCTCAAAAATAAAAACAGAGAGCTATGTCAAACGAGATTGATACAGATACGTGCAATCATTCAATTGTGTAAAAATATAGCCTTTGGAACAACTGTCTAATCGCATACAAACATAGACAATTTGCAGGTATTTCAAGAGAATTTATTCTCGTCACATGAATATATTTCGGAAAAATTCAAACTGTACCCCAGATTGGTCTGTACAGGGATAGATAGTACAACTTGCTGTCTCTTTAACCAGTGAGACGAGTTAGCTTGCTCAGAGGTTCTGCATTCTCAAAACATCATTGATCGGTTTATTTTTCCCTGTGGACCATCATATCAATGCCGAATATGATAATCTTACCTAGCGAACTGTGTGAAACTCATACAAACTTATCGGGTTATTTGTTGTGTCCCAGTTCATCTCTCCTGGAGCGACATTATAACCTCTCCAGTCGTAACAGCTGTGTAGAATCTTTCCGCCTGTGGTGGTAATTTGTGTGACCTTCCTGTTATTTACCAAACACAGCGATTTTAACTTAGGTGTATCATGAATTTGGGGATGATGCTCCGTAGCCCCTCCAACAAATGCCAATGTCAGAGAAAAAGCATAGATTTTATTTCAGTAACACTAGGTAACCCAAGTAACTTTGTCTTGAATACTGCGTTTTGAAGACATCAATCTTAACATCTTCGAGTACAACCTTCTTAAGTTCACGGATTCTGTTACATCACTGTAATGTCATAGTTTTCTGAGGGACCATTAAATGGCAAGGTACGACTATATTCATACTCTGAAATGTTTTGAAATACGTGAACTATTGTGAAGTAGACAAAGTAATCTCATCAAAATATGTATATCGTAACGCAGTTCTCAATTTTAACTGCACTGATATCCTTAACAATGTGGTCAATATGTGTGCTCTTGATCGGCATTGGTTAACACTTTCTCGGTTCAGATGCATCCGCTTATTAACTGCGTAAACCGCAATCCTATTCGCTTTAGCCGAGCCAGCGACACAGCGTGGTTTTACATGATAATAGAGGTTTTGCCTGGTCCTCATGTCTAAGATCTTTAAGTTCTGCATAACGAGTGGAGACATCAGAATGAGTGCGGCATGCTGGAAGATAGTGTACAAAGTGGCAGCTGATGGCCATTGCAACCAACACACCACAACAGCTGTACAATTTAACCCAATATTGTCTTGTCAACTTAGCGCTGACCACATCTATGCGGTAGATTATTTGCCGCTCCAGAACCGCTATGCAGAGAATCTGGTAATTGACTATGATGGAAACAAATCCTAGACCGTCAAGCGTTCCGAGAAAACAAAAACCAAGTTCCCGATAAATATCGCCATCATTGTGCACCTCAAACAGCTTGTCAAATAAACTGCTTTCCGCTTGCGTAAGGATCCCTATCCCTTCAAGCAAATGTAAACGAGACCCAGACAAAACATCACAGGCTACAGAAATCAAAGCAGTTGTCATCTGGTGTACGCAGGGGAAGGTTGCCTGGAGGGTAGTGCAATCACGCTGTACAGGATGTTGGTAGTTTGAGGAATTTTAACGGAATTTCCACCCTGCAGTTGAAGACAAGTTAAGCTGGATTCGAGACTCACTGAGAATTTGTGAGAAGCGCATTGCTGGTGATTCCAAAAAAAGATGAAACAGCTGTACAGTGCTTCCAATTATTCTAGCGAAGACTGACTTCAGTCACTACATCGCACAGAACAAGCACTGAGCAATGAAGTATCCGTACATATGAAAATGAATTAACGTAAAGTACAGTGCAGCCGCCTCCACCAGTATACTGTAGTAACATGCATTTTCTATACTATTTGGTAGATTTTGTTAGTAAAATACATAACCATGTTTCATTGTGCCAGCTGCTGATGGTACTCTGAGTTTCTAGTAAACGTATCGGAAAGCAAAGCTCTTTACTGCAACTCACCGAGTGCAATGCAAACCCTTCAAACGTTCATATGGACCAGAAGCAAGTAATTAATTATGTAATACAGCAATTACAGTGAGCTTTAGAATGACGTGCTTCTTGATTTGTTCGGCCCATGCTGTAAGAACTAGATGTTCTGTTTGGGCGGAAACCAAAGTGAACTCTGAAAAAATAGTTTCCCTTTGGCTATTCTCTCGTTGGGTTTGCAACAGAGTGCTCGAAACATGACTTTCACCCACTTAAGATTGGTAGACGATAAAGCGGAAACTTTACCGCCTAAAGTCTGTGAAATCTAATTCATGCCATTTGTTAGTGCATGGTCAGTCATTCCTTTAGTTCCTGTGAGCTTTAAACGGTTGCATGAAATTAACTATTTCCCCTCAATGGCTGATCGACCACGTGCATAGTATGGGTTATTAGTGTGTAAACGACCCGTCGTGGTAACCTGCACTTAGTAGGCAGGCCTGACAAAAAGGATGATATTTTTCTGACAAAGCCTGGTACGTAAATATAAGTCTCATCCAGCTAACTGAATGAACGTTTGCGACAGATTATTGATGTTCATTTATATCTCGATTCACGTGATGTATCATTAAATAAACTATTCTCGAAAAATCTGCAAAGTTTGATTACTCTTTCTTTGCATATATCTATTCCATTCTCATATACCAGCATGATTTGGACTAATTTGAACTCAAGAAAAATATTTATTAAAAGCTTCATTGTTTTAAAATCTCGCTAATCTTCATTGTTCCTGAGAAGAGTGAGGAAAAACGTGTCAAACACTAAATGGATCGTAGAAATAACATCAAAAACTATACCTGGACCTGGACGAACTGCAATATTGAAGCCGCCTTATGTTAACTGCTTATCTAACTTACTGATCTACCAATAACTAGCGCAATCAATGGGAAACAGTAGAGGTAAAAGTTTGTTATGCTTGCCGAAAGGGGATTTTGCCTGGTAAGATTAAAAAATAAACAGCACTAATTAGGAATTTCTACCAAGTAGCATATAACATATGATTAGAATGGCCGAATGAGCGTGCAATGGGGCCCCGGTAATGTCCCAGCAGAAGCTCGAAAATGGCCCACTGTTTGCGCGACTTCCTCAAAGTAAGTTGCTTGCAGTAGCAAACGACTGCATTTTTATATTTCTGTGGAAGTCTGCTTGATGTCTGGTCTACCAAAAAGTGATTGACCGACAGCTTTGTCACAACAGACGAGCGGACACCAAGTTCCTGGGACAAAGTCTGACAAAACAGCAACTTAGAGCACATAGAGCACGAGGTATAGGGTAGCCAATGAATGAAAACCGGTAGAAACCTATTCCACATACACATCCCGGTCAAAACTGCATACCAGTGACTGCGCGATTAATCAGCTTTTCGTGCAGACATTCTGTGTACCTGAATATTTAGCTGGGAAAGATGCACAAACGTAGGTCTAACAACGAAACTAGTGAGTTATGTAGAAAAAAATTAGGATGATGACCAGCTGTAACAAAACCGGAGAGTTCGTGTGACAACATGGTTTTCTCACATGGTTCTGCGATTTGAGGGACATGCAAACAAAAAATTCGCCAACAGGTCACCATCACTTCCAATCTACATTTTTTTACAAATTTTGCAGGCCAGTAACCAATGGGCCATCTTTTATTTATTTGCTCTAGTACAGCTTAATCGTACAAAACAAAAGTGAAATAAGAAACTGTTTGCGTGCGGGCAGATGTTGTTGTTTGCTCCGGGCAAATTCGTGCATCGTTTGATTAAAATTTCATTACTGCTTTTGTCAGTCGTGTGGTTTGTCACGAACAACTACTGGAATCAAATGAAATGAAATTTAAATTAACATTCACTGGAACATTTTTTGGCCGAACTAGAATGGATAAAAACTGCATGTTACAGTGTTTAAGGCTAATTAATCATTGGTAGCACTGAATAAAACAGAACATTGCCTGAACCTGTGGTCATCAAACACCATATGTGGAATGTTTCCAAGGCTGCAATACAAAACTACTAACACAAAGATACTCACTAAGGAATTCAAACCTGAATGTTCGCAACGTAAGTCCGAAATGTAACCTAGTATTCTAGCCGGTCTCCGTTAAGTTTGCTCGTTGGTATTTTTGTGAATTAAAGTTGAAATCGTTCGTGAGGAACCAAATTTGGCGAACACTGAGGTACATTCTTGACGAGAGCTTATCTTGGGAGGGACAACAAAGAAAACCTGTCCTCGATGACTCCCAGTTAAGTTACCGAAATTCACTTTTCTGCAGGAATGTCAAAAACCTGATCCAATATGGTGAAAGTTTCCACTTCGCGATTGTTCCGGATATCCACTTGTTCAACTCATCAAGTTTTTGACCTGGCTGAATTAAACTGAATAGAAAAAATTAGAATAACTTTGTGCAAAATGCGTCTATTCTATTGTTCCCTGAACAAGCTGTCATTCGCAGGACGTCGATTGGTGTTGTGAGTTTGCCGCTGTTTTTTCTCAACTTCTGTTAATTTGCTCCTTGCCTATGACGATGGTGAACAAGGTAAACTATGAATAACGTTAAATCTTGGTGTTGACAACAGTCCGTTGATAGTGAGGCGTATTTTGGCATGATTTTTGGTGTGATTATTTGCTCTTTATATTGCTCTCCACTGGCGAATCAATAATAACCACATTGTATTTGGAACTCTGTAGCTTTTTTCTTCAAAATGGGTGGCAATAAAATTCTCAAGTTCTTTCTGAAAGTACTGAGAAAAAAGCGCTGCACCAAATTGTAGATCATCTGGTAGTCTGAGGAAAAGTAATATTCTATGCTATGCCATGCTATTTATCTCATTAAAATACAGCGTTTTCAAACCGCACTTATGGTGAGTTGTGGCTTTATAGTTTGATAATTATAAGTGAGTGAGTGTCCTTGTGGATGAGCGTCACATGCAAGTAGCTACGTTCTTCTTGTATGCGAGTGAGTTTTGCTTGTGCATTTCTGAATTCCAGTTTCTTGTCTTCGACATCCATGCCTCAAAAAACATGACCCTGATGACTCAGATTGCTGGACAAGGAGAGCAAGTCAGAAGGCCCTTTAGGCGAATAGGATTATGCCCAAAAAGGCGTCAAAGCATCCAGAGGTGAAAGTTTTTTCAAGCTCTGAAGGGCGGAAATCATTTTCTCCAAAGGGTTACAAGAGAAAAGAGAATGTTGCGTTTTTATCCATGCATTTAAAGACAAACAACTGTCTGTGTTTTATGTTCAATCGCCTTAAGATTACACACGTTCTACGCATGTGAGGTCCGAGCCTGATTTTCCTCTCAGCCGTAAGAACGTTGAAACACTGAAATAAGTCCCCAGTTTATTTTTCATTACCATCCTATCCATAATCCGGCCGACAGTATCACAAGCACGCTAGCAATGGGAAGAGACGAGAGATCGTCCTGGTGAAGTACCATAACATATGGCTTCTCAATCGGGCTTGCTAAATAATGCGATGTCTGATTGATCTGATTGATTCTACACTGTCAACCCACTAATTCAACTGCCAGTTTCTACATCGAATTCCTCCTGCTCATCGTTCTGATTATCGGTGCGTTAACCCACGAATCTGCTGATGTTAAGTTCGACGTATGTACGCTCGCCTTGGTTATCTAAACTTTGATTCACCTCAGTGTGGTTTTTGTGTTCTTTCACAAAGAAACAAGATAGTAGAGAGGTCTGACGATCACAGCCCGCGGACTTTTCAAGCTTCAGTTCGGAAGGTGTATAACACCATATTTTAGCCAGACTGCTCCGCTTTCTCTTACTCTAACCGCTTCAGTTCCACCGTAAAGAACTCAGCTACTGTATCAGTGGCCGAATAACTCAACGCACCAGTAGAACGACATGGAGTACCACGGGTGTCTTGCTGTTGTGCTTAGTTTAGACACCACATTATCTTTGCAATTTTCTACTGACCTTCAATTGTTTCTTAGACGTACTGGGTTTAGGTGCAGTATGCGCCATTGTGCTACCTGGTGTCCCTCTATTTCCGAGCAGTCCTGAAGCCAAATTTTTCACTTAGCCATCAGCTATCAATTGTGACATTCAGTTTTTTTGCCGTTTAATCCGAACTTTTCACGTTGGTTCATAATACGGCTTGGCTCGGCGTAGATTCTCATGAAACCTCCCAGGTGAACCTACGACAGCAAATGTCTGTGTTCTGCAGGTTATAAACACTTAACATGGCTCGTTATGCGATGCCTGACGTGTGGAATCTCCAAGAATCAGCACTATTGTTTGTTTGTAAAAATTGGACCATGCGTTTTAAAAACCTTAAGCACTTGAAAACATCAAATAATACCGCCTTCATAACATAACCAAACTCAGCTATTTGCCACGCGTGCACAACCTGAAGGTTTTTGGTAAAGGAGCTAAATAACAAAGCAAATGAAGGTGTCAGGTTAAATCGGTTTGGACATGACTTATACACAATAAAACCCCGTTTCCTACAGAAGGCTCCGTTTCTTATTCTATCTTCATGCTGGCCACGAATAACAAGTAGACTATCCATGATGTGGCTATAACCAAGCTGGCTGGTGTAGCTTATTCGAGCCTTTCTGACTGGTGTTCGTTCGACTCTAACTGCATGATATTATAAACCCAGCAAGTTATGGCAGTAAACCGAGCTGGTGGCATCAATGTTGTAATTTTATAAACAGACCGATTAGCTGTAAATGTTGTTGTTGTTGTTGATGTTGTTACTTGAAGTTGCCGTAGAACACTGAGGCATTGCAACTGGTGATGTTTTATTCCAAAATAGTATCCAAATGCGTTTATCATTGTTGTTGCAAGAGGTACACACCTTGTTTTTTTATTGCTTTTCATAAGGATATACGACTTTCGTCACTAATTCAGATGGCTGTTACTCTTGCCGCGGAGCTGTTCGTAGCTGGCTTGCAGACGTTTTTTCACCATTAGAGAAGATCTCATGAGTGCGCTGTTGAATGGGTAGTTTCTCTCCTCCTGTATCGTCTCCAAAATGTACTCTTTGTTTGGTACTACACTCCTTTCTAGTTCCTTTATTGTGATCTCAGCGATGAGCCCTAGAATTCAGGACCCCATTGGTGCTCCCCTTAGCTGTTCATTGTATTCTCGATTGGATTCAAAATGCATAGTCAATCAGAGATGGAGCATTTCACAGAAATCTCTTTTTCTATAAATCCATTGGTAGGTCCACGGTTGGGCTATCGTCATCAAAAGACTAGGCAGTAGTTCAATCAGAAAAACTGCAAAATGCTGTTTTAAGACAGGCTAGAGCATACACACAAGAAAGCTCTGGATAAATAATTTGACTGTAAGGAGTTGCGGTAAGTGTCACACCCAAACTCTGGTGAGCAGTAGGGAAAAATGTTTGCGTAGCGCTTACCGAGTTTGCCCAAAGTAACAAAACAATGTTTAGGTATCTAAGCAGGAGAAAGGAACAAAAATATTACACCCCAACAATTATGAAGAACTGGTGTGACATATGAATTAAACCAGGTTTTTGAGCATGCGTATTGAGCAAGATTAGAACAAAGTAAGGGTAGACTACTCTATTCCACAAACTGATCACATCTTGCATCGATATTGCTTTGACGGTGCCACAATTTGCAGGGATAACCAGGTTCTACTTCCCTAGCTTGATACTGACTGTGCAGCAACATACTTTGATTGTTTTCCCAGAACTGAAGTACTTCTTTGTCAGAACTTTTCTTGCACCGCTGACTTCTCGCACGGGGATCAATGTGAATGATGGATAATAAAAGGCGATTTTTTCGATGATCAAAATTTGTCAGATAGATGAATGGCACTAAATCAACCGCACTTAAAATGATAAGAGTAAAGAAAGTCAATGAAACAACGGCTTCTATTTAGAAGCAACTACGGGATTCTCTTTAGGTTATAAATTTAGTACGCATAGATGAGCAAAGGAGGAAACATGAGATATTCGTGTGGTGTGGAAGTGTAGCTGGATACCTGTCCTTGGTGTATACGAATGCTAGTTATAAGACCGTTTGAAAATTCTTTAACAAAAACATGTCTGGCTTACTCTCCTTACCACATCTGTGTGCTACCCGAATTCCCATAAGCCTTGTGTTTTACTTGAATACCAAATTTGGGGTTAACCTAAGCACCAGCTGAATACAAGCTAAAATTACCGTTTATGAAAACTCGCAACTGAGTATTCTGCATTAGTGTACAGGTGCGAATCATCAGTGATGAACGCTGACGTCATGCTGCCGATGACGATGATGATGATCCTGCATCAAAGCCGTTTGTTGATTCAGTAGGTAGTGTGTACAAGATATCGAAATGTATTGTCTTTCCATAACACCGGACTATCTCTGGAGCTGTTAAGAGACTTAGAAATCTAATCATGGGTTTTCTGTGGCTAATCAGATAGGCGAAGTCAACGGGTTCCCCACATAACTAAGAGATTCACCGAAAATTCAGGTCAGCACTACCTTTACTTGACTTGTGGTATAAGTGAATATCACTTATCCAATAAAGCAACAAATCCGAGGTGATTAATCCTGGCGATTTCGTTGGCTTATGTCGCAACATAGCCAGCTAAACAGGAGAGGTTCGTTTACCTGGATTTTCAGACAAACGCGGGAATGGCGTGTTCGCTCGTCTAGCAGTTCTCTTCCGATCCATGTAAAATTGCCCCTTCAAACATCCAGATTTTCACAAAGTCTCTGAAAGTAATCCTCACACGAAAATAGGTGATTTCATTGAAGTCATTTGGGCATTCCTTGTTGTGTTAGTCGTATGACAGGTCTATATAGTTGCCCCCGCAAAACGCAAAAACATATTCGCCATGTTTTAATGAATTTTTCGAAATAAATTTCACCCAGCCAATATGAGCCTTGGAATTCTGTGTACAAAACGGTGCCAGTAAGTTTAAAGTTTACTCTTTTACGCATGTGTTTGCAACCGGGCCAACAAAAACTACAAGGAACGTTTGTCGACTTCGAAACCTTTAAATGTCCACAGACTGTAATTTATGTTTCGCTTACTCAACTCACTGTTTTTATGGTACAAAATAGATGTTACAGCCACCTTGCTTGAGATTCAAGGTCAAATGAAAACCGCAAAGCAAGCGTTAGTCAGTAAATTAGTTTTTTTTACTCAGAACTAATTATAAGCAGCTTGAAACAAATATGTAGATGTCTGTGTGATTCATGTGCAAGGAGTAGTGAAATAATGATATCCGGTGGCAGCTAACTTATAATGGAACGCGATAAGGCGCGTCTTTGGCCTTATATCTTCTTAACTGAATCCTCTTCGGTTTTCCTTCAAATCAGTTATACATCTCGGTACATTTTGAGATTAAAAAGGGTTGTCATCTTTTCGCTGTGTTTCTGTGTGCTCATCGGTTGTGCATTAGATAACATGCCGAAATGTGCACCTAGGTTTGTCAAATAAGACATCTCCATGCATCGATAGGCACTTTTTTTACGTTGTTTTCGTATTGCTGTAATGCTACTTCGGAAATGAAGCAGGTGTAACGGGTCCCAGTCACACCCACATACAAACCAAAGACAGGAATAATACATTGCGGCAAACTGGATGCATGCCAAACGGCAATCAGCATGACCGTGCTTTCATAAGGGTAGAACGACGGATGGAGCTGTCCTGTATGAATTTATTTGATGTCACCAAAAACATAAGATTGTGGGAACCAGAATTTCATCATCTGAACTTCTAAACAACATGCTTCCTAAATCGACTATTCGAATCCTCGAATGGAACAAGTGGTTCCTGCTTTGCTCACGGCTTCGCCTCCGTCTTACACCGAAGACACCGGATAGTCACGTAATAATGAAAAAGGACCTGAAAAACGAAAGATAACCTTGCTGCCAAATGCTTGCGTGACCGTAAGAGAATAATATAATGTACGCGAAAATTACATCGGCCTTATTTTTCCACCGCATTTCATTCAGTTTCTTCGGGCATACCTCAGAATCAAGGAGAACTTGAGTAATAAAGAAAGCATCCGAAAATTTGGTACTAGACGTGAAGTATATATTGCCATTTAGAGAGGATGATTTTTGCAGTGCCTTTATTAATGCTAGCACACCACTGTAACTCAGAAATTTTGAGTCAACTTCAGATTGAATTCAGATCAAATATCACTTTGGGGGCACACATGACCTGCCAATTGGTTTTTAGCTACTTCTTATAACTGGTCAAATTGCACCGAAATTTCAACAAATTAATGCCCTTTTTTAAATGAACTGCGTTTTTAACAACTTTCGTCGTTATGAAATAGCTGTACGAGATCAAAGAAGCACAATCACCAACAAGATTTAGTTTCTGCTTAGTTTTCATAGTTTAGGGAGCAGTGAGTTTCGGGTTGACGTCATTTGGAAGCGTGTAGTGATACGGCAAGGACATGCCAAAAGCGCTGCACAATTTGAATTTAGCTAGGAACCACTATGCGATCAACTGCGCGCTTATCTGTAACACCGGGTGCGTGCCATGGGCTCGATCGTGGCCCACACCATAGGGGTGCATGACAGTTCCACATCGTCTAGAATGCTGACGCCACTATTTCCGTTTTACCTAATTCATTTCAAATTGTTCAGATACATTTTGTAATATAGCTATTAAAAAGAAAAACCACTGCAGCCGGTCGTTGGGAAAATTAAATTTCGTTTAGGTGTGCAGAAAGAGGGCACAGGCTGTGAGCTACCGATACTTTGCCTATACCGTTTCAGTCACCATTTGGAAAAACATCGAGTTTACATCAAAAGTAGGAATAAACAGCAAAAAACAGTAACTTTGGGCTAAACTTATATCTAACTAATCAGACCTGGTCCTCAGATATTTAAATACTTGGTATATTACCGGGAAAGTCCGTGAATCTGGTGGACAAGAAAGTCCGTGTTGGTTCATCTTCATTTCTTCGGCTTAATAATCCTGGTTAGGTTCCAAAGGGCATCGATTTTTAAAAGTTAGTTCACTACTTTAAACTATGAAAACTTAGTTCCTCTCAAAAATAAAGATAAGCTCATTTCTTTCATTCTCCTCTCATTGTTTTCTAAACGTCAATTCCTTCCTAATAATTTTTGTTCTAAAGCGCCAACTCCTTTTTCACGCAGCTTTTGTCAGTAACCTGACCGACTCGGAGCACGGTTTTATATTTTGGATATCACATAGATATTAGGTGGATACTTGAAGAGAAGCGAAAATTAGACTTGCCAAATGCATGAGAATGAAATCAACTCTCTACCTGTTTCCACGCACGCGATAGTGCGTCCGATGGTTCTAACTACAATCTTGCAACTTTTTTGAACTTACTCATGAACAAACCACCATTCTCATAATTTGGGAAGTCCACAAACTTTTGAAAAAAAGCCTGAACCAAATTCATTAAGTCACTAGGTACTAATTTCAAAGCGTCTAGACAGACAATTAATGACCCTGTGGGACAACGTTTCCCAAAAGATGCTCAGTCGGTTACATGAAACTCAATGCATTAGATACTCTATGAAGAGTTGAAGCAAAGACTCAGTCGCAGCAAATTTTTATGGAGATATTTCGGTACGTCTGTTGGGAAAATTAAAACAGCCGTTAAGAAATCCTAAAAATACCTTTCTGGGTAGTCCTGTTGTAGTAAATACCCGTTTTAGATTAGTTTATCTGCTTGCTACAGACATCCTAAAACGCATCGTAAAAGCAATCAAAATATTTTTTTCAACTTTATAAATTTTCAACTGTCTGATCTTAAACGGCATTCTGCAATTGTATTCATGCAACAGGAACATTTCTGTGCTCGCGTTTAATTTCAAACCGTTTGTCGCATTGCATTCTGTTAATGAAAATATGGTCAATCGTACAGATCTGAAAATTGTCACCGCTCATATTTTTCAACAAAACGTCCGTAATGATCGACAACAAAAGGCAAGTGCTTTGAGGATGCATGTAAGGATTCATGTGGTCAAATGGCCACTAAATGCAAGCTGAATCATTTGCGTCCATCTGGAGTAATCGGTCATCCCGCCCGTGCTGTGGAATCAATACAGGTTAGTGACCATAATCTCAGTACACTGGATAGTATTTACGATGTCCAGATATCTGCGCCATCAACAGCAGATTGTGTGTATTGAATCGATGTTAAACTGCAATGTCCATATTCTATGCACATTCACGTCCGACAACATTTACCATGAGTCTTACCGTATACACCCTGATATCCCATAACTTCGATGCCAAATACATGACATTAAATTAAACGATGGACGCATTTGTTTGTATTTTCTCATTGATTCCTATAATCGCTATTGTATGTCACTAGTGGCTTATCCTGCTTTCACCGTCCTCTCAGGGATGATAACATATTTAACGTTAATCTTGCTGAGCGGCAATTATTCGGTCAACTGGAATTTTTCATACGTAGGTATATGCCATTTCCCATGTATGGTACTGTTGGTTCTCGATGTTTACAGAGATAACTTTTAATTGGCATCATCGCGTGGACGGAATTGGATCGACTATAGGCCAAATACGGAAGGCTATGTGGAAGCAGTGTGGCTCCACCTTATGGAACAAGCGATTCCAGGTCTATTCAAAACAGAAACTATCGGGCTTCAACTGCTAGGCTGTTCCCGTTGCGTCCACAACTACCCACTCTAGAACCACGAATATTTTCCAGCATTAAGCCTAAGGCGGTTCCAGAAGTAAATTTCTTTGGTCATTGGTTTTAGGACCAATCTGAATAGTACCTTGTGTAAGTCTGTCATGTATGTGTGCGTAGGGTGTGGCAAAACAGACGACCTTTTGCATGCGTTATGAAAATCAACTGCCTATTTGTGACCCGGCTTTGCAGACATGCCCCGGTTTCATCACCAGACCAAATGTTTTTCATTGCTACTTCAAGCCTACTGTATATACTTTTCATTCTACTTTACCGCTCCCTTTTGGTTGATGATTTGGCGCACCTTGTTGTATTTTAGTTGGGCATATTTTGCGTGTTCGCTGCAAAACCTGACACAGCTTGCACTCAACGCTAGGCCTACAATGGCGCTAGGAGGTGATTTGTTGTGATCGTTGGTCAGACCGAAGTGAACAATGGACAGCATCTGCGAACCCCACATATATGACTAGGATGCGTCTTCTGAGTAGTGCAGGCCATCAGACAACAATTTTCATGTACTCCGGTTGAACAGTTTGGTTGTGCCCCACGATCAGTTGGACATGCAAATGGCTTCCGAACTGCTCTCTCCTTTTCGCCCTTTGGTCTTATTCCATCAGGTTTACACTGCGTAGAGTACCTTCAGGTCAGTGCGCATGCGACTCGGTGAAAACCATACGTGGTATTGTCCAAAGGTGTTCGCTGGTGTTCGTGAGAAAACAATACGTAGCATTGTCCAAAGGTGTTCGCTGGTGTTCGTGTTCGGTGTTCAATGTAACAGGCGACTCCGTAAAAGGATATCATCCAGCTATTTCGACTGTCTTCTAGTTCATAACTAAGTATTTCATTCTGTTTTCCGATATTTGTAAAACAGCACTTCAAAATTAAAACAAGTCTACAAAAACTGGAAACAGGTAACCTCGTTTGAAACTTGAAACCAATTCAGTTTCATGCCAGTGCCATCTAATTCATTGCCAACATATACTAATTTGTCTTAGACAACACAGGGGTTCTGCGCATCATCACCATATATATATATTCATCAACTGAGGAAATAAACTGCGAAAGATTTAATATTTTGTGAATCTACGAAAACATCCCAAAACGGGCTCACCAGAATAACCGTGTAAGGAGGAAGCTGAGAAAAATTCGATCGACGGTGATATGAATACTGCGGCTGTAGTGTCAATGTGGCGTGAAGCATCTTCGCAAATTTGCTAAATTTACGTAACGTCAATTCTAATGCATCAGCGCGCCTAAACGATTCTCACCTGCCGAAATTCGCCTAGTCTGCAACATATATTAAGTCATTTTTCCAGTTGGAGAACTCCAAAAGCTTGTATCGCATAACCAAAAACTAGTGATAAACATAGTTCTGATGACATCATACTTTTGTCGTCTTCCGTTAGCTATTTTCGCTTACGACTTTATAATCACACGTCAGTTTTAGAATTTATTCCAGCTCTTGGCAACATATTGCTGCTCGTTTTTATACTCATAATATTAAACCATTTAAAGTAAACAATGAAGTCCCGCTCACTCATCTGCCTTGAACTGTAGCAAAACCGGTTAAATCCACAAACAAATTATCGCAGACGTTTTATTTCCTTACGGTGGAACCGAAGGACACTCATCTGCACTACTCGGTAAAACAAACACTTAGTTCTCCCAGAATCCGCCTCCCTAAAAAACTAAGCCATAAGGTGAACGAGTTTACTTCTTCTAACACCATAAATTATATGCACATACCCCTCCATAATAACCACTCTCCACGGTGACGGCCATTGGTTGGCCCCACTACGCCATCAGCTGTACGTGTCTTTCTAAAACAATTATAAAACAAAACATACCGGTGCCCTACGAAACGTTTTATTCCTCAGAGGACTAAAGGATCATTTTTCCGGGGAGGCTACTTTGCTCCACTCATTAGCAATGCTTGGGGTGTCCTGAGCAGTTTTCTTGAATTTGTTACCTTGTTCTGCCCCGCCACGTTTCCCATCATTTCAGATGAAAGATGCTGACTACAGAGTTTTCCAAGAAAGAAACTAGTAGCAGAAATAACTTTTTGATATGATTGTATCTTCCCTTTGCAGGTGCGTTTACCAAACAATTGTGCATCGAATTTCGCCCAACATGTTCATTGGTGTTTTTTGCATGGCTTTGTGACTTCTTCATTGATCTGAGATCCGAAGTCACCTTGAAACCTTCACGGTCTCCTCCCTTCAACCGAGAGCTGATATGCCAGCAGTTCCGCTTACATTTAGGAACGTTCTGGATAAGGGAACGTAAGCTCGTTTTTCCCTTTGCAAATTAGTATTGACATTATAACCAAGATCTTGCGACTAAATTCCCACTATTTCTGTTATGACGCGTGAGTGAATCAGTTCCCGGCTGATTCGGAAAATAGTCTGACTACCGGTAGCTGGTTACGAAGTGTTGTCTGACTCATCATCAGGCTTTCAAATTGTCCGATAATTATTTAGGACAAAGATGCAGTGAAATCCTTAAAAAAACTATCGCGGTGGCGCTCATGACTTTATCAGTACTGTCCGGGTGGACTTGGAGAAATCGAACGTGTGAACACTTTGTTTACAACCCTGAAAGTATCAACCCAAAGATCAAGTGACTGGTTGCTTTATGTCAATTTCCGTAAAGTTGAAGAAGTCCGTTTGCCTAGATTTTTGGAATCCCACCAAAAGTTATCCACATTTTCCAAATACGGTCCCACTTGATAGACACTGATACTTTACACATAAAATTTCAACTTCTATGTGATCCAAATGATACGGACACAACATAAAGTGTCGCCCTGTCTTCAGTGCAGTTGTAAAATATCTCGTGGTTTTTTGCAAAATTAGACCCCAAAAACCGCTGTTGTTATATGACTTCGACCGTCACTGCAAAAGTTTGACAGAGAAATATGCCACATCCACTCAGTTGTTTTACTAAATTAGCTCGTCTGAACAAAGCACACAAATATAGTAGTGTTAATCGCTTAGACAACTAAGCACGCTTTTATTGATCTAGGGACTCTGAGTAAAAACCGGAGATTTCACTCCAGATTTCGTTCAAAGGAGCAAAATAAATAAGAGTGTGGTCCATTCCACCGAGTGGTACAACAACTTTGTCAGATGCGACAGACATTATACGCACTTTCGCACCAAGAATAGATAGATCCCGGACATTAATATCTCTTCGAAGGCGATGTTGATCATGAACTCGTTTGTGAATGACATTTTCGAGCGTATTGCTCCTGAGTCTAGCCGTCTTGCCCACTACAACAAGCAGATCACTAGCAGAGAGATCCAGACTGCCGTTCGTCTGCGTTACTCTAGTGCGCCATGGCTCAGAAGGTGGTTTCGGGTAATGCTACGAAGAAGGCTTCGAAGGTGAAGGTTCCGAAGGTTGACAAGAAGAAGAAGCGGAGGAGGAAGGAGAGCTATGCGATCTACATCTACAAGGTGCTGCGTCAAGTCCACCCGGACACTGGTATCTCGTCGAAGGCGATGTCGATCATGAACTCGTTTGTGAATGACATTTCCGAAGACCAGGTCGTCACGTGCGGGTCTCCAGTTCCCTGTTGGCCGTGTGCATTGTCTATTGCGCAAGGGTAACTATGCCGAGCGCGTTGGTTATTATATCTCGTTGGCATAGAAATGAATGGAAGTAATCATTACAACAAGAAATATCATTGAAGCAAAAACCGCTTAATGGTCTCCTGACATCCACTGCGATTCTGACTCACAAATCCTTAAACGTAAAACATTAACCAAGTTGATTCTTGACGCATAAAAACCATCAATGGTAAGTAGAATTCTTCCACAGTAATTTGCCATAATTAGTGTCTTTCTCAACATGCGAACGGATGTAATGAATTTGGTGAGCATTTGCTGCCCCCATGAGTTGACCAGCGGAGATATATTTCGAATTTCGTCTGTTGTTTATTTACTTGCACTACGACGCAAATAACAGCAATATTTATTCCACTGCCCTAGTGTTTATATTTCAGTCTTGGATAAGAGTTGACAATCCCTATTATTATTTCGGCTACTTTTGGCCACTGTTAGGCATCAGAAGGAGACATATCTATGACACAAGACACTGATTCATAGTTTGCACTCCATCAGTAACGCACTTGTCTTCCGTCACATCGAGATGTTTGATGGTTAGGCTTAAGAGCCCGACTGAATGGTAAACCCTCGGTATTGTCTATTGCGCACACACCCAAAGTCGTAGAGTATCTGGACACAAAATCGAGCTATTGGTTACAGTTGCGCCATACTGGAAAGCCGGTAATATAAGTGTACCAAGCTCCTGCTAGAAGCATCTCGGACAAAATATTGAGGCGACATGCACGAAGAGCACCCCTGAGAATCCCCTTTGTTGTAACTTGGGAGATTCTATGTTTCTGCAGCGTTATTTTTGTTGATACAGGTTGATATCTTTAAGGCAAATTTCTGCAAATTTCTGATTGTGTTCCACTGATACCCATACCCAACGATCAACGTTTGTTTCATTTCGTCGGTTTCTGTCAGAACTGTGGTAAGAAATAGTTGTTGTCCCATATGTTGTAGCAAAGTGTAGTTTAAACTTAGCGAAGAGGATGTGAAATTGGCTACTTCCAGCGAAGGACTCCAGACTGCTCCTTTACATTTAAGCCCAGACCGACTTGCTAAAAGAACAAGGTTTAATTTTTGGAACCCTGAGAAAATCTCGCTAACTAACCTCAGAACTGTCCTACGTGGCATCAGACCAGGATTTTTGTCAGCTTCAGACCACAGTGGATGAAGGATTAAGCCAGTCATGTTTTCCCGTCTGCACGTTTTTTTCTCCGAGCGAGTTAAAATAATGGGTTATATGCCTTCGTTTATACAGGCTTTAACTCATCAGTAAGGGGGATACTCTTTGGTTCTATTTGACGGAGTTTCGTTGGCTTGGATTGGAAATAACAATTTCTTTTGACAAGGTCAAAAACAAACTAATGTTTTTTTTATTTTTTCGCTCTGGTAACTTCCGTTTAAACTTTCCAAGTCATTGAGGCTCAGTTACAAAGTAATATTGACAAATTTTGTTCGTAAACACCATTTTAAATTAAAACATGGCAGAAAATGCTCTCACCTGCTGTAGCTGAGAGCTTGGCCAAGAAGGGGTTCAATCTACTTGAAACAGGGCGACAATTATCTAAGGTCCATTGAAACGATGGAACCTAGATAAAGTTGCTTTTAACCCTCCGGTCAGTAATACCTCTGTGTCTGAATAAAATTGTTTTTTGAGGACACCAGGCAGTTACAGGTTTTTGTTAGTAAGATCTGAACAGACAACCAAAAATAAAAGCAGCTCATTGGATGCTGCTTTTCAGTCTCACCATATCTGTTGTTTTCTTTCCAATCCGGTTTATAGAATGGATGCATGTATACCAGCTATTCAGTCAAAAATTTTTGAGCAAATAGCCCAACCACCCGTTCTCCTTCGGTGAACATATTGTTTTGGAAATAAGATCCCAGTCAATCTAAGTAGTGAATGGATACACTGGCTTAAGGATAATTTAATTGATTACCACAAATGTTCTGTTTCTCTTAATCGCAACCTATTGGTGCTCATTTCCTGAAATTTTATAGCGTTACCTACCACCAGACTCCGGTTTAAGGCAATAGTTGCTAGCTTAAATTTATGAGATAAATCTTGTTATTAGTTACAACCTGCTTAGTTAAACTCGCTTGGCTTGAAAAGGTATCAAAATTTGAAGTTCCTTAGTCCATTAGCCACAGCACAAATAGGCTACACTGGTCATTAGTTTGTTCGCCGAGCCGGCCTACTTGACTGCAATGTTTTCGCCAACAATCGCGGTGACATCATCAGCTTGTTGTTAGGGAGCAAACATTCAGCAGCAATCTACCTCACCCAAGCTACCCACATTTCCCCCAATGGGGCAATCGTCTAGAATTTGCGGGGTGTGTCAGACAAAATTGTTCTCCTGTCAACTGACTCCGACTTTTCCTGGGTAACACATCACTGGTTTTCTTGGCCGAAGTTCAACCGACGCATAATGTATACTTGCCTATGCTTTAAGCTAAATAATGAGGACTTTTGCGCAGGTTGAGTATACTAATTTCAAAACTCCTTGTGAGACTGAGCAAGTTTTCAGTCATCTAGTATTTAGTCACAACGTTAAAAAACTGCAGAGTTATGATATGAGTTAGTTTAGTTTTCCAGTTAGTTTAGTTTAGTTTCCATTAGTTTTCCAGTGGTAAACTTGTGTTTTAGCTTATTCGCACGGTTGATCTGTGGAATTCTTTCTGCTACATTGTTGGAGTTGGCAGAAAAACAGCTGAAATGTCAGAAACTCAAACCAAGCTCCGGTAAAACACCTCAACTGAATCTCACTGTGCATTAAAAAATGCGACGACAACGTTGACTGCAGAAAATGTTCAGTCCGTTAAAAGTACGATGAAGATTACTGCAATATTCTTATTCTTACGCTTGAAACAACATACAGTACCGTTTTTTATGGTTTTTTCAACAATTTCATGATTGAAATAACGGGATGCACTAGCTTGTCAAAACCTTAACGTTCTTCATTTGGGTGACATCAAGATAGCTGTGAAGGCGTTATATTTTGTAATAAATCCAACTCAGCATGAAAAGTAGTTATCACCGACATTGTTTATGTCTTTTGGTGAAAAACTGTAAGTTTTTTCGTCAACTGTGGCGTTGCTAGATGATTTTTAATTACTGCATTACATAGATATTAGCAAAAGTTTTTTCACTTTGAAGGCTAAGCAAAAAATCGTCGGATTTTTCTACTCACCCGCAGATACAACGACGCATTTGCTAATTATCCTCGATGCTTCCTCGTCTAATTAATCCTCTAATAAAGATTGTTATTCGCCATGTGAAACTTTAAAATCTCGAAACAAGATCTATTAGTCTATTTTGCTGCACATTCTGTGAGTTTGTGTCTCTATTTAATTTCTATTATTATTGCGCTATGCAAAAAATTTGGTTACGCCCGTTTCACTGGAACATTTAGCTTCTTATTTCTAAGACTCTAACATGCGTATAAATAGTTTCGTTTCGCTCCTAACGAACACCTTTCACAGGCAAACTTACTCGAAATTTTTGTGGTATTGAGACAGACAACTATACAGTAAGAAGTATGCTTGATAAACCTACGCTTGAAATAAGAATATGCTTCCCTTGGGGAATGGTCTATAAAAATGAAAAATATACTTAAATTTTAATAAAATCCTGCAAATTCCATTTGTGTCTCTGACATGAGTCAACTTTATTCTGCAAGCACCCCACGAAACCATATCCTCTTGTAACTTTTGTACTTTCGGGTAGTGTTTAAACGCAATATCGAGTGAGTAAAAGGAAAGTTTGTTTTCTTTTAAGATGTGGAATTGACGTATAACTTATGTTATCCAACATCATAAGGGGCATGGTTTGTATAGTATTGGTTTTCATCACCAACTGGTTGAGTGATCACACAATCACCTGCAGATACTGATAACCGAACTGCACAGTTTTCGCCATCGCCGGTCTCAGCTCCCCTGAAAGCGGATGACAGCTAGAAACTGAGGATCGTTTAAAGAAACTGGGTACTAGCAAGTGCCGTCATATGTAAATTTGCTGGTCTGAATTTTTGTCTAACTTGCATCTGTGAATAACTTGCATCTGGCTACATAACTGCATTGTTACCTTCTTCTTGTTGCTTATCAAAACTTTACTAGCTCTATAACATAAAACTGCAGCAGCACAAGTGCCGTTGGTTCAACTCCAAATGCTTTTGTGAATATATCAAAGTTGCACAGTCATGTCACGTTTCAGCAACTGTGGGCTGACCACAGTATCATTAATGTTCCTTGAAGTAGGTTATGGTCTCAACTTTGATCATTCATAGGTATCCCAGACAACACACAAGAAGGTCGTCGGCATACTATCAACATTAGTGTCTTTATTTGCGTTTAGTTTATTTTGTTTGGAGTCACTTAGGAACCACAAAACAACAGATTTATTGCAGTTCTGACAGAATAACAAATATTTACGCGGACAGGGTTTGTTTTTTTAAATATGAAATGCTCAGATTTTACCTTATTGCTGTAAATCTTACTTCAAATAATCAGTTGGAAAATAAGTAGCGTATATTCAATGATCCATCAATAGAGTTGGCGTCCTGTAAGTGAATCCAATCTACGCTGAAAAGCCTTGTTTCATCACCACTGAGGATAGTCTGCAGTGCACATCTCACGGAAATATTGGGTCTTCGGAACTCGTGAGCCCTATGCTTGTAGTTTGATCACCTAACTGTCTAACGATGAACTGCTGAGCGGCAGCGTCATAAGCCGCACATGAAGAAGATACTTCGTCACTCATCTTTCGATCAAGCAAAGATCATTTATTAGCTTCTACTTAATTTTCATCCCCTTGTAATACAAGGAGCCTAGTTATTCTAATTTGTCAGATTAAGGTAATATCCAGCATGAAAATTATGCAGCTCAAGTAAGCTGTTACAGATGTAAAAAGAGCAAAGGACAGAAAATTTTGTTTAGCACTAAAGTTTGACTAGCTTTCCAGACCATTTCTAGAGTGATCTGGGTGATTTATCTTCAACGCAGATCAATCAAAAACATAAACAAAAGCAAGCAAATACCACAAGTTAAAAAGACTGCTTCGTTCGGCCCATGAAACACGAATTATTATCAAGCATTTAGCGCGAATTCTGTCTTGTACTAATAATACCACCTATTTGTCAATTGACTGCTACGCCCTAACCGCCTCTCAAATGTTGTGTTCATACCTCAGTTTGAATGTAAAATAGAACCTCGAAAAGCGAGCTCATTTCCAAAAATTTGCCCAAAACAGGACTATCAAAAACAGATTGTCTCCTGTTAGAAATTTGCCCCTTTTTTGTTAGGATCGTCAATATCGCCACGGAAAAAGCCGCTTTTACTTTCTCAGTAACAGCATTTTCGCTGCAAAAAAAAAACAGAAACAATAAACAAAGTTCAAAAAATAATTTGTCTGTTTTCTATACATTCTGATTGGTTGGTTCATTCATCACCGGTAGTTATTATACTTGGCTGGGAAATTCGTCAAAATAATTAATTGCAACTTTGGAACAGGCATGTTGATATCATTCTACCAGCATTAGGTATGATCAAAACAGTTCAACATGGGAAAATTCTCCGACAATCTATCGAGAACCTATGTCTAATTAAGGCGCTATATTTACTCTCTAGCTGGAGTATTGATGAAGCAAAAGCTCACTTAAAATCAAAGCATAAAATCTAAAAACGGAAAAGCGTTCGAAGGTCATTGAAACCGATAGAAAATCCGGTATTTGGGAGTATCTTCAGTCACCTGAATAAGTCAGAAAAGACTCATGCAAGCTAACATTAGACAACAGTTAGTTTTACATCCGACATGGTCTTAGAAACCTAAACGTGTCGATTGTTCATGAAACACAAACTACGTATGTCTATTTTATAACACACAGATCACCAGGGATTTTGCCTTTCCCAATCCACAAGAAATTCATCAGTCTACTCTTCTCTGGGTTGCAATCATACCAACACCGCAATTAAGCAAACCCCTCAACCTGGCTGAATGGTAGGGTTAGAAAGGATATAGTTTTGGCAAAGTCTTACGTATATGACTTCAAGAAGGCCACTCGCTGCACAATGAATGTAAAACGATTCCCCAGGATTTTGTCTGCAGCACTCTACTAGAATTTGCTTCTTTTTTCGGAGAGTTCCCAGTTATTTATAGTTCCGGCTATACATCCATGAGTTTTAATTCAGAAGTCAACTTATGACCACATTTTTAGTCAGTTTAGATTGTAGATGTCTTATTTTTCTGCGGATTTTGCATATCCAATGAACAACAATGAGGCGAACGTCGTAGCTGGCTGTCTGTAGATATCTTCAATCATTTCACTCTCCGTGTAACAGATTCACGTTTGCCATAAAATTTTTGCGCTCACTCCGTGATTTGTTTGTGGAAGACCACAGATTTTTTTCAGGTTGCTTCAGCTAGTTGTAGGTTTTAATTGCCCGGATTTAAAATTACTAATTTTTTCGGATAAAATTTTTCTTTGTCACTTCGCATCCGACAGATTATTTTTTCCCTCGTTGAAGGGTTTCTCTTAAAACGGCCTGTCATCTCGTCTACAATCAGCTCTATCTCGCGTCGATTTTCCGGATTCAGACAGCCATATAACCTTAATAATGACGACAGGTGGAAACAAAAGTTCGATTGTGGAGTTTATCGGTGTGAAAACCGCCCGTCTAGTAATAAGTTAGCATATCTTGATCTTCTTAGCCGTAGAAAACCTTTTTCAGTACTTGTACTAACTGCTTAACTTTGTTTTGTGCTATTTTTTATACAGGGTTATCGATACGAAGTATATTTGTGTGTCTTATGTAGTACGGCAGACGACCACACAGGAATCTGTTTGTGGTCGTTTGCCAGTATTCCATGGTGTCTATAAACAAGACTAGTAGCAATTTAATAAACAGGCACTTCTTTTTATTCACGGCAGAGTTCCCGACTAATCATTACGGAACCTATTGCTCTCCCAGCAAGTGGAACTTTACAGACGAAGTTAAATGAGCTCCGTAATACGAAAGACTTTCGGCACACAATCGCCTTTATAAGGAAACTCACCCTTCACCACACGTAAGCATGCACAGGCGTACGGGAATGAAGCATCGGTGTCAACACCGATGCTGCTGTCTTTGTTGATGATGATGATGATGATGATGATGATCATATGCGGTTTTGCTGTACGTACCTTTTTACAAAGCCGATTTGCTGATATCCCTTACCCTATGTCGGAATCGGGTCCGGTGCATTGCAGATCCCCTGAGCTAACACGGTTAATGCTGGTGGCAACCGTGCCACAGACATGGCCGCTGCGGTGTTGCTCATGCTTGGAATTTAACCGGCCAGTGCCGAAACACCTTTATTCTCATAACCCTATTTCGTGGGGTGGAAGTGACTCTCACCAGATTGATCATGCTTGCACAGACAAACAGTGTATCTAGGAGGGATTTGTCATGCAAATGACTTATACTGCGTAACTTGCAAACAGAAAAACATCCCTATCTTTCGCGAACTGCAGACATTCATCGAAAACGCAATCTTTGGTGGTGGACATTAGCGGAGACTGCAAAGTGAATATAAGCGTTGCCGTTATAACTGAAGCTCTGAAAAACAGGTTACAAGGTGTGGATAATCTTAACGAAGCAACTTTGGCTTATGGTTTATACAACCAGATGGATATTGACTTGCTGAAACCTTATTGAATAATCTACACAATTTCATAGACTTAAAAATGGTAAACTGCCCATTACTCTACTAAAACGTATCTAGCAAAATGACCCTTTAATACTGCGAATTTTTTCTTTTGTGAGGACATTTTTGTTCATTTTCTTGTATTCAGAGCAGTTCCTAATACTCAGCCTTTTTATAGCTTGATCTTCTCATGGAGTCAAGTTTGCTTAACGGAACTTGTATGCAAAAAACGGAAAAAGTTCTAGTAAAAAAGCAAATTAAGGATAAAACAAGGATTTGAGACCAGCGCCCTGCGAGTTAAGGATTTCACGGAAATTATGGTATTTTTTAGAATGCTATCATCAGCTGGCTCATTTTTATACGGATTACGGTTGTGTAATCGCGATTAAATTTCAAAAGGTTTGCTTCAGAAGGTGCTTTGTTAGATTTGCTTGTGAACATTAAGCGGCCAACATTGCGAATCAGTGACATAATGGAACTCCTTATATCCACAAAGTAAGAGACGAAAACTATTTGCAGTGCTTTTGTTGGATTAAGCTAATGGTTATCCTTACGTGAATTGCGAATGCTTGACCCATCGTCTAAGTGCATCACACCAAGCCTTTTAAAACTCATGGACTTGGTTCAACCCAAAACACCATTCTTTCTAGGCACCTTAAATTTCTGGCCGCGTTTTTTTACCGTTTCTAAACAAGGGGTTACTTAGATGCATCAGTACGTTTCCGAACTACCGATGCTTCTGGGTTAAATTTAAATTATCTACCTCATCCCTATCAAAAGTTTTGTCTTTAACTCACCAATGCTCGGTCACAGAGCTATTATCATCTCTTATTCGAGAAAAAAAAATGACCGTCCAGTTAGCGTGCTTTCGGGTAATTTTGGTATTTCCTATGTCAAAATTTGATACCAACTGACAGGACAAATTACCGGCAGGAAGGAACGCTGGTTAGTTTAGTAAAACTGTTCAAGGAGTCGCGTCCAGTATATGTGACTGGTCTTTTAAGGCAGCCGATGCATGTATTTCATTTGTGCGCCGGTACCACATCGTACCTTTTAAGTAAACTAAAAGTTACCGTAACTCAGTTTTTGGTTGTCAATAATTCTTTCTACGGTAAACGTAAATGAGACCCGGATTTTGTAATTTTCGAAGTAAATGAATGGGCTGCAAATTATTTCTATGATTTTGAGCATAGACACATTTCATTGAATGGACAGTATATCAAATGAAATCCCAAATCCTGCCCACTGTCTATGAAATATGAACATAATCTCTGGCTTACACTCAACTATTTTTGTAATAGTCACTTTGAATTCCGTCCCGGAAATAAAACCAGTCTACTCTACAGGGCGCTGAGGCACTGCACAGCTGTTTCAGCTTTATTGAGGACTATCATCATTGCACATCCCACGAAATTAAAAGTGTCTCCAACCCCCGACGTTTCGAGCAGTGTTCATCGCTTAATCGTTTGACCATGGGCGGTTGAACGGCACCCTGATTAGCTCTTAGACAGCATGTAGTGTCACTCTTCTGTCAGCCACAGCAACCGCATCACATGCTCACTTATTGATTGTCACCTCATGTGACAGCTTTTTCGTTTGCACAATAGTGGAATACTGCTTGTAACTGATACAGTTGGTCAATTTACTTTTTAATAACGTTGTAAATAGTCCATCAAAAGACTGTTGACAGTTCTACCGACTTCAAACTTAACTGGTCGTAGACAGGCTCACCAATCTTTTCCACCAATCTCACCAATCTCTTCAATGACAATAAGGATGAGAAAAAATCTCCTTCCAGGTATATTTCTGTTCCACGTGATATGACATCATCCACTGGCTTCTCATTCTTTTGGCTATGTGAGTTGACATGATTGCAAGATGTGCAAACACCTGAAGGACAAGAGTGTGGCAGTCCGCAATAGCAAACATTCTTGCCGAATTCCAAAGCCGGGAACCGAAGGAATGGTTGGATATTTCTAATCGCAACAATTGCACTAAGGTCTACACAAAACAAACTTCCAGGGAATTGCACGTCAGAATTGGTGAACATAAAGGGAGCTTTTGTGTCAAAAGCTAAACGTTGCCCAGCAATAAATCCACCGAGTGTTCCCAAACTTTCCCGGCTATTACTCAAACCTCTTTTTACATGAAGTTATTTTAATGGTTTTGTATGTTTCCACCACACTATTTTTACAACACGTGTTAAATGGTTTGAGATTATACATTTCAGTCTCCATTGCTCCAGTGCCCCGGGCTCACAGGTCCCACTTCAACAGAATGAAAAGCCTGACTGTCACATTATGAGAAAGAACGGTACAAAGGAAACCAGAACAACTGAACACCAACCGTTAACAAACAACGGTTGATTAATGCCATGACAGTACAATGATGACAGCGGTAGCGAGACAATCTCGCTAATATGCTTGACATTTCTTCACAAAAAGCTACTCAGTCGCACGTGCACGTGAATACTGTCCATGAATAATTAACATTAAAGAGGACGCGATGGACCAATTCGACCGGAAGTTTTCCAGTACAACAATGCTCAAGGCCATTCGGCATATGTGAGTTTTCCAAAGGATTTTGTAAGAAGCAATAAAAACAAGGTTACTATGGTTAACGGTTGACTAAACAATTTGGAAAAGGTCAACACTAGAAGGATAGTTCAGTCTTAACAGTACTCAAGGTCAAGAAAACCGCCTTTATTCGATTGAAGAAAACCACAAGTAAGGTTGCTGGAAACTCTATAACAGCCCTCGACGGTTTCCGCTCTTCTTGAGACGAATCGGATAGACCTTGTTCTGAAGGCATATTATTTTTGTTTCCTTGACCAACGTCTATAACACAAATACCCCGTACTTACCGATGTCGTGATCACAAAAGGTACAGGCTTCACTTATTCGTATGGAACGACCAACACCACCATTTAAACAACCAAAAAACCAAGTCTTGATTTCACAGGCATCGTGGACAAACAGTGCACATCCTCTATGAACGCAGTTGTTTATAACTTTACCAGTATAAAAACTCCATAGTATAGCTAACACAACGATGGATATGGCTTACATTCTCTTCAGAAGCAGTGTAAATTGCCCTCGAGCGTTTGCGTAAAAAACGCAGTTTGCGAACGCAAAGGATGTGGGGGTATTCAAGTATGAAATATGATCGCTTGAAATTCCAGGGCTATGTTAGTCTGATGAGCCCTGAAGGGGTGAGAACGGCAGGATGCCATCTAGACGTGTCTATAATTTCGGTTATATCAAGGAAATCTAGCAGTTTCACAGGTTAACAAGCATTTCTATGCAATTTAAAGCCAATTAGTCAACCAAAGAATCCAACTACTCTTCTTGAAGAGAACTGTTGACAGAAAGCTAGCTCTATGAGAATCCTATGACGGGATTACACATTCATGCTTTCCTTTAATGTGTCGGTTGAATAGCTTCTGGTATACACAAAGTGAGTAAAAAAACCTCACGATACTTAAGTGTTCATGAATCACTTTGAGCAGGACTAAAAACTATAAAATTCTTGGACTTTCAAATCTCTCCAATAGATGGAAGCAAACTTAGTCACTAATCCATTTGGTAGTATTACCGAGCGTAAATGTGGGTGACTTTTGTTTCTGCGCATCTGGTTCCTCTAATGATGTTTCTAAGGCCAGCGAAAAGTGGAAAACACCTGCCGGTAATCGGAATAATTGCGACTTTTTATTTAGGCTCGGCTATTACCCTTCAAACGGTTCAGTAGCAAGGTCTGAGGTTATTTTTTCCAACTGGGTGACATCGGTTGTGAGCACATGGTACCCTACGCTACGTTGTTCTAATCTTATTTTCGGTCAACCTTTCCGGTTTCTTCTACTGAGGTAAGTCATCCTGATTGCCGATTACTTTTGGTATCGCCGGCCGGCAACTGATGGGCAAACTCTTATGTCAAATCTGAACGGAACAATGGGGCTTCAGTGTTAGCCGTCCATATTAGACACTGATTATCGTCATTCCTTGAATATTTCGTGGAGGTACTGTAGGCAAAAACATGTTTAATTTTGCCAGTAATTGCAGAATTTCTAGAAGTCGTGCCACTTGAACAGTCATCCTCCCACCACTACGCGATTATTCTGATTGGTCAAAAACAAAACAAAAGAGCATGGAACTTTAATTATACTCTCGCTAGAGTTCATCAAGAGTGCAACACCTGGCCGTGGCTGGATAGCTGACAGGCAAGGCGAACGTGGTACGATTACTCCAAAGGCGCGCGCCGGTTGCACCAAAATTATTATGTATAAGCAGTAGAAGCGACGCTTTGACAATAAACAAGCAAATTATTCCAAAAAATGGCACACTGGCAATCATATCCTAACACTTCAATACATGTAGATATATACTGCATATATAGAAGAGTTCATACCCTTATACCAGACAGATATCTTGTGGAAAAGTAACTTGGATGCATAATTCATCCACATAAAAATAGTAGCAGGACTTCTGGCACAAAATTTACATTACACAACACGGCAAAACTGAGGATGCACTTTGCTACCTCCAGTCGACTTTGACAAATACGATTTATGAAATAATAACCTGACTCTAAATATCAGAAATTAGGTGGAAAACTACATCCTATGCCAACAAGAAACCCTGACATCGTCAACAATCCAAGGATTCTATTCCACCAACTCGCCACGAGTTCTGAGCTCAACGTTTCAGCTTTGCCACTGAGCTGTAACGGCCCACGTTAGAAACGTCATACGCAGATTTGGTCGGTTCGTACCGTTTGCCCGACAGTCGCAGGATCCCTGTTGTGGTGAGGGATTCTCTCTCCACACTAGCCTAACCATCGAAACCTTTCCACTGATAGCAATTTTACATGTTTCATTCATGAAAACTTAAACCGGTCCCAGATTTTGTAGCAAGAGTTGCACCTGCCACACAATCCTTGAAAGAAAACCGGTCGCGAATGGATGCAGCGCAAAGTGTGTTCACTCTGACTAATTTTCAGACCGTTAGAAACAACTAACGAGACAATTCCATTCCTGCCTTCTAAATGGACAACAAAAGTGTCGTTGAATTATCCCTCTTAGTGGAAATTAATTGCGTTACTTTGAACGATTTTCTGTGCACTCTTACCATACCCGTCTGTGCCACTCTCGGCTGTGAGAAACTAACCTACCTACCTGATGAGCTCCAAGAGGGGCAAAACCGGTCGTGGGCTGCCGAATAATTTTCAACAACCTTGTGATTAGTCTCTTTTATGAACCTGTGAATGATTTGTCTCAAGTGATAAATTTTACCCGTTTAATTTATCAGAACCCACGTCACAAAGAACAAAACTGGGCGGCCCTGATTCAAATAAATTTGTTTTCTGAGCGGAAATCTACTTCCTGTCTAGCATTCTTTAGAGAAACCCCCATTTTGGGGTGCATTCATGGTCATTAGCTTCGGTCGCTACGCCAGGTGTCTTGCGAGTTCTGTTGTGACGACGACAATAGCCCTTTTGCCATGCTGACGCTTTAACTCGTAACTGTCTTTGAGATCCGACTCCTTTATCTTTACCGAAGGACAGTCTTGCCAGTTGCGTCCGGAGAATTTCTGCTCCACAAGCAGATTAATATATTCTTTGATTGTGACAGGGTTCCAACACTTGATTACAGTCCACACGTGATCCACATATCTTCCGCTCTATCACGGAACGTGTTGCTCTTCACTGAGGGTTTATTCACGCATACGGTCTTCGTCAAATGACAGCTGTACTAATTTAGAAGCAGCAGTCATCACGACTGCATCGCTGCAGTTGCTAAAATCAGAGCGTTCCTTTCCCCCTAAGTAAGGATAATGGTGATGGCGCATCATCCAGCAAGTGTTTCTGCGGAGTTCTGAATAGCCTCCAACCGTTTGTTCAGACACGACTTGAAAAAGGTTATTTGGCTCCCTAATGACTTCATGAAAAGCTGTTAATTCGATTACCCGTCGGAGTTGAAATAAACCTGAACCGTGCGAAAATTTGTCCGAAGTTGTCTGCCTAACATCCAATAAACTCTGGTAGGTTTTCGACCGACTCATCTCTCTGACTGAATAGCAACTGGTCGACAGTTGCGTCTTAACTCCTGATGTCCTCATTTATTAGAACAGATCTCGGAAGTTTCTGGCAACCGATGCGCCTTCCATCTCTTGATGTGAGTAGAAACCATCTGTGTTCCCGGTCATTCATCATAGAGGTAGACTATTTTAATGTGTAACAACCATCCGGCGAGTGTTCTGTATTCGAGTTGTATACTTACACTGACAGTGTGCAACTTGCTTGGAGCAGTCAGGCTAGTAATTTGCCCTAGTATCCGTCGATTTGACTCTGAGTGTAAAAGCTAGTTTGGTTTGAAACTTTTCGAGTACTTGCGGTCCGGTCAAACGGGAGAAGTAAATCACTCTGGCGCAGGGTTTAGTGAGTCCCCCGAAGGCATTCACTCGCGCACTAAGACAAGGTTAAATTTACGCAGACTGTTTCACCACGATTTGCAGTCTTGAGCACATCATCGTCGCCATAAACAGAATGTACCCTGGCCGAGTTGAGTTTGTTGATGGTTTGAGAGTTGAGACCCCAAACGAACTCGACCAACATTGAGTCCAACATCGATGGTAGAGACGAATAAACTGTTCTGATCACAGAGGTGAAGTATCATTGCACTGGATACTCAAGGTTTAGCGAGCTCCCAACGTACTCTCGTCAGTACCCGAGCGAACAAATTTGTAATTTATACCATCAGCCAGAACTAAGATATCACCACCATGTATTATATAACCAGGGTGATTTAGTTGAATGTTTAGCTCTAGTCTCATTGTGTACGGGCTGGCGTCTATCGCAGGGCGAGAGCGGTGATAAACAGGTACATCTGACCAGGGCTTCTACTTGAGAGCATGAATCCATCTTTGAGTCTCACAGCAGATATTCTCGAATTCATTGGTTTCCTGTCATTCAAATTCGATTCACCAAGTGAGCTATGCAGGATGCAAATAGCAGCTTATCCTGCAGCCATCACACCAGATAAATGAACTCCGTGAGTGTAAATTGTACTGAAGTTTGGATTTTTAGGTGTATTTCTTACATAAAGGGCACACAGTTATTTTGAATGTATCCGCCATCATGGCTAATCACCCATGAGGATCTAGTTTGAGGAGCGCTCAAAATGGCTTGAATGCACCGTGAACGTTTTATGTTAGGTTTCCTTCTTGTTTTCAACGAATAGTAAAGTGTGACTAAGCACCGAGTGTATGAGGTATGAGGTAAGCCTGAATGCGTGCTTTCCGCAGGAAGTGATTGCCTTACTGGATAACTTGCAGCCAACAAATTCCCGAACACATTTTCAGGGGCGCAGTGACGCTCTCAAAAATTGAAATGAGGTATGCAGTAAGTCCACGTTGTTCTGCAACCATGGTAACTCCGTATTGCTCAAACCTAGGAAGAGGGCTAACTGAGGATCCTTATCTGAAGATTTCTATTACGAGTTCGAGTCTTAAAGGCAGGATGTCGAATGTTTTTATCCGCAATTTTCCGACAATCTGTTGCAGGAATTAGTTTCTTGCATCTTCGGATGGAGGTCGGATTTTCAAGACACTAAAATCGCCCCAGGAAATATGCGCCTCAGATCAGTAAAGCCTTCACTAAAAATCGTTCCAAAACCCTGGGAAATGATGCATCCCACACAACCGGTAAGCGTTTGAAACCAAATTTTAGGACGCGGTAAGCGATGGAACCACCTCACACCGTTGGGAGACATCCGAAGGTATCACTTCCACAACTAACACTTGCCTATCCTTTCCTCATGTTCAAGTACACCAAAATATACGGGTATACCCTACGCGTATTTTGGTGCTAGCTACCAACATGTCGGGTTGTTTCGGCATGCAAGTGTCATCATTCGCAACCTATCAAGCGCCCGTTGATAGTAAGCAAAAATTCGGCTGATAGATTTCTTTGCCTTCCATTTTTACATTTTTCATTAGACTTCAAAATCAAAATGGAACTGACATATTTTGTAACGAAAGTGATCTGTCGTCACCGTGTAGTTGAAGGCCGTGATTCCGAAGCGTTCACCGCCATATTAGGCCTGCCGGATGGCTGAACTCACAAATCCAGCAGGCGGGTTGCCTTCCAACAATCAAGTCAGGCTGTTTTCAATGTCCAGTCAGTTTAGTATCCCGAACATTGTCTGATCGAATGGAAGATGGAGTCACCAAATAAATGCACCAACAATGCATCAGACTGGCATGTTCTCTTCCCACAACTGCAATGATGGTAACCACATTCAAAGTGACAATTTACCCGGTAGTCCTATAGGAATCCTTCAGTTTGGTATTCTTCGGACAGTCAAGTTAGAAATATTACAGCTCAATAGAAAATAACCCACCGGCTGTTCTGCTTTGGCTGATACACATTTCAAAACTTCGTTCACTTTGGTCTACAAAGCAACTGTAGTATGACTGACCAGATGATGCGAGTAGATGCAGTCAGCTATGTCGCCTTACCTTCTAGGTGTGATTCATCAGCCGCTTCGATAGCGGTGCAGCCAGCGCATACTAAGATTCTACAATTCTTGTCGTGTCGCATGCCACCTCTTGGCTTATCTTGGCCAAAGCTGGAAGCCACGGTGCTGTATTCATCATTAGGTGTTATCACCCAGCTCCTCATAATAGTCAGCATGGAAAAGCTGTGTAGTTTTAAAAAGCTTTACGGTCAAAATGACTGTCTACTACTAAAATGTACCATGCTCATACTTTATTAGAAGAAATGCCTCCATTAAATCTCCTTCAACATTGCGAAGGTATATCTAAGGCATTGATTCCCAGATCAGTCTGAATAAAGAAGAACAAAACTGCTGAAAGTTTAATTCATTTTGTACAATTTTTTCTGTCATAATACGTGCAAACCAAAGTAAACTGAGAAAAATCACGTTTATTCTCCATCCTTACGGAGAAGTAAAAGTTTATGTGGCCAAACAGTGAAACCAGGTCTACTTCAAATATCCCACAAGAATTTTTCATAGCAGAATTCGGGCCTGAATCGACAAATAAATACTGCTTCGAAGGATCCCTAACTTCTTGAAGAACAAGGTCATAAACTTTGTCCCAGCTAGACAACAGTCCTAATGATCGGTGATTTGAATATGGCCCGCTGAAAGTTAAATTATCGTCGGGCAGTACTGAACCCAAATTGACATCAAGATAATATCCCATTCGCTTGCTTACTATGCCCAAGTACATTGGATCTCTACTTGTTTTGCTAAACTGTACCCGCCACATACCTTGCCGCAAGGGCTTACCCACCGACAGCGATATATTAGCATGTGTGCGTGAATGCGTTTAGCAGACGTACTCACCGATGCGTATTCGTGCCCCGTCTGCTGAACCAACCTTGACTCGTTCTGCTGTAAGTCCCATGCCAAACAGAATCATACCTGGGAAGGGACGGCTCCTAACAGGTAAAACGCTCAGATGTTGGAAACAGGAAACGAAGTCACAGGACTACATAAAAAGGAATTTGTCACACCAAGCAGCAAGTTTTTAGAAAGTAAATGTCCTGAGCTTTTTACCGAACAAAAAGTTATTTTGATAGTCTGCAGAACAAACACACCACAGAGAGGTCGTAGTCGATGCCACTGGCAAAATCTTCAAGGACACACACACATTCGCACAAAGTGTGATTCGACGCATCTGGTACAAGTGAAGAATTTAAATGAGCTGCAACATAACACTAAATGCCGAGCTGGCCGTGCAGCATCCAACTAATCATATTAATCCGTCAACAACACACCTACCTGTGTAAGCAGGGAAGCCCTTCGTTGCGGAGTTGTTTATCAGAAAACACCAACTAAACAGTTACAAACTATTGGACTTGAAAGTAAACATCTCACATGCAACTTGTTTTTAAAAACTGAACAACCTCACGCGTCTTCTTCAAATTTCGTGGATATTCGTTGACTATCACGCACTTGTAGACGAACCCTGTATCTGTACTAAACCCCACCCTCCATTAGATGCGAGTTGGTTGCAGGAAATACATACTACTCGCATGTCTCATCAGTAATATCCGCCGTTACACCTGTAGCAATGGCCGTTTAATAACGGTAGGTTTGCACCACGAAATACATTCGATGTGCACAATTTTGGATACGACTGTTGAATTCGATTATCTGAAGCGAATTTAAGCGCGTACAATTAATATGGTCTCAATTTAGATCATGCACAAACCACTTTTCTGCAGGACAACTGTGACTGCCTGTTTGTGACGGCTGCCCTGACAGTGCCAAACTCTTTCGTCCAGCTTAGGCTAGAAGCTTCAGCTTAAAAATTGACACAGCTGTGCTGAATTAATTTAACCTGGTTACCTGGTTGCGACCTGAATTGGCATTATCGATATTCAACTATTCACTCCTTCCTTTATTCTAGCATCCACCACCGAATTACTCAACCCTAACATGACAACGCATACAATCATTAGCACTGGGAGACCAAACGACAATGGAAATTGTAGTCTGGTCAAAACATCTGGAAGGGGATTATCCGTGGTAACTAGGTGTGGAAGGGAAAGTCCATGGCTTATAACGTCGTATTTCTCGTTCTAAATCTAGATAGGCTTGAACTCTTTAAAGGTATCCGGACCAGATTTCAACCCAAGATGTCTATAACCATGCTCGATATGCCAGTGCTTATTCGTCCGATCGTAATTCATCCTGTACGTTGCATTTCAGCTGATGCATGTAAAAAATGATCCGTGCAGGTGAGGTAAATTCTAAGTATCCACTTCGGATATTATTATTAAGCTTTTCCCTTTGTATGCTCTCAAGGGATTCACTAAATAATAAGTTTGAAGTTGGTAAAAACCGACTGGATTAAGTCCAATATTTTAAACATGGACTGAAATCTGAATCATAATTGGGTTGATTAAACTGACCTTCTCTACCCTTTCGTAAATCATGCCAGAGCAGCGATCACTTAGTCAGCAAGTGATAACCTTGTGTTCTGATGCTGCTTTGCCATACATTTTCGTGTGTAATTTCCAAATTCTGGTGCAACTTTGGGTACTCGTAGAACCGAATATGGATTCCTTTTGGTTTCTCATTGGACCGGACAGTTGAGGCCATATTCAAGCAGACGCTGTTCATGAGCATATAACCAAATACGGCGTTAATATTCTGTAGAAGAAATGATATCTCACACAATACGGAACATACTGAGATTGTAACCGTGTTATTTATGCATATTTCCATTGCAGTTCGCAATGGAAGTTCGCATGTTTTGTTCAATCGCGTAGGTCCCGTCAAAAAGATGGACCCTCAACAACGACATGTGCAATAAAGCCATAGAGTAATGGCCCCTGTAAACCGTTAGAACAAACTAGGAAGCAAGCCCCATATTTTACTGTATTCTCTGTCCAGAACTCAGACCGTTGGTGGGTGATGTCAAAGAAAAACTACAGGAATCTGATTTTAGACTTTTTTTCAATGACGAAGTAGGTATGGTCGATCCAGAAGAAACACAACTGTGTAATGTAGACATTACTTGTACAAACTGAGAGCCCATGGCTCGGTTCTCCTCAGTGTCTCCCAATATAGAATTTCAGGCCCCAAATCTACCATCAGCTTTGCACGAAATAAAAGTCTTGTATGTAACTTTGTGAATGCCAGGATTCTTAGGAGGATAAGGACCGCTTTCTTAAGAGGTGCTTCAGGCGTTTCTTATAGGCTGGGGCATTAATTTTACTACACTACGACCTAGGGGGAGTTACTATAAAATGCTCATCTTTGTTGGTAAGTAAACTAACACCAATTTTATCTGTAAAGATATATGCCAGTCGATTGCATCATGTTAGTGGAATAGGCCCGGAATCCCCCCCATCAGCTTTTAGGAAACGATAGCGTATGAAATTCAGTTTCCATTTTTGTTGAACTCAAAGTACATCTGAAAGACACGCTTTTACATTCATCTATATAATACATCCTGCAGACTGATGTCATCAGTCTGTCTCCATTACCCACTTACTCTCTTCATGTTCACGTTTTGAATCACAAACCACGAACAACCAGGAAGTGCCATATCGTGCCATAAGTTAACCACTTTTATCTCAGAACCCTATATGTGTTTCATTGTATCATCGCAACCTACAACATTACCTATCCTGGAGCATCTATGTGTATATCCATAAACGTTGTCTGACAACTTTATCCCACAAGTTGCTAAAATACTGGAATCAAATTGCACCAAATGGGGAGTTAGTCAAAACTGCACGTATTAAATGAATGAAATTTCTGTTAACAAAGGAACTACAAAAGTCTGTGGGGAAAAGCATAGGAGATAATCTGTGAAGTGCTTAAGGACACAGAAAACAAGGTCACTAACTTTTGCCCAATTGTGGACAACCAAATAGTGTTTTGTGGCATGACGGACCACACCCTTAGGGTCATGTTATCTAAGGAGAACACAGTGTGGCCTATAAATTATGGTCCTGATGTTATGCAGAAACACATTGGGCGGTTGAGAATGTTAACACGCTTTCTGGGAGCGGTTGGATTTGCCTTGCTCTTTGGATGCTTCATTGGAATTTCCACAACTCAAAAACCACGTAAGCAAACACTGAAATAATTTTAGCGTATTCATTGCTGTCAATGATGGCAGTCAGGCACAGATTTACACAAAGTATGATTACCAATATCTCATGGGATATCAGCTACTATCACATTATGGTTGTCTTACGATTAGATTTATTCAAGCCTCGCTAAAGTGATACAATATGACTTAGCTTACTTGGTTAGCGTACTGAATGTTTTCATTCCTCTCTATTTCCTAGCTTCATGCAGCCTTCCTGCAGTTGTCGGCCAATGTCGAGCAAGTTTCCCTCGATATTTTTATGATTCAAAAGAGAACAGGTGCAAACTGTTTGTCTACGGAGGTTGCGGAGGAAATGCAAATAATTTTGAATCTATGGAGCAATGTGAAAATACGTGCATGAAGAGCATTTGAGCAACTGGTTATTGTGTGCCTGGAAAACCTGGCGTGTAATCATAAAAAAATTCCCCAGTCTTTCGATCATTTTGCAGTGTATTTACAAATTTTATAAGCAAATCGTTTATCGCTTTCTTAAATTCTTTTTGGTTAGTCTGTCTGTAAAACCTAATTATTACATCGGAACGTACATGCCCCTTGCGAGTTTCTTTTCTACCAAGTCCGAAAAGAGTTCGGCGAGAAACGATCTTTGAATTCGTGGCTGCAGCAAACAGAATGGTTATCATAATACGAGAAAACGTCAAATATCTTCGCGAAAGACGTTCTTAGTATCCGTATTCTAGCCACCTCTTCCAACAAGTTGTCTAAGATCTACTGGGCCCTTCGTATTTACCAACTTTCTGTTTATAAGCACTGCAATATAAGACAGAATCGACTTTTTAAATTCACGAGGACAAAGCAGGACCAGTGTTCAGACTGTAGAAGTAACGTATATTCTAATAAAGTATTTGTTGTAAATACAACCCCGCACGTTTACTCAACCGCTGGAAGTGGATCCTTTGGGTTGTGTCATTAGGTTAACAGTGACGTGCGCAGCCAGGGTGATATGCCTAGTATCCCTTGGTTCATTTAAGGTCCACAGACTCGCTTGCGGTTTTCGACACCCACGCACATAATAGTCTACATCATTGTCATCATCTTCATCATGAACAGCATAACATCAGTGTTTAACAATGACCCTTCACAGCCCTAAAATCATGATTTATTTGAAACTGATATTGTGAAGGAAGGAATGAAATCGGACGGGAAGTGGATTAGTGCTAGTCTATTATAATCACTCCGAGGTGCCTACAAATCCAGCCACTCATTTAGGCAATCTGGATGGAAATCGACAACAACAGCGCCATGTATAGCAGAGTCTCCAACCAGGAGCAGTGGGGATCACGTGGTCCCCATCCTGGAAGAAGAATCGCACCACCAGCACCCAGACATTTCGTAACTTCTTTCATACCACTCTGCCACGTCGAAGGTTGGCCACTACTCGGCCTACGTCAAATTGGGTGTCGGAAATAACACGTCCTTCGGCAAACGATGGTTTGGCACGCGCAAAACATGAATTAACGCAATTCTGGTGCTGGACATATTCTTCTGTGGAAGTCTCTGTTGCACAAACGAAAACTCGCCCTCTAATTGCCTTGTTACGGATTCGCCGACGCCAACCCACACTAGCTATGCTGCTGAGACAACGGTTGCCGAAGAACTGAAAACTTTGATCAGCTCAACCCAAAACACGTGCGCCTTTATGCCTCCTCGAAGAGAAAAAGAATGTCGTCCGCATATTCCAGGTCGACAAGGGTTTCGTCAGGGAATATTTGAACCACAGGATTTTGAATTCCTTTCCACCATCAAAATAAATGTGAGTGGATAGAGTAGGCACCCCTGACGGACACCATTTTGTGTACGAAAGCTTTCTGAGCGCTATCCACATTTTCTTACATACCCGGTAGTCTTATTGTGTTCAAAAGCTTCCGGGGCATTCCTTGCTGAGCGGAGTGTGAAGCAGAATACACTGATCAACTGAGTCGAATGCGCCCTGGATATCCAGGGATACTAAAAGTGTGGGTGGTCTATACGTACGGTAATGTTCTAGCACCTTACACGGCGTGAAGATCTTGTCAACAGAGCCTCCTCCAGGCCAACATCCCACCTGCAGAACTCAAGCCAGTGTTTTCCGGGCTAAACTAGGTGGCGAACTAGAAGGGTTCTCAGGAGTCTCGTTAGGACAGGATTCAAACTGATCCCTTTGTAATTGCCATGATTGCTACGAGCCTCTCTTTTGAAAATGGACAGTATCACCAATTCCCCCCAGTTGTCGCTCTTTTCAAGAGGCAGGCAAACTGGTCAGATGAGTGCCTACTGAGAACTTCAATCCCATCTTTTAACAGTGTGGGCGGGAGGTCATCAGCACCAGGCGCCCGGTGGCACTTTAAGGAGCATACGCAGTGGTAAACTTCCGAGGCCGTAGGAGGTTCCATGGTCACCGTTCAGGGTTCTACTTTAGCTGTAGCGACCAAATCAGTGGAAAAGTGTGGTCATGATTATTTTTCTTCGAATTATCCGGTACAGCGATTGACGTCTTCTACTTAAAGACGGTCACACTAAATTTATCCTTGATGTTTTCGTTTACTGGTGGTTTTCCGAGGACCGGTCACACTAATCAATTGAAATAACCTTCGAGAACTCCCAGTTTTCTGGGCCTCTTGCGTTTCCTAAGCTTTTCGAGCCCACTAGGTTTCACAGTCGGCGCACAAGCTCACTTTTACTTGCCGTTGGATAATTCTTCGGGACCGGCTGGAACATATTTCCGAGACTCAAGTGGTGTCACTTTTCTGTCTGCTATTCGATGCTTGTGAGGGCCTGCTTGCACATTGCCACAGGAAACAACCCCATCTCTCTGCAAGATTTCATATCTGATAGTGGAGCAGTTGGAGAAGATTCAGGGAGACGACTGTGGACTGCCAGTCGCCCCGTAGCTAAGCAATTTGTCAGCACCTGAGGCAACCCTGGAAAAAGAATGAATAAACGACTCCTGTTGAGCGCGTGGTCGGAATCCAACAGTGTGCTCCATTACGAGCTGCATCCAACTTTTATTAAAGGAAGGCCCGCTGACATTGCCAGACATTCTACAACCTTGATCACGGGGTCCAATAAACACGTAATGTCACAGTCAAGCTCTTCTGAACATATGAACCAAACCTCTGCTTTCCTACAATTGTGGTCTCAAGGATCAAATCCACTTGTTATTCCTGTATCGCGGTAAAAAGTGATCAGTGAGCACGTGGACAATGTTTCCAAGACTGTTGGTTCTCACCCCTCCGGTTCACGATTTCCGTCAAACATGAAGAAACATTTGACAACATGACTGTATCTCCAGTTGGTAGTGCTTAATTCGTTCTCATAAATCCGACTTGTATCAGCCTGGGGCACAGTCCGAAAACCCTTTCAAACGGATATCCTGTCCTTGAGTGACGTTTCATGAAGCAGAATGCTGGTTCAAGTGCAGACATGTAGATATCCGCTCCACCGTTGCATCGAATATTAACTCCGCAAAAGCTCGCATAAAATTTGTGGGGATTCAAGCGAAATCCTAACATTATCATGTGGAACCCGGTGTTGTGATTCTAAGCCAAATGGATTATACCACTACAATGCAACATATCCGGTCGAACACCAATAAATTTAATAGAGATACACAAGTCAATCATTTATCGTTGACTTTGAAAATCGGATGATTTTATGTGGTACTGAAAATACCACGTCTTGGAACCCATTTTCCCATATTCTGCATCTGTATGGGTTGCCAAAGACACGAGTACTTGTTGTCAAAATTGCCTCTTCGTAATCCATTTATCGGTCACTAGTGTCGCAAATAGTGCGCACAAAAATTTTCAAAGCTCAAAATAGGGACAAGTTGGTGGCGGAGCAATAGGTAGCCCACCGAACCCAACATTAACGGACGTGTTTATGCAAAAGACTATAAAAGCAGTGCAGCAGAGAGATGGACTGTTATTGTCTTTTTGCGGAAGTGCTTGTCACCGCACATTATCAAACACGATTGAATGAGCTCTTTCCTTCATCCAACACCCTGTACACAAAACACGCACTCACATGAAAAATCGAAACGAACAATGCTACTGATCTCTTGAATAGTTTGGTCATTAAACAGCCAGGTGAGACAATCTTAAACCCAGATGGAGAAGACAGCGAAATTGCCTGGCTGATGTCTGATGGAATTTGGAAGACTACTAATGCATACTTTCGTTCACACACGTAGAAAAACCCACAAATCAGATACGTTGAAACAATACCCACAGACAGTCACGCTGAAAGCAAACATTTACCCTGATAATTTCGTTTTATACCGTAGTGGGTTGTACCATCCAGCTGATTATAAACAGATTCCAAGTGATCGGTAAGTTATAGGCTAATTGTCTCCGAAGATGTTCGCTCAGCTCACCCTCGTCTGCAAGTTCCCATTTTATTGAAATGTGTCTTCATCTTTTTCCTATACTGTTCGTCAGCTTGCGCATGCGACCCTTTTGGAGGGACATACAACAAATATGTTGGACTACTGGTAAAAGTACTAGTAGCATAGTTGGAAAAGCCCGGTGACGCAGGCCAACGAAGGCAAATGGGATTCCAAGCTGAATTCGACGCATTGTTAGCTGCCCGAGGTGCTTTATCCACTTATATTGGCTTCTGAGGCACGTACGTGTTAATGTTTGCACTTGACTTCCACTCTGTCATCATACTGTAGAAGATGGTGAGAAACAAAATCCAAGGAGAATGGGCTACGCGGATCTATGGTCTTCCACATTAATACAAGCCTCTTTCCACTCACAGTTTATTCTCCGAATAGTAGACTAGCAGAAACGAACTAAATTAATTAATAATCACTGATTTGATTAGAAATTTTCACCGCACCATTACGCAAAGCGGAATCATGATATAGCGAATCACCCAACATAACTAACTACAGCTTATGATAATGCGCAAAGAACCGAATTCGGAATAAGTGGCACGACGCATTTGTCATAGATTTTAAGTGGGTTTAGAATCCAATATCTTTTTGATACAATGAGATTGACACACCCTTTACAACTTGATGTATCCTCACGTATATTATTATGGGGATATCCTGGTAAAGTGCTCGCAGGTCCTGATTTATCGCACTGTCCCAAAAGTGCGGCCGCGGCAGGAAAAAAAGTTGGCTAATTAATTTCGATTTGAAACAAAGACAGCTGAATTAGCGACACATCTAAAATGGGAGAATTATCGGTGTCTTCAGTAACCATAATAGCAATGTGTGAAAATAGTGGAGATCCCACTTCTCATTGTTGAGACAAAGTAAGGACCAAAGTAAGGTACAAAGTGAGAACGGCTAACTGGCTCCTGAGCAAGTGCACTTTTATCTACTTTATCTTATGGCATGTACGGCCATTTGAATCAACTTGACTTTACGTCATACAACCAAGTTGCAGTTGAAGGTCCTATTGCCTTGGTTCTCCCTTTCAAATACTTCGTGTTTTGGAGAAAATAGTAAACCTTCCAACACAACTATATGCACTTGTTCATATTTTTATTGGCATTATAAATTCTTCCGTTTCTACAACTACCCCCAACAAAGTATATCCAGCCCCGTATGCTTCAAGGGTCCGTGGTTCTACCCGATGGGAACTCCTGACGGGCACATTAATCGATCGACACAACCAGCACTCTTACGGAGTCGTGTGTAGAGCCTTGGTCAAACGAATCATTGTTCGAGCATGACAATAACGATGTGTGCAGCCAGCGCTGACTAACTAGTAGTAACCTGTTCAGCAAGCTTGCTGAGGTTCGAATCCCGACACGGCAAACGGCAAGTACTATTTCTGAGATATCACAATAGGAGCAAAACTCCACTTTGTTATAGACAAACAAGAGTAAATTTCGTAGGATATGGAGAAAAGTGTTCAAAGGAGAGTAATGCGGTCACAGATAAACGCAGTGCCTTATACTACGGCCCTTTGTTGCTGAAAAACAGCATGTTTGTTAGCTGAAATTCTGCAGAAGAACAACGATATCGCGAAGAAGATACCATGCTTACGCAATTTTCTCCTGGGTCTTTTTGCTTGAAATAAGAAATGCGCGCATGTACCGTGCCATCCAGATGTAATTTCGTCCAAGCATATCGCTTGTACTTGCTTTCTTCGACTGCATTCTTGCTTTTGTTTGAGACACGGAAAACCCAGTTCCGCAATGAAAACGACAGTGTCAGATGGCGTGAACTATTTTTCAGGCTCAGTTTGACCTTTCGACGTGAAGGCTGTTGCTTAACCTTGTCACAAGACCAACCAGACAGGTGTATTTTTCCCGCTTAAGAGGGAGTCAATAAAACTGATCCATTTTCAGCGACATTTCGCTCTTCGCGATACCTGATAGTTGACAGCACCACTGCCATCACCACGGACGGCAGAAACATCCAAGTGGTCGCTTGAAGACATGTGTAATCCTCTGGAGAGATAAACCAATAAACTAGAGAAAAATGTTAGAGGTGGCCTATTCACAAATGCGGTCTCTTTAGACAAAGACTACCTTTGCAAGCAACTCTCCAGAAGACCGAATTTATCGGCTCGTTTCTCGGCTAAAACTTTTGATCCGCTGTCCTTTGAACCGGGAAATCGATTTGTGCCCTTCACATGGGAGTCATGATTTTAGGTCTCCTTCCTTTTCGGAAGTACACTGTTGGTCAAACTTGTACCTACGAAAACTCCGTGCACGTGTTTCTCATTCTATCCTTGCTGGGTGGACAGAGAATGTGGGGTAGTAGTGAACGCCTTCTTAAGAGGGTTATTTTCAAACTAAATCTCAAAGGATCATCTTAGCAATGTCATTATTGTGGGAGCCTCCCATTGGTAGTGCATTGGAGAATACTCTAACGGATTATGCTGAAAGTTTCCACTTGTCTCGATGGAACTTACCTTATTCCTGAAAAATTTTAAATAAATGAGACTCTTCTGGAAAAAAATTGTGCCTTCATGATGAGCTTCTTAACTAAACAAGCAAATACTTAACTGCAATCAGTTTACCATCATCACCATCGGCACCCTCACATAACAGTGTTCGACACGGATGCTTCGCTGCCATACCACCATGATTTATTTGAAAGCCTTACTGTAAGGGAAAGAATAAAAGTAAACTGGGAATGGGCTTGGTTCTAGCTTTCCACAAACATTTCGAGATAACTACACCTCCGAAGCTACAGCCAGAATATTAGACGAAATGAATATGATCCAACCTCTCTCCGCAAACTCCAGAAATCGATCTAAGCGCGCGTTAGCATTCTGCAATGCTTGTGTTTGGCAGCCCATTTCTACAATGAAGTTTTCCGGTGAAACTCAACATGTTTTAAAAGCAGAAAAGTGACGAAGAAACGCAGATGTGGATAACAAAGGCTTTCGACTTTTGGTTTCAATAGCTCTCTGCCGTGAGTTGGATTACCAGTTTTGGAAACATGGGGAAGATTAGATTACTTTTTCACTGATTTCTCTGTAACTGAAGACGTCTCTATTCTAGGTTAGAAATTAATTCTGAGCAGATAAAATGCACATCAGCCAAGTCATTTAGTTTTCCTTAACGCCGTGGAACAACTAAAAGTGATCAATTTGTGACAATCCACCCCAGTCTATGTGCTGAGAAATCACATGACTAATTGTGCTTGGGAGTACACAAATTTGATCGTGTATGGAACCTGTGACAGGCGTCAGGTGGTGACTGTATATGGTGCTGATCCGATCATGTCTTGAAACGATGCGTTGACATCATTTGGTTTAACGAATTTTTAATCGATATGTTTGGTATTAAGCCAAAGCAAGGCAAAGGTGGTAGATTAAGACTACCTCTGAAATCAATAAGTTATTTCTGTCAAATCCACTATAGTGAATAGTGCTATTTATAGCATGGAGACTTCACATCTAAATGAGGTCAGCCTGATCTGTTTCATTCGATGATCGGTATTTGTGGTGGAAGCGAATCAACACAGTTTGATGACTTCAAAACACTGACAAGGCTAAGCCGGCACAACCTGTACTTTCACACGTCATGGCAGTAATCTACTAGTATTATATCGGTACAAGTAATGAAGTTTAGAATTCAATCGTATTGAGGATCAGTATCCTCCGAAATGCGGTTTGTACTTGCAGGAAATATTCAAGTTGAACAACACTTCAATATGCAACCGTAATGTGAAACGGCTTTTTTGGAGTTCCACCACATTCTTGTCACCCAGTCCGTATGTCATCCCATTATAGTGCGCCAGTATGATGCATCCGGAAGTACAGGAAAAAAATGTAACCTCAGGTAGGAATGCAGTACACAGTTGAGTTCCTCTAACAGAACCGGGTATCGCCTTGCAATAAAAAAGGTTGGCTACCCGGCTCACGTCGATATGCTGAACTCAGAGTTTGAGCGTTGAATCTAGAACTAATACAAGCACGTTCACTTGGCTCATGAATACTCGCAGCCATGATGGTTTGCTTTTTCTCACAAAGGCAGTGTTTTCACTATTGTAAATTGAAAACCAAACAGCACCAAAAGTTGTCTCATATTGGACTTCCATTGTGGTCACACTTGTTTTGGTAATTTCAGTTTCTATTTCAAAAGTTTAGCTGGTGAGCACGCAATCAAGCTCACTCGTTTGCAGTGCAATTCTGGTGGTAAACTTAGGCATGTATGTTTTAGATAGCTGGAGGAATGAGGTAGTCAACATACATTTATCCATTCGGAGAGGGTTGGAAATGTCCGTTTAGCAATCTGGGAAGTTGATTAAAGTGAACTAATGAGAAGGGTCTACAGATTCCTGTTGGGACGGGGCATATCACAATCAATTTCTTGGATAAATAAGTACTGATTATCCGATATGAAATGACCCAGACAGTAATATCACATGATTACTTCTCATACAATTCCCATCATATGATGTATTTGGCAACTGAATAGCGATCAGCTCAGTGAACCATACAAAGCACACATATTCACAACTTGAGGTGTTTCAGTCTTTTCCCAAATTCCTTGAGGTGGCTCGACAGAAATTATGAAATATCCTAATGTAACCCCGAAAAGATGACTTGCGGTCTACTTAAGATACTTGGCGGGTGTTGTACGGTTCTTGGGGTTTTTTTATTTTTTAAGTTGCATACCCTTGTAAGAGTCTATCCTGAATCAGTTTGAGATTCTTGAGATTCGAAAACTGTTGAATCACCCAAAAATGAAGAATGACACCGTTCTACAGTCAAATTTCATATTCAGGAAATGATTGATCTTTTTTGCGCAGTCGAAATGATTATCAGTTTTAAGTGTTTTCAAGGCTACCACCAATCACCCCGTGTACGAGAGGGCTTCGAATTTTTGATAGTGGGCTTGGACATTTACTCAGTAGTGTCAGCATCATCGACACCTCATGAGTATGATTAGTACAATTGTTACTACTGACTGACACCTTTCCAATACATGTCTGACTAGACAAAGTTGATTAGTGACTACTTAAGTGCTGTTTCGCTAGGTTCTGTTAATCTGAAAGAAGGCTTTTATCCAACTGTGATGAATTGGCCACTAGCTCAAGTCGCTTACTTCACCACCGAGTCTGACAGTAGTCATTTTACTCTCTTTAGTGACCAGCTTGAAATCTAAAACAGTATAGCACCAAGAAAATAGGAATATTAAAAGCAATTCTGATGCCGAATCAAATCCAAGTTATATATAAGCCATCAACGAAGAACGTTTATGCAGGCAACATCGGTTATCTTATCCCACTAAACCCAGAATTCGGGATGTTTGATTTCGTGGCGTAATCGGTGCTAGCAGAAACAGACCAACCGAGTGATCAATAGAAACTAGAGGTGAAAACGCCTCAAAGGACACTCGGAGTCGACAATGTTTTATTCCGTGATTGTTGTCCGTTTGCGCATATTCAATATTCCAGATTGTATTCAATCATTCACTGAGCGAGTTACCGCCTCCTTATGACAGCATGAATGATAACGAATTGGAGTTGAACTGATAGGTGTTGTGACATCAGAGATGACATTTCGCAACAGTTAGAAGGTCAGTAGTGTCACTGGTTAACCAGAATGAAAAACGTACTAACATTCAGGTGAAACACCGCTTCGGTGGCTAGCTGTTACGTCACCACTAGGCACGAAGACAGGGATACCGTAAGGTTGCCCGAGTCATCACAGGAGCAGTTGAGATATCGAGGTAGGGTTTGAGCCATGGAACTTCCGGCCAGTAAATTCACACCTCAAACACTGCGCTGTCATGAGCTCAAACTAGAATGAGATTTTGATTGCTACTGAAAAGGTACCGTATTAACTAGAGGCTTCATCTAATTCAGGTGGACCTCTGACAGATAGTTTCGTATACAACATTTTTATGATCACTATAAAGGTAATTTCTCTTAACTTCCTTAAAGCTGTTAACTGTGGTGAGTATTCGTCATCTAAAAGAGTGCATCGAAATAGTTTTCCTCTTCACGTTTGCACATATTTCAAGCTTGGTGGGTGAATGTTCTACCGAACTACTTCTGTAAATCACTATGGGAAAGGCGCAAAATCCTGCCTACTGATGGTAACCGCTTGGATTTCGGTAAACAACGTAGTCTACACTGTTTTAAGAACCCTGTTCCACTGGCGTTAATAAGACGACAGGAGTGTCGATTAACTCCCCATCTCCTTCGGGCGGTGATTAGATCATAGTTATTGAGGCATTGGTCATACCGAATGGCATAAGCTTTATTCAGTACATCTTAGCCGCGAGAAGAGTAATGCAACTCACAAAGCTGGTGTTACTTCTAGAATTGTTAAAATTCTGCCCAGACCACTGATTGAAAGAGAAGCCTTCACAGTGTGATTTCCTAGTAACTGTAAACGTTTTGTGGGACGAGGTTTTCTACGAAGTTTCCTGCTTGCTGTAAAAAAGTCTTTTTACTGGACGTGCTCCTTTAGTCACTTGCTTAAAGGATAAGTCCAAAGGTTCAAAAATTGCCTGAACAAAGTCCTGGAAAACGCTGTGTAACTTCAACAGTTCTAGTCAGTTGGTGCGAATCAGCACATTATTCATTGTGAACGTCAAATTAAGAACGACAATGAAGTACACGTATGCAGCAATAAATAGCAACTGTGTCCAGGTGGTCTATAATACCATAACTGTGATTATCCTAACTGTCAGCAAGCACAAAAGCTCATTTCCACTACTAAGCTTCCCTTAAGACTGATCACCTCATTATGCCACTTGGTACCGTGAGAGCTTCCACATAATGAATACCTGAAAATAACCGCAAGTACCAAAAAAGACCAGGTTAAACGTTACTCAACAAGGCTCTTCGGTCGAGTTTTCTTACCTTTCAATTACAAGCAAGTTCGTTAACTTTGTTTCTGGGGTGACTGGGACTAGTAAAAAGTTTCTTCATCTGTATACCTTGAAAACAGTTACCTTTTGCTGCTGGGTTACAAGCTTTAATTATTGTTTCGAGGGATCACCAAAAGAGGTCACTATTAGGTAGAGTCCTGTTGTGAGGGAGATAACTGTGGTGACAAAGGACGGCGGCAGCGCAGAAAACCTAGCTTCTTTTCTGAAAAGTTCACTTAAGACCACCATGCACAATAAACCATCATGTTTACTACATAAAAAATGTTTAGCACGATAAGATTCCGAAATTTCCCCAAGCGACCATAAAACCACCATCTTCCTGAAGGTACGACCAGTCTTTTCTCCAGAAAAAGACTTCTTTTGCTTCTCCCTCTGGAGATACACTATTTTTTCGCCTGCGTAAGTATTCTGGAAATTCTTTGAAAGTCGCTTCGAGAGACCTTTTAGCACTTGTCACTTGATGATGAGTTGTTGCACCCACATGCAACCTAACAAAATTGGGCTACCTTTATTAGCAAATGATTTTCCGGTGCAGGCAACTGGTTTTGTTTATTCTCTTAAAATGTAAGCCGCATTTTCAGCAAGGCCTCTTTTCAGAGGAGACAAACATGTGTTTGACTGGTTAGCCTGATTATGGCTTAAGCCTCGGCTAGGAGGACTAGCGAAACTCGAAGAGTGGGCTGGTCAAGAGAGGCAACTAAAAAACACAATCAAAGTGACACTGGTTCGGTTAAGATGGGTGAACAAACAAACGTCAAATTCCAGCATTAGGTCTTCGTAAAAGCTAAACCATGCAATAGTCGGTAATCCATTTTGTTTCCTTGCACACGAGCTGTGTTATGTGGCAAGCACCCGGTGAGCTTGAAGCTGGAACATCGAAAAATACCTCACTGAGCGCACAATGACCGCTTTGGTAAAACTATGAGTGGAATTGATTTGGACGCCTCCGTGTCCATAGACTTTGCTTCTGCGGAAACCATAAAATTCCTGCCCCAAACTAAAAGCAAAAGTTATTCTGCTCATAGCTGGATAATTGATTTCCTCCGTTTTATATAAAATATCCGCCTATCTTGTAGTAACCACGATTGTTGTATACCAAATGTTTTCAAAAGTTGTCTCTGTTAGGATGTTACTCAGGTGAGCGAGCTCGCATGCCTTTACTCCGTCACTACTAAACACATATCAACTGATGATGCATTTGTAGGCCCACTTGTGCACTAAGCTGCCTGCGAATTTTGAAGTTTGCCGGAGAATATAAGCTTTTCTAGCCAGATATTCACTCCAGGACGACTGATTCTCTTTATGGTGACATCCTGTATGCAACCTTGACGATTCCACAAAAATATCAAACAGATCATGCAAAAGTTCGAAACAAAAAGGAGTTTTCCATGGTACTTTACAACTGCTTTTGTGCTGCGTCTCGGATTTTCGGTCGGAAAGTTATTGCTACGATAATGTCATTGGTTCCGCTCAAAAAATGATCTTCGTCTAAAATGCACTAAAATGGCTGATTAAAAAGGGACCACATGGTTTCATTATTTCATTTAATCTCACGAAAATTTGACAGCTGCTCAGTTATCTATATTTCTAAGGTCGTTTAGTGGGATAACAGTGCGTAATCTCCGCGTAAGAGGTTTTTGTATGTCTTTATTTCTACAAAACCTTTGTTCTGTAACGCACGAACAGGGCTGGCGTTTCAGTTACCTCCCTGGTTGAGAGATAAATAATCTGCCTTCGTCTTTGATGGTATGGGATAAACCCTCAAGAGAAGAACACAATGATGTGTTTATTATTCAGAATCAAGACACCAGGTCGCAGGAGACTGTGAAAAAGACTGTAGGCCATTTAGAAGGTATTTTTTGCAAAATAGTTATATATAAATAGGGTCCCCTAGTGTAGAGGTATGTAGTTCGCTTTGTGCTAAATCTCTCAGCTAATCTCTCTCAGCGTAAGCCTTGAATTTTGTTCAGCAAAAACTTTTTGAGGCACTTTATAGGCTGAATGCCAATGGTTTTCGTGGATGACAAAAGTGGTCTTAACGCTTGTTTTATGGTCGTTCTAAGGGAGGGCAAGAAATGAAGTTTGTTAGCTCCGGTAATTCAACGTATCATTATCAAAACTGTTATTGTGATATTCGCCTTTAAACCGTTTAGAAGTAATTCTTCCGCCGAACCGAGAGATCACCATCAAATATCAAATGGACTGTGAAACGTGAGTGATCACTGCCCGGGAAATTTTCGTGTCTTGAAAAACAGGCGTAATTAAGCAAAAATATCGGTTACAATACCGTTCGAATCATTCGTAACCGTAAACACTGCAAGTTTCCATAAATCTATAAATTATAAATTGAATAAACAGTGTAGCATAAGAATTGCGTTATATTTCTGTACTATGAAAAATAGAAAAAAACAAATTTGTTAACGCAAAAATGAAATTCATCATGTGTTTGTGCGATCGGTGATATTCATTCAGTCAGCGAAGAGAAATGTAGCTTCTTTGCCAATATCTCTTTATCTTGCCTGTGGAAGTAAGGAAAACTGTGACTGAGTTTCTGAGTGCCAACTCACACGGGATCATCTAAATGGACTGAAATATCGTCTGCCCATAGAAAACTTTTCTGTAATTTTCATAAAGGAAACTGCTCACAGAATGGCTGAAAACTCTTCGACAGGACACGACCGGTTTTGCCCCTCTTGGGGCTCATCAGGTGGGCGAATAACATACCAACTGAAACATGAGGCGGCCTTTGTGCAGCACATTCGGGTGAATAATACCATTAACGGGAGATTCAGCTGAAAGCCAAATTGAATTGCAAAAAAGTGTATCTGTTTTGGGATTCTTGAAGAACGGTCGCCAACTCGCAGGTCGATTAGTTCCGGGTGAGTCCCACACAGGTCTTACCGAGTAAGTGGCCACCAGGATATGTTGAAAATAATGGAACCCAATAAAGATAAACACTCTCTGAATAATTCGCTCAGTTGCACGTACATATAGGATAAAAAGGCTATTTCTCACAAACAGAACAAATTTAGAGACTCGGCAAAGGCTAATTAACTGTTTTTGTTACTGTTGACCACTTTATTAAAATGCCAACGGTATATTACGCACCCGCTCATCTCAGCATTGTAATAGCTCAGTAATCGAACAATTAAGGCTACATTGTAGGGGAAAAACAGTTGTGGATGATGGCCCTATTCCATAGTTACGTATTATGATCGACCCTTTCGCTGATACTACCCACACCATTAAGGCTTGTGGTAGGACTTCTCGTTTTTGCAGTACAGCAGGAAATGACAGTATTTCAAAGTTCGGATTACCAAAGCCTTGAAATCCGCACCAACACTGTGAAATGAGACATAGTGTAGCCGTTTGTTGGACCTTCAGGATAGAAAAATATCGGCAGTAATTGAATCAAGCTGAGCAACAGATCTATGGCAATGCATCCGCTAAATTTTTCCTGTAAATATGTACGTACGAGCAAGCCGCAGTTAGTGGCTGTCATTCGACCAGACAGGAAATTGGTTAAACGTGTTTTTAGCAGAACTGGAACATGTCTTGCTAGTTGGAAACTATAACTAAAAAATTATAAAGAAAAACATCTAACATATAAGACACTATTCTTGAGTTAGGAGCACGTATTCCGCTCATCTGAGGTGTTTACTGTCACTTTAGCCAACCTTCTATATGGTTCCAAATCTTGGACCCACCCACGAGGGCGCTCTCATGACCACCTTTGTGAATATTTCAAGCTCCTAATAAGCCACATGTTGAGCCGGGGACCGCTAACTTAAAAATTCAGTCACCCACAAGTATTCCATTCCATTCTGTCAAACAAATGAGACCAACACTAGGAGCTAGTATCTTACTCTAGCCTGATAATAAAATGTCTAGTCCCCCTATGCCCAGCGGAAGTGGTCCCGACGAGGATGAAGGGTCTCAGTGGCTAAAGTAAGTCCATATACTTTTCTATCGTTTTACCATGGTTCTGATATCTCTAACTTGGTTATTTTGTGCGTTAATTGATTTACTTAATCACGACAAGAGTGAGTGAACGTCAGACCTGTTAATAAAAGGACAGGCTTAGCCTGATCTCAGATTGCGTGGATCATCCCAAATCACTCTGAGAGGCACTTCGGTGCAGGGGCACTTTCTTATTTCACCTACATTTCCGCATATTTTCCATCATTTCTGTTGCCATCTACACAGTCGGGATGGTAGACATGGCATGAATAGTGAAACTTGGCTGGTCTTACAAGCAGGAAGGCTAAAAGAGCTCATTACTTGTAACCATACATTGTCAACACCACAACGATGTGCCTCAGAGTGTTTGCCGCAGTGAAACTAGTAGTAGCAGCTTAGTGATGCAGTTCTCGGTAAACTCTTATTTTTTAGACTGTAGCCTGCTCAGCCGCTGGTGTGCACATAAAAGCGAGCTCCATAATCGTACAAATCATTAATCTCATGGGGTGAGTTTTGTGTATAGATCCACCGATGCTAGCCCGCTGTCAGATTGTTGCACCGGACAACCTGCAATTTTGGGTTAATGTTTGCTACTTTTCTACATAACCGTGGTTTTATTTCCCGTATTGGGATTGAATAGCCAAACGGAGCAGAGTAAAGCAAAATGCGTCCGTGAAGAGTTACTTTTTGCTCTTCTAAGCACCAACATAAAGTGACCCTTATATCTAAAAGACATTTGAGAGCCATAAAATGAACGAAGCGTACACCTCCCCCAAATCTTTCACCAATGATATCCAATGCATATATCAATGTTCCTGATGGAGGCAGATTACGATACTCCTTCTCAAGCATCCAAAATCTTATTCTTGTATGCAAAGTTAGACTTGTTTGAAAAAAAAACTCACCCTTTGAGGAGATACTTTGCAAATATTCGGGGCATCACGCGAAGACACAAAGATGAGGCTGAAACCTTGAATGCTTGGAGGATTTCCTCAGGTTTTTTATATAGCACTCGATTACCGCTGACTTCCAGCAGTTGCAAATGTTTGATGTGACCCTTCATGCAAACTTTATCGAGCATCACTTTCCCCAGGAGCTTTCCACTATAAGTGGAATATAATAGTTCGCATTTCCTAGTGAGTTCTCCCAAAAGCACAAAATCGTATGGCCTGGTAACCGTTAAAAAGAAAGGAAAAATTTAGAGAGTTGTGGGTAAATTACACTACTTTGTTCTAAAGTGCAAGATAACTGATACAGGCAACAGACCTAAGAGTGACAATCTTTCTGTATATGAAGGCAAAAGCACGTATTCACATTACTTTGAGGAAAGGCCTGAGGTCCAAAACACACACACTTACAGAGTCCTTCATGTGGAACCCGACTGCAAACCTTTCTTAAACTTTGTATAAGGTAGTGGTTAAAATGAAACTTATCAAGCAGCTTAGATGTATATTCTGGAGGAGTGCTGTATTTTCTTACTCAAAACTGGCAGAAAAATCGGTATTGTTTACGTGTCTGCGGTTCATAGTAGTCAGGCTCCTAGATTGTTGACATAAACATTTCAATCACACTAAACTGAGAAGCTACACAAACTGTTAGATAGGTTTCATCCATGCTTCAGACAGCATCGTTGAAGCAGAATCTTGATACCAAGAACTGTCCAACTGGGAAGTAAATTTATAAATCAGTTCGATTTCACTGTCTAGCTATCTGTCCTGCTTTTGTAACATTTCTTGCATTTCCGCCCCATTTTTGTCCCATGGAGAACACTTCGTACCACCGAAAATCCACATGCAACAAACTTTTTGGGTGTTTTTTTCCATGGGTCTGTTGGCATCGTCGGCATACCTTTGGGCGCGTGAAATATGTGGGTTTTCTACCCGTGGAAACAGGTCGGGGTTTGTATTTGACTGATTGTAAACAGAGCTCGTCCTAGTTGCAAGTGACCTGTAACTGATGTGCACCTAGAAGTTACGTCAAGTTCAATAGCCATCTCAAAAAACCTGACTGTATCATTCTCAAGTTTTGGTTGTGTATTTTTCGTGTTTAACATGCCAGCAAATTTACCCTGTGCGTTGCAAGCTCATCTAAAATGTATGATCTGAAAATACACTACTATATACAGCAGATTAAAAAAAACATTTTCACTAAAAAAGGGTTTACGGCTGGAAAGCCGTCTGTATTATAAAACTCAAGTTACAAACTTTTGTATTCTCCTCAAAGGGTAGTAAAGCCGAACAACCTGGTTTCCGCCGGCTAAGACTTGATGAGGATTTACACAACGCAAGGCGCGGAAGAACAGACGGAATCTTAAAATAGCTGAAGGCGGGAATTCCTTTTCTTGCTAAAAGAAGGTCAACGATAGATTCAGAAGAGTGAGTCGTGAAACATACAGTCAACCATTTAAAGGCAGTTCATCTGTGATGTAAATTTTGCACAGCCTCAGCCGTACTGGCTCTTTCAAATAATCTGTCATAGGTGAACTATAAAATGGTTGTAAGATGCTCAAAACGGAATCAGTCCTTTGGGAAATAAACCAAGCAATAGTCTGAATGTATTAGTGCCACTGATATAGTTCCAGTTTGTCTACGAAGTATAGGGTATGTTATGAAGCTGGAAAAATTTCTGGATATCCTTAACCGTGGTATTGTTTCTTTGAACTGGAAATCGACAGCACTATTTCGGCGATCCAGCTGTCTCCAGTGGAAGCATAGTGAACCGCAAAATCTAACCTACCCTGTATTTTGATGACCTGCCACGGCATTTATTTCGATGTTTAGAGAATGCGGTTCCATCGTTAAAGACGAATATTGCGATAGCAGCAAATTTGGTGCGCGAAACATTCAGTCAGTGCTCTACAAAAGTTGCAAAATGCTCTGGAGTTGGGGAACTCAACAAAAGGCTTCAGACAATGAGCCTGTCCTCTGAAAATCAGCTCTGGACATAGTTAGGAAATAAATGAATTCATATAATCATAGTAGCCTTCAAGCATGTCATTGTAAGCGCACTTTTGCGAAGTCAGCAGTTACAGCATGTATACCGTGAGCGGAGCAATGTGGCAAGGTATTTCTTCCGGATGTTTTGTATCCGATTTATATCCATTGCAAAAACATCAAAATCCAAATCAGCCTTAATAGATTGTACTTAGGGAGAATACCTGAATATAACCTCCACCTTGAATGTTGTCGCTTTCTGTTGTGAAATCCATTGCATGAGGCTGCTTCCGGTCATTCCAGGCAAATTAACTCCGTTGATGCCTATCAGCTGATCCCCGAACCCAATTCCTTTACCAGCTGCCGTGGAGCCGATCTCGACAAAAGAGAAGAAGATACCCTACCACCAGAGAAAAATGCAACGAAACACAACTTAAAAGTAATCAACACATTGTTTTTCAGGTTTAGTCTGGTTTTCAAAACGTGGCCAACCCGTCAAACTACAGCAAAAAACAGTTGCATTAGGATCTAACTTAAAAGAATTTTAACCTCAGAACTGGAAAGCACAATATAAGGAGTAGGATTGATAACTTCTGCAATAGGACTGATAACTTCAAAACAGCAGGACTAAAAACCTCAGGGGCGGGAATAACTAATCCAATAGTAGGAAGACTAGTCGCACGCATCGTCCACTGACTAGTGCACATGAAGAAAAAACACCATTGGGATGATTTCCAAACGCTTCCTTACTGAGCGTAGTGCAAACAGGACACCGTCATCAGAGGCGGATAAAACGGGACCAAAACCCAGCACGGCTGTACAATCACACCGGTTGAGCAGAATTAATTCAAAACGACTGAATAGGTATGTTTGCTGCCTAGATAGAACAAAACAACGAGTCATGTGCTCACTGGGGCAAGCGATAAAGCGAACATTATGAAACCAAAAACTGATCGATTACCTACGGGTTCGATATTTTGCTGATCTGTACCCACAGCAGCAATGAGTGTGCACATGTGCTGGAGAAAGCGGGGCAATAAGCGTAAATGTGAATGTGGTCCCACTAGCGTTATCCTGGTTAGCAGTGTCAGTGTGGATCATAAGTCTGCTCTGCCTAATCATCGCCATAACTGTCCCGCTGACTCCCGATTCAATAATATATATATATATATATATTGGCGCGACGAATTCAGTCTACAGAATGAAGTCCTGGAAAATTGGACGGATTGTTTAGGTCAGCCTATCTCCTATCACCTAGAGGTATACAGCCAAGGTATTGTAGATAGAATACGTGGGGGTCATTGCTGGTAAGCGAGATGGTTAACCATGGGACGTATCTGTATCCGCATGATCATAAGCCTTTTCAGAGTTAGGGTATAAATAGCGTAGTTATGGTGTGCCAGTACTTGCGTCGCAGTTCTTTTTTATTTTAAAGTTATTACTTAGAATCAGATCGGGTAGGAAATAACATAAAAACCTAGTGGAAACATAAGAAGAGGATTTCGTGGACGCAACGTCTGGTTAGCAACTTTTCATAAGCAATGGCCCGGGTGAAAGCATACAGTCAACAAAACACCAAGATAGGTAAAAAAAAACGGGTTCTTGCACCTATTGTGACTATTTTAAAAGTCGAAAAAATGCCAATCCAGTGCATTCCGTTGATAAGTTGTTTGTTGATGGAAGAAGCGGATTCCAACATAAAGATTCGGACTGTTCAGAATGTACTAGGAGAGAAATGCTTTCGCCACTCCTTCATTGTTCTTCCGGTTCTCCTATATGTGGAATCCATCGCAGCCTCAGGTGGAGCAGTAACCAGGTTGATGTTGAGAATATAGTGCAGGTGTTTGGTCAGCATTAAGGGTGTACCCTAAGTTTTCAGCAGCAAAAGTAGTTGTGTGGTCCTATACATTCTCATCAATGTTGCGCTCATGAGTTTCGTCACCGCAGCGGTGACAACGCCTTGTTTTATGGCAGATTAAGAAACGATTAGTTCTCCGCAGTTAATTTCACCTCGGCTTTGGGGTGAGTTCTAATGTGATACAGGATGAGCATTTTCAGATACTTGGTTTTCTTTAGAGTATCGTCAGCTTTAGATCAGGTTTGTCTGATCGTTTGTCGTGACGGATTTCACAGTGCGTTTTGCTGCGGTCGGTTTTGTATCATCAAGGAACACTTGTGCTGTATTGAACAAAAACTGGTAATTTTCTGGGTTTTGTCTCTTCCAGGTACGTGTACAATAAACCGAAAGCTTCATCGTTCCATCTGATTGTATGACCATCAAAAGGTTTAAGAAGACAAGAGAGTTGTTCAAAGATTCACGAGGGTAACGGAGGTTTTACCAAAGTGAGCTTACGATTCCTGCATCCGAGAAAGCTGCCGATCAATGAGAAATATGTCATTCATCAATGTAGCTCCTGCGCTGCACTACTTCACACTTTGGCGCACAGACTCCTGGAGACCGCGCCATTACTCTGCTGATACCCTGAGTATTGAAATCTGAATTTATCATTTTCCTCACAGGAGATGATGAAGTTCTTAAGAATAAAAACGCGAACTTTGAGGACATCATGATAATTCATCATGAGCCGTTATGATTTATGAATAAAATCGGCCGTTTCTTAAAGAAGGATGTTTATGAATGAAGCCTGAACATCCAACTGCTACATAACACAGTAAGACGTGTCAGTCGAGTTCCGCACACTTCTAAATCCCAACGTATTTCATGAATTGTCGGTCACCAACTCTGCTCGTATAGCTTTTAATATCTCTAGTATCCACTGGGTTAAGCTGGACGCAGATTGACCATACTCGGCCAAGACAAAATACAGTGGTACCCCACATTTGTCTCTGAAAGACCTTAAAGACCAAGTGCACGTGAGGCACACGGCTAAGTAAACGGTACTGTAACTCGGATAGAAAACTGCATGATTTTAACACTTGCAACTCAAGTATACTTTTCTTTTCAATGAGCATGTATCCATCTTCAACTTCCTAATAATTAATAGAAAAACTTGCATTTTTGTAATGCTGTTTCTTCAAACTGACCGCATTGATCCATTTAGCAGGCTTCAACACAATATTTTTGAGTTCTACTTCACCCGCTGCAGTGTGTCTTTACAGGCTTATGTCGGACTAAGCAGCAAGTTTCGTCCGGTAAGCAAAAGCTGGTTTTTTGTTAATAAGGAGCGGATGAGCATAAGTCTAGATAAAATGCTGCTGGGCACTAATGTCTGGTAGACCTGTATTTCTTACATAAGCCAAGTTACGTATCATTTCTTGAGGGGTTAATAAGTTGGCACTGTCGCGCTCTTTCGGCTGAAGATTTGCGTTAAAGGATCTATTCTACATCTGAACCAAATATCATAAACATCACTGCAAAATTTACTTCGTGACTGATGGCGTCATCGACCGACAACGGCACTAAACAGCAAACCTCGGAAGTTCCAAATGCTTCAACCAACATCTCTTGCAACTCATAGTGAGTCTTCATCGATGATCCGATTGCTAAAGCCTATTTGTAGCACGAAGTCGCCTGAAATGCAACTGGTTGCAAGTGAAATGGTGTATCCTGTAAACTCTACGATGGTTCACACCTTGCATTTGCAATTACTTAAATAAACTCTCGATACTCAGACTAGTATCGCTTGTGACAGTGAGTTATTGGAAAATTGCTCAACCGTATACTCTTTCGGCAGCCCTGTATTTATACCGACTAAAAGTTTTATTCATCTAGAATTGTATTCGAAGTTTGAACATCATCTTCAGAGACAGCAACATCAGTGATAACACTGATGCTTTTCTGCCGTACAACCATAAAGTTCATCTAGTTATTTTTAAAGCCTTAGAGTGAAGAGAAGAGGAAAAGAGTCGGTGAGGGAGGCAACCTATTGCTGGTCTAGGTAAATCACAGTGGCTCACTAATACAACATGCCCAAAAAACATCAAGATCTACCCACCAACAATCAAAATATCGAGTATGGGTAAACGGACCTTCCAATATCCCCACGATCTGAGTATCCACTCGCTTCTTTCCGGAGAAAGATAATAAACCACCATTCTGCAAATCTATCGAGGTGAAATTTAATTGATTCCGTGCCTTACAGAGAGGTGTAAGCTTGTGTCTGTCGGCGTCTAAGAATACGGAGCACAGAAACCTTTCGTTGATGAAGTGTCACATCCAAGAGTAGCAAAACCAACAAACCGACACAAGTGACTCGGGTTCCCGGGTGAATCGTGCATGCAGGGGTTGCCTTCGCTGGCTGTTAGCGTATCATTAAAATTGTATGGCTGAACCTGAACAACAACACCACTCTATCACACCATCTACTCTGCGAATCTTTTTGCGAGCATCGGATTACGTGGGACCGAAAGATACGACAAAGTAAGTTACATAGTTCTGAATTCGTAATGGAAACCAAACAGTGAATCATGCAGCTCCCGGTCATGGTCTTAAGGTTGTTATAGCTCTAGTTGAGATTATTGTCTCTCCCATTGATGTTTCTGCTCTTGAAGAAGTGATTCCTTCAGCTGGATCAGAAATTTTGTAAATTCAGGTTTGAGGACATACGTCGAGTGGTCATGAATGCAACCCCGCTGGATCGTAAACCACATATTTTTCTTCACGTGTAGTTCCCGTTTGCGAAGTAAGTTCTACTTTCGTTAGCAGCTTCCAGCTACTTGGCGAATCCCGACCGTCACATGTTGTAACGTCGGTACAAATAACCCAAAGATTTGTTGTTTTATGGCTTATTCGGCAAAACTACTTTTTATTTTATACTAAGATAACCATGGTAGGACTGTGGACCTAGGGTCGCCAGTCATATTGCTTTGACTCAATAAAACAGACTTACAAACAGTGAGTGCACTTTAGGGCAACATAGATCCAGCAAAGTTTACCTAATTGATACCCCTTTGTCAGACTCGGTCGAAGTCCGAATAGCGGTTGGTTAGGAACTAACACAGGAAGATAAGCACGTGATCCTACCACTCAACTATCTGGCGCTGGGCCTTTTCGATTCCACTTACCAAGCTAATTGCTAACAAATCGGCCAGAATCTTCGATTTGATGAACTATGGTGGGTCTGCTAATACTTTTCAGGTAAACCTATTAGGTTTTGCAAAGTTCACATGGTCTCTCGTGTCCAGTAAAGGTAATGGGTGTTAGTCACGTAGGTTTCATTAAACAATTTGCATCCAGGTATTTGGGTGACGGACAATCCACCACTCCTTCAACCGTCAACATCTTTGCATATGCTGAGTCCAACCATGAAAAAAACGCTGTTTGCTGTAGAAAACCGATTCTCATCTGTGCACCAAAACAAGTTGCAGCAGTTCAGTAAGTAGCTTAGCATTGAAGGGCTTGGAAATTTACTAGTTACTTCTAAAATCGACTGATGAATTCACTGGTTGCAACCTGTGCAGGCTATGGTGCTCAGAAACCTGAAGGACCAACTTATCATCCATCTGCACTGTCCTTGCTTTGCACGCTCACTACAACAGAATTCACATTGAAGTCTCATACAGATGGAAACTGAGATCGAGATGGCCGAAGTGGTTGGAGCGCGAATTTACTTATCGGAAGGTCCGTGGTTCGAATCCCGCCTCTGCCTCTCGACTTCCCCTGTCTAGACTTGGGCAACCTGGCAGTATCTCAGCCCTCATGCTTCCCTCGGGCGGCATGGCAGCTAGGCACCGGAAGGGTGTTACAGCTGAACAATTTTTTTTATTACAAGCGTCGCGATATACGTAACATCAGTGAAGCCTTCTAGGTGGGTTCACCTGGTAGTTTTGTCCAACTGCGGATAGACGTAACAAAATTATCCAACAAGTACTGAAGGCTCAGTTTAGTTCAATGTTCGAAAGCTGTGTCGTTCAGCACAACGTTGAACTGCTTGGTGAGAATCGCAGAGCGTTGCATCAAATTACATTACGCCCATCTTTAAAAGACCGACACATATCCCTACTGTCCCAAACACAAACAATTTTGTCTTCTTATTACACGCCAGAAAGTCTTCCTTAAGCGGTGACCAAATTAAGTAAATGCCTTAGGATGTAATTTAACATCCGATTCTCAACTTTCTCAAACAAAAAACTTGGGGGCTTCTTTTTAAGTGAGGTATGAAAACAGACTGCCAACAACTTCGATGTAGTACCTCGGTTCATTCTGTGGCAGAAAATGCACTTGTAAATATATCGACCAAATGTGGATTAGCGGACGTTGTGTTGGCGACTTATTTGCGACCTTCAGTTAAACAATTAAGTAAGCGATGATATCAGGAAGGTTTTCATTATTCTTAATGAACAGTGGCACAGCAATATGGCTTAAACGGGAAGAATGCAACAACTCAAAGGCGCTACAAACTGTAATAGTAATATCTGTGAATAAAACTTTGGCCATATTATTTGCAATAAAGCATGCTATCACAAATTTAATCTTTATTAAACAATGGGTTGCTTACATTCCCCATTCGCTTTAGTTTGATACCAAGTCTTCCGGACGCATCTCTGGTTAGCGTCAGTTTTTTCCGCACCATATGTCCTTCGCAAGACATCCTTCTAGGAGCAGTAGACGGCTGAGGACAGGGTTGCGGCGTTGACTGAGGGATTGGTGGACACTCGGGCTGCGGTGCTTCTGGTTGATGCGTTTTGTTGCCGGCTGATGAAACCAGTTGACCGTACTCATCATACGAACATCCTAACATTTCTTCATACATGTCGCCTTCATCACTAGAATCGTCTGAACTTCCGTTACCACATCCTCCTTCGTTTTCTGGTAAGTTCAATAGGCTCAAATCAGGATAACCCGCCATTGCTTCCAAAAACGAAAACAGGAAATATAGATATAAAAGTGGTAAAAGTAGGTAAATTAGGTGCGTCAAATAGTTCTATAAAAAATCAGAGTGGTATAGCCTTGGAAATCAAATAAAAATAAGGCTACAAATAATCTGCGGTTTGGTTCGACGGATTTAAGTGGCCGCAGCATACGAGGAGAAATGTGCCGACCAGATATAAAAAAACAATTCTGTCAAGTGAGGGCATATAACGAGTGAGTAATTAAAAACCTTAACAGGCAACGTAAGTTTCACGACCTCTCCGTAAAAGTTTGCTTCCGCCTACTCACCGTTTTGCAGCTGTAAATAGACCTTCCCAGCTAACAAAGTACCAGATCTTCTTCGCGAGATACCCCTTCAAGATGGATCCCAAATGCACTCCTGAATAACTCTCGCGCTATGATAGATGACTAAGAAGGACTACCTCGTGGGTGCTCCGTATCTAAGTAACAGGGAAATCAAGCTTTCTTAGTGTTTAGTCGTTCGATTTATTCCATCCTTGCTACTTTGAACATCCCAGAACTCCAAATTCTCAGCTTATACCTGTAGTCAGATCTGACGGAATGGTAAAACAGACAGCGTTATACCAAAATCTCAGTTATGCTCATCGTTAGCCTGATAACAGCTGTAAAAATGCCACAAAAATGGTAAGAATTGTCGTTCCCTTCTACGGGGAACATATTTTTGAGCAAAAAAAGGAGGGTTATGCAACCTGACCTAAGGTTTTTGAATGAGTGTGAACAGTTTGCCTTAAATTTCAGTGCTTCGGGTTTGACTGACAACACTGCATAGTAAAATTAATTGATTTTGCATTTTTGAAAAATAAAGCTAGGATTCACTAGTGTTTTATCCAATTTTCATGTTTGTATTCTTGCATCTTGTCGTTTGGTTTCATTAACACAGCACTATACTAATCTGGGTGAACAAAACCATCAAGCATTTGTTTATTTGACTACATGGAAATATGCTGAATGACCGCTTTGCCTATTGTGGTTTTATAAATTTCGTGGCACAAATAGTGTGATATGCAAAACACTATCGAATGAGCACGCATGTGACCGTGTGAAAACCGCAAACGTCAAACTCGGCCAACTTCGTCTCAATCCAAGCGATGGTTAATTGCTAACCATAAATTTCGTGGCACAAATGGTATGATATGCAAAACGCTATCGAATGAGCACGCATGTGACCGGGTGAAAACCGCAAACGTCAAGCTCGGCCAACTTCCTCTCAATCCAAGCGATGGTTAATTGCTAACTGAAGGTAGATTTTGATTGCGATAAATCAGCCAGATCATTAGAAAGTCAGTTGGCAACTGTTGAGTGGACTTTATGCACACTCACTGAATCCTGAAGACAAAATCATCTTTCTGGTGTTCACCGACCTACATGAATGTGCCTAACCTCCTAGTATACGTATAGTGTTTAGAATAACAATGTCGTAAAAGGTCTAGCAGCTCTATTGAGAGCTGTGGTTAACTCAAACCGAGTTGCTAAATAAAACCTTTGTTGCATATCACTTAGCAAGTATTGTAGCTGCTTGGCATCTGTCACGTGAAGAAAGAAACCTAAATGTCAACTTTTCCAACCATATCAGGTTTTCTCTCAGGAAATTTACTAAGTGATAAATATGGAATTTGACCACTGTTCTGAGTGATCCGTCCGAGTCTATTCTAACCATTCCGGTCTGGAACTGAATATGAATTGGAGTTATTTTTTATCCGGGAATTAATTATTTTAAATCTGATGTTGATTTCTTTTTATGGCGCAGTAACTTCCGTTCTCGCTGTCACTTTGAGCCTCTTCAGCGGCTGATTAAGACGGTCGTCTGACTCTTATTAATCACTGATCTTTGCAGAAAGCTGATTTTTTACCATGTCGTGGACTTAGAAATACATCTAAATTTCTAAACAAATGTGTGATCAAATCCCGAGAAACAAAGTCACATAAACAGTTTTTCTCTTATCAAAACTCGTCACATAAAGTAGTAAGAAAAAGCATATTCTGACCTTTCAAGCACGCTCACAACATATTCCATGGGCTTTTCGTAAACTGTCAAGTCCATGTTCGGATAGATATCAGGTCTTTTCGAGTAAGGAGTGTTCAGACAAAGCTTTTCGACAAATCATAAACATTTTGGTAACTTCATTATTATATCAGCGATTCCGTAAGCCCAGAATCACGTTTCAAATCGAATTCACCGGTTGCACAATTCGGTCAACAGATGTGTTTTAGATAGCTACAGCACGATGTACTTGCATTTGCTGGATTACTCCTTTTTCTAATGCGAGTTTTTAATGCGGAAGCGCTCCTGTGGCTGAGCTAACGCCACATTTTTACGATAATGTTTCATCGACAGATGGGTTTTATCCAAAAAGCAAATTACCAAACATCGTTGTGCTCTCAGCTGGGCAGGTCCAGTGGAAAGCTTTCTAGGGACTTATTGATAGAAAGTGAAAGTTTCATACCAGTCTTGCGATATGAGTGCGATATAAGTTTGATCTCAAGGCAATACACTGAGCCGGGTCTAAACTTTTCACTTCATTTCGTTAATCTTGGAAAGGTTAAATGCGGGCTGACATAATGAAGGCAAGGATTGGTTGAAACCGGAAAGCTCAATCTTAAGTAGAAACCCAATTTTTCAAACTTTCGATATTACAAATTTAATTCTAACGATCAAAAAATCCATCACTGGGAAGATTAGCAGTGGAAAAAAAACTATAAAATGTTGAAAGTTGTATGTAGACTTTCAGGGATGCCAGACTCATCCACAGGCAGTTTCTGTACTCCCATACATGGCTTTCATCCAGAAACCTGGAATCGATAGTTTGTAATTTCACCTTTGTGTAAATTCAATTCTTCAGGCATTTTTACCGCTATATATGATTAAGATTTTCCTAGTTAAACCAATAAAGGAGATGAATGGAATGCTGGCAGTAGCTAATTTGAACACTGGTTCTGGACAGTACAAAATCGGGAGCCTCTTTTATTCCGTAAGCTTGCCATAAATTACAAAATCTGTTTCAGCGAGTCTTTCTGAAGCTTTATAACAAAGTATTTCCAAGTATTGATATTTGGATGTTACTGTTGCCCAAAAAACGCAATAAGGTCTGATTTGTAAATTCGTGCCAATATGTTACGCAACCAGCCGACATCCTTATCGTTAGCCGCAAAAGAGGCCTTCATGTGCAGAAGTTTCAGCTGCCACAGTTCTGTTTACCTATGATCTGGGGAAGTAGGGGTGGATAACCACGTTTTTAGGCGGGAGTGGATATGACTAATAAGTCAATACAAGCATGTCGGGGGAGATCCAAAGTGGAAGCGCTTCGCTGTAAGAAATGGCTTCAATACATGAGTGACACTGAACGCGCGACTGGGCCATTTTTGTCAATGTTCTTAACCAACAAAATGTTCTGTCGCAAGGTATATACTGAGGAAAACTGTACTGACTAGTGTGCATAAGTTTGCTGGTAATGGCGTTAACACTTTGCTGTTAATTCATTGTTTGAACTTCTCTTGTCCGTTTCTACCCCTAGAAGAGTTGTGCCGAAAGACCTCTCTAAGGAAATCGGCCGACCGGCACTTAGCCAAGCTAGAGCAACCTAATGAGAGTGATCATTTCGTCTTCTAGGAATAAGCTATTCATTTCCAAAACCAGTAAGCCTACTTTAGCATTAGTGTTCCTAAAAGTTGTGCTTCGTTTTTTGCCGTACGGAACCACCAAAGTGTGCTTCATTTGTCGTCAACATTCACTAACAAGAATGCTTTAAAAGGTTTTGGGCCTGCAAGTGTAAGTGACTGTCGTCTGCCGTTGATAGTTTGGATCGTTCCGTAGGTACAACTATGCACCTGACATAACGTCTGACCTAAGTGCATCATGTGTAAATTTTTGCTCCCAGAAGATTATCAAAACGTCTCCTTGGAAGAGAGGTTTATTCTTAGTATACTCGTCTAGCTACCATGTTGAATACCAAACTGAAAATCTGCAGACTAGAGCAAAACGCGCCAAAAGAGTGAAAATGGAATACAAGTCAGGGTAATTCACACAGCAGATCCTGTGGACAAAGAGGGTATTGAGACAGCGAGAATAGTCAACTTTAAGAAAATAATGCACAGAAATCCTGCTAACCAGGTGAAAACCGAAACTTTTCTGGAAAATCTGTCCACAAGACGCTTTTTGCCAATACCGGTCACTCTTAGAAGGAATGCTAATGGATCTAAAACGCACTGTGAGTTATGCTGGGGTTTTTGTCATTCAACGGCCTGCTTTCAAGTATGTTTGTACTCCTTCTGGTCGGTAGACGGGAGAGAAGGTGAGTCTGTAAGAAAACAAAGGTCTAATAAGTTGTGGCATTCTAGCGCGTCTTTTTGTTAATTTATATGGCACTAATTTTCGCTTTAAGTCTCGATTGGAACCCATCACCTGTCACGGCCATCCATCTTTATATTTTGGGAACTACGAAATCCGCTTGAATTTGCTACATAAAGCGTTTGCAGACAACGAGAATTTAAGAAGCCTTAATAACAAACCATGTTATACACCTCCAGCAATGTTCACTAAGGTCCGTCGATTCAAAAAACTTTTTTGTGTTGTGAAAGGCAATGCATCCAGGGCGCAAGGAGGGAACTTATGAGGTTTAAGCTCCGGAGCACATAATAATGCTTATGTAATAGAACCACATGCTTCTTTATTTGTTCTTTCAGTAATCCCACTTATATATTCGGAAAATCAATTAGTAGCTGCAGCTTCAGTGACTCATTTGAATACCAGCCTCTTACTCAGCAAGGGAGCTGTCGCAATTAGATAAGAGCTGGGAGAAAGACATGCGCGTATGCAGTGAAACTGTAATAAGTGTTTGCGGTACTCAATGAGGGGATTCGTACTCTGCACTTTTAAGGTCACAGGAAATTACCTTTTTCATATGACGATAAACGTCGTACAAGTTAAACAAAGCCGCACTTGTAATTTTGGTCGAAAAATATATTTTCCCGGCCACTACCCTGAGTTTCTCGCGGTCCACGTCGTGCACTTCTCTAATGGTTGCAATGAAAATAAATGAATCTTGTCTGTTTCTGGTATACCGTTGACCCATATGGCGGGTTTTCAAGTATCTAGTCTTGATTTTCATCTACACTCAAAGTTTTTTTGCATCGGTTTTCTTTGGTTAAGGGAGACTTGCTGCACGTTTTGCTGCAATTCTAAAGCAGCACCATCAACTATGCATCAATTTATAAGCACAACATACGGCGACGGAAGGTATGCCATGCCACCTCAACATAACCCTGGAGTAATCTGGAAGAAGTTCCAGGAGAATCTTTACTTCAAGTAGTTTGAAGCTTCACCCCAAACTTCATCGTTCAAATTCAGTTAAAAATCAGTAGATTCAAGAGTTAGTTGCCTTCTGTTAAACCTCTCTAAGGATGACACTGCATCTGGTTACATTACGCCAAGTGGAAGTAAAGAGCGATACTGGGATACGTATCAGTGGGCATGGCATCACACTTCCAGGTTACAAAAACTTATCAAAGATAATAATTAATCGTCGGCTTTAGTTTTCCAGATGGAGTGTCTGAAAACATTCAACCGGTAACTTTTTTCAAATGCATTCAAAAGGCAAAGTAATTGTTTGCATTATTTAAATCAGATGTCTCCTGAGCTTGTAATAGTGACATTTGGTATGGTGCATGCATTTAGTTGGCAGAAATGCACCTAAGTTCTGGTAGGCTTTGACCGCGTACCCCCTAGTATAGGCATGTCTGGTCCTTGTGCCTTTTCCCTTACTCAGACGCACAACTTTTAGAACATAATATCAAATTAGTCGCCAAAACGTTTGTAACTCACCAGCTTGAAATGACTAAAACTAAGTCGATTTTCCTTTGACATTCAAAAAGTAAGCCAATGCTATGTATTTTAGCAAATTTTGTGTAAAAATATGTATTAATTTTGGGATACTTCTTGTCTTTTCCATGAACGAACGTTTGGTTGCCCAGAAGAGTCGCTTGTCGTTGCAAACAAGCGACTTGTAAACCCCTACCCTTAATTCACCGTCTATCTAAGTTAATATACTCTCCGCTACATCCTATTCTAAAGTGCAGCTTCAAACGCAGAAGATTGGAGCTTTAATGAAGCAGCCTGAAATAGTTGCAACGCGGCTTTTTTCACTGTTAACCTGAGTTCATCTAATATTCTAAAATGTTGTAACCTGTGACGATAGTCCTTGCTGGTTATCCCCGGATCTGACACTCTTATAGAGCTCATGACTTTCTCCAAAGAAATGACTTTTTAAAGCTAGGCTGTTACGAACATTTATCGGTAGACTTTTGGTAGCGTTGGTTCAGTTATGATCCAAGTGCTCAAGTTGAGGCTTTGAACAGCAACTTAATGTGACAATCTCCAAAAACTCTAGTCTCCGTCTCTGGATTAGAAAAAGAGATAATGAAGTAACACAGAGTTGTTTGCTACATCAAATGATTTGCAAAAATCTGCTTTCCTCTCCCTACAGAACTTTGCTTCAATCAGTAGCAACATGATGGCTTTCGGTCGTTTTGATGAAGAGTGTAGACTACCATATTGGTAATAAGGGTTTTTTAATCGTTCCCTCACACTTTTTACAGCGCCATTGTTAGACTCAAGCAACCATTTGCGATCAAAATTCTATGCTTCCTAGTTGTTGCAGGGTGTCAAGGCTTTCTCCTCTAACTTATGTGGTATTCGTTTTGTTTTTTATGGACCCATTAGTCGTAAAATTAGTGCAGTCAGCACTAGGGTTATATAATAAAACAATGTAGGATGCCATCCCTCAGGTGCTTGGGCTTTGCTTTGTTACCAAAACAGAGACGGTGTTTGTTCATGAAATGCGGGCAACTTGACTTCTTGTTTCATTTCCTCCCGCTACTGGCATTTTCAGTATGAGCTCAGACTTCGGTGGACGTCAAAGAACAATATCCTCTGGAATTTTTCATTTATTATGAGCCGCCGGAATTTTGCAGAGTGTCGAGGCCTTTTATTTATATTTTGGTCTAATTAACCGTCATTGCTTCACTGGTTTGCCCTCACTATGCTTTTGTTCCTCCTGTTACTGTCTGATGCAGTTGCTTTGCAGTCGTGTATACCTGGAATGGCCTTTCTATCTACTATTGCAGTTGCATTACTACTGTTCTGACTTTCATGGTTCTATTGCTTGGAGAATATGGCGGGCAATTAGAAGTGCCTCAGATTGTTTTATTCTTTGGGACACGTTTCATACAAGTGCAATCCACGGTGGTCTGCAATAATCTATAAGTCTTTTGAACCTGAGAAGCGACGGATCTCAAGTAAAAGCTACGCTCTAGTCAACAGTTCCACAAATTCCTTCCAACCCTTACCAACACTGTTGGCGCTTTTACACTGTTCTGGATAACTGGTTCCCATAAGTCACATGAACAAAGCGTCACCGGATTTTCTTACGCGCATGACAGATACAGCCCAGAGAGGTTTCTTCCCCTCACTAATCATGTTTTACTCGTCCCATAAAAAACCCGTTTAGTTGGACGATAGTGTAGTGTGACATTCTGATACTTCCCAGGGATTTAGTTATATGAGATTGTCAGATATTATTACCAAGCATTAAGAGCTTCCATACGATATCCTTGATTTACCGATTGGAAAGGCATCTCTTGTGACAGTGCAACGGTAACCCTGGCAAACTTCTTCAGTATTATCCGAAAACCTGAGGTGCGTAGGCTAATCTCGCACCTCTGTGCATCAAAAACCTCTTGTGTTTAATGGTTTGAGTCCTCTGTTGTTAAGTTAGATAATATAATTCAGCAGGAACATTGAAGTCTGAGTTCCAAATTGACAGGGTTTTGACATCCGTTCTTTCCGGAAGCTGAGTGTCGAGACAAACAGTGCGCATGAGCTTGTTCCCTAAATTAATGTCACTGAAAAACGTTTAAACCACATCTTCCAAATCTTCATCATGCCCTGAAGAGACGCATAAAACCTTCTTCTTTGGCTTAACTGGTTTATTAAGCACTAGGACACACGTTCGGATTCGATTTATAAAGCAAAACGCCGAGCAACGAACTCACGTGCGCCCAAGGGAGCTACCTCGGACGAACGTGTGTGTATGTTGCCTAGGCAACATATGCGGATACTCATGAGGTATCTTTAGAGGCCTTCCGTCTATGAGAGCTCCTAATAATTGTACTGTATTCCGGATGCCTTCAGGGTGTCCATTATCCCGGCACCGTAAGTTGCACAGGAGCACCTTAAACAATACCTCTCAAAAACCACTCATTTAATCATCATTGCATTTTTTTGCGGGCTAGTTTGTGTGAGAGGTGATGCTTTCGGATAGTTATGTGACGTGCGCATTTTTCTGCGGGCTAGTTTGTGTGAGGGGTGATGCTTTCGGATAGTTATGTGACGTGCGTAAGAATATCAGTTTCTGAAGCCCCTGGATCGTTTTTACTGGATCTCATGGGATCTCAAAGATTACAACAGCCGGAAAATCTCAGTAAGACATAATACGCAACATTTTCGAGTACTTCGCTGAGCCCGTTTTCTTTCACCTGAATAAACCAGAAGTTACTTACCAAGCACCTTACTTCTAGCTATTCACGAGAAAGCACACGGCTTTTGAATATGCAACTGTACCACAGAGTAAATAACCGTTGAAAAGATAAAACAAACCATAGGTTTTACTCCCACTCGTGCAAGACCAACGCGGTCGATTCCAGCACCGCCCCGGGATTTTGCGTAGATCTGTGGTAGCAAGCATTCAACTCTGCTTCGAACAGTGCATGGATGAGTTGCACTTCTGAGCTGGGTTGTGTCATATGTGCGGAGGCAGGCGGCGAAGCTTACTGTCAAATCAACCAAGAGCGTTGACCTCGACATCGCGGAATGCTGCGGGAACCCTACAGCCACTGGGAATGTGAAACTACCAGTCTCTATCTCTATGCCATCAAAAGTGGCCTTTCCTATTGTGACCACAGTCCTGGACCGTGACCTTGACAGCCGAAGCCACAAAATCGACAACAGCGTACCGGATAACCCTTCGCACACCTATTTGGTCACGCCAATTGCGAGTGACCAGGGCGTCCACACAAACACGATATAAAAGCGACTGCGGTCAAACAGACCACATAAGCTTCACTGAATCGGAAAGCTACCGGCTGGCTTCTAGGTGCAGTCCTCCTCGATAACGAGCCTCATGGGTGCGACACCAAAAGGAATGCCTCTTGGTGTTGCCACCCAACACAAACAGACGCAGTGAGACACCGTATCGATCAAACCGCGCAAAAATGCTCAAGAAACTAAACAAACGCATGTTTTACTTGAAAAACAGCAACTCTGGTCGTCCAAAAGGCGGAATTAAACGAGCTACAGTTAGTAGCAGTGAAAAGTTCACAGTTAGTAGCGGTGAAAATTTTCGCCCACTAGTAGAAAAACAACGTCTTTTGCATTCGAAAGGCTCGTGCAAACCGGACTCTCACAGGGGAGAAAAAATGCAGATGAATCGCAAGCCTCAGAACCACCAAGGCACGAAACAGATAAGTATAAAGCAGAAGCCTCATCGGAGCCTTGGACTCAAACCCGGCGCACAGCTAATAAATCTGCCAACCTCTCTGTCAGCAGGCCTCTCAGCTCCAAATCTTCGGAGGCAGCAGAGACGGGATTGAAATGCCTGTCCACAAACTGCCTCAGTTTTTCACCACACTTCGCGATGTTAAACAGTCAACTTTTTAACAGCAGTTCATAATCGCACTTACAGAAACCTGGCTCACAGCAGTGTATCTCATGCTGAGACCTCGATAGACGGCCAAGCTATTTATCGGGCTGACTCAACACACGGGAGGTTTGATGCGGGTTCTTTATATTTACATGCGGCCCTTCCCATCCCAATTGTCTTCTCCGATACCACCGTTGCACTGTTTTGCGATGAATAGTGAATTCAAACCCCGTTACGCGGGAGCGATTATCTTCCTCTCGGCATGGTCTACAGTTGCCCTCGCACCCTTCGGATAACCAGTTCCTTATACAAAGCCCTGAGCAACTCAACTCCAGCTGCAACTTTGCACATCCCTTGCCCGTAGGTGATTTTACCGTTCCAAGGTCTGCTGGAGGAAGCTGGAGTCTGGTGAACATTTTTCAGTGGCGCTAACCAAAGTCGTTCGACGGAGCACTTTGACTCAAAATGTAGTCGCACCCACCCGCTACCGCGCAGGTCAACCACTATCCCTCCTGGATTTGGTCATCGCTAACGAAAGACACTTCGATGATCAGTTGTTAATTATCACTCTACTGGGATTAATTATCACGGTGGTTACCTTTGATTTCATCTGCTACTGGGCCGGAAATCCCGTACCTCAAACGTGGATTCAAAACATCTGCCGTGCAAACTTCTCAGGGATACCTATCGTTGTTGATCAATTTAAACTGGGACCAGATTCAGTGGAAGAGTTATACAGGAATACTGTCCGGAGAGTTCACTGGGCTGACGCGATGTTCGTCCCGAAAAACTAGCAAGCAGTCGGCTGGACTGCAAGCTACCTTAATGAATCCGGCATCTTCTGAAAAAGAGTTACCTACTATTTTTCAAAAAGTTGACTACAGAAACCGCCGTAAGTCAGAAATCTCATAATGAAACATGCGAAAACAAGCCAATGTACTAGATTTCGCTTGGGAAAACAAAAACGTGCTGTTCAAGTACGTGAGACATCGCCGCAGAAATCAACCAACCACGTTTCCTTTAAGGGACAGGAACGGGAAACCAATGAGTGACTCAACATTGGTATCCGAAGTCTAAAAACTGCGTAGGACTATTCTGTCCCAGTCAAGACGTCAGGACGTAACTACGAGCGGCCTCTAACCAACATGCTCTTCAAGGAGGAGAATATTCGTCAACTCGTGCAAAAGACCAAACCGTTCTGCGTGTTAGGGCTAGAGGAGGTCCATACAAGTATCCCGAAGGAAACGTTGTTCACACCGGTCAAGCATTTCCACATGATGTTTCATCAGTCACTCGACGAAGGTACTCTGTCCTGTGCTTAAAAGGAAGTGATTGTCAAACCAATGCACAAAACTGGTGACAGCTACAGGCCTATTGGCCTCACTAGCGTGCCGTGCAAGGTGATGGAACGCATTGTGAAGCGAACCATCCTAGATCACCGTACTTCCACAACCTGATATCCAATTCATCAAGGATTTCTCCAAAACCGTTCTTGCGTGAGGAACATGCTCGTATTTATGGACAGCTTAATCCAAGCCAAGGACGAGGGACTTATATTGGATGCCATATATTTCAACTTCTCAAAAGCATTCGATTGAATTTTGAACGTCCCGGTGCTCCGCAAACTCGAGTCTTACAGGATTCCAGGAGAAATGCTACGCTGGATTAGGGCGTTCCTATCAGACAGAGCGTTTTGGGTGAACGTAGACTCGGCCTGCTCTTCCCAGGCGCCGGGCTCCATTGGAGTTCCTCAAGGCTGTCTTGAGGCCACTACTATTTTTGATCTACTTCAGGGACTTTCCAGACGTTCTTTCAAGTCAGTGTCTACTTTGGCAGACGATATGAAATCATGGGGCTCAAATGTCAATGCCCCCAAACGGATGTAGATTCTGCAAATCAGTGGTCGTCGGACCCGCACCTTCCTCTGAATGACAAAAAGTGTGTCCATATCTCATTCGGAGAAAACTCAGCGAACGCCTTTGTCGTGCATGGTGAGAATGCACCGGAGGACACCACGAGGATTGGTGCCAAAAAGTATATGGGTATCTAGCTCTTTTCAAACATGTTCGTCTCACTGCACCATGAGAAATCGGTACAAAAGCCATTCTCCGTTCTGCGGATGACTTGGCGCACATTTTTTCGTATTACTCGCGTGGATTTCTAAATATCCTTCGTCAGACTGCTTTTTGAGTATGCCGACCAAGTTGTCTACCCTAGACGCAAGGACATAATACTCACTGAGCGTATCCAACGAGCAGCTGCAAAAATGTTTGCTGGCCTTAAATCCGTGGAGTATGAAACGCGTTTCACGGTGCTTGGCCTCTTCTCCGGGAGTAGTATCGTCGCCGCCTGGGAGATCTAGTACTTAATTATGCCCCAGTTTAACAAGGTTTGGCCAACAGGATTTTCACTGCTGACTCAGCTACCACACAGCGGGGACATGTCAAGAATATATTCAAGCTCAGAGCGCTCACCATCATCGGGCAAAATGTTTTCTCACTCCTGGCAGTCGCTGCGTGGAATGACTTTCCGCCAACAGTTGTCCACGCTCCACCTACAACCTAGTTCAAAGCACCATTGGACACTTTTATGCGAGTCCTCGAGCTGGCAAGCTAACTGCCTTGTGCGGAGAACTCAGTGAGCAGTGCTACAACCTTGTCTTGTGCCTTCCATTGAACGGAAGCCGCTGAACAGCAAGAACAAGTCCGATCCGGGAGGCTCAGGCGAAAGCCCTGATCCAGTGTACCAAACCGTGAATCCGCGTGGTAGGTCTTGGTCTATAGGCCGCATCAAAACGTCTCCACCGACCTCTATACTGCAAAAATTAATCTTAGGTTTTTAGAGGTGCTACTTCTTATTTCAGTATGCTGCTACAAGCTTCTACGTCCCTCAGGTTTGGCAAGCCCGTAAATGACTGAAAACATAATGGATGTGTTCTTTTGCGAATGGTGGCAACCTGAAAACAAGCGGTTAGAAATCTGCCAAGAGGTGCAGAATACAAAGCCAAACCTGGTCATATTGCAAAAATAATGATTTATAAATGGAACAGGACCCATGAGACCCTTCACGCGATATAGAAGAAAAACGCGCCTGCATTCCCTGTACAAGATCTCGTTCTATTACACGAAAATTCAGAATATTAGCTGCCTACGTGGTAGGTCCGAGCCTCATCTGGCACGGATAGTGTCAAAGATATTGAGCGCCATGTGGCGAATAACACGCCATTTTAGAAGCCAGGGCAAAGCATAGTGAAGTGAGGTGTTGTAATCCGACGTTGCAACGCTCTCTACCACAGAGAATCCTATCCTCTATTAACATTACTACTGTTGTTCAGCCGTGTCCAATCGCCACTTATTTTACCTTTCAAAACGCACCTAATAGACAGACTGATAACGTCGCTATGGGTTCTCCAGTATCACCCTTAGTGTCTTATCTTTTTCACTACGTTGAAACTAATACCTTGCGTGATTTTACCTATCCACCACGCACTTGGCTGATATACGATGGCGACGTCCTCGCGATCATCTCAGCCACAAGACGGCAAGATTTCCTAAATTGCTTGAACGAACAATGCGGCAGCATACGCTTCACGGTGATGACTGAGAACAACCAGAGGACTATTAGTTTCTTGGACTGCAAGCTATCTCTTAACTCTGGGATGGAGTCTCACTAAAAAACCACAGAAAACACACACAGTCAGACAGGTATATGCTTTATGAGTCTTCACATGCGCACCACGTCCAAAGCGCGTTGTCGGATCACTAGTAAATTTTGTTAAGAATCAATGCTCGGATGAGTCCTCACGCGTAGACGAACTGGCACGACACTGGTGAACTCATTACACAAAAGATGAGGAGAACGCTACCCGGAAGGGTGGGGCAAGATGTCAGAAACCTTATGGTCACCGTGCAAATACCCTGTAGAAATGGCATTTCAACCTTATTCAGAAGATACTTCATGATCTTCATTTTAAATCATTCTTTTGAACCGCCAACATCTTACGATACATCGCAAGGAAAAAATTGAAACACAACAGCAAACAAACTGCGTATGTCGAATTCCCTGCGCGGAATATCCGGCCAAACACGTATGGCAGACATTCATGTATGTACGCATCAGGGATCATAAACGACGTTCGCGTTTCCCTCCAAAAAACCCACCGGAGTTTATGTGACTCTTATGGCACTCCATGCACTTGAGTCAAGCCAACAACTCAACTACCATGGTAAACAGGATTTAAGTCACGCGTAGAACGGATGTGTTGTGGTCCTAGAGGTCAACAAATAACCGGGCTGCATTAACCGTAGTGATGGGCTCAGCATCCCACCTATCTGACTTGGAAGTACCGCACACATTGGTGGGCACATTATCCAAATTTCACGCAGGGATCTCAACAATGATACATGACAGTCTGTACAGAAAAAACGGAGGCACATATTGATCAACGTGCACGCAGTCCTGCATACACGCACACGGAGCTAACATAAACTCAGACAGAGTAGGACTCAGACGTTGGTTGCTTGTCAACTGATCGCAGAAGCATACCAATCATAAGACATGATAGTAGATCCAAATGACGCTACACTTGACTCGTATTCAACTGATTGTAGCAGTCCTTGAAACAGGTTGCCTACGGCAACCGCAACGTCGGATTGCAACATCCTTCTACCCTACGCTGTATTTTTGCTTTGAAAATGATAATGGTAGGTTTATTTACCAACTACAAGGGAGTATACCAATTGAGACATGATCAGCAGTTGCAACATAAACTTGGCGGGCAACGACCTAACTGGGGAGGGTAAGACCAAAGAGACAGGCGCACTACGTGATAAGTACTCGCAGATTATGGGAAACAAAAAACAGAACAATGGGGCGTGGAGTGCGAGTAGTTCGAAGATAAAGCCTTATAATATTGCTACCAATAATAATAGTGTTTATTCCCAACTGGTGGGTGGCATACCGTCAGGCATAATTATACAGTTACAGAGAGAATAAAGCACGACTGAGGGGATTGGCGAGTACTGGGGATAGCGCGAAAGACAATCATAAACAGTGGACAATGTACGATGTAGACTTGTTCACACCTAAACCGGCATTGGAAAGCAAACAGTCAGCAGGAGTTTATCTTAGTTTTGGGGGAACATAACAAGATCAGATCGTTAAGGTTTGAAGGTGGCGGTCAAAAACGAAACGAGTGAGGGTGAAAAAGAGGCGTCCTGCTTGGTGCATAATGAGCAAACCTCAAAGCGTGAGAAATGATGATCCAGAACAGCGAATCTGATGCGGTAGCTGGATTGTCATTATCTGGCCGGTCATTTTAACTAAAGTTTAAAACAACCTATGAGGCCTTCCCCGCCTTGAACTGTTGGGTTTATGGCCAGCGTCACGAAAAGTATAAGTTAGGATGGTGAAGTGGATGAACCAGCGATGCGGATAAATTGTAGCAAGAATTTCATAGTCATGGTGTACATTGTAGCTGTAGAGACTCCCTCTTGTCACTGTTGGAGTGTGTTTGGGTGTAAAAGTTCCTTGGAATAGGGAGTTGGTGTTGACGCACAAGACGGAACGCAAACTGCACAGAACCCGACTGACTTTGTGAGGAGCATAGAATGAAAGTCACCAAGATGTTTACGTCTGAACGGAGGGTTCAGCAGTTTAGAATGAACACACCTCGGAGGCGACTGGGACCAGGTAGACAGTTTGTTCGTAGTTTCAGGTAAGTGAACGAGTGGGTGAGAAGGCACCTTCAAAATGTAAAGTGGTTAGCTGTGGGTATACTGTCAAACTGAGCAAGACAATACCGTGCCATCAGCGCACGGACGTACTTCGGTTTCCGGAAAACCCCGTGACCGACGTCACGTTTGAGCTGACTGGGCTAGGATGTGCAATTCTGTGGGCAGCAGGATTTTTTGGTGGTCAAATGGAATCCGCAGAGAGATGCCCTGTTAATATAAGGTTAAGAAAAGCCTCTAATCAGATCACCGGCATATCAATGAAGGGAATGCCCTACATAAAAAAATAAACACTCGGTGAGCTAAACGGTTACATCAACCTGCCCAGTTGGGAAGAAAGTAGAATTGGATGAGATCAGCAAGGTCTGGTGAGTTTTGGAGGTGTCAGGTGGGATAAAGTCCGTAAACATAGAAATACCGGGCGTTTACCACAATTAGGGTTCTGAAATCAAGTAAATAAACGAGATGGTATTTTTTTAGATTTGTACTTAGTCGCCTAGCAAGCAAGGACTATCTAAACTTGCCAACATATCCTATCATAGTACCAGAAACCTGGAAGAACTCGTTAGGCATGCAGAGAGGCGGTGTGGTTAGGGAAATCAAGCACAGGAACTGGCGGAAGTAGAACTTCCGAAACGGTCAAATACATTTTCTGGAGGTTGCTACTTGAGTTGGACAATGCCATAATTTAGGGGGGAAAGTGAATGTAAGAGTAATGACAACCAGTCCCCGAGTTGCTGCTATCAGCTCCAATCAACGAGTGATGCGTGGCGAAATAGACCTTAGGTGCTAGCCTTGTTTGCTGGTAGTGGAGAGCCTAGGAATCTCGTTGCGTATATATTATTCACTTTTTGTATGTATCCACTTCTTGGGAGCAGTAAGCAGGTGTGCTTTATGTTATTGACGAAGTGGGATTTAGTGCGTGCAACCTCAATTATGACCAGGGGGCTTGAGCTTTCGATGTCGACTTAAGCCGTGGGCACCACAGAGTATCTTCAGGCTATGCCATGTGTTCCCTTAAAAACTTTTGATAGACGAAAGGTCCGTTTTTTCCATCTGCTGTTTGGGGCGTTGCTAGATAAGTGACACAACAGAGACTACTTCACTGGCAGCAGCATCAAACAGAAAACATGGCTCTTGTGGATCTCCTTAATTAAGGGCCAGACCCAGAACCATCGGCAATGGACGATGCCCCCTTGCTACCAGAAGGGTGGCCGGTATACGAACGCACCATGATGCACGTAGCACAGCGCCCATCCCTACAGAGCGTACTTGACCACAGGAGGTCCACAAGAGGTTTTCATCCCTCGAGCATCCTCCCAGACCTGCAAGGTGTAAAACCACCAAGCAGTCATAATTGCGCCTTGTGCATTAATAAGTACTCTGGCCACCAGATCTTTTTTCGGTCGGGGGGAAGCCGGGTCAGTTAAACAGCTCAGTCGAGTCCGACAAGCTAACAGAAGCTGGTAAAGACTCAAGCAGGTATTTTACAGACTACAGTTGCTTGAAGCAGGTGAAGGGGTTAGCAGGATATAACACCGAGATCTTTTCCTTACCCGCCAACGGTATCGTTACTAAACTCAAATGTCTGTTGCCCGGGAAAAATATCCTTCGACCCACATCCAAGTAACATACACCGCCACACTTCCACTACTTTCGCTTTTGTCCTCTAGGTCCTCTAAACCCTGACTCCCAATAATCCATCCCGTCAATGCACTTTGCCTGCCCATCCACGTATGTCATACATAACTGAATTTTCGGTCATCACCGGGCCCTAACATCATCATGGACAGCACGATATCAGTGTTAAATAATGATGTTTTTCTGCTGCACAACCATGATTTATTTGTAACCCTTGTTGTGAAGCAAAACAAGGAGGAGTGCTATTAGTGCTTACTACAATCACTCCAAGGTGTCTATGCCCCCAGATACTCATTTAAACAATCTGGATAGAAATCAACAACACGAATGCTATTGACATCGATTAGCAGCCATATGTTGCAGCGTCTTCAGCCAGGTGCAGCGGGAACCAAGCGTTCCCAATTCTGAAAGGACACTAGCACTGACAGTACCCACCATTTTTAAAATCTAGTTTATACCCTTCTGGCAGGTCAAGGATTGTCAACCTCTCGGGTTCCGCCACTCAAAATTGGGCATGGAAAACGGCACTCTCTTCGGCAGTCGATGGGTTGGTATACGCAATACAGAACCTGACGGACGCAACTTCTGGTGCTGGACACATCCTTCAATTCAAATCTTCGTTCCACAGCCAAAAATTCACGTTATAATGGCCTCGTCACACATTCGCCGGCACCAACCCACACGAGCTATGGTTCCGAGACAACGGTCGTCGTACACACGAAGATGTCGCAGTTCCGCTGTTCGGTCAGGCCAGCTTTCACGGCCATGTAACAAAGTGCAATTTTTTGTTGGAATGTGAAGTGGCGGAACGAATTGTGTGGCCGTGTCAAAAGAATCCTAGTGACGGCCAACTCGACCACTTCCACCACTTCAATCAAACAACTAAATAAGATAAGCCCTGTGGTATCGTACACTGGTGATGTTTCATTGGCCGCATTCCCACTTCGAATCCGTAGCGCCGCCGGTTCTTCGATCGGAATTGGTGACGATAGGCCTGGGTGAACTTCTTGGCTACTCTTGACACAGATCACCGTTACGATTGGAATGAGAAATAGGAATACATACACGAGATCGCTCCATCACATATTATCATATTGATATTACCATATCATATATTACCACATTATCATATTATCATATATTATCACCTACAATCATTATTGTTACCACAGTAACATCGCTATTGTCATAATATTATTATCATAGTGACCGCCATATTCGGCGGTAGTAGTGAACAAATATATGGATAGTTTCTTTTATTTGCTTGCAATACATTCGCACACGTCCTTGTGCTTACCTCAGGGCTTCTTGAGTCTGATATAACGGGAATCAACCAAAACCTATTTGTCAACAGAAAACTTGATCATCTAAGCTTTAAGCTGCTGCAAGAAACACCGCTTTACTTTACAAGTCCACCAAACAACTGGATACATTATCAAAATTCATTATTCGAAAGCATTATCAACATGTATATATTGTATGCAACCGCCTGGTACTTTCGCAAAACAAAACCAGGACCACATAGATGGTTCCAGGCTCATCGTGTTTCTATGTTAAGTGCTGGCTTGTGACTACGTTTTATTCAGCACTGTCGTTGGGCTGACCGGCGTTTGGCATGGTTTGTTTTGCACGGTTTCAAATATATTGGATGCTGCGTCGGAAGTATTTTCATCATTTTTGGGCTACTTCATTGTTCACTTAGTACCCAATGACCGGTTAGGAAAACCAGTTAACTGGATGACCCATATGAGCGTCTAAACCAAGCGAGGCAAGAGTGCCTGCTTTTATTAGTTATCTATATTTATATTCATACCCGTGAATGTCTTAATCGTTCAAAATACTTGAACTATGTAGCCAATCCGTCGTCCACTTTCTCGTAGGAAATGATAGAAATAGTGATCATAATCTGTGGAACCAGTGACTGGAACCTTGTAAAATAAATATAGAAGCGGCCAAGCCCGGAGCACAAAGCTAACAATAACAGTTGGTCCCCAAGTGGTGTGTGGCTTACCGTCAGACATGATCATAGAATCAAAATCAGTTGCGAGAGGCTAGCATTCGCTGGAAGCGCGGAATTCATATAAAAATAGGTATTCTCAATCACAGATGTAACCCTGCGAAAATTGGCACCATCTAAATGCAGAGTACGCTGGGGATGGTGAATATGAAATGCTGCTGAGTAAGCAGAGTAGGAGTCCGGAGATAAAGGAAAATCAGACTTTGGGTTCAATAGGCATTAATGGGCACCTTATAGATTAAACCCGACGGTTTTGAATAAAAATTTGTAACTTTTGCAAGAACAGGATGAATGTGTCGAAGTACAGGTAGCTCGGATGTGCTTAATTGGCCGAGCCTTAAACGCACACCCAAAAAAGTTCGCTGAAAACATAGTTTGAAGGAGGAAGACTTTGGCATAAAGCTTCGGCACTTTATGGTATTTATTCGGTCCCTTAAGATCTCCCCATGCGGCGACAGTTTTGTTGCAGGTTGTGTAAGCGTGCTCAAGGTCTACCATGGGCGCGAAATTCATATTTTAATG